>CM077675.1:43671179-44871179 GCA_039707655.1 Elymus sibiricus | reverse complement strand
CATACTTACTACAATGTGCCTTTGGTGGTAACAGGTTTGCATTGCTCACCCGGGTGTGGCGTTCCTCAGGCGCCTTTACGGACCTTTCGAGGAGAGCAGCGGACGCGAACAAATACTTCGCCTCTCGGGATGGGGATGTTGAGCCTCGGCTATTCTGGGCGCAATTTCAAGCCCCCGAGCATCCTCCCCTCCTGACCAAGCAGATGACACAATTGATGGAGCTGCACACGATGGCGGAGCCGGCCATGAGGGACCTCTGCATCCGGCTGTGGCCTGCAGAGCCGGCAGTTACTTCGGCTTGGTGCAGAAACTGTGCGACGCTGCGCCTCGGATTGACGCTCTAAAGCGTTCTACATGCATCGAGGGAGCTCGGATGGCCATTGCAAGGACCATGGTGCACTGGCCGAAGATCAAGCCGACCGAGATGGCCACCGCGCCTCCACCCCCTGGGAAGGAGCATAGGCGCCCCGAGAAATACATTGCCACCGTGATGGATGGTGCTCGGGCGATAGAAGCACAATGCCCCAAGGATGTAATTTATGAATGAGCGTTTTGTCTTGTATCCGATGATTGTTCCGCTTTATAATGCGGTTGCATGGTTTATCATGTCTTTAAGCTTTGTGTTATTTTGACTCCTATGTGACCGTTTTATCTGAAAGTTGCGAGTCGTCGGCTTCAGACCCCATGTAGATAATACACGAGGTGTTTCTACCTCCACACAGTGACCCTTAGCCGAAGTATCGATGCCCGAAGGCGGTAGTGCGAGGGGAACAAGGCAATTGGACTATGATGCTTTAGTGCTTTCACTTAGCCATAGGAGCTTGACTGCGGGGGCTGATGACGAGCCCCCAGTGTTTTGTGATATTCGGAAAAACCGAGGTTGAAACCAGCATCACATGGTTTGTAATAGTACAAACCCCTCGTATAACACGGAATAACCTCTATCGATTTTTAGTTTGACACTTATGCTCGGATTGCAGACCGGTTCTCGCTTATTATGCCAGTCAATTTTTGGCTTTCTCCACTGAGGTACTTGACCAGACGAGCTGGAAGCACAATCGCAGTGGTTCTCCCTTTACCCTTTTAGCCGAACGGGCGGAACGAAAGAGGTCAAACACAGGAGCCGGGCAACCCAAGATATAATTCGGAACCGATTCATATAATGCAACATCTGAGATGCCGAACACATAAATAATAGTGCCGGGGTGATGCTTGGGTTGATTTTTATAGTTAAGCCCCCGGTCTATTACCCGGTCGCATCGCAACATGTACCGAATAGCTTTGCTATCGGCGTCGGTGAGGAGAGAACAGAGTATGTGACATAAAATACAGCAAGGAGGCCGTAAAAGATGGTCTTTATTTCTGATAAATTCTTATAACTCAAACTGCCAAAGCAACTGTTACAGGTATTTTGAAATCAAAAATAAAGTTTACAAAGGAGAGGTTTTACCCGGGGTCTTCGATGGGTGGCTTGACGTCCTCATTGTGCCCTGTCGCATGTCTGCTCCTTTGCTCCCGAGAGGATTGCGTTCCTTTAAAGGTGATTGCTATCGGCGAACGGACCTTGGGAAGAAGATCTTGAGAAGTCGCCGCAATGTGGATGAGCTTTACGCTTGAAAGGTCCTAGATTGTACCTGCGGTTTGTCCGAAGACATGTGTTGGCAGTAGTTCGGTCTAGCCGAACACTTTCCCTTTTGATAGTGGGTCCCCACAGCTGCCCATGCACTACTAGGAAAAACCTTATAGGCAGGACAATATCAGTAGCGCTGGAATTTAACAGGCGCTGCTGCTAATTACCAGTAGCGCTGTATTTAGGAAGCGCTACAAGTAAGGACTTAGCAGTAGCGCTGGAAACATAAAGCGCGCTACTGCTAAGCGGGACACGACGAGCCCACCGACACTATTGGTAGTAGCAGCGGTGTCCATAATACAGCGCTACTACTAAGACTTTAGCAGTAGCGCTGTATTTGGTGGAACCGCTACTGATAATGGGGCCCACTTAATAGTAGCGTTCGTTTTGGAAAGCACTACTGCTAACCAACATAGCAGTAGCGCTTTCTGGAAACAGCGCTACTGCTATGCGTGGCTGGTGCCACCTTTTCCCCCCTCCCCCTCCTCCCCCATTGCCCTCTCTCCCCCTCTCCTTTCCCCTCTCCCCTTACCATTGTTGCCCTTCTTCTCTCTTCCTCCTACCTCTTTTCTCTCCCCATTAATGCCCCCCTCCACCATAACTCTCCTCCATAAATGGCCTTCTTATCTCTAGCTAGCTAGCTCCATATGCATAATTAAATGTCCCCCTATCTCATTTGTTTGGCTCTCTCCCTCCATTCCATTAGATATAGATCTAGCTAGCTCATCTCTCTCCCTCTCCACTAGTTACCTAGAGTCATCTCTCCTCCCCAACAACTTGATCTAGCTAGCTATTGATATGTCCCCAACAACTAGATCTAGCTAGATCTAGCTGGATATATAGGTGAGTAAAAAGTTGTTCATTTCAAGAATGGGAATATGTGTGTGTGAATGGGAATATGTGTGTTTGGGATATGGAGAGATTTGTGCGAGTGGCATGCCCCCGAGTTGCTTATGTTTTGCCGAAATGTCGATTTATTTCCGTTTCGGTGAATTTCGAGCAAACTCGATATGTCCTATTTTTAGGC
Source organism: Elymus sibiricus (assembly GCA_039707655.1). Classification (NCBI taxonomy): domain Eukaryota; kingdom Viridiplantae; phylum Streptophyta; class Magnoliopsida; order Poales; family Poaceae; genus Elymus; species Elymus sibiricus. Next base: position 44,868,522 of record CM077675.1, on the reverse strand, counting down.
AAGGTCATGCCAAATTTTTATATGACTTTGATGCATGCATGCATTTTGTTTATAACCGTTTTGCTTGTTATAATGTGCATGCAGTCGGTCATGAAGGTGAGTGGATGGAAGGTGGAGCGATACATGCAATCCGCAGTGATGGACATGAATGCAAATAATTGGACTAGGATTAGATGTCCGTGTACAAGATGCAAAGATGGATTCCTTTTGGATCCTTATGATCGTGGCAGGTTGAAGGCGCACCTGCTGATGAATGGTTTCATGGATGGCTATACTCGGTGGATAAGTGAAGATGATGATGATGATGAGGACGTCCATATGGCAGGGAATAACGACATGGGGCTAGACGAAGAGATGACCGATCGACACGAAGACGATGGTGTCGGACATGGCGGCGGGGAAGAGTTAAATGATGGTGGCGGAGAAGATTCCGAACATGGCCGCGGAGAAGATTCCGGACACGGCGAAGCAGAGGCGGCGGTCACGCCGCAGTCTTTGATGCGACTAAGTGCAGTCATGCAGGACCCTCATGTTCGAGACCTCCTTCGCAAGAATACGACTAGCGACAGAGCTGCTTCTAGAGAGGAGGCCAAGCTGGCGCAACTTGAAGTAGACTCGAAGACTCCATTGTATGACGGTTGCGATCCCGAGGTGACCCGCTTGAGTTTCACGCTCGAACTTCTAAAGACGAAGGCCAAAAACAAATGGACAGACAAAAGCCTCGATGAGCATTTGAAGTATCTACATAATAAAGTTCTTCCCGCGGGGAACCTGTGTCCTACTAGTGTCGATGAGGCCAAGAAAATCGTTTGCCCGTTTGATTTGCCGCACATTAGGTACCATGCATGCATCAACGATTGCATCATTTATCGTGGGGAGCACGCGGAAAAAAACAGCTGTCCAGTGTGCAATGCTTCTCGATACAAGAAGGCAGGAAAGAAAGCTCCTCAAAAAGTTGTATGGTACTTTCCGATCACTCCCCGTCTGCAGCGGTATTTCGTAGATCCTAAGGAAGCAAAGCTCATGCGCTGGCACGCGGAGAGGAAGAAGCCCGACGATGGAGATGATCCGAAGCTGAGACACCTCGTAGATGGTAGCCAGTGGAGAGCATTCAACACCGTATATGGATTTGCTGCAGAAGATCCAAGGAACATCGTGCTTGGTGCGAGTACGGATGGCATGAATCCGTTTGGAAACCAAAATACCAACCACAGCACATGGCCCGTCTTTGTATGGATGTACAACCTCCCCCCATGGAAGTGCATGAAGACAAAGTACATACACATGAGCATGCTGATTCAAGGGCCGAAACAACCGGGAAATAATATTAACCTGTATATGGGGCTTCTGAAAGAGGAGCTAGACACGTTATGGAAAACACCGGCATGGACATGGGACGCCAGCAAAGGAGAGTATTTCTATATGAGAGCCGCGCTGATGACGACGGTGCACGACTATCTCGGTTACGGGTACACCTCAGGCCAGGTGTGCCACGGATACTGCGGATGCACGAGGTGCATGGATGATACAACGTCTCAGCAGCTTACGTCGACGAAAGATGGCGGGTCCGGGAAAATCGTGTACATGGGGCATCGTAGATGGCTCGAGAAGGATGACCCGTGGAGAAAGCGTGGAGATCTATTCAATGGGTTGACTGAGCATCGAGGACCTCCACGTAAGAGAAGCGGCGCCGAAATCAACGAGCTGTTGAATAACTGGGGACAGTGCCCCGCGTCGGGAACGATGGAAAAGGCACCGGAGCCGCTACTGAACGTATGGAAAACGAGGTCTGTTTTCTGGGACTTGGAGTACTGGCCCAATCACGACACGCCTCATTGCCTTGATCAAATGCATATCACGAAGAATGTCCTTGAGAGCTTGCTTGGCACACTGATGAACATGCCGGAGAAGACCAAGGACGGGCCGAAGGCAAGGAAAGACTTGGAAGATTTGAAAATCAGGAAAGATCTCCACCGTAAAAAGTCGACGGAGGAGACGGAGACGGAGACGCAGGAGAGGGAAAGGGGCAGAAAAGTCAACAAGAAGGAGGAGAATTATTGCCCCCCTGCTTGCTTCACCTTAAGTGCGAAGGAGATCGATCAATTCATCAAGTGCCTTATGGGAATCAAAGTCAGTTCCGGTTACTGTGGGAAGATAAGCAGATTTCTAGACCCCAAGAAGAAAAGGTTCAGCGGGATGAAGTCTCATGACTGTCACGTGATGATGACGCAGATACTCCCAGTTGCCATTAGAGGGATAATGGACAAGCACGTCCGTGACACGCTTACTGGTCTCTGCAACTTCTTCGACGTTATCTCTCGAAAGTCCATAAGTGTGAAGCAGCTCCGAAGGCTACAGGAAGACATCATTGTCATACTATGTGAGCTTGAGATGTACTTCCCGCCCGCGTTCTTTGACGTCATGGTGCATCTGTGTGTCCACATCGTGGACGACATCATCGACCTCGGGCCGACATCCCTTCACAGCATGATGCCATTCGAGAGGATGAATGGGATCATCAAAGGATTCGTTCGTAACATGTCCCGTCCCGATGGGAGCATCGTCCAGGGGTATCTGACGCATGAGTGCATCTCCTTTTGCGAGAATTATATAGGCGTCGGAGACCCTGTTGTTGGTTTGCCCGCCAACAAGCACGATGGGAGGCTAGAAGGAGAAGGTCACAACAACGGCCGGAGGGAATTGCACGTGGACTACTCGGATCGACGGAACGACTTTGACAGGGCTAACTTAGTAGTGCTACAACACCTAGATGTGGTAGACGATTATGTGGCACGCCACAAAGAAACCATCGCAAATAAGTACCCTGATAAGGGGATGCTCAAGACGGATGACGAAGTTACTGTAGAGCACAACGCCACTTTCTTGCGTTGGTTCAAAGAGCAAGTTCTTGAAAATCCCCCGGAAGAGGACAGTTCGGACGGATTGCTCATACACGCCTTAGCACATGGCCCCGCACCCAAACTCGCGAGCTATCAGTCATACGATATCAACGGTACACGTTCTACACGGAGGCCAAAGACATGGACAGTGATTACCAGAACTCCGGGGTGACGATTGAATGCGTGACCGACGCTAACGGCACAACTGAAAGATTCTACGGAAGGGTCGAAGAGATCTGGGAGCTTGACTATACTGGATTGCACGATGCGACGATGTTCCGTGTCAGATGGGCTAAGGACGTCGTAAGAGAAAACAAGTATTTCACTACCATGTCTATACCACCCGCTGACGCGAAGAGCGCAACCGTGAACGTTAACGTCATCGCCAAAACTGAGCCATGGGTACACGCTAAGCACATGACACAATGCTTCTTCATAACCGACCCGACCAATCCCAGCCGTGTTGTCGTGAGGAGAGGCAAAAGCAGCATCGTCGGAATGGATGGAGTCGCCAACGAGGAAGACTACGACCAATACGGCAACCCGATGAGGGAAGATGACGATGACGATGAAGCATATGTGAAAAGAAGAATCAATACTACATTACATAAGAAAGATCGTACTCCATGGTTCCGAAAAAGTCACTAGGAGGGGCTCAATTATTCGGCAACGAACAAGAAAGGGAAGAAGCTCAATGTGAAACGTCGTCGACGCAGCTGAGAAACCATCATTTATATATATGTATCTATTTTGTGTACGCACTTAAGTAACCGTTATCGGTCAACTGATATATATATGTTACCACCACATGCATGGTTCCGGTGATATTCACGCAGTGTGGGAGGGAGACGTCGTCGTCGGGAGAAAAACAAAAGGAAAATAATAAAAGAAAAAGAAAAGTAAACATAAAAGAAAAGAAAACAGAAAACAGAAAACAGAAGGAAAATAATAAAAACTGACAGTTAGCAGTAGCGCTGGATCCTAACCAGCGCTATAGCTAACATAGTAGTAGCGCTGTATATTAACCAGCGCTACTACTATGTTGAGCTAACCGCCACCGCGCGGGCTCAAATTTTGCCAAGTCCCAATTTCCCCCCCACTCTCCCACCTCTCCCCCTCCTCTCTGCTGTCGTCGCGCGCCGCCATCGCCCCTGCCCGCCGTCGTCGCCCCTCGACGCCGGCCGGCCCGAGCCCCTGACCGCCGCCGCCCTCGCCCTCGACCTCGCCGCCGCCGCCCTCGACCTCGCCGCCGCCGCCGCCCTCGACCTCGCCGCCGCCGCGGCCCTCGACCTCGCCGCGCGCCGCCGCCCTCTTCCCTGCCCGCCCTCGACCTCGACGCCGGCCCGAGCCCCTGCCCGCCCTCGACCTCACCGCCGCTGCCGCCCTCGCCGCCGACCGCCCGAGCCCATAAGCCTCTCCCTCTCCTCTCCCCTGCCCTCCTCTCTCTCTCTCTCTGTGATGAACCCTAGCTAGCTACTGTTAGTAAAATTAGGACAGATGAACCCTAGCTACTGTTAGCAAAATTAGGACAGATGAACCCTAGCTATAAATATAAAACAGTAGCGAAAATGCACTAAACTATATGTTAAGTCCTGGAAATCTGTTATATGATGTTTCCTAGGGCAATTTTTGTGAGTATATAAATTAGCTATAAATAAAAAACAGTAGCTCCCTTCCTAGACTTTTTTAGCTATAAATATCATTGATGTTATATGTCATTGATGTTATATGATTTTGCAATGTTGGTTGAATGTCGAAGAATATCCGAGTGGCCTATGTTTTGCGGGAATGTTGATTCATTTCCGTTCCGGCAAATTTCAGGCGCTCCCTATGTCCACTTTTTAGCAAAGGTCATGCCGAAAATTTCCGTGATTTTCGGCATGACTTGTGCTAGAAACTAGGACATATGGAGTGCCCGGGATTTGCCGGAAGGGGAATGAATCAACATTCCGACCAAATATAGGCCCCTTTTTTCTCTTCATTATATCTTTTATTTACAACTGTTGAATAGGAACCATGTCTAGCCACACCTCAGCCGGCAGGGGTTCTGCTCGCCTCGAAGAAGACCCCATCGAGGCAGCAAATCACTATTTCGATTACCTGGACCAACACCAGATGGGGGTGCATGGTGGCGGCAGTGGCACCAACAACCCCGACGCCCAAGCCGCCACCGGCACCAGCACTGGCACAGGCACCGACACCACCCCCGAGACCGGCAACGATGCTGCCGTAGCCGGTAAAGCACCAAAGGAGAAGAGGGCACGAAGACCAAACGAGCTCGGCATCGGACAAATTGTGGTCACGGAGATGCACCCCAAGAAATTAGAGCCAACGGCGCCGGATGAAGCGCGCTCGTGCTGGGGGAATCAACTAGGATGCATCCTCAGGGAGACCGCCAACATCAACGACGAGAAGCTGAAGAAGATACCACATATGGAGCACATGCTCCTAAAGAAGTTGCACAATAGGTTCTTGTTCCCCGGCCGCACAGAAAGCAAAGATCCGTGGGACGATGACGCCATGACAAAGATAAACAACAAGGCGATGGTGACGTTCACCAACGCCTTGTCCGCCTGGAAAGTTCGGGTGAAAAAAGCGATTGATAAGAATGAACCGTGGTCCAAGATTCATGCTGACAATCCGTCACTTACGGAAGAGGACTTTGAAAAATTCAAGGAGACTTGCGCTAAGGATGAAACCAAGAAAAAGTCAGAGAAAATGAAGGCGCTCCAGGACAGGAACACGCCTCCCCACAGCCTCGGAAGCCGTGGTTACGAGGGGAAGAGGCACGTATGGGCCAAGGAGGACGCCGAACGTGAACTTCACGGAATCCCAGACCCCCTGGCGGAGTTCACCGACCCGCTGGAGCATGACTGGATCAGGGCCCGGTACAAGTGGGACCGCGTCAAGAAGACCTTTTACACGGACCCGAACACGAGGGAGTTCATGAGACTTCTGGTAATTGTTATATTACCACGTTATCATATTAGCTTCCAATCAATTCGACTACAAGTTTTGTCACATTATTAGTAAACCATCGACGTTCCTTTTGCAGAAAGAGCAGCACCAAAAGGCAGCCGAAAGCGACGAGTCGTCACAGTCGTCGGCGAGGCCTAAGTGGGACACCCATTTCAACCGGGCCCTGAACATACTGAAAAATGTCCCGGAGGCCACACCGCCGTCCTATGGACGTGTGCACGGCGTCGGAGATGGCGCCTCGTGGAAGACGTGCTACCACGAGGAGCTAGAGGAAAGAAGGAAGAGAAAGTTGCTTACTCAACAGACCATCGACCAGAAGGTCGCGCTTGCATTCAATAAGTCCAAAGCTGAGTTGGACCAGACCATCGACGAGAAGGTCGATGCAAGGGTTAGTGCAGCGGTTGCTTCCGGCATTTCCAGCTTGCTTCCGGCATTTTTTGAATGGGCGAAGAACAATCCAGATAAAGGGCCAGCGGACTTTCCGATTCCCAGCTACGTCGGGAGCAATTCAGTGAACATCGCACCACTAGCACCTGCTCATGCCACCGCACATGCTCCCGCTCCTGTTCATAGCAGCCCGTCCTCCATCTCTGGCCAACTCTGCGGGCCTTCGTCTATGGCCGAGCTCGACGCCCTCACGGTAATTACGCGTCATACCCTTTTCACCAGCATGTCTATATAGTCTTCCGTTTCAATTGCCTTTCGGATGTTTGACGTCGCAGACATGTCTTCGTAGGCCAACGATACCCCGTGCACCCTACTGTACGACATCAAGGGCCAGAAGGTGGTCGTGGGAAAGGCAACGATCGTGAAGCCGAAGGACCGCATGTTCCACAACCGAGAGATGCCCGATGGCGTCTTCAAGGTTAACGTGGCCAGTGTCTTAGCGGGCTTCGAGGATTTGACTCCTCCGGTACCAGTCGATGACGAGGAGACCCCTCAACGGATTGGCGCATGCAAGAGCTGGTTCTTGCCTTGGCCGAAGACTCTTCTTCGTGTCGAGGCGCCCAGTATCACACCAACGACAGCTTCTCAAGAAGGTATGAACAACACCCAACCTACCAAATTACCTGCACCTGTCGTGGCGGGTGATAGCGGACGACGCGAGGGAGAGCCTCCATTAGTGCCAGATGACGTCGCCCCTGTTGTCGAAGAAGCAAATGCTGATGATGACATGGAGGAGGATGATGATGACCCAGACAAGTATTTCAATACCGCCTATGATGATGGAGGATTGATGGCTCAGGACGACGAAGACTCAGGCTTTGTGCGTGGAGATGATGACTTGATGCTGCCGGATTTGCCGGAGCCGGAACTTCCTAAGGCGGAATGCAAAAAGTCTCTCTTCAACCGATCCTCGCAGGAGACGCCTCCAGATGCCGCCTCTACCCAGCAACAACCCGAGGGCCGTCCACTGATTAGCCCGACGACACTGGGGGTGACAGTTAAGGAAGGTATGGTGGGCTCACTACCGCCACCCGCCAAGAAGCAAAGGAGGAGACCGGGCAAGAAAGGCGCTAAAGGCGCCAGAGCTGTTTCAAGTAGCCAGCCGCCTCTGAAGCCCCGGGAGGTAGACAGAATACCTGTCGTAGGTGCGGAGCGTTTCCATGTCGCCGGCCACCCGATCCTACCTCAGAAAGCGCTAGAGGACATATTGAACAATGATCTAAGGAGACTTCATAATGTTGTGATGGCCAGAGAGAAAAGCCTTCTCATCTCGGGAAAACCAGGATACCAGCTTTACGCGGCTCAGGTGCCGGGTGGGAAGTTGTACATCGAGGGATGGCCCGTGAATAAGTTCATCCTGCGATTTGACTACATCTACGACATGTTCCACATGACCAAGCTGGATTTCCAGTTCATCCGCATGTATGCGCTGTATCTCAACTACATCATCAGGATCGAGAACATAAAATATATCTGCGTCGCGGACCCCTACCATATGCACGAGAGCTTCTTGGATGTCTGCAAAGAGCACCGTGACTATGCGAGCCAGTACATCGGCGGCTTCATGATCGCTAATAAGGACAAGGAAGCGATTCTCCTGCCTTATCATCCCACGTAAGTCATTCGCGCATATCCTTTCATAAGTGTTAATCATTCCTTTGCAAGCATGGAGTCTAATTTGAGGCGTACTTAATTTGCGCAGCGGGGGGGGGGGGGGGGGCGCCGTCCTCATCGTTCTATACCCAGAATACTCCCATGCTATATACTTGGACTCATCGAAGAACATCAAGAAAAAGGATTACAAGCACATAAAGAGTGTTCTCGATAGTGCCCTGTTAACCTTCAGCATGTCTGGTGGATATATCAAGGTGAAAAGGCGCAGGAATAAAGGGCTGGTTTTCAGCCATAAGACCGACTTCTGCTGCATCCAGCAACCGCACAACAGTAAGGCTGATGGATTCTACCTCATGCATCACCTGCTCGAGTTCAGAAGGGATAATCAACGCCTTCGCATGTCAGCTACTACCAACGATGCCGAGATTGTCAACTGGGCCACAAGCATAGGAAAGACACCGGATCATCGAATCCGAGCTGAGTTTTATCACGTGCAGTGTGAACTTGCCCAAGTGATCATGAAGCAGGTCCTCGAACAAACAGGGATGTTCTACCATGGGCCAATCACGCAGGATGATGTCCGCGCACTGCTAATCGCTCAGCGTCTGGACCTGAAGCCTTTCAAGAAGCTCGGGTCCTTCCTCCCTGACTATGAAGATTGGACCGAGGACTGATTGTCGTTGACAATATATGTGTCACTAGCGTCCAGACGAAACTATGTGATGTAATGAAACCGTGGTCCTGAACTAGCGTAGATCGCTCTAGTTAATTAGTTTGGGTATGAGGAACTTTGTCATTTATGTTTACTTACTATAGGTTGCTTGTATTTTGCTAATTATGCCTCTTTGTGTTCTTAAGTACATTATGTTGCATATTATCGTTCACGATGCAGGTACATAGATCATAGATGGCGAAGGGCTGCTACGTCGTGTTCGTTGGGAAGGTTCCAGGAGTCTACGACCACTGGCCAGACGCTCAGGCCCAGGTGGACAAGTTCTCGGGTGCTAGCCATAGAGGGTTCGACAGCAGAGCCGAAGTGGAAAGGAGTTACTTGAGGTGGACGCTCCAGCAAGAGCGGGGCCGGAACCGCCGGTGCCTCAAGTACTACATAGTCGCGGTCTTGATGATGCTGATCGCTCTTCTCTTCTACATCATGGTTTAGATAGAGATGATGAAACTTGTGTGTGTGCCATGACCATGCAGTCGCACTTATTGGAGACATGACATGACTTCTGTATCGCTATTTTCGAGATGTGATGATATTTGTGTTGAATGATGATGATGATGGTATGACGAGACTACTGTATGTGTATGATATGATGATAATAGTGTATGTTTATTGTGACCTGATGAAACTACTGTATAGAGCATGTATAAATACATAACGAATACGTAGAGCGGATATTAATCTGTGAAATCAGGAGTTATAGCAGCAGCACTGGAATACATATAGCAGCAGCGCTGTATTAGCAGCAGCGCTTGTCTTTAGGCAGCGCTACAGATAATTAGCAGTAGCGCGGATCAGTGCAGCGCTACTGCTAACCAGACTTAGCAGTAGCGCTGCACAAACCAGCGCTACTGCTATAACTTAGCTGTAGCGCCTTAGCAGTAGCGCTGGGTCCAGCGCTACTAGTAGGCTGAAAACCAGCGCTACTACTAGGCTTTTTCCTAGTAGTGATGGTATTTTGAGCGCGAAGTTCTGCCTTCTTGGCACATATTTTATGGGAACTAGGGCTGTGCTGTGGGGGGCGTATCCCTATTTTTGTTGGGCGGAAGTTGATTCCGGGAGTTCGGGTTGAGACCGAGCTCGTTTACTATCCTGACGTGCCTTTATGGCTGATTTGGGCGTCGGCCTATCGTCGCTGTACTGGAATTTAGCTGCTAGGGCCGCCGTGTGTTCCTCAGTTCGGAGGGAGCGGTCTGTGTTGCCATTGACAGTAATGACCCCCTGGGCCCGGGCATCTTGAGCTTCAGGTACGCGTAGTGGGGGACGGCGTTAAAGAGAGCGAATGTTGTGCGGCCGAGCAGGACGTGATAACCACCGCGAAAAGGGACAATGTCGAAGATCATGTCCTCGCTGCGGAAATTGTCGGGCGAGCCGAACACTACTTCTAGATTCAAGGTGCCCGAGCAGCGGGCTTTGACGCCTGGGATCACTCCTTTAAAGGTAGTGTTGCTAGGTTTGATCCTTGACGGATCTATACCCATCTTTTTCACCATGTCTGAGTAAATCAGATTAAGGCTACTTCCCCCGTCCGATAGGACTCTAGTGAGGTGATACCCATCGATAATGGGGTCTAGGACGAGGGCTGCCGAACCTCCATGAAGGATACTGGTCGGTTGATCCCGTCGGTCGAATGTGATCGAGCAAGCCGACCATGGGTTATACTTCGCGGCTACGGGCTCTACGGTGTATACCTCCCGAAGGGCGCGCTTCCTCTCCTTTTTTGGTATGTGAGTGGCATATATCATGCTCACAGTTTTTACCTCTGGAGGGAATTTCTTTTGTCCCCCATTGCTTGTGTTGGGGAACGCGACAGAAAACAAAAATTTTCCGACCTACGCACCAGCCCAAGACCACTATGGAGACTGCATACAAGGTTTGATCTCTTTCGTTACCGACTCGTAGCGCAGCGGAAGTAGAGTCGATGACGAACGGCGGTGCAGATCCCCGCAGCTAGGATTTTACAACCTCCCAACCGTGAGGATGTATACCCTCATCTACCCCGCGGACAGCCCTCCGGGAGGCGGTCGCACAATCCCCCGGACGGTGTCGCGGACAGCCCTTCGGGAGGACCTCCGAAACTCGGACTGTCACTCGGACAGCCCTTCGGGAGGACCTCCAAAACTCGGACGGTCACACAGACAGCCCTTCGGGAGGCACTCTCGAACTAACACCGAAACTACGATCTCTCTACAGAGTTGCACACATACGGTGTCATCTATCCGGCAGGGCTTCGCCGTCCAGAACTAGTTCCTACCGGAACCCAGACAGCCTTTCGGCTCTACGAAACTATTTCGCTGGGAGGGAGAGAAGAATGCCAGATCATGCATGGATTTGTGTATGAGAGCAAGAGTGTGTGTGATGGCAGCCCACTCACCTGCTATTTATAGGAAAACCAAGGGGTAGGGTGGTTTTACAATAAAACCCAAAACCCACATGGATGAAGCCCTTCCACAAGGGCATAATGGTGAAACCAAGGAACAAGAGGGGCTCCAAGGAGGAGCCCCAAGTGTGGCCGGCCACCATCTCTTGGGGGGCCCCCAAGGGGGTTTCTTAGCCCCCAAGCCTTCTAGAAACCTTTTGGGAAAATATCCCAAAAGGCACTTTTCCAAAAATATCCAAAAAGTGCTTTCACTATTCACGACGACATTTTTCAGCGTCTGATCGAACTGAAAATATTCATGTGGGCTTAGAACAATTCTAGTACCCACCAAAATAATTTTCAACACGAGCCGGAACAATTCCGGTTTAGTGATTTTCATCTGCGAAAAGCATCTGAAGCGGTTTCGGCAGCTCCGGAACATTTCCGGTTTTCATCCCGGAAAATTCCAAAAAGTTTCCAGACCGATTCTGGCATCCTCCAAGAATTATCAGGCATGTGCCAAAACCAATTTGACTTTTTGGTATCCCCTGAAACAACTTTTCAGTTTCACCGGAACTCATCCGGTGACCTCTCTGCGGAACATTTCCGCTGTCCGAAACTTTTCCGGTGTCCGAAACTTTTTCGGTGTTTTTCTCTCAGACTCCCTGTCTAGTATTCAGCAGATAGATGACCCTTAAGCGTGTGACCCTATAGGTTCGGTGCAGCATAGACATGACCCGGAACCCCTTCCGGTCAATGATCGACATCGGAGCCATGGACACCCATATTGATCCCTATACCCACACGAATGAATATTCGAGTGAACCTCGAGTTGCCGTGTGCTATTCCTGTTGCTTCGCGATATGTTACAAATACCCGAGGTGAGAAACATCGGCATCCTCGTGGATCAACACTTGCCCACAATGCCAGTTACCTCGTTGCCGGTATTGTTCTCTTTTCTTGTTCCCGTGTTTCGGCATCCCTGTGATCAAATCACCCTGTGTCTGGTCAGACGATGATGGATACCGTAACACCGAGAGGGCCCAGAGATATCTCTCCATCGTCGGAGGAGAAAATTCCAATCTTGAGCTATCAAGTTACTTGACATACTTTTCCATGAACCCGTAAGCCGCCGTAATAGCCACCCATTTACGGATGACGTTTAACAAACCCCAAAGTTCATGAAGCAAGCATGAAGAAACTCGATACTCTCATGGTCTAAGGATTTATGCAAACATTAACTTCCTGTGTTATTAACCATTAACTTATGACGAATGTATCTCATAGCATAACATCAATTCGGGTCGATTCAACACAAGTGTTCTACCAACAATTGTGTCCTCAAAATTGCCGGCATAGCCATGCCCATGATCAGGAAAACAGGATCATCATGCTATACTTGAGCCAGTCTTAGAGGCCAGACTAGGAATACATTTTACCGTTTATTATCCCACACGTGCATATGAGTCTTCCTTCAAGCCTCGTGGTTATTGTAGACTCGAGAACCATAGCAGTTATAGCATGGAACGTAAACCTAATTATGAACAGGGAGATAATCAATAACATTTATTATTGCCTCTAGGGCATATCTCCTACAGACTCCCACTTGCACTAGAGTCAATAATCTAGTCAACGCTAATGCACTTTACACCTATGGCATACTGGTGTAAAATATGCTTCGCATGTGGTATAGCCTGATGTCCAACGGATCTGACGACTTCAGCTCCGTGTGTAACTTTGCATATCCTCGCGTTTTCACGCTCTCACAAAATTCATATTTTGTGTGGACTTGGCTTTGCATATGTGTGAATCATTGGTCGAAACCTGATTCCTCAGACCGAGCTATGGGGCAACTATCTGCAATAGTGTCCCATAGACCAAAGCCATCTTGGAACCATACTAAGTTCATGAATGAACTATATGATTCAACAACTTCTTTGTCGCTTCTAAAGCGTCAACATACTTAGCCTTTGTTATAGAATTTGCCACAGTATCCTGTTTGGAACAATTTCCAACTACCGTGCCACCATATTGTGTATCACAAAAAACCCTCAATTTAAATCGAAAATCGCATGGAGCTTTGATGAAGACTGTATCGATGTAACCTTTTACAACGAACTCTTCATTATCTCCGTTTGCGAGAAAACATGTCATCAGTACTGCTCTAGTACTCAATGCCATCTTTCACTGTTGTCCCATGATCAGTACTTTGATCACTATGGTATCTATACTCGCAACAACTTTGGAGTATTGGACATATCTGGTTGGTTTTACATACCATGGAATACCTGATTAATCCAAACACAAGAGTGTGTGGAATCTCCATCATGTATTTTACTCATCAGTGTTTTGGGACACCGAGTCTTGCAAAAACTCTTTCCATGTGACTTCGGCAATAATCACTCCTTGGCGTTTTAAATGCTAAAAAGTTTTAGCATCTTGTCAATACGTATTCATTGCTTAGCCCCATTAGGTAAATCTATCTCCATAGATCATCATGCCTAATATTGAGGCCATTTAGCCTAAGCACTTCATCGAAAAACTATTTTCAAATGAAGTCCTAATTCGTGTCAAGAAATTTATTTCCAATTAACAATGTGTCAAGCACACAAGGTTTTTAGAAATATTATTATGCTCCCACTTACTTTCTTGAACCACAAGCATCTTCGATACCCATTTGATGAAGTCAAACCCCTTTGACCATTCCATCAAAAACGAAGATTCCAACTCCACTTTGCTCTCTTCTGTCCATCGCTGGAACTCTGAAGTTTGCATACTTACTAGCATCCTCTGGATCTACAAATTACTTTGGACAGTATCACATACAAGTCCTAGGTTTCATTTCCATCAGATGGAAATCCTTTTGTCATCCATGTTTCATATCTCATGATTGAAATATGTATTAATTACTAGTTCAACCCGAACCGACTTCAAGCATCGCTACGGTGAGACAATCTCATCCTAGTCAACTCCTTGAACTTGTTATTGCAACAAGTCGAGCTTTATGGATAAAACATTTTATCCGTATCAGTTTTTAGTTCCATAAATATTCGTTAGACTCTAAGTCTTCCGAAGGGTGTATCAAGATTTTAATCTCGAATCACTTATATGGAAACTATCTCGGATTGTATTGGCATTTAGCCAATTCCGGAGTCAGGGCCCATCAATGCTTCCTTGTGTATCGTAGGTATACTGTTGTCTAACAACAATATCTCGTATGCGCACCTGAGAGGTTTGCACGAGTTTTTCCTACGCGGTTCAGCTGCAAGTTCGACCGAAGTCCATACATTTTATTGTAGAGACTTCCGTATCAGTCGCAGTAGGAAACTCCGGAATCACTTCCAAGGTTCCTTTCCTTTGACCTGATGACGAAGATACTGGTTATCTCGTCGAGTTGCACTGTCCTCCCACTCACCTTTTGTAAGAACTATAATCTTTAAAAGTATACCGTTTTGTGGCAAAAATCCTTTGCCTCGGTATAGTGGTGGGGGAATACCCAATGACTTGGGATAACCTACAAAGTAGCACTTGTCTGATTTGGAATAGGTTTGTAACCTTTTACACAAGCCCCATATTCCAAATGTTAAGAAAAGATATAACATGGATGGGCGTACCATACCATGGCGTCATTTCAACAGACCCGATGGAGCTCTTTTCAGTGTAAAAAGCCGCAGTCTCTAAAGCATCACTTTAAAAGTGATAATGGCAAATCTATTCATGTCATCTTTGATCTTACCATGTCATAAATGGTTTGATTACATCTTCACGGACTTTCCACTTGCAGTGGTGTTCCGGGAGGTGCAAGTTATGAAACCCCTTTCACAACTCATCAGACATTCGCTAAACTTGTAACTCAAATTTTCCTTTCTGCAATCGAATTGTAGAAACATAATTTTCTTGTTACAACAACTTCTACTTCATTTTTGAAAACCTTTTGAATGAATTCAAAAAGATCCAGACTTACGTCTCAACAAGTAAATATCCACATATCTACTTGAGTCATTTCTGAAGATAGATAAATCCACTACTTGCAACAACATTTATTGGACTACACACATCATAATGTATAATCACCAATATGTTCTTTGCTCGTTCCTTATGGCCTATGAACGGTATTTCAGTCACTTCACCTTTCAGAGGAAAGTTGCAAGTGTCAGATGATTCAAAATCAAATGACTTCGAAATCCATCATAATGGAATTTTCCATGCGGGTTTCTCCAATGTGACCAAATGCAGTGCCACACTTGTGTGGTATTCTTTTAGTCTTGCGACATTTAGCGTCAGTGTTATGGATGTATCATATTACCATCAATATTCATAGCATACATCCCATCATGTATGGAAGCATGGCCCTTCATGTTATTCATAACACCGAACATCAAAAGTTCTCTTATGAATAACCTTCTTGCAAAATACTTTATGCAAAGGGCTAGAGTGTATGAAGCTCTAAATGAATTATGAAAGTAAATACAGAGGTAATGTATTAATATCAATATTCATAACATACATCTCATTCATAATGAAAGTATGGCCCTTCATGTTATTCATAACATCGAACATCAAAAGTTCTCTTATGAATAACCTTCTTGCAAAATACCTTCTGCAAAGGGCTAGAGTGTGAAACTCTAAAATGAATTATGAAAGTAAATACATAGGGAATACACCGATGGAAGGCATAGTAACATTTACTATGTTCCCTGCGTGTATCTAAACCTCATTCCTTGCTAGTCTTTCAGGCCATAGTAGTTCTTACATCGAGTTGCAACAGAATGCAATCGAGCGGGTATCTTTGTGATTAACTCACAATACCCAAGAATTAGTGATTAACATGTTTAACCATAATTCCTAAGAACTATATCTTTGACCAGCCTTCAATACATCAAAAACATGTATGACATTCATACATGAGCTGGATATTCCAGTCTTCTTTCCTTTTGCCATTATACTTCTAACAGTTTAACTTTCAGTATTTCTCCTACTCTCAGAAGAAGCACCCAACTTAAGAGTGGCGATAGCCCCGGACTTCCTAGGCGTGAAAGTCTTACTAACACCCTTCGGACACTTCCTTTCTCTTTAAGTTGTTGTTTTATTTACCTTTCATCATCTGACAGGCGTTCTCCTGGATCCCTCTCTTATCAGTCTAATGCATAGTAAACTCCTTTACTAATAGTTTGCGAACGAACATTGCTTTGGATATCTCATATCTTTTAGCCTTTGTCTGTCTCTGAAAATGATTTTCAGATTCCATGAATATCACATAACTATCCAAACTTTCGAAGTTCGGGTCTCATGGAAGCAAACATGTTGCACTTTGACTGAAAAGGAATTCTAGCTTTTGGATGAAGGACGAGAGTCACATGATCCATAACATTAGCCGGGGAATACCGAAAGCATGCGATAGGACAAAGTCCTTCTCGGCACTCTTGAGGACAATCCTCACATTACGTTACCAACCGTAAAGTTTTAACCAGATATTTAACAGCTATTCAATTTTAACAGGGAAGGTTGAAACGCGAGCCATTATTCTACAACTATTATGCAAATCACACTTAGACAGTGTTCAAAATTAATTGCACTAAGAATTAAAAGAATTAATTCTAAAGCGCGCTCCCACTCAAATCAACATCTCTCAAAATTGATTGTGAGTGATTCAAGATCCGCATTTCCATTCGCCGTCACGGTTGGAGATGAACACCCATGGCGTGAACTTCAATCGGTAGGCAAACTTGCCGATCACATCTCTATGCGATTCTTGTTCATCTTTCGATGCGTGTGTTCCGAGCTCAGGACTTTCCTGCCTGAACGTCAAGACAACCAAGTGATCTCGCTGCGTGGTCTCAACTCACCCGCCTCACACTTCTCTAATCGTTCGCACCCATGGAGATCATGCAATGCCCCGAAGAGATAGGTGCCGTGACGGTGCTACACTTGGGAGAACACTAACTACTTGATATTTTGTGAGAGATGACCCTAATAAAAAGCGACTACCGCGCAATCAAGAAGGGTGCATCAAGAGGGATAAACATCTCAGGCGATTCATAATAGCATGATATGGTATAGCCCCTTCTGATGGAGAAGTCAAGTATTCTTCGTCTTCGGCATTCGCGTCGGTGTTCACCTTTGCGAAGATTGCCACCACCTTGTCGATGCACCAGATAATATTGCTATCTCTATAGCAAATAAAATAAGTGCATTACACAAGGTTGACACGCAGGTCATTAAAGTGCAATCATATGGCTCCAGCCATCATGCCGAATCATGACACGCAGGTCATGTTAATTACATCATATAGTCATCTCATACATAATCAAATTTAATATGAGCATTGCTATACCACATCACATGCAAATCCATCCTGCAAAACCAAGTTAGACGCTTCTAATCGGTTTATGCAAAATTTTATTTTACGTGGCTTCTAAGGTTTTGACTTAAACCGCAGCTACCAACGTCCATCATCAAGTATGATACTTCAAGTTGCTAGATTAACTTTCCAGGGTGTATGAAACACGAGATAATAAAATCTCGAGCCCCATACTAAACTTCGTCACACGCGTGACCCCCGTGCAGATCATATCTGCATTGCCCTTCGTCTGCGAAACATCCATCTTTCTTTAACTAAAGTGGAACCCAAAGAACTGTTAGCACTTCGTTGATCTGTCAATCAGCATACTCAGGAGCAGCATGAAAGGATCGCGGACTGCCAGAACTTTGTGAGATTCCACCATGCCGTCAAGATCAGGAGTACGCAAATTCACGGGAAGCAACAGGAACATCGGGTAACAGATTTCATCTGCTACCCGCACAAATAATTTTCAGTAATAGATCTTATCTACTACAAAATTATACTATGCAATACCCATACATCTCATGTATTCTAGATCATAACATGCATCTACTCATAGCCTAGCTCTTGATGCCACTGTTGGGGAACGCGACAGAAAACAAAAAATTTCCGACCTACGCACCAGTCCAGGACCACTATGAAGACTGCATACAAGGTTTGATCTCTTTCGTTACCGACTCGTAGCGCAGCGGAAGTAGAGTCGATGACGAACGGCGGTGTAGATCCCCGCAGCTAGGATTTTACAACCTCCCAACCGCGAGGATGTATACCCTCATCTGCCCCGCGGACAGCCCTCCGGGAGGCGGTCGCATAGTCCCACGGACGGTGTCGCAGATAGCCCTTCGGGAGGACCTCCGAAACTCGGACTGTCACTCGGACAGCCCTTCGGGAGGACCTCCAAAACTCGGACGGTCACACAGACAGCCCTTCGGGAGGCACTCTCGAACTAATACCGAAACTACGATCTCTCTACAGAGTTGCACACATACGGTGTCATCTATCCGGCAGGGCTTCGTCGTCCAGAACTAGTTCATGCCGGAACCCAGACAGCCTTTCGGCTCTACGAAGCTATTTCGCTGGGAGGGAGAGAAGAATGCCAGATCATGCATGGCTTTGTGTATGAGAGCAAGAGTGTGTGTGATGGCAGCCCACTCACCTCCTATTTATAGGAAAACCAAGGGGTAGGGTGGTTTTACAATAAAACCCAAAACCCACATGGATGAAGCCCTACCACAAGGGCATAATGGTGAAACCAAGGAACAAGAGGGGCTCCAAGGAGGAGCCCCAAGTGTGGCCGGCCACCATCTCTTGGGGGGCCCACAAGGGGGTTTCTTAGCCCCCAAGCCTTCTAGAAACCTTTTGGGAAAATATCCCAAAAGGCACTTTTCCAAAAATATCCAAAAAGTGCTTTCACTATTCACGACGACATTTTTCAGTGTCTGATCGAACTGAAAATATTCATGTGGGCTTAGAACAATTCTAGTACCCACCAAATTAATTTTCAACGCGAGCCGGAACAATTCCGGTTTAGTGATTTTCATCTGCGAAAAGCATCTGAAGCGGTTTCGGCAGCTCCGGAACATTTCCGGTTTTCATCCCGGAAAATTCCAAAAAGTTTCCAGAACGATTCTGGCATCCTCCAAGAATTATCAGGCATGTGCCAAAACCAATTTGACTTTTTGGTATCCCCTGAAACAACTTTTCAGTTTCATCGGAACTCATCCGGTGACCTCTCTGCGGAACTTTTCCGTTGTCCGAAACTTTTCCGGTGTCCAAAACTTTTTCGGTGTTTTTCTCTCAGACTCCCTGTCTAGTATTCAGCAGATAGATGACCCTTAAGCGTGTGACCCTATAGGTTCGGTGCAGCATATACATGACCCGGCACCCCTTCCGGTCAATGATCAACATCGGAGCCGTGGACACCCATATTGATCCCTATACCAACACGAATGAATATTCGAGTGAACCTCGAGTTGCCGTGTGCTATTCCTGTTGCTTCGCGATATGTTACAAATACCCGAGGTGAGAAACATCGGCATCCTCGTGGATCAACACTTGCCCACAATGCCAGTTACCTCGTTGCCGGTATTGTTCTCTTTTCTCGTTCCCGTGTTTCGGCATCCCTGTGATCAAATCACCCTGTGTCTGGCCAGACGATGATGGATACCGTAACACCGAGAGGGCCCAGAGATATCTCTCCATCGTCGGAGGAGCAAATCCCAATCTTGAGCTATCAAGTTACTTGACATACTTTTCCATGAACCCGTAAGCCGCCGTAATAGCCACCCATTTACGGATGACGTTTAACAAACCCCAAAGTTCATGAAGCAAGCATGAAGAAACTCGATACTCTCATGGTCTAAGGATTTATGCAAACATTAACTTCCTGTGTTATTAACCATTAACTTATGACGAATGTATCTCATAGCATAACATCAATTCGGGTCGATTCAACACAAGTGTTCTACCAACAATTGTGTCCTCAAAATTGCCGGCATAGCCATGCCCAAGATCAGGAAAACAGGATCATCATGCAATACTTGAGCCAGTCTTAGAGGCCAGACTAGGAATACATTTTACCGTTTATTATCCCACACGTGCATATGAGTCTTCCTTCAAGCCTCGTGGTTATTGTAGACTCGAGAACCATAGCAGTTATAGCATGGAACGTAAACCTAATTATGAACAGGGAGATAATCAATAACATTTATTATTGCCTCTAGGGCATATCTCCTACAGCTTGGACCGCGGGGCTCGTCATCGTCCTCGCTGCGTGGGCTCTAGCCTTGCTCCTCGGCGGCTAGTTTGCCAGCTTGTTTGAACACCCAACAATTACGGTTGGTGTGGGTAGCGGGCTTGTCTTGGGTGATGTGGATCTGGCAGGGCCTATCCATGATTTTGTCTAGCATGGTAGGTCCGTCTCGATTTCCTTTAGAAGGTTTCTTCCGCTGTTCGGATTTTGGGTTACGGAAACCGGCATTAACGGCCGTGTCCTGAGCATCGCCGTTGTTGTGCTGGCATTTGTTTTTGTTACGTCGTGGTTTCCCAATTCCACCCCGGACTTTGGAGGTGCCGGGGTCTTCGGGGTTATGGCTTCGTCGAGCTAGCCAGTTATCCTCACCCGTGCAAAAGCGGGTCATAAGTGAGGTAAGGGTGGACATTGGCCTCGGCTTGTCCTGGCCGAGCTGACGGGCTAGCCACTCGTCCCGGATATTATGCCTGAAAGAGGCTATTGCCCCGGCGTCCGGGAAGTCAACGATCTGGTTTTTCTTGGTCACGAACCGATTCTAGAATTGCCGAGCCGAGTCACCTGCTTTCTGGACAACATTGCTCAGGTCGGAGGAGTTCGGTGGCCAGACATAAGTGCCCTGGAAGTTAGACCGGAAGGCATCCTCGAGCCCTTCCCAGCTCCCGATAGAATTCTCGGGGAGACTGTTTAACAAGTGTCGAGTTGGCCCCTTAAGTTTTAGGGGCAGATACTTGATGGCGTGGAGATCATCTCCTCGTGCCATATGAATGTGGAGGAGGAAGTCCTCAATCAACACGGCCGGGTCTGTTGTCCCGTCGTATTGCTCTATGTTAACGGGTTTAAACCCTACAGGGAACTCATGCTGCATCACCTCGTCTGTGAAGCATAGTGGGTGGGTGATACGTCTCCAACGTATCTATAATTTTTGATTATTCCATGCTATTATATTATCTGTTTTGGATGCTTTATATGCATTAATATGCTATTTTATATTATTTTTGGGACTAACCTATTAACCTAGTGCCTAGTGCCAGTTTCTGTTTTTTCCTTATTTTTGAGTATTGCAGATAAGGAATATTAAACGGAGTCCAAACAGAATAAAATCTTCGGGATGATTTTTCTTGGACCAGAAGAAACCTGCCAGACTTGGAGATGAAGGCAGGAGACATGCTGGGAGGCGACAAGCCTGCAGGGCGCACCCTAGAGGGGGGCGCGCTGCCTGGCTTGTGTCCCCCCCTGCAGGTCCTCCAACCCTAATCTTCGGCCTATAAATTCCCAAATATTCCCCCAGTACCAAAGAGAGCCACGAAAATACCTTTCCGTCGCCGGAAGCCTCTGTTCCCGTGAGATCCCATCTTGGAGCCTTTTCCGGTAATCTGTCGGAGGGGGATTCGATCACGGAGGGCATCTACATCAACACCATTGCCCCTTTGATGATGCGTGAGTAGTTCACCTCAGACCTTCGGGTCCATAGCTAGTAGCTAGATGGCTTCTTCTCTCTCTATGTTCTTCAATACCATGTTCTTCATGATCTTCATGGAGATCTATCCGATGTAATAATCTTTTGCGGTGTGTTTGTCGAGATCCGATGAATTGTGGGTTTATGATCAGATTATCTATGAATATTATTTGAATCTTCTCTGAATTCTTATATGCATGATTTCATATCTTTGCAAGTCTCTTCGAGTTATTGGTTTGGTTTGGCCAACTAGATTGGTAATTCTTGCAATGGGAGAAGTGTTTAGTTTTGGGTTCAATATTGCGGTGTCCTCACCCAGTGACAAAGTAGGGGTAGCGAGGCACGTATTTGTATTGTTGCCATCGAGGATAAAAAGATGGGGTTTTCATCATATTGCTTGAGTTTATGCCTCTACATCATGTCATCTTACCTAATGCGTTACTCTGTTCTTCATGAACTTAATACTCTAGATGCAGGCAGGAGTCGGTCGATGTGTGGAGTAATAGTAGTAGATGCAGAATCATTTAGGTCTACTTGACACGGACGTGATGCCTATATGCATAATCATTGCCTTGGATATCGTCATAGCTATGCGCTTTTCTATCAATTGCTCGACAGTAATTTGTTCACCCACCGTATTATTTTCCTTCAAGAGAGAAGCCTCTAGTGAAACCTATGGTCCCCGGGTCTATTTTCCATATTATATTTTCAGATCTATAAACCAAAAATACCAAAAATACTTTGCTGCAATCTTTTTACTTTTGTTTTACTTTTCGTTCTAGCAATCTTCTATATCTATCTCTATCCGATCTCATCCTTGCAAGTAACCGTGAAGGGATTGGCAACCCCTTTATAACGTTGGGTGCAAGTGTTTGATTGTTTGTGTAGGTGCAAAAATTGGGGACTTTCTTGTATCTCCTACTGGATTGATACCTTGGTTCTCAACAACTGAGGGAAATACTTATCTACTTTGCTGCATCACCCTTTCCTCTTCAAGGGAAAACCAACACAAGCTCAAGAAGTAGCAAGAAGGATTTCTGGCGCCGTTGCCGAGGAGATCTACATCAAGCCTACCAAGTACCCATCACAAACTCATCTCTTGCATTTACATTATTTGCCATTTGCCTCTCGTTTTCCTATCCCCCACTTCTAAAACAATTTTTAGAAAAAAAACCCAAAAATATTTGCCTTTTTATTCGCCCTTTTTTCGTTCGTCTTTTCGTTTGCCTTTTGTTTGCTCATGTGTTAGAACGCTTAAACTCATGGCTAGCCATACTACTATCGCTAGTACTCCTGAAAGTGAAGTTCTTAATTTTAAGCAGAGGGAGGGAGAAAACTTAAAAGATGCTTGGTATAGAATTTGCAATGCTCAAAATAGATCTACTCGTAAGCAATCTACTACCGTACTCCTGAAAGTGAAGTTTCTCCTTGGAATAGATATGTTCTGGATACCATTACGGGAGGAAATTTCTTGGGAATCCATACCTTTGATTCTTATAATGCTATGACAAATTTGGTAGGTTCACCCCCACTCGTGGTTAATGAAACAATCTTAACCTTGGAACATGTGATGCGAAGGCTTGATATTATTGAAAATAAAGTTGCTACTATAGAGCTCATTGAAAACTTGGATAAAAAGATTCATAATCATATTACTCAATATGGATCTAAGGTAGGAGTTACTTTAAAAAACCTAAGATGACAAAACCTAGATCTATTGCGTTATGCCTAGCTAAGGGCGTTAAACAATAGCGCTTGTTGGGAGGCAACCCAATTTTATTTTATGTTTCTGTTTTTTGCTTCTGTTCTTGAGTGTTTTGCACATTATTACCTCTGTAGTAATTGTGTTTTATTGTTTTAATTAGTGTTTGTGCCAAGTAAGACCTTTGGGATGGTTTACGGTGATTGTTGATTTGGTTTTGCTGAAAAACAGAAACTTTTGCGCTCAGTCCAGGAATTTTATAAATTCACCAGAGCGTCAATTGGATCTGATTTTTTACACAAGATTGATATACAAATTTCCCTGATTTTCCTAATTTTTCAGAATTTTTGGAGTTACAGAAGTATTCAAAGTTTACAGATTGCTACAGACTGTTCTATTTTTGACAGATTCTGTTTTCTTTGTGTTGTTTGCTTATTTTGATGTATCTATGGGTTGTATCGGGGGGTATGAACCATGGAGAAGTTAGAATAAAGTAGATATCACACCAATATAAATAAAGAATGAGTTCACAACATTACGTAAAGTGGTGATTTATTTTGCTTATACTAACGGATCTCACGAGTTTTTATGTTGAGTTTTGTGTTGTGAAGTTTTCAAGTTTTGGGTAGAGATTTGATGGACTATGGAATAAGGAGTGGCAAGAGCCTAAGCTTGGGGATGCCCAAGGCACCCCAAGACATATTCAAGGATACCAAAGAGCCTAAGCTTGGGGATGCCCCGGAAGGCATCCCCTCTTTCGTCTTCAATACATCGGTAAATTTACTTGAGGCTATATTTTTATTCACCACATGATATGTGTTTTGCTTGGAGCGTCTTGTATGATATGAGTCTTTGCTTTTTAGTTTGCCACAATCATCCTTGCTGCACACCTCTTTTAAGAGGGACACGCATTAATCGTGAATTTATTAGAATACTCTTTGTGCTTCACTTATATCTTTTGAGCTAGGCAATGTTGCTCTAGTGCTTCACTTATATCTTTTTAGAGCACGGTGGTGTTTTTTATTTTATAGAAAAATTGAACTCTCGTACCTCACTTATATTATTTTGAGAGTCTTTAAACAGCATGGTAATTAGTTTAGGTTATGAATTTAGTCCTAATATAATGGGCATCCAAGAGGGATATAATAAAAACTTTCATATAAAGTGCATTGAATACTATGAGAAGTTGGATTCCTTGCATATAGTTTTGAGATATAAAGATGGTGATGTTAGAGTCATGATAGTGAGTAATTGTGGAATGGTAAAAATACTTGTGTTAAAGTTTGTGACTCCCGTAGCATGCACGTATGGTGAACCGTTATGTAACGAAGTCGGAGCATGATTTGTTTAATGATTGTCATCCTTTGTGTGAGGGTCGGGAGCGCGCGATGGTTAACTCCTACCAACCTCTCCCCTAGGAGCATGCGTCTAATACTTTGCTTTGATAACTAATAGATTTTTGCAATAAGTATGTGAGTTCTTTATGACTAATGTGAGTCCATGGATTATACGCACTCTCACCCTTCCACCATTGCTAGCCTCTCTAGTACCGCGCAACTTCCGCCGATGCATTAAACCCACCATATACCCTTCCTCAAAACAGCCACCATACCTACCTATTATGGCATTTCCATAGCCATTCCAAGATATATTGCCATGCAACTTCCACCGTTCCATTTTTTATGACACGCACCATCATTGTCATATTGCTTTGCATGATCGTAAGACAGCTAGCATGATGTTTTCATGGCTTGTCCATTTTTTGATGTCATTTGCTATGCTAGATCGTTGCACATCCTGGTACACCAGAGGAAGCATTCATATAGAGTCATATCTTCTTGTAGGTATCGAGTTGTAAGTAAATAAAAGTGTGATGATCATCATTATTAGAGCATTGTCCCATCAGAGGAAAGGATGATGGAAGGTATGATTCCCTCACAAGTAGGGACGAGTCTCCGGACTTTACAAATAATAAAAGAGGCCAATGAAGCCCAAATAAAAAAAGAGGCCAAATATGCCCACCAAAAAAAATGAGAGAAAAGAGAGAAGGGACAATGTTACTACCTTTTTTCCACACTTGTGCTTAAAAGTAGCACCTTGATCTTCATGATAGAGAGTCTCCTATTTTTTGTCACTTTCATATACTAGTGGGAATTTTTCATTATATAACTTGGCTTGTATATTCCAATGATGGGCTTCCTCAAATTGCCCTAGGTCTTCGTGAGCAAGCAAGTTAGATGCACACCCACTTAGTTTCTTTTTGAGCTTTCATACACTTATAGCTCTAGTGCACCGTTGCATGGCAATCCCTACACACTCACATTGATATCTATTGATGGGCATCTCCATAGCCCGTTGATACGCCTAGTTGATGTGAGACTATCTTCTCCTTTTCCACACAACCTCCACCATATTCTATTCCACCTATAGTGCTACATCCATGGCTCACGCTCATTTATTGCGTGAAAGTTGAAAAGGTTTGAGAACATAAAAGGTGTGAAACAATTGCTTGACTTGTCATCGGGGGTGTGCATGATTTAGATACTTTGTGTGGGGAAGATGGTGCATAGCCAGACCATATGATTTTGTAGGGATAACTTTCTAAGGCCATGTTATTTTGAAAGGACACAATTGCTTGTTAGTATGCTTGAAGTATTACTGTTTTTATGTCAACATTGAGCTTTTGTTTTGAATCTTATGGATCTGAACATTCATGCCATAATAAAGAATATTACATGGATAAATATGTTAGGTAGCATTCCACATCAAAAATTCTGTTTTTATCATTTACCTACTCGAGGATGAGCAGGAATTAAGCTTGGGGATGCTTGATATGTCTCCAACGTATCTATAATTTTTTATTGTTCCATGATATTATATTATCTGTTTTGGATGTTTTATATGCAATAATTTGCTATTTTATATTATTTTTGGGACTAACCTATTAACCTAGTGCCTAATGCCAGTTTCTGTTTTTTCCTTGTTTTTGAGTATTGCAGATAAGGAATATTAAACGGAGTCCAAACGGAAAAAAATCTTCGGGATGATTTTTCTTGGACCAGAAGAAACCTGCCAGACTTGGAGATGAAGGTAGGAGACCTGCCGGGAGGCGACAAGCTTGCAGGGTGCGCCCTTGGGCCCCCCCCCCCCCCCTGGCTTGTGGCCCCCCTGCAGGTCCTCCAACCCTAATCTTCTGCCTATAAATTCCCAAATATTCCCCCAATACCAAAGAGAGCCACGAAAATACTTTTCAGCCGCTGGAAGCCTCTGTTCCCGTGAGATCCCATCTTGGAGCCTTTTTCGGTAATCTGCCGGAGGGGGATTCGATCACGGAGGGCATCTACATCAACTCCATTGCCCCTCCGATGATGCGTGAGTAGTTCACCTCAGGCCTTCGGGTCCATAGCTAGTAGCTAGATGGCTTCTTCTCTCTCTATGTTCTTCAATACCATGTTCTTCGTGATCTTCATGGAGATCTATCCGATGTAATACTCTTTTGCGGTGTGTTTGTCGTTTATGATCAGATTATCTATGAATATTATTTGAATCTTCTCTCAATTCTTATATGCATGATTTCATATCTTTGCAAGTCTCTTCGAGTTATTGGTTTGGTTTGGCCAACTAGATTGGTAATTCTTGCAATGGGAGAAGTGCTTAGTTTTGGGTTCAATCTTGCGGTGTCCTCACCCAGTGACAAAGTAGGGGTAGCGAGGCACATATTTGTATTGTTGCCATCGAGGATAAAAAGATGGGGTTTTCATCATATTGCTTGAGTTTATCCCTCTACATCATGTCATCTTACCTAATGCGTTACTCTGTTCTTCATGAACTTAATACTCTAGAAGCAGGCAGGAGTCGGTCGATGTGTGGAGTAATAGTAGTAGATGCAGAATCGTTTCGGTCTACTTGAGACGGACGTGATGCCCATATGCATAATCATTGCCTTGGATATCGTCATAACTATGCGCTTTTCTATCAATTGCTCGACAGTAATTTGTTCACCCACCGTATTATTTTCCTTCAAGAGAGAAGCCTCTAGTGAAACCTATGGCCCCCGGGTCTATTTTCCATATTATATTTTCAGATCTATAAACCAAAAATACCAAAAATACTTTGCTGCAATCTTTTTACTTTTGTTTTACTTTTCGTTCTAGTTGGCCGTGAAGGGATTGACAACCCCTTATAGCGTTGGGTGCAAGTGTTTGATTGTTTGTGTAGGTGCAACAATTGGGGACTTGCTTGTATCTCCTACTGGATTGATACCTTGGTTCTCAACAACTGAGGGAAATACTTACCTACTTTGCTGCATCACCCTTTCCTCTTCAAGGGAAAACCAACGCAAGCTCAAGAAGTAGCATTGGGCAGCGCCTCTGACCCGAGCTATGTCATGCCTGCGATCGGCGGTAGATCAGACCTGGTTTTGTTCCCGACCTCTATTGTTGCGGTCGAGCCCGGACTGGTACCCGTCCCGTCTAGCGGGGGAGTACCCTCTAGATCCGTAGATGGATCTTCTGTGGCCTGCTCTATAACCCAGGTCCTGTCGTAAGTCGTACCTGTCCTCAGGCCCTGCTGGCTCTTTTCCTCCCCTGCGGGGTACCGCAGGTCTGTAGTCGGCCTCGCCGGTCGTCCTATCTCATCCTCGGGGAGGGCGGTCCGGCTGGACGTACGGAGTATGCCTGGGATATGATGGTTCAAGGACCTCGTCATCGAATTGCTGCAGCAGCCGCCGGCGTGGGTAGCTCTTGGGTTGGTCCGGTAGATCGGTACCATACCCTTCTTCGGCAGCCAAGACCCTCGTCCATCTATCATTGAGGGTATCTTGTTCGGCTTTGAGCTGCTATTGTTTTGCTTTCAAGCTTCGGGCGGTGGCTAAAAGCTGCCGCCTAAACCGTTCCTGATCCGCAGGGTTTTTGGGGACGGTGAAGTCTTCGGCTTCCAGGATGTCCTCCTCCTCGACAGGGGGAAGGTAGTTGTCGTCCTCGGAATCATTAAGATCCTCGGTGTCGCACCGATCTTCGGACCTTTCCTGGCCGTCGAGTGGCTGTTCGGGATCTTCAGGGTCGCCGAGGTCTTCCGGGGTGTCGTTTTCCCCGGTGCCTGTAATGGCTTCGCTTCCCTTGTTTGCCTTAGATCGTTTGCGCTGTTTCCGGCGCCTTGACGGCGCCTCACTGGATTTATCACCATTCTTCTTAGGGGTGCGATCGCCCTTATCGTCGGGGGTGTCTACCATGTAGACGTCGTAGGTGGAGGTGGCAGTCCATCGCCCAGTGTTGACAGGGGCGGGGGCGCCGTCCTCTTCATCCATGTCTTGTGCCTCCTCGGAGGCATAGTCCAGCATATCAGTTAATTCTTCGATAGTGGCTACCAAGTGGGTGGTGGGTGGGTCAAAAAATTCCCAATGACCCGCCTCCAGACCGATCTGAGCATGGGTCGAGGTCGGGTCGTCTGTGATTTTTATTGATAGGATCCGATCCAGCGCCTCGTTGAGCGTCGAGAGCTTGACCGGATCGATCTGCCTAAGACTTTCGGAGTTAACCTCCGACGTGTCCATACGAAGAGTGTGTTCGGCAGGGGCCGACCCCTGGCCCTCAGGTATTGTAACCGGATCCGGACTAAGAGCCAGATCATTGGCAGCGATAGACCCGAGGGCGGAGTCGAGAAGGAGATCCGAAGTTAAGGCCTCGGTGACTTCAGGCTCGTCAGATGAGGTCGCGAGCCCAGCAAATGAAAGATCGCACCGTGCGTCTACGAAGAACTCAAAGTTCCTGAATCTGATCTCTTGATCGGGGGCGAGACCCTCGATCCGACCAGGATGGCCGGTCGGGTCGGCGTGCAACACGATGCTGCCGAAAGCGAATATCTGTCCGGGAGCGAAGGAGCCCCCGTTACGGACTTCATCGCTAATGATTAGGCGAGGCATCAATTCCTCTTGCGACCCCACAGCGGAACTCTCAATGAAAGCGCCAATGTCGGTGTCAAAACCAGCGGATCTCGGGTAGGGGTTCCCGAGCTGTGGGTTTAGGATTGATGTGTAACAAGGGACGAAGGAGATGATGTTTACCCAGGTTCAGGCCCTCCTATGGAGGTAAAACCCTACGTCATGCTTGGTTGTATTGATGTCTATGAAGATTACAGAGTCGATCTACCTCGAGATCAAGTAGCCAAAACCCTAGATGAGCTTGTCTGCCCTCTACAATCTAAACCCTCCGGTTTATATAGACACCGGGGGTACCTAGGGTTTACACATGATAAGTCTCCAGCCGGAAGTAAAGACGCTGTTCCCCTCAACTTGACTTGGAGTGCACGCCGCGTCTTCGGAGGTTTCCTTCTAGAATACGGGATCGTCGCATATCCTGGCCCTTCTTGTGATAATCAGAGAGCGGCCCACCAAGCCGGCCTATGAGAGATAGGCCGGCGGCCCGAGGACCCCTTAGTCCAGGACTCCCTCACCCAGTGCCCGACCATGCCGCGCATAAGAGCATGGTTAATAATATATCAAACTGCTGGCTATATGATGTTGCCATGCCATATATAGTCATTATTTATAGTCACTCATACAACAGGGTTAGCTATAAGGTTGGCTATAAGAGTACTACTTTTTTTCATCTTCTCTCAATGATTTTCTTAATATTTATTGCATTTTTCTAGGAGTACGCATATAGCTAGACTCTTGAATAAGAGTCCACTCTCACTATTTTTTCATGTCTCTCTCCTCCACGTAGGCAAAAATGCGATGTAAACGGGCTATAATTGTTCTAGCTCTAAGGCCGCCATCGCCCATCAACAGGAAGCACCCATCGGTCGGCAGGAAGGCACCATCCAGTACCCCAATCGGCGGAGCCTCTAGTTAGTTGCTCTCTCGTATACAACACCGATACTGATTCCGTCCCTGATCTGGAGCGAGACACCATTGATGCCCCGTATCTAGCAGCAGGCAACCAAAGGTAGTAATCCAACATCAAAGGGGAAGGGATTTCTCCGCGACTGCGCACGGCCAAGATGCTGCCAGAGGCGAAGCTACCAGCCGGCGTGGATTCGTCCGTGGCCCCTGCAGCGGTTAACATTTGAGAAATCATAGGCTTTCCTACACCCCCTTATCAAGCCATCCATTTTTACATCGCGATTCGTGCAAGCACTTTTTGTCTTTTTTGTTTCTTCCAAATAAAACAACATATGAACTTCAAACTTCGGAGGACAACAAAAGGTTCTAACTAGAATGTGACAAAAAACTTTCAGATTTTTTCGTGCATTATAATTAATAAAAATGACATTTTTTAATTAAAAAAAATCTCATTTTGTATATTTATGTTGGACAAAAAAATCTGAAAGTTTTTTCCCACATTGTAGTTAGAATGTTTTGATGTCTTGCAAAGTTTGAAGTTCATATGTTGTCTTATTTGAAAGAAACAAAAAAGAGAAAATCTGATGTTGCAAGTTAGTTGTACATCACAAATCTCAAAGCAATATTGAAGGGTGAGGATAAGGGGTGTCTAAAAGCCTATGCTTTAAGAATCCACATTCTGCACCCCCTGCAGTAGCAGGGGCTGCTGTAAACAAGGGCAAGGTTCTGATGTCGAAAGCCGAGATCAGGAGCATAATTGCCCTGAAGCCGGAGCCACTCCCCAGCGCCGATTACCTGGATGATCTAGCAGAGTTCTTCCCAATGGAGTGGATCGTGGAAAGGTAGCGTGCCCACGCTGATAGTGAAAAGCTTTTCAAGAAGATGGACGACGATTTCGAGGAGTACCGGCAGCAGGTCATGACGTATGTGCGGGACAAGGGCTACTTCGAGGTCGACGAAGGACAAGGGCTACTTCGAGGTCGACGAAGAGCTCATCGCCAACAGAGAAAAGGGCAATGAGTCCGCCGCTGAACAATGGAAGAGGATCGACTGGACAGGAATTCAGATTGCTACACCGGAGGACAGGCTAAGGGATGCACATGGTTATCGTCCATACGTTCCTGACCAAGATGATGCTCTTGTGAGTGATGATGACCATGTGATTCTTGAATATGACGCTTGATGGATAGAGTGGACGGCGCAAAGGATCACAATTTTGTTCTTGTTGAGACCAATTGAGAAGAGCGCTAGTTTGGTCCAAACTCTATCTATCTATGTATTTGTTGGTACTAGCATATATACTCTTTGTTAAGGATCCTTCCATTCATACTGTTTTTATTTTGAAAAAAGGTCCTCATAGTCTGCCCATTGTGATTTCTATCCAGTGTTTATGAAGACTAGATGACCCGTTGCGCCAATGGCGCAAAGGGCGAGATAGAGCCAAATATTGAGAGAATATTCAGACACCCAAGTCTCTACTGCTGGTACATAGATGCTTAGTTACAATGTAGTCTCTACTGCTGGTACATAGATGCTTAGTTACAATGTGATACACAAGGAAATTAGATAGGAAGAGATACATTATATAGGTGGTATGAAGCTATGTGATACGCAAGGAAAGTAGATAGGAAGAGATACATTATATAGGTGGTATCAAGCTATGAACAGCAGACAGACCCATTGCTGAACTCTTCATAGTGCCTATGAGCTACAAAGACTGGGTTTGCAAACTGGGCAGCAGCATAGCAGTAACCTGTTCAAAAGGGTGCAAAGATAAGGAGTTGAAAACAGCGATGATGAAGCAGTCTTCACTTGTTCTTGCGGATGGTGCCTTTAGCAGCGAGGGCAAAAGTAGTGAGGGCCAAGGCATCGAGCTTCTATATACAAATCAACCTGATGCAAAAGACAGGAAAGTTCATAAGACAACAGATCCACATGGCATCGCTAAGTTAATAAGAGTTTTGTTATCATAATAAAGCTCGCTATATATGTAGTTCATTAGTTATTGATATAAGCTGCAAACATGAATAAATACGTCAGTTGATATAGAAATAAATCAGTGAGAGGACTATAGGTATCATCGAGATGCTAATCAATTTTCTGGAACGACCTAATAGCATTTCTGAGTATCTATCATATAAAAGACAACACAATGTAAACCATGGTAGTTGGAAAATAACCAAAAGAAAGGCATGAACACATCTGTGAAGTGTAGGTCGCTGGAGTAGACGTACCACACATGCGCGCTCATCCCAAAGCGTCGATCAACCACCACTTGTTTTTTTTTATGAAACGGCCTTTGCAGTAGTAGCAGCACCCCTAAGATCAGCAAGTTTCCAGCAGAAGGAGTATATGAGAGATATATATTCATATTGTATATGAACAGAAACAAAAACCTAACAAGGTACAGAGGAATCAAAACTCTAATTGCTAGAGGAGCAAAAGATTTATTGCACGGGGTTTCCTAGCGCTAATTTTTTTAATGAACCATGCGTGCATTTCCAGTTTGGATAGATAGGTAATAGCATTTTTTACTTTGTTGTAGAGAGAGGGTTTACATTTTAATTCTGGGTGGTTCAGCAAGCGCAGTTTCCATTGTCTTAGCAAGTGCAGTGGCAGGAGTATTATCATCAACATCAGTCAGTTTAGATTCATGTGGTAAGGCCGCACTGGAAACCATGCAAGAGGAAAGCAACAAAAAAATGAAAGAGGAAGCTAGATTCGATAGAAATACTAATAGTGGTTGAAACAGACGAATTAATGAAAGCTGGTGTAACCACCTGATCATTATCCTTCTTCTGCCAAACAAGGATATGTGCATGTGGCAGACCGCTCCTCTGGAACTCCATGGTGTGGACAACTGAAAAAAGAGGGTAAATGAAAATCAGGGGAAATAAAATATATGGCTAAGAAAAATGAAGAAAGGGAAGAAAAGACACCGGACACAGTACCAGCTACCATGATGAGGATATATTCATGGAATATGATGATTCTGCTTGCTTAAGCTGGAAAGAAATATTGAGCCTAGTTGAAAAATATCATAAGGTGAATTTATTCCTAGTTGTACTTGTTCCCTTGATTCGGAAGAATTTTATACTGCCTAAGTCCTTGTGTGCATGTATCTTTAGGTACATCGGAGAGGAAGGCATGGCACAAGGGAGCAAGGAGGAGAGCAAGGAGGCAATGCAGCTGGGCAGGGAAAAGGATCTTGGAGTTTCCAGGGCGGTAGTACCGCCCTACACCAGCGGTAGTACCGCTTGAGACGGTACTACCGCCCCTACTACCGTGAAAACTACTGGCATCTTTTGACGCTAACCGGTAGTAGAGCGGTACTGAAGCGGTAGTACCGCTTGGAGCGGTAGTACCGCATGACATCAGCGGTACTACCGTGCTGCCTGCGCGCAGAGTTTCGGGCTGACAGCCCATGTACCCCTTCGATCTATCTTAGGATATAAATACTCTTCCTTAGGGTTAGTTAGAGTTAGACCACGTTTAAGATAAACCCTAGTTCATGAGATTGCTTGTAAGCATTCATCTTGAATCCTCATCACCAATTCGTATCGATCTGGTGATTATATACTGCAAGTCAAGTGTGATCTGCTGTTCCATTGGGAATTAGTATATTGCAATTCTAACCGTTCGTGGTCGACGGCTGCGTGCGCAAGTGTGTGACGTTGTGAATATCCAAAGGGTTGAGACCTTTTGCATTGGCATCAGGGATCAAGCGAGGGAGAGTTCATCGGCGACATACAAGTTATCCTACACCATCATCATCACCACCGCCGCTTACTGAGAAGATCGGGACACCCCATATCATCTTGGTATCATCTTGGTATCAGATATCCAGCGTTGCCTCGGTAAGCATCCACCAAATCATCCGTAGATTAGTTGTGTTTTTCATCCTATCCAGAAAAAGCCTCACAAAAAGATTAGGGTTCGGGTTTTTGCCATACCCTAGATAACATCGTTTCCAAGTTTTAGTTGCTGGTCGTTGTGTCTTTCTTTTGCGTCACTTTTTCTTCCGAGTCATCTAGTAGGCGTCTAGGGTTTTGTTCTGATCCGAGTCTTTTTGTTCTTGTGTTCGTCGGAGTCTTGGTTCTTGTGTTCGTTGGTTTTTTTTTTCCTTTAGCGTTTTCTTTTAGGTTTCCTTTTTCCAGTCCGAGTTAAATCGAGTCTTTCCGTTGTGAGCCATAGACAAGCCAATTTTTCTTCTTTTGCGTAGCACTTTCCTATTGAGACTAGCATATCCTTGTGCTCTACGGGCTGCTCATCTAGGTTTTTGGTAAGTGCATCTTTGAGATTGGCAAGATCTGCTTCGTTGTTTGTTGCTCCAGTCTCGGCTACAAAAAAAAAAAAAAAAGAGTTTGTACTGTTCACGTCCTGTTCACGTACTGTTCACGAGGCAGTTAAAAAATCCGCGGTACTGTTCACGCGACCTGCAGTGAAAAAAAAAAGAGTGAAAAGAGGATAAAAAAAAAGAGAGAGAGAGAAAAAAAAAAGGGAGTACAAAAAAAAAAAACAGCGAGAAAGCACGAAACGAGAGAAACCGTGGCCAGAAGTTGCTGCTATCTCTTGCAGTGTTGGATTTGTATTATCTTGCTGTTTGCACTTGTAGAATTGAGCAATCTTGTGCCCTGTTTTGAGCTTTTTGCTAGCGTCTCTCCCTGTGCATTGCAGCACGAGCATTACTCCGACACATAAATCAAATTTGAGCTCCTTTTCAGAGTTGCAATTGCCCCATTTATCTCCACCGTGTGAGTTTCCATGGGTCTTTTTGTATCACACGATCAGCACTAGGATTTGTGAATTGGTGTTGTTAGGTATCCCAACCAAGCTCCACCATATACCCTGGTTTGTCGTGTGATTGCTCTCATACCCGGATATTCACTTCATCACATCCGTGTACTAGTCCTCCATCCGAACGGGTACGCATTGCTATTCACTTTGGAACGGTAAGATTTCCTTTTCTTGTCAGTTTTTGAGTGAGTTGTGCGAGTACACCATATACATCTGCTATACTTTTTATGTACTAATAATGGTGAATCCTATCAAGGACAAGCCATTACCATTACAGTTTTTGTGCAGTGATGCATTCTGGGAGGAGGAAGATCTTGGTGTACATCCTGATTCAGGTTTGTTTCACTTTACTGCCGACATCGAAGGTAGACCTGCTGCAGTGATCCTTGATAATTATTCTCTCACAAACTTGGTCAGTATTGATGTTGTTAACAAGCTGCAGTTGCGTACATATACCAAACTTGTGCCATATACGTTAGCTGCTTATGATGAGGCATTTCCAATTACTCATCATGCTTATGTTCCTATCACCATTTATGGTTATACTGTTAGCATGCGCTGTGATGTCATTCCTAGAGCACTCAATTGTTGTCACGTTTTGTTGGGAAAACCTTGGTGTGATAGGTATAAGGTCGAATTTGATAGTGCTCAGATTGATCCTTTATTCGTTTGGAATAATAAGCACACTTGGTTAGCACATACACGACTTAAGAAATTTCAGGAGGTTAGGCGTCAAAATCTATGTCCACCTGTCATTCCCATAGTTGACAATGAGCATATGCGTGATCACACAATCTTGGGAGTACATGTTAATGAGACATGTCAGGTTTCACCTAACGTAATCATGTCTCCTCCTAGTGTTGTTTCTTGTGATATGCAGGTTGTTTTTGCAGAAAGGGAGCAGCATGTAGTACAAACTGCTTCACCACTTGAGCAAGATTTTCCAGTACCTACTACATCTCAGGCGGCTGACATTGATACTGGTGCTAATTTAGAGCTGCAACCAGCCAATGAGGCATTCAGTGAGTCTGTTCCTTTGCTGGTTGATTCTTGTGCGTTGATCGGTCCAAATATGTCCGCACCATGTGATAATTTTCTAAATTCCAATTCTGATCATGTGGTACTGATAACACATACAGAACTACTTGCTCGAATACCACTTGTTGATATTGTGTATTCTATCATGCTAAATGAACCTATTCGTTTGAGTTGTGCTATGAAGAAGATTTCTAAACTTTCATATCTAAATTTTCGCACCTATGCATATAGTTTCACATTTAATTTAATTGGTGAATATAGCATGACTGATAATTTTCTGGTGGATCACATATGCATTACCTGTGATACGATTGCTGATTTGAAACTTGCTGTTTTGCGTCCTATATGCTTTGTGACAGAGTCTTTTTGCTTTTGGACAGTACCTAATTTTCATGAGAATCTGAAAATTTCCTATATGTTCGATTGTTCTCATCTTGCTATCACCGAATCTGATCCATTGTGTTTGTTTCCACACCTGTTGCATTTATATGCTACTGCTATAGACTTCACTTATATTTGCAAACTGAGTTGCATCTTACATGCTGCGAGTACTGCTCATGAACATACATATGCTTGTTCTATATATCAGAGTCGCACAGTTGAAGCATGGTATCCCATATATGTCCCTTTGAATATTTTGGACTGGTTTGACCTTGCTTGTAGCACTTTTGATCATCGATCTTCTGTGAGGGCTTCGGACTTAATACTGAACAATAAGACATTGTACATGTGTGTTCCTCATTCTGGTCATGACTATATGAACTTCACTTATACTTGCAATTTAAGTTGCATATTGCATACTGGGAATCTTTTTCATGACAACAAAAATGATACAGCATGTTACATCTACATATATTATGCGTACACGTTGTTCTTTTTGTTGCTGCCATTTTCAGCTTACCCAAAGCCGCGGACGGCTTTTCTTGAAGAAAGGGAGGATGATGAGGATATATTCATGGAATATGATGATTCTGCTTGCTTAAGCTGGAAAGAAATATTGAGCCTAGTTGAAAAATATCATAAGGTGAATTTATTCCTAGTTGTACTTGTTCCCTTGATTCGGAAGAATTTTATACTGCCTAAGTCCTTGTGTGCATGTATCTTTAGGTACATCGGAGAGGAAGGCATGGCACAAGGGAGCAAGGAGGAGAGCAAGGAGGCAATGCAGCTGGGCAGGGAAAAGGATCTTGGAGTTTCCAGGGCGGTAGTACCGCCCTACACCAGCGGTAGTACCGCTTGAGACGGTACTACCGCCCCTACTACCGTGAAAACTACTGGCATCTTTTGACGCTAACCGGTAGTAGAGCGGTACTGAAGCGGTAGTACCGCTTGGAGCGGTAGTACCGCATGACATCAGCGGTACTACCGTGCTGCCTGCGCGCAGAGTTTCGGGCTGACAGCCCATGTACCCCTTCGATCTATCTTAGGATATAAATACTCTTCCTTAGGGTTAGTTAGAGTTAGACCACGTTTAAGATAAACCCTAGTTCATGAGATTGCTTGTAAGCATTCATCTTGAATCCTCATCACCAATTCGTATCGATCTGGTGATTATATACTGCAAGTCAAGTGTGATCTGCTGTTCCATTGGGAATTAGTATATTGCAATTCTAACCGTTCGTGGTCGACGGCTGCGTGCGCAAGTGTGTGACGTTGTGAATATCCAAAGGGTTGAGACCTTTTGCATTGGCATCAGGGATCAAGCGAGGGAGAGTTCATCGGCGACATACAAGTTATCCTACACCATCATCATCACCACCGCCGCTTACTGAGAAGATCGGGACACCCCATATCATACCACAGTCCCAAAGACCTTCCCGGTTTTGATCTTCTGTAGGTACCCAAGGAGCTTCATGTGATATACTCGAATGATAATATCTGCTGTATCAACTGCTTTGTGCCGAGGTTCAAGATTCTCGGCTATTTCAGGGCATTTTGAATCACATGTGAAGATTGTGAATATATCAGGTCAGGCTTGGCCATGTGAAGCAGCCACCGCACCATGAAAGTTGTCAGTCATATAGCGATGCCCACCAGTATAAGATGACGGCATTGTATTTTTCTTATCGGCTTTGGTTCCATCAAGCTCACCAAGTCCAACAGCATCAACAACAAGCTGGAGCTTTTCAGCTCCCATGTGTCTTGAAGCTTTTCAGCAATGCAACACAAACTTTGATTGAGCAGCGAAACCTAAACTAAGAACTAGAGTAAGACATAAACATGTGTATAGCAAAGGTACTGTAAGAAGAAGCTCAACAGGCAAAAACAAAGATATAGCATAGATAAATTATACTGGCTTAATACAACACAATGGATTCTATAGTTATACATGACCAGAGCATGGTTTGAAAAGGAGATAAGCTCCTAAGGTGAAGCTATAAACACGTAGCCTCACATTTTATTTAGCTAACCCACGACACTACACATAACAACCAGATTTGCTCCCTCCATAAAGACACAAGCTGTCATGGTGAAGCTATACATATAGAGCTTCACATGATCTGATAGCCCAGTAATTTGAACATGATACTTATGGGGATCGCACATAGTGACCGTAGTCGACGTCCATGTCTGGATGGCAATCTTGAACTGAATCTTAACCAGAATACCCACTGTAGGCCGGATCATCCACGTCATCATCTGAGTAGATGCCTTTTTCCTCCAGCAACTGAGATGTTGTGGCTGTAGTGTTTTGAAGTGCAACCACTGCATCGTGAATCTCCAGGATAGCCTGCTTCAGACTGGAGACAGACACTGAAGCAGCAGGGTCCAAGGCAACTCTAGCAAAGGTGAGTAATAGAATTAGTCTAGGAAGAAGATGGGATCCATGGACGTAGAAAAGCAATTTGTTTTACACCTTATTAGGTGAATCACGGGCACCAATCATATAGCCTGGCAGTGTGGAATGAAACAACTGAATAAAGACTGAGTTGAACGTTCTAGAATAAATCAAAGCTATTAAATTATTTATCCTACTGGCTTTATGCAACTATAATATTCACAAGGCATACATCAGCACACAAAGACATTTAAAAACAGACGGGGAGCGACCAGACATGTTTTTTTGTGCACATGCACCAGGATCTGATCTGGATATTGAACAGAAAAATACCCATGTCACTACTTGTATCCAAATATAACATTCGGAGGCATGGGGAGCAACCCAATTTAATTTCCGTTGCCATGCAGCAGGATTAGAGCTGGATCTGGAACAGAAGAATATACCTTGGGGATGAGGGCGGTACTCGGAGGAGCCTTTGGTTTGCTCTGCTTAAGACCAATTAGATATATGCTGCAGCTAGAATTCTAATTGGAGTAACTCCCACCGGAATGTGGTTTGTAAACTAAATTATAAGATGGATTATTTTGTGTGTATAGCCGCCATAATCAAGGCTCTGAACTTGGTACTATTTGCATGATAATGTGGTGCTCTCACACATCTGCAATAGAGATACTATTCTTTTCATAAGCTCTTATTTTCCTACCCATATTACTTAGTTGTGCCCCTGTTTACTGCTAACACTACAAACTTTAGTTTATGTGGGTGTATACATGCTGTATAGAACATGAACCTGGCAAGAAAAAATACAAAGGATTACCTGAATATATTATGGCAACATATAAATATCTTTCTAACTGAAAAATAAGCCAATCACTTCCTGCTCTCAGATTTTAGTTCATTTCTAAAGTCTACATTTTATTCGTACAAGCATACCACATCTACATTCTGCTATAACACAGATTATTGTTACCATACTATGCTCTTAATTATTATCAGCTCATAATGGAAACAAAGTACCTAATGCATCCCGTATTAAAATGACAGTGTGAACTGAAGTGTACTGCTATGCTTACACACATGCTATGAAGAATGGAACCTGACATGGAAAATGCAAGGATGACCAACAGAACTCTTGCTCCATGCCTAATTTCTATTCTGGTTGCAGACTTGGGAGTCCCACTTTGCTGCAAATCATGTACCTGGACTACAGGCTGTTCTTATGTATTAGCTGACTTGGGTGGCAAATGAAGCATCAAACCAAAAATAAATAAATGAAAAGCTCTTTTTATGAGCCTGAACAATTATTTCGTGTCTCAAGCACTAAAAATTGTTCAGAACATGATGTTAACATGCTACATCTCTATTTCATGTGCACAATTTTTTCTTTGGCTTATGTATGAGGCATAGGAAAAAAGCATGCATCTCTATTTCAATATGCAGAAAGCCAGAAATTTTGGCTACATTCAGACTCAGAATCTACGAGTAATTCTTGCTACACGCAATAAAACCACGAACAACATGCTCGGAAGAATCGACCACAACGACACACTCATAATTTTAATTTCTAAATCAGAATGACCGCAAACTTTATTTGCACAAAGCAACGGCAGCGGTACCTTTTGACCTCACCAAAGAATTAAATACAAGCATGACGAACAAACTGCACACAAGACCACACATGCATTCTATCGAGTAGGTCAAAAGCATGGGAAAAACAGAGAGGCTCACTTTCTAGCATGCAGGCATTTTATCGAGCAGGTCAAAATCATGGGAAAAATAGAGTCTGACCTTCTAGCAAAAGCAGTGATTGGACACACAACATAAGACAAAGGAGCAAACCAGCACCATCGACCCTACAAACAAAAAAACAACAATAAGAGGAAAATATGAACAGAGAGCAGATGTAAAATTGTACATTGAGAATCACGCTACTGAATTTAATATGTTTGAGCCATGTTCTGCTAGGAGCCAGGGACAATTCTACTTCAGTATAGTGGATCAGGGAATTGTCAATAACCCACACAAACACAATATTCAAGTTCCTGAGTTATTGGATCAATGAGAAAACAAATTTGAGTCATTGGTCGACATGTGATCCTGCTAAATACGAACTGAAACACTTGAGGATCGTAGTCATTGGTCAACATGTACATCCCTGCAAAGTCTGTAAAGAATGTAGCTAGCAGCCGATGGTACTATGTAATGTGTGAACAAATAAATAATCAACATGTTCCAATGATGCACAAAACAAGTTTTAGGGTTGTGGTTTTAAGAAGGCTATAGGCAATTGAAAAACAGATCTCAAGATTCCTGGTACGATGAAAAGACTAAATTATTTTCTATTATATAACTCTGTAAATTCAATTTACATAATTTGGCAATAAAACTGACCGAAGTAAGTATTTACATTCTTTATTCACATGTTGTTTGTTCAGAGATAATTTAGGACCTTGTAGCCTGTCGATTGCTCGAATGATAACATACAGGAATCGGGAGTGTATATCGTTAAAGAAAATATATAAACAACCGACTGAATGTAGCTTACGTATATGATATACATTCACTATTTTACCAAGATAATATAGCAATACTATAGTGCTGAAAATGCATGTAGATCAACAAAACTGCACTGGAACCACCCATACACAACACTGAAAATTATAGAGTAGCTAGCTAGAACTATTTACTGATGATCAAAACTATAGAAGCACTTTGGCAATATAGTTATAAAATATATATTCAACGAAATCTGCAGTTACACATGGATACAAAACTAATCAAATGTCATCACCTACACATTTGATTGGTATAGTGAAAACCATATGCTGCATGGCACCTGCAAATTCGATTGCTATGGCAAAAAAAATACATGGTGCACAAATGACTCAAGAAGAACAGTATGCATCAAGATATACTAACATGTTCCTTCCGTGGGATTCTCTTCATCCTTCAAACCATAACTCCAATCCAATGGACAGCGGGTGCATATAATAGACATGAAATGTTAGGAACTGAACATATTGACATATCCATCATCAATTCTTAAATAAATAACTGAAAATAAAGCTCTTCTCATTGTCTCATAGCTTTCTCTTCAAACCTTGCTTCTCACAAAGGGTTTTCAGATTTACAAATAACCAAACAAGGAGGCAATCAGCAGCAGGTA
The DNA here is from genome assembly GCA_039707655.1 of Elymus sibiricus. Taxonomy (NCBI): domain Eukaryota; kingdom Viridiplantae; phylum Streptophyta; class Magnoliopsida; order Poales; family Poaceae; genus Elymus; species Elymus sibiricus. Next base: position 44,826,619 of record CM077675.1, on the reverse strand, counting down.
GTAGCACATAGCATCAGCACAAGCAACCAGCAACAGCTAGTAGCACATAGCATCAGGACATGCAGCAGCAAGCCTGGCAACAGTAGTAAATGAGTGGCATAGCAGGCTTCTTGTCGTGGTTTCGTCACGGCAGATGCCATGGGTAGGCTTATCGAGAGGGGCCGAAAGACGCCGACGGGCTCCGGGAGCGGGGTTAGGCACAAGCGGTGGCAGACACACGATGTACCCAGGTTCAGGGCCCTCCATGGGAGGTAATACCCCTAGTCCTGCTTGGTCTAGTTGAGACAATGGTGAAGTTACAATGGTGCTCCTGGAGCTGTGTGGACGGAGAAGGAAGAAGGAGCTAGCTTGCCCTTACTGCCTCCCTCCGTTTGTGTGGAGAGTGACTGAGTAAAAACCGTGAACCCCGTTGCATGGGGGAGGCCCGGGGGGGTTTATAGGCCAACCCCCCGGGTTATAATACGAATAGAAGGTCTCGGGGGGCCCCAGCCGGCAGCCTCTCTTAGCCGGCTGTGGGGGCCACCGGCCGTGGGGTCTTGTCGCTGGTAGGGCCCACCGGCTGTCGAGTCCGTCAGGAGCCGGCGGGACCCGCTTGGTGGATCCCCGCGCCGCTCAGGTCGCGGCACGGGCGGCCCGTTGGGGCGTCGTCTTGTGCCTGTCGGGCAAAGTCAGCGGCGCGGCCGGCTGCACTGTAGCCACGCCCGACAGGTAATGGAGTGGTTACGGGGGCGTGCCGGTACTGTTGGAAGCCCTGTCGCGGTCGGCCGCCGTCAGCAGCCACTGTAGCCGCGTTGGGGCGGACGAAGGGGGTCGCGCCTGGTCGCTGGCTGACGCGCAGTAAGACGGGACAGGCGTTGGTCCGCCCGTAGGTCGGTTGAGGAGGTCTTGTCTTGTCGCCGTACTGTTTGCGCAGAGGGACGGGACGGGCGTTGGTCCGCCCGTAGGTCGGTTGTGGAGGCAGCCGGTCGTGAGGCAGCCGGCCGTTTAGCCCGCCGGCCGACTCCTGTCCAGCCGGTCCTGAGAGAGCCGGTAACGGTCGTGCCGGCTCCCCGCCAGCCGGCGTGAAGGGAGCCGCCACCCGGCCTTGAGGGAAACGCCAGCCGGTCCCGGGGGAGCCGCCAGCCGGTCGCGGACCAGCCGGTCGTGGACCGGCCGGCTGTGTTGTTTTTCTTCGAAAGGGGGAGAGAACCCCCCAGCTTTGGCCTACCCGGGGGTAATAACCCCGTCAGTAGTCCCCGAAGCCGGCGGGGGCTCCCGTCTGCCGGAGGAGGAGGAACCGGCGGCTTCCTCCAGGCGGTGCCTATCTCTCGCGCGGAGCCGAGCGGTCGGACGAGGCGGCGGCCACCCCCGACGCCTCGGGTTCTGCCGCGCCGCCCCGCTTCCCGCGCCGGTTTGCGGCGCACCACGCGGCGCGCAATGAAGCCGTGGGGCCCGCACACGCGGGCAGACGGGACGTCACACTGGGCCTAGCCCGCTAGGTCGCGGGCGTAGCCCAGTAGGCCTCGGGCCGCAGGCCGGGATCTGCTGTGCCCAGATCGCGGCGGCCGCGACCCGCAACGCCCACGATCTCGCGGGTTTCCCGGGGGAGTGGGCGCAGTTAATCCCCACCTCCCCCGGGCGTCGCCCCCTTATTTAAAGGGGAAGGGCGAGGGGCAGAGGCAGTGACGCACTCCTCGCTCCCCTCGTCTTCTTCGTCTTCTCGCCACCTGCGCTCGCCTTGCGCTAGCCTCACGCCGCGACTCCGCCCGCTCGCCGTCGCAACGCCGCCCACCTTCCATCTAGCGCTCGTCCGCAGCGGAGATGGCAGGCAGGACCTCCGGTAGCTGGGAGGGGTCGGCCATCACTGAAGAGGACATCGAGCGCCTCCGCAACGCCCGGATGCTGCCGTCGGCGGACCGCGTCGCCGCCCGTCCGCCGGGCGGCGAGGTGGCGCCCGTCCCCCAAGAGGGGGAGTTCGTTGTCTTCGCCTGGCATTTCTCACGCGGCTTCGGCTTGCCGGTGAGCCAGTTCTGTCGATACTTCATGGATACGTACGATATCCAGCCGCACCATCTTGGCCCCAACACCGTTCTCCAGCTTGCGAGCTTCGTGATGCTTTGCGAGGGCTACCTCGGCTTCCTCCCCTTCGTCGAGCTTTGGAGGAAGCTCTTCTACCTCAAGTCCCAGAGGAACGCCGCTGGGCCGTACGCCTGCGGGAGCGCGGTGATATGTGTCCGGGGCACTTTGTTCCCCAAGCTCACCCTCGTCGAGTCCGTCAAGGGGTGGCACCGGACGTTCTTCTACGTGAAGAACGTCGACCCGAGGCGGGACTACATCCGGCTGCCGGCGTTCGTCAACGCCCCGTCGTCCGGGATCAACTGGACGGGCGATGGGCCGTTTGTGGACGTCCACGCGGAGTTGGCCCGGCTCAGGACCCTGAGAGAGGGGGAGGGGTTGGTCGCATCCGACCTGGTGGCCGCCTTCATCGACCGTCGGGTGCTGCCCCTGCAGCTGAGGCCGCGCCGGATCTGCGACATGTCGGGCTGGCGGGACCCCTGTCGGCTGTCCACCATCGAACGGACGCCGTCCCAGGTGGCGAAGTGGGTGAATGCCATCACCAACTTCAAGCTGAAGCCGGGGACCTGGAGGTTCGGCAAGCCGCCGTACAGCCGGGATGACCCAGCGCCCTTGGTACGCCCCGCCGTGGTAATTTCCCCCTCCCGTCTTGTCGTTGCCGGCCTACCCCCGACTCACACCCCGTGCTGACCGCAGCTCTCTGTGCGACAGAACACGCCGGACGGCCCGCACCCTCGGATATTCGAGGCGGAGCGCGCCGAGTCCGACGCGGAGGACATCGAGCCGGGAGGCGGCGCCGAAGAGGGGGTCGACTCCTCGGGAGAGGTTGAGGCGGAGGGCGACCTGGGAGCCGGCGGGTCCCGACCGGCTGGTGAGTACCCCTCCGGCCCCACGATCAAAGACTGGAGTGACGATGATGATGATGATGTCCGGGTTCTGGACGCGCCTCCCCCCGCAGTTTAGAGGAGCCCGCGCGAGCGGAGCGATGAGCGGCCGCCGCGCAGCCGGGCGGACGGGTCCTTCCGTCGGGAGAAGAGGCCAGCTCGGGAGGAGCCGATGGGCCAACCGCCAGCCCGCAAGCGGGTGAAGGCGGTCATGGCGAAGCCGCCGGCGCGGGCCAAGTGGGTCCTTCCCGTCGTCACCGAGTGGGTACTTTGGTTCTTCGGGATGTTTCTTTCAGTTGGTTTCGTGCCGGCAGGCGGCTGAACGTTCGCCCATTGCAGGGACCCCATCGAGCTTCATGACGTGGAGTCGACAGCCAGCCCGCCGGAGCCGGCCAGCCGGCTGGCCCTGGAGCACGCTGCCACGCAGCGTGAGGAGAAGAGGAGGCTCGCGGAGCTGCGAGCCTCAAAGTCGGGAGCCCAGGGCGGGACCTCGTGCTGCGGGGCCTCGAGCGGCGGGAGGCGGAGACGGCCCGCGGACCCCGTGGTGGCATCGGACTCGGCGGCGGAGTCGGCTCGTAGGTCGAGGCCTCCGTCGAGCGAGCCGCGGAGGCCGGCCGCGGAGACGGCCGCAGCCACGGTCGAGGCGGAAGTGGCCCGGCCGGGGGGAGCAGACCCCGAGCCGGCACCGAAGGGGCCCCGGCAGGCGGAGACGGTGGCGACGCCGCCCGCGGCGGTCGTGCCGGAGGCCCCGGCTGCGCCGGAGGCGTTGCAGGAGGTGGTGCCGGAGGCGGTGCCGGAGGCGGCGCCGGAGGAGCCGACCGTGGAGACGGGAGCGCCGGCCGCCGCGACCGTCCCATTGAGCCGGACGGGAGCAGGGGCAGCGCCGGACGTGGGGCAGCCGGGAGCCGATTCCCGGGCCCTCGTGGTCAGGAACCGCCCCCCGGCAGCCGGCGACGCGGCGGAGGCCGGAGTGAGCGGCGAGGGGAGCCGGTCCGGGAGGACCATGCTGGAGGTGATCGAGGACTGGGACGCACTGGCCCGCGTCCCGGCCGCCCTGCCTCCGTCGACCGGCGGCCCGTGCCCGACGCTCGACGAACTGGGCAGCGTCCTGATGCGGTGCCGTGAGGAGCTGGCCAAGTTTTCCGAAGCGGCCGACAGCGCTCTGCAGCGCGCAGAGGTAAACTTTCTCGTTCTTCGTCGAATTTCCAGTGGGGGCGCGCGAGCGCACCCACTGGGTGTAGCCCCCGAGATGCGGGCCGGCTGACCGGCTGCGAGGCAGCCGGACCGGATCTTCTTTGTATTTTCTTAACTGGTTTCTTTGGAGCAGGCGGGGAACTCCAGGCGGCAGGATCTTTTTGACGAGGCGGTTGCCATTCACAACCGCGGCAAGCGCGGGTATTACCGGCTGGAGCAGGAGCGGAAGAAGGTGCAAGGTATGCAAGTTCCAGTGGGGGCGCGCGAGCGCACTCACTGGGTGTAGCCCCCGAGAGCCGGGCCGGCTGCTCAGCAGCCGGCGCGGGTCTTGTTGGCGTTGCTGATCGTGTTTGTTTGCCTCTGCAGCGGACTTGGACACCCTGGCCTCTATCCGGGAGAAGAGGGACGAGGTGGCCTCCGAGCGGGACCGGCTGGCGCAGAAGGTCCAGGAGATCACCTCGGAGCGAGACCGGGTGGCCGGCCTGCTGGTGGACGGGCAGGCGGCCCAGGAGCGTCTGAAGGAGGAGCTGCAGCGGGAGGTGACGGCCAAGGAAGGCGCCGATAAGCAGGCGGCCAATGCCGCCCAAGAGAAAGCCGCCCTTGAGGTCAAGGTGACCCGGCTCGAGAAGGTGCTAGAGGCGCGCAGCGCCTCCCTTGCCCAGGCAAACGACGCGCTGGAGAAGGAGAGGAGCGCGGCACTGCAGTTCGCCCGCGAGATGGATGAGGCCTTCGAGCGTAAGTCTTGATTTTCTTTTCAGCCGTTGGTGTTTTTCTTGCTCTTCGGTTGTTTCTTGATTCCACCTTTTCTTTCTTCAGACCGGTTCCCAGAGACCCAGGGCTACGCTGAGCGAGCCGTGGCGACCCACCGGGAGGGTCAGCAGGGCAGGCCAGAGCGCGAGGAGGGCACCGGGTGGGACATGGACGACATTGCGTTGGCCGTGGAGGACCGGCTGATCTTCCTTCAGCGCAGCGTGGAGCGGCTGAAGATAGCCGGCCAGGAGGTGATTGCCGCCCTGTGGCCGGGTCGCGGGGCCCCGGAGGGCCGGGTGGGGCTGTGGCTGGAGCACACCAAGGCCCGGCTCGAGGTCTGGAAGGCGTCGGCAGCTCGAGCCGGTGCGCAGATGGCTCTCCGGTTCGTCACGTCGTGGTACACCGGGGTCAACTTGGACCGGCTGACCACGATGCGTGCCGTGCCGGAGGCGGAGCGGGTGGCCCGTGAAGATGCCCTTGTCCGCCGGGCCAACGAGTTCGCCTCGTACGTTGACCCGGACGTGCTTCTGCCGGCACTTGGCGAGGACGGCGAGCCGGTCGCGGAGGACTCCTTCGGCAACCCCGAAGGCCCGGAGGACGATAGGGTCGCCGAAGAGAGCACCGCCTCCAGCACCGACGGTGGTACCGGCGCCACAGAGATGACGGAGGCGGACCCAAAGGCCGCAGCTTCCTCCGGGCGGGCTGTCGAGCCGGCTGGCGACGCGCCGGTGGCCTGAGCCGGCCCGCTTGTTTACCTGTTTCTTCCTTCTGCACAATGTGTTTAAGACACTTTTCCACCCACTAGGGGTGTGTTATTGTAATGAACATCTGGCTGTATTGAACCTTTGGCCTGTGGCCGTTTATCGTTTTAACTTATGCCGTTAAAAAAAAATTATGCGTGCCGGCTCTTCTTTTGCCTTTCGCCTTTTGACTTGTGTCGCGCGCCGGTGTTCCTTCCGGCTTCCGCCCCGCCTGCTAGCCAGCCGGGAGCCGGTCTGGGACAGGGACGAGGCTTCACCCTTGGGAAAACCGGCGGGCTCTTAGAGTCAGCCGGCTGGGACTAGGTTGAGCCGGTAGTGGCCAGTTGCTGAGGATAGCATAGTCCGGCCGCCTCTCGTTGGCTGACTTTTGTGTGATAAGTTCCTTCGTACCCCGCGACCCCGTCAGCCGGACAGCCGGGAGCCGGTCTGTAGCTGGTTTGGGGGGAGGTAGCGAAAGGTTGCTTGCTCACATCGTTTGTCCGCCTCGGAGGGGAGCCGGCGAGCCCCCTGGTCAGGGAGTCGGACCCGGGTGGCGCGCCTGTAAATAACAGGACACCTTTTGGAGGAATCGAAAAAGGAGGGGCGTGCCCCAAGTGCCGGCTTGGGGCCCCCATTGCATTCATAAAACCCAAAAGGGAAGGATACATACATACACTGGCTTTTTAGCAGTAAAATGGACGGAGGAGCGCTGCGTTCCACGGGCGCTCCGTGTCCTCGCCGGAGGCGTCTCTCTTGCGCTTCTGCGGCTTCTGGGCGTCTATTAGATAGTACGCGTTGTTGTGCAGCGCTTTGCTGACGATGAACGGGCCCTCCCACGGGGAGGACAGCTTGTGCTGGCCGGCGGTTCGCTGGATCCGTCTGAGCACCAAGTCCCCCTCGCGGAAGGAGAGTGGCCGGATCCGCTTGCTATGGTAGTGCCGGAGCTTCTGCCGGTAGATGGCCGTCCGGCTCAGGGCCAGCTCACGGGACTCCTCGAGGAGGTCGACGCCGTCTTCTCTTTCTTCTTTCGCGTCTTTCTCCGTGTACAGGGAAACCCGGGGCGAATCGAACTCGATGTCGGTGGGGATGATTGCCTCGGACCCATACATGAGAAAGAAAGGGGTGTAGCCGGTTGACCGGTTGGGCGTGGTCCTTAGGCTCCAGAGGACAGCCGGCAGCTCTTCGATCCAGCAGCCGGCCGACCTGGTCAGCGGCGTCACGAGCCGGGGCTTGATGCCGGACAGGAGCAGGCCGTTGGCTCTCTCGACCTGTCCGTTTGACTGCAGATGGGCGACGGATGCCAAATCGAGCCGGATGCCCTGCTTGGAGTAGAAACGCGCTAGCGCGCCCTTGGCGAAGTTCGTGCCGTTGTCGGTGATGATGCTGTGGGGGACGCCCTAGCGGACCGTGATGTCTTCGACGAACCGGACGGCCGTGGAGTCGTCCAGCTTCTTGATCGGCCGGGCCTCGATCCACTTGGTGAATTTGTCGACGGCGACCAGCAGGTGTGTCATGCCGCCTCGAGCGGTCTTGAAGGGTCCCACCATGTCCAACCCCCAGACCGCAAAGGGACACGAGAGGGGGATGGTTTGGAGCGCGGTGGCCGGCAGGTGGCTCTGCGTGCTGAAGCGCTGGCAGCCTTCGCACTCGTCGACCAGTTTCTTGGCCGCCTCCAGAGCGGTCGGCCAGTAGAAACCGTGGCGGAATGCCTTGGCCACCAGGGACCTGGAGGCGGCGTGATGCCCGCACTCGCCCTGGTGGATGTCGAGGAGGATTTCTTGCCCTTTCTCCGGCCCGACGCAGCGTTGGAAAACGCCGGTGGTGCTGCGACGAACCAGCTCGTGATTGATGATGCCGTAGGCCGGAGCTCGGCGCTGGATTTGCCTTGCCGTGGCCTCGTCGGAGGGGAGCTCGCCACGTAGTAGGAACGCCAGGATGGGCTGAGCCCACGAGGGAGCCGAGACGGGAGCCGGCTCGGGCCCAAGCGGGACGTCGGAGGCAGCAGCAGCCCCCGGGTCTGGGAGACCAGTCCCCGAGACCGACTCACCAGCCCCTGGGACCGGCTCGTCAGCCCCCGGGACCGGCTTGCCAGCCCCCGGGAGTGAAATGGCGGAAGGAACGTCAATCGTCATCATGACGGTCACGGACCCGGAGGCGGCCGCGGCGGAGGTGTCCGGCTCGATAGCCGGAACGGGCGGCGCCGGCTGGACAGCCGGCGGCGGTGGAGCCGGCGAAACCGCCGCAGCCGGCAGGGTCGGCTGGACCGCCGGATCCACCGAGGGGCCGGCCCCATTAGCCGGCACGAAGATGGACTCCGACTCGGGAGAAGGCTTGGGCAGCCGCTCGAGGGAGACGCCGGCTGGGATGGCCTGCCGGGTGGAGCCGATCTTGGCCAGCGTGTTGGCCGCCTCGTTGTCCGCGCGGTTGACGTGGTGGAACTCGCAGCCCTCGAAGGAGCCGGTGAGCTGTTGGACGAGGAAGCGGTAGCTAGCCATGTTGGCGTCCCTGGCGTCCCATTCGCCAGAGACCTGCTGCACCACGAGGTCGGAGTCACCGAAGCATATGATGCGTTGGATGCCGATGTCTTTGGCGAGCCGGAGGCCGTGGACGAGGGCCTCGTACTCGGCCACGTTGTTGGAGGCGGAGAAGTGTATCTGGAGGGCGTACCGGAGCTGATCTCCCCTGGGAGACGACAAGACGATGCCGGCTCCCAGGCCGGCTCGCATCTTCGAGCCGTCAAAGTGCATGCGCCAGTGCGTGGAGTCGGGCGGAGGTGGTACGAACTGGGTTTCGGCCCAGTCGACGACGAAGTCGGCCATCGCTTGGGATTTGATGGCGGTGCGGGGCTCGTACCGTATCTCGTAGTCGGTGAGGGCGATGGTCCACTTGGCGATCCGGCCGGTGGCGTCTCGGCCGCTGATGATTTCGCCCAGCGGCGCGGCGCTGACGATGGTGATGACATGCTCCTGGAAATACTGCTTGACCTTCTAGGCGGCGAAGTATACGCCGTAGCACATCTTCTGGTAGTGGGGGTAGTTTTGCTTGGAGGTGGAGAGGACCTCGCTGAGGTAGTAGATGGGGCGCTGAGCCGGCAGCGTCTTGCCCTCCTCCGGCCGTTCCACCACCAGGACGATGCTGACGACGCGCGTGGTTGCGGCGATGTAGGCGAGCAAGGGCTCCTTCTCATCCGGCGCGGCCAGGATGGGCGCGCTGGTGAGGGCCCGCTTGAGGCCGCGGAACTCCTCGTCCGCCTCGTCGGACCAGTCGAACAGGGCCGGCCTCTTCGAGGGGTCGCGGCCCGGCTCGACCAGAGTTGTCTTGCGTAGGAGGCCGTAGAGGGGCAGAGCCTTCTCGCCCAGCCGGCTGATGAACCGGCTGAGCGAGGCGAGGCAGCCGGTGAACTTCTGGATGTCACGGAGCCGGACCGGCTTGGGCATGCGCTCGATTGCGCTGATCTTCTCGGGGTTAGCTTTGATGCCACGAGCGGACACGAAGAAACCCAAGAGTTGACCGGCTGGGACGCCGAAGACGCACTTGTCCGGGTTGAGCTTGATCTTGTATTCGCGCAAGTTGGCGAATGTCTCCCGGATATCGTCGAGGAGGCTGAAATGTTTCTTGGATTTGACGACGATGTCGTCGACGTAGACGTGGACGTTCCTGCCTATCTGAGGCAGGAGACACTTCTGCATGCAGCGCTGGAAGGTAGCACCTGCATTCTTCAGGCCGAAGGACATGGTGATGTAGCAGTAGGCTCCAAAGGGGGTGATGAAGGAGGTCTTGAGCCGGTCGGCTGGGTCCAGCTTTATCTGGTGGTAGCCGGAGTAGGCGGCGAGGAAAGACAGCAGGTCGCAGCCGGCCGTGGAGTCGATGACTTGATCGATCCGCGGCAGGGCGAACGGGTCTTTGGGGCACTCCTTGTTCAAGCTTGTGTAGTCGATACACATGCGCCAGGTCTTGTTCTTCTTCAGCACCAGGACCGGGTTGGCTAGCCAGTCCGGGTGAAATACTTGCATGATGAAGCCGGCTGCGAGCAGCCGGGCGATTTCTTCTCCTATTGTACGCCGCTTCTCCTCGGAGAAACGGCGCAGGGGTTGCTTGACCGGCTTCGCGTCCGGTCGCACGTGAAGTTTCTACTCGGCGAATTTCCTCGGAACAAACGGCATGTCTTTGGGAGACCATGCAAAGATGTCCTAATTCTCACAGAGGAAGTCGACGAGCTCGCTTTCCTATTTGCTGTCGAGGCGGGAGCCGATGGTCACGCACTAGGTGGGGTTGGCCGGATCAAGCGGCACCTGCCTGGTGTCCTTGGACGGCTGAAACGAGCCTTCTCCGACTGATTGGGACGGAGGAGCCGGCGCGGCCGGCTGAGCAGAGGCGAAGGCCACCAGCCGGTCGAGCTGCCGCTTCTCCTCCGCTATCTCCCGGGACTCGGCCAGCCGGCTGCCGTCTCGCGCGGACGCGATTGACATCTGGTATTTGCCGGCGATGGTGATGATGCCCTTGAGGCCCGGCATTTTGAGCTTGAGGTAGGCGTAGTGGGGGATCGCCATGAACTTGGCAAGAGCCGGTCGGCCCAGCAGTGCGTGGTAGGGACTGTCAAGGTCCACCACCTCGAACCAAACTGGCTCGCGGCGGAAGTGGTCGTGGCCGCCGAAGAGGACGTCGAGCTTTATCTTGCCGACTGGGGTGCAGGACTTTCCCGGTACGATGCCGTGGAAGACGGTCCGGCTTGATTGTAGGTCCTCCGCCTTGAGCCCCAATTTGAGCATTGCGTCGAGGTAGAGGATGTTGATGCTGCTTCCCCCATCGATCAACACACGCGAGAAGCGGCACGTGCGCTTCTCGGTGGCGATGGTGGGATCGAGGACGAGGGCATGGCTGCCCGGGTTCGGCATCACAGCCGGGTGGTCGGCCCGGCTCTAGGTGACCGGCTTCTCGGACCAGTGCATGAACTGGGGGGTTGCCGGCATGGTGGCAATCACCTCACGGTGGAGCCGGCACTGGGCGTGCTTGTCCGTCTCTTCACTGGTGAAGACGACGTAGCAGCCGTCTTGGTCGGGGAACTGATCGAGTAGCCAGCCGTCGTTCCGGGCCGGAGCCGGGTCCGCCTGGGCAGGAACGGGAGCCGGGGCCGGAGCCGGAGCCGGAGCCGGCGCGCGGGCTGGCGGCACGGGGGCAGCCGGGAGGCCGTCTCCCCGTGCCAATCGCTGTGAGAAGCTGCACTGCCGGAGCGTGTGCGTGGCCGGCTTGGCACCGGAATGGTTCTTGCAGGGAAGGTCGAGCATCTGCTCGAACGTGAGCTTGGGCTGCCAGGCGGTCTTGCCGGTGCGCTGACGCTGGCCGGAAGCCTGGCCAGCCGACCGCTCCTCCTCGATGGAGGCGACCTACCGGCTCCCGTAGCGGGAGTCAGGCTGGTCGTTTTTGCGTTTGTTGCTCTGCTGCTGCCGGTTGTCGGCTGCCGCCCGCGGCGCGGCGGGAGGCGTAGCCGGCTTGGCTGGTGCCTTAGCCTTCATCCTCATCGAGGAATCGGCTGTGGCGTATTTATCCGCTTTGGACATTAGGTCCGCCAGGGAGGTTGGCTCGGAGCACAAGAGCTTGTGCTTGAGGTGGGTGCCATCGCAGCGGCCTTCGATGAAGTACTGGATGGCCTGTACCTCGTGTACTCCCTCGCAGGAGTTGCGGAGCTCGGTCCAGCATGTAAGGGAGTCGCGGAGGGGTTCCTCCGTCCCCTGGACGGACATGGCCAGCTCGCGGGGCCGGCCCGGCCACTTGTAAGTGCCGGTGAAGTTGCGGACGAACGCCTCTTCGAAGTCCGTCCAGGTGTTGACGCTGCCGGCCGCGAGGCTGTTTAGCCAGGTGCGGGCTGAGCCGATCAGCATGAGAGGGGCGTAGTGGACGGCTACGTGCTTGTTTCCCCTGGCGATGCCGACGGCGGTGGTGTAGTCGATTAGCCAGTCCTCCGGCTTGGCAGCCCCGGTGTACTTCGGGGTATCGCGGGGGAGCGTGAAGCCGGGCGGGAACGGCTCGTTGCGGATTCGAGGGCCGAAGCAGGCTGGGCCAATCGAGCCCTCCTCCTCGAGGAGAGCCGACTGCGCCAGCTGATCGAGGTGGAGCCGGGCGTCGTTGTCGCTGCGGGGGACCCGCGGCCCGAGCCGGGCCGCGAGGTCTGGGCGGACGGCCGGCGGGATAGACCGGCCGGTTCCTGACGAGGGGCGGAGTGCGCCCTAGGCTGCGCCGGCTACGGCCAGCCGGAGCCTCATCCCGCCGGCTACCGCCAGCCGGGGCCTTGTCCCGACGGCTACCGCCAGCCGGAGCCTCGTCCCGGCGGTAGCTGTCAGCCGGATTGTTGCTGCGCCGGCTGTTTACAGCCGGCTGTTCGTTCCCGCACAGCTGGGTGCACCGAACGTTGCTTCCCTCGCTCCGCCGGGCGGAGGGACGAGGGGTACTGGAGTGCTGGGCCGGGGAAGTAGCCAGCTGACGGTTAGTAGCCCCAGCACCCTCGCCCTCGGGCCGGGGAAGTTCGGAGACGGCCCCTCCGGGGGTGAGGATGACTTGTTGGGCGTTGGCGGTGTCGATGAGGTCCTTGATGTGTCGCTCGCGTGTGGCGCGTTCCTCGCCCTCCAAGGTTGCCAAATCCTCGTAGGCAACCTTGGCGGCGCGCAGGTTGGCCGCGGGGGTGTCGTAGACGGGTAGGCGGCCGCCGAGGATCTCCGCGACCACGCGGCCGCGTTCCCGTACAGCCCCACGCCGGCTGGGCTCGGGGCCAGCCGGGGTGAGACCATACGCAGAGACGTATTCTCGCTGCGCGGCTTCCATCCGGCGTCGTTCGGCAGCGAGGGCAGTGGCGTTATCAAAAATCAGGCGGCGGGCCGCTTCCAGCTCGGTTCTGGCAGCGGCTGGGTCCGCCGTCGTAGCGATGGGAGTGCTCAGACCCCGGAGGGCGGCGGCGAGCGGGTCGGAGGTACCAGCGCGGGCGGCGGCCGCGTCGGCCTCGGCCGCCCGCACACGGCCCGAAGTGGTGGAGGAGGCGGTGACCATCACCCCCACGCAGGCGTGGGAGGCGATGGCCTCGCCCGAGGCGAGCGCGCCCACGGACGATGGAGGGTCGAAGCAGTCGAGCACCCCGCTGGGGTACTCATCAGCCGCCGGCTCGCCGGCGAGGCTCACCTTGCTGAGCCGCCCAGCGAGTGCGGCGACGTTGAGCGCGAGGTCGCGGCCGAGGCAGTCGTCGGAGATGCTGGCCGCGTCGCCCGCAGGGCCTGCCGGAGCAAGCCCCACGAGCATGCAGTTTCGCCCGGACGCGAGGCGGCCGGGGGAGGTGGTGAAGGTCCCCGCCCGGAGCATGACTCCGGACGGCGCCGCGGATGGCCCCACGGTGGGCGCCAACTGTCGTGGTTTCGTCACGGCAGATGCCATGGGTAGGCTTATCGAGAGGGGCCGAAGGACGCCGACGGGCTCCGGGAGCAGGGTTAGGCACAAGCGGTGGCAGACACACGATGTACCCAGGTTCAGGGCCCTCCGTGAGAGGTAATACCCCTAGTCCTGCTTGGTCTAGTTGAGACAATGGTGAAGTTACAATGGTGCTCCTGGAGCTGTGTGGACGGAGGAGGAAGAAGGAGCTAGCTTGTCCTTACTGCCTCCCTCCGTTTGTGTGGAGAGTGACTGAGTAAAAACCGTGAACCCCGTTGCATGGGGGAGGCCTGAGGGGTTTTATAGGCCAACCCCCCGGGTTATAATACGAATAGAAGGTCTCGGGGGGCCCCAGCCGGCAGCCTCTCTTAGCCGGCTGTGGGGGCCGCCGGCCGTGGGTTCTTGTCGCCGGTAGGGCCCACCGGCTGTCGAGTCCGTCAGGAGCCGGCGGGACCCGCTTGGTGGATCCCCGCGCCGGTCAGGTCGCGGCACGCGCGGCCCGTTGGGGCGTCGTCTTGCGCCTGTCGGGCGAAGTCAGCGACGCGGCCGGCTGCACTGTAGCCACGCCCGACAGGTAACGGAGTGGTTACGGGGGCGTGCCGGTACTGTTGGAAGCCCTGTCGCGGTCGGCCGCCGTCAGCAGCCACTGTAGCCGCGTTGGGGCGGACGAAGGGGGTCGCGCCTGGTTGCTGGCTGACACGCAGTAAGACGGGACAGGCGTTGGTCCGCCCGTAGGTCGGTTGAGGAGGTCTTGTCTTGTCGCCGTACTGTTTGCGCAGAGGGACGGGACGGGCGTTGGTCCGCCCGTAGGTCGGTTGTGGAGGCAGCCGGTCGTGAGGCAGCCGGCCGTTTAGCCCGCCGGCCGGCTCCTGTCCAGCCGGTAACGGTCGTGCCGGCTCCCCGCCAGCCGGCGTGAAGGGAGCCGCCACCCGACCTTGAGGGAAACGCCACCAGCCGGTCCCGGGGGACCCGCCAGCCGGTCGCGGACCAGCCGGTCATGGACCGGCCGGCTGTGTTGTTTTTCTTCGAAAGGGGAAGAGAACCCCCAGCTTTGGCCTACCCGGGGGTAATAACCCCGTCACTTCTTCTGGTACTGAATTAAGTAAGTGTTGAGGTGAGAGGAAATCCACTTGCCATGTCTATTTCTTTAAGAACAAATCCCGCATCAACTTCCCATGTATATTCATATTGGACCAAAAAAAAAAAAAATTTACGACACAGGGGATTCTCACAATGTGTGCTCACGTGCTTTCGTGTGGTCGTTGCACGCGTGGGATGGAGGCATAGCTGTGCCAGGCCGCCACGCGTGAAGTGGAGGGGCGCTGCTGCTCCCCTTCTCCGGATCGAGGCTGCGGCTGCTGCTCCCCTCCCGTTCTCACTCATGGCTGCCGTCGCGTGGAAGATGTCGGTTCTGCTTGGGAAGCCGCAAAGGTGAGAAAGAACAGAGGTTGCGGGAGAGAAAGTGAACAGCAGATGAATGGGAAAAAAGCAACGTACCTTAGACCACTCTTCGCCTACTCCATCCAGCATCCATCTGCCTAGAAGAGAAAAAATCTTCTCTGGCCGATGATGCCCAAGAGGAGGCGGATCTGCCACTCCTCTTCGCCGGACTGACGAAGAGGAAGATCCGACAGGTCGGGGTGCTGCCATGGAAGGAGAACCGCCTGGTTCATCTTGCCTGCCTCCCGAGCTATCATCTCCTTGTCCACATCACTTGGTCTGGATCCGGAGGCAGGGAAGGAGGAGGTGATGAAGGTGGAGGGGGCGAGGCGGTCGTGAGGGACGGGGAAGCGGAGAAGGCGGCGGCGGCGGCATGGAGAAGAGGAGCCGGATGAGAAGGGAGGAGGAAGAGAGAGGAGATATTTTTATGCGGGGCCCTGCAGCCCACGATCGCTGCGGCCCCCCTCTTTTCCAGCCGAACGTGCGCACACACGATCACTGTGACTGCAACAATGGGCCCGTGCAGAAGGATGACCCACGCGTCATTCACTGTAACCCGAACACACGACGTACAGAAAAACGAATGCTCAGATGTTTACCAGCGAGATAAAAAGTACACCGTTACTGGACAGCGATGCACATCGTGCGGGCCAGATCACTTCCAAGCCGCGATGGCGCTGGTTATGCGGGTAGCACAGCCACATTTATATGTTCGATTCGGATTTGTAGTTTAGTGATGCCAAGTGTTGCATCGGTAATATTTGATTTGCAATTTTGCATGCAGCAGGGACACGAGATTTTTTGTGCTCATAATTATTGCTTGACCATATTTACTTGGACAGGTAAAAAGTTATTCATTGCTTAGCTGAATAGTTTTAGGGCGCTGCTATGCGTCCGAGATCGGCCGGGTCTCTATCCGCCAGATGTGACGTCATCAAATGGCTGACGGGCATATTAGCTTTTGCAACATAGATTATGTTGCAGAATTTTTTATAGCAGAGATCATGTTGCAAAAATAGCTGTAGAATTTTTTTGTAACAAAGTTTGTTATAGAATATTTCCTGCAACAAAGATCGTGTTGCGGAAACACTTGTATAATTTTTTTGCAACAAAATTTGCTACAGAATATTTTCTGCAACAAAAGTCGTGTTACGAAAACACTTGTATATTTTTTTTTGCAACAGAGTTTGTTATAGAATATTTTTGCAACAAAAATCGTGTTGCGGAAAGACCAGTATAAGTTTTTTGCAACGGAGTTTGTTATAGAAGATTTTTTGTAACAATGATTGTGTTACGGAAACACATGTACAACGCCATGGTTGGGTCGAGAAAGAAAAGCTACGCGTCCGCCAGCTGATCATTTTCAAAGATCGGCTGGGTCGCGAGCTGACCGATCTAGCATATGGAATGGCCATGTAGCGCTTCATTATTGCAACACAACTCTTGTTGCAATTTTTTTTGCAACAGAGATCTTGTTGTAGAAATGTTTGCGACTGGGGTCATGTTGTAATTTTTTTTCAACAAAGGTCATGTTGTAGAAAGTTTTTAAGATGTATTTGCACCAAATGCCTTGTTGCAAAAACTCACCGCATCGCGGTGTTCAGAATAGCGGACAAAAAGCGGCAAGAAACGACCGATCTGGGGCATGTGGACACTGTGGGACACGTGCCTAGCGCGGAAGCTGGCGGATGCAACGTAATGGTCAGCTAGCTGAGGGAAATCATTTCCCATAGTTTTATGTTTGTGAGAAAAACGTTAGAGTATCTACCGCCGGACCTCTCAAACCAGCCTCAAATGCTGGGGCAGGCCGCCTGGTCACTGACCAGTCACAAAATAACGACATAGAGGGGTGCCTCAAACGGGCCTCAAACGCCCGGGCTGATCGACACCCCTCATATACAACCCAAATATGGGGCGGATATGGTGGCGCCCGGGTGCGGCCGCCAGGTTGGACATGTCCCACGGTGGCCCACCCGACCCCACCTATATTCCTCCCAACCCGCTCCCCGGACCAAACCCTAGCGACTCCCCTCCCCTCCATTCCCCTCCGCCACCCGAGTTCACCTCCGGCCATCTCCGGCCTTCTTCGGCATGGCGGGCAACGGATCGGAGTCCTTCACCTCCAAATCCGTCCACCACGAGCTCATCCCACGCGCCGCCGAGGAGGAGATGGCTATCTGGATTGCGCTCTGCCACTCCCGGGAGGCGGCGACTCGACAGTAGCGCTCGGACTCCTTCCGTCGGGAATTCATTGCATTTGCACAACCGGGGCATGAATCTAGCGTAGCAGCCTCATCGGAGGCGGTGCGGTCTGTTTGACATCCGAAAGCGGTGGCAGACGTGCAACCCCTCCGTTAGCGCGTCGAGGATTCACCATGGGCGTCCGCGAACGCAAGAATGGGGTGGCGTGCCCGTCGTGTGAGTCATCGGGCGTGGGAGGCGACGAAAGCCCTCGCGGTGGTGGACGTTGGAGAGGGCGCTCCGCCTGGGTTTGGTGCTCGGCTTTGGCGGCGCGCCCCTCATGAGTCATGACACAGCCACCCCCGAGTCTCATGTAGAAACCATGAGTTAAATAAACATTCTCACTTGTTTATAATGAACTTTTTAACTTCTACCATATTGATGTTAACAATATGAGATATTCTTTAATACATTATGAAACTATTATTTCTTGATATATAATATAATCATCAAATATTAAACAATTAAATTAACTGCTATGTATTATGAAATAATTGCCCTACAACTCTAATATTTATGACTGCAAGTGCATTTTGTGCTAAACTGAAATTGTATATTCTTTTTCATAAAAGTTAGTTCTAATTTACTTTCATTTTAAACGAAAGTATTAATAAGATCCATGCCATGCTAAATCTACGGAAACCACATGCACCACATTAACCCATAAGTTAATTTATGTCCTTTTAATGCAATAGAGTATCTTTATATGTGTATTTGTCTCCAGCCTCGTTAATAGTTCGTTTGGTGCTCGGCTTTGGCGGTGCGCCCCTCAGGACCCAGCCACCCCCGAGGCTCATGTAGAAACCATGAGTTAAATAAACATTCTCACTTGTTTATAATGAACTTTTTAACTTCTACCATATTCATGTTAAAAATACAAGATATGCTTTAATACATTATGAAACTATTATTTTTTTTGATATATAATATAATCATCTAATATTAAACAATTAAATTTACTGCTATGTATTATGAAATAATTGCCCCACAACTCTAATATTTATGATTGCAAGTGCATTTTGTGCTAAACTCAAATTGTATATTCTTTTTCATAAAAGTTAGTTCTAATTAATTTCATTTTCAACGGAAGTATTAATAAGATCCATGCCACCCTAAATCTACGCAAACCAAATGCACCCAAAGTTAATTTATGTCCTTTTAATGTAATAGAGTATCTTTATATGTGTATTTGTCTCCAGCCTCGTCAAATAATATCTGTAAAGAACATGGTGTACTTTTGTAGATCACATGAATTTAACAAATAGCTTGATGAAATTTTATAGAGTAGAGTACAAAGCTATCAAGTCTTCTTGGAAAAGAATATGGCCATTTCAAGTGTACCAAGAGATTGAAGGCTGAAATTTCGTTGAGAAACTCTTTGATGATTTTGTGGAGGAGCCATGGGCATTCCATGCACGACGTGCCCAATAGTCTCTTAAAGTTTCTCTGGTGGGGTGGGTTTGAGAGAGAGGAATGGTGGTGTGGGTTTTGTTGGGGTAAAATCATATTTGTCGTGGTTAGAGTTTAGGGACTTGCTGAGACGGAAAAAGGGTCCCAAGGGAACTATGCGCTTCAGGAGGTTTCTGTGTTCGAGGGCTGGAAAATGACAGGATAAGTTTTGTACCATGGAAGGGAGGACCTATAGGCTCAGACCGGAGAGTCGTTGCTTGTGTGAAGCCCATCTAACAGTGAAGCTTGATATTGAGCGTGCAATTTTTTGGTATCTCAGCAGTTTCAGCGATGTTCATAGTCACGTTCTTGCTAGACCAGACGAAGTTACTTATCTCCGGTCACATAATTGGATCAACATCCCCATCAACCGCCGCGGTCTCAAGCCACGTCAAAGGCATTTCTGGCGCCGTTGTAGGGGAGGAAGCAGTCTATTCAATGTGCCAATCTCTGGCGCCGAGGAGACACCATCAACATCTATCAGGTTCCTAATCACAAATCGCATCTCCTTGCAATTACATTATTTGCCAGTTGCCTCTCGTTTTCCTCTCCCCCACTTCACCAAATTTGCCGTTTTATTCGCCCTCTTTTTCGTTTGCCTTTTTCTCGTCATATCTCTTGTTTGCCTACCTTGTCGTTATGGCTAGTTCTTCCTCTATTGCGTGTACTCCCGAGAATGAAGTTCTTAATTTTAAGCAAAGGGGAGGCACTACAGGAATTCAGTTATTTGCCGTCTGCCAGGTCTTTGCCGTCTGCTGGCAGATGGCAAAGAAGGTCTTTGCCATAAAGCAGACGGCAAAGAGCTGGCTGACGGCAATGGTTCTGTTTGCCATCTGCTATTCCTTTGTCGTCTGCCAGCAGACGGCAAAGACCCTAAAGGCAGATGGCAAAGAGGCTAGATAGGTCCCACTGGACCTTGGTCCCACTGGCAAAGAGGTATGCCGTCCTCCTGGTCTTTGCCGTCTGCCGTGCTTGGCTTTGCCGTCCGCAAGCGGACGGCAAAGGGGATGCCCCTTAACGGCCGTTTTCCCCCCGGCCCAATTATTCCCGCTCTCTCCTCCCGCCCCCGGCCCCCTCTCTCTCTCCACCCACACACACACCGCGCGCGGCCAGCTGCCCGCGGCGAGCCCTCTCCCCCCATCGCCGCCCCCCTCCCCACGCCGCCCCCACCACCGCAGCTCCCCCCTCCCCCTCGCCGCCCCCTCCCCCGCGCCGCCCCCACCATCGTAGCTCCCTGCTGCGAGCCCCCACCCTCCTCGCCGCCCCCTCCCCCGCGCCGCCCCCACCACCGCAGCTCCCCGCGGCGAGCCCCCTCACCCCATCGCCGCCCCCTCCCCCGCGCCACCCCCACCGCCGCGGCGAGCCCCCATCACCCGCGCCGAGCCCCGTCACCCCCCTCTCCGCCCACTCCCCCGCGCCGACCCTCCTCCACCCGCGCCTCCCCGCGACGCCCCACCGCCGGAGCAGGACGCGGCACCGCCCCCCTCTCCGCGGCCTTCCTCCCCCGCGCCGGCCCTCCTCCAGCACCGCGCCGGCCCTCGTCCACCGGCCCTGCGAGGTGAGATATTGTTTTTCTTCTGTTTTTTACTGTTTAGTTTAGATTACTAGTGCTAGTTTAGTTTAGTTTACTGTTTTTTTTCTGTTTTTAATTTTTTAGTTTAGGTTAGTGCTAGTGCTTGTTTAGTTTAGGTTAGTACTAGTGTTTGAAAAGAAGAATAAGTAGAAGAAGAGGAAAAAGGAAAAGAAGAAGAAGAAAAAGAAGAAGAAGAAGAGAGGAGGAGGAGCAGAAGAATAATAATAAGAAGAAGAATAAGAAGAAAACTGACCCCCGACCCCACCGACCCCCGACCCCACCGACCCCTGACCCCCGACGCCACTGACCCCCGACCCCCGACGCCATCGACCCCCGACACCACTGACCCTCGACGGCACTGACTCCCGCCCCCCGACACCTCTTCTGCCTCCAGTTGACCGAGAAGGTGCTTTTCGGCCTTCCAGAGGCCGACGGGGTCATAGTTTTGTAAAATATGAGTTAGGTCACATATTTTCCGATTTTTTTATAAAAAACATCATATTTGTGTTGATCGGGTGGATTTCAATGTGCAGTTGTTCGACGACCTCCCCATGCGTTGGACGAGCTCCGCCCCTGCGTTCGTGGGTGAGCACAAATGACTTCTCCTCCTCCGCCCTTAATTTGCTCTATTCCGGTCTTCGTGCCGATGAAACGTGCTAGCTATAGGTGTCTTCAATCATCAGTATGCATGACCAGTATGCGTCTCCCGTTCGAAAGGACGACATCAATAAATATGCATGTCTTTGCATATTTATAACCGCCGTCCTTTCGAATTGTCCAACGTTATCCATGGACAGCCCGAGTATGTGTAGATTGGGTTCGTTTTCCCGTATGCTCTGCTCCGGATCCTATGCAGAATTTCGTCAGTGTGTCCCTGTTGTTCTCCGAGTACACATCCTCTCTGCTTATTGCCGAGACGTGTATCAGGAGAACGGCGGGGAGGTGTTGTCGAAATTCTGTGTCGGATCCGGAGCAGTGCATGGGAAAACGAACCCAATCTACACATACTCGGGTGGGATTAGGACCTATCTTAACCTATTAGCGTGTAGGTTGCATGGACGTAATAAAACTGACAAACTTGATTAACTGATGAATATATATGCTGAATTATATATATATATATATATATATATATATATATATATATATATATATATTTCTTGTGTGTCCAGTAGCTAGGCAAGATGACTGATCGTGCGTGGATGTACACCAGTCACACCAGTCAGAACGACATGACCAAAGAATGGTTTACAAATACCAAGGGGTTTGTGAGAGCCGCATTTGGAAATGGCCAGGAAAAAACATGGTGTCCCTGTCCCCGGTGCGACAACTTTAAAAGGCAGACAGAGGGTGAAATGGTTAAACACCTGCAGAAGTGGGGTTTTAGGCCTAATTATACAGTGTGGACTTTTCATGGTGAGTCTGCCCAATGAGCCAGAGCTGAGGTGGTTCGTCATCGCACCGACAAGCATGGTACCGGGATCGAAGACATGGTGCAAGACTTTGATGATGCTCGGGATTCGGATGATGAGATGGAGGAATCTGCAAAGGCATTCTATGAAATGTTGGAGTCTTCAAAATGTCCTCTCCACGAGCACACTGAGCTTTGTCAGCTGGATGCCATCGCGCAAGTAATGGCTCTGAAGGCTCAATTCAACCTGGGCAGAGAATGCTACGACGCGATGATGACAATATTTGGACGCTTTCTACCCAAAGGCCATGTACTGCCTCCAAACTTGTACCAGTCGGACAAAATTCTCCGTGTACTTAAGATGCCCTATGAGAAGATAGATGCCTGTGAGAGTGGATGTGCCTTATTTAGGCTTGAGTATGCGGACTTGAACTATTGTCCCATTTGCAAGTCTTCCAGGTATGTTGTCGTAGACAACGGTATGGGTGAGAAGATGCAGACAAAAATTCATGTTAACGTTCTTCGCTATATGCCAATCATACCAAGACTTCAACGTCTTTTCATGGTCGAAGAGACGACCATACAGATGACATGGCATAAATTGGGCAAAAGAACCGAACTAGATGCAGATGGGAAACAGATGTTGGTACACACTTTAGACGCTTTTGGGTGGAAGCACTTCGATGCATTACATAACGATAAAGTGGCAGATCCAAGGCATCCTCGAGTCGCCATCAGCACGGATGGATTCAATGTGTTTGGTATGACGGCAACCCAGTACAGTTGTTGGCCTGTATTTGTCATTCCACTCAATCTCCCCCCCGGAGAGATTATGAAAAGAAAGAACATTTTCCTGACGTTGATAATTCCAGGGCCCAACTATCCGGGGAAGAATATGAATGTGTACATGCAGCTGCTTAAGGATGAATTGCAACAAGCTTGGGATAATGGGATCAAGACATACGACGCCGCTACCAAAAAAAACCATCAAAATGCATGTGTGGTCCATGTACTCGACGCATGACTTGCTGGCATATGCCCTATTCGTTGGCTGGTGTGTGCATGGAAGGTTCCCGTGCCCCACATGCAAGGCAGCTCTTGAGTTCCGTTGGCTGCAGGCGGGTCGCAAATATTCTTGCTTCGACATGCATAGACAGTTCCTGGATCCTCGCCATAAGTTCAGAAAAGACAAGAAGAATTTCATTAAAGGTAGAGTTGTCAAAAACTCTGCACCACCCGCGTTGACAGGCCAACAGATGTTGCATCAGTTAAATGCTCTCGAGCCGGATCCAAATCGTCCTGGGTATTTCAAAGGGTATAATACGGAACACGCATGGACTCACAAGTCATGCTTATGGGATCTGCCTTACTTCAAAGACCTCCTTTGCCCACACAACATCGACGTGATGCACACTGAAAAGAATATCGCCGAGGCCATTTTTGGTACATTGTTCGGCATAGAGGGGAAGTCAAAGGATAATCCTAAGGCTAGAATCGATCAGGAGGCTCTATGTGACAGACCGTTACAAAACATGCGACAAGCGAAAGGAAAGCAGAACTGGACAAAGCCAAAGGCATGGTTCAATCTTGGAAGGCCGGCTATGAGGGAAATGATCTTGTGGGTGAAAATGCAGTTGATGTTCCCCGATGGTTATGCAGCGAATCTAAAGAGGGGAGCGAGTCTTGACAAACTGAAGATATTTGGTCTCAAGAGTCATGATTGGCACATATGGCTTGAGCGGGTAATGCCGGTGATGCTGCGTGGCTTTATCCGTGAGGATGAATGGCTAGTATTGGTAGAGCTGAGCTATTTCTTCCGTTCTCTTTGTGCGAAAGAACTATCGCCTGGCGTGCTAGATGAAATGGAAGAGTTGGCGTCGGAGTTGATATGCAAGTTAGAGAAGACCTTTCCACCGGGCTTATTTAATCCAATGTAGCATTTGATTTTGCATCTCGCGACCGAGGCAAGATTGGGGGGGCCCGTGCAAAACCGTTGGTGCTTCGCAACTGAGAGGATGCAGAAGACGCTTCGAGCAAAATGTAAAAATAAACGTAGAATTGAAGCATCGATGGCCGAGGCATTCATTACTGAGGAGGCGGCAAACTTCGTGACAGCACACTACGAAGCCAAAAATCGTCATTTGCATAATCCGAAGCCTCGGTACAATGATGGCGACCCAAAAAAAAGTCGATCCAACCTCAGCCTATTCCAAGGGAAGCTCGCACCAGCCGGTGCTTCTAAAGCAAAAGCGTTGGATGTCGATGAATGGCGGACCATTTCGTTGTATATCTTCAACAACCTAACAGAAGTGCGGCCGTACATCGAGTAAGTTGTCGGTACATTATTGTTTCGCAACTTGTAATTCCTTAGAACTGCTCTTATTCCTGGATATTTGATATAGTCAATACGTCGCCAAATTCTCGGATGGAGTGGTCATCCAAAAGGATTCCGTCGAAGAGTATGAGCTCCTGGCGAAGCATGGAGGCGGCTATCCCGGTTTCATCTCTTGGTTCAAACAAACGGTAATTAATTACCATTAATGGACCATTTCATTTCTTCGTCTTATTTGCGGCTAATGCAACAATCCTTTCGTATTAAACTTGTAGGCTAATTCAAAGTCTATGGACTCCGAGCTGAGACAAGTCGCTAATGATTTTGACTATAAGGTTTGTTCATTTGACAGATACGACATCAACGGGTATCGCTTTCGTACGTTTGGCAAAGAGCTATCTATGCCCGACCTGAAGACTACAAATTGTTGTGTCTCTGCTATCGGCGACGGAGGTACAGAGTACTATGGAAGAGTTGAAGAAATTTATGAACTTCTATTCTATGGTGAAAACCCACCAAACATCGTAGTCTTCAAATGTCATTGGTTCCAGCCGAAGGAAACTAGAAGGACTCGTGAACATATAGGGCTAGTCGAAATCAAACAAAGCACCCATTTAGATGTGCCCAAGTTTTCTATCTACCGTGGGCCTGCCAAACTGATCCAAATCTGAAAGGTTGGGATGTCGTTTATGAAGTGCCGCCACATTTTAGACCACCTCCCCTCAATGAAGAGGATTATGAACCTCACATTAACCACGACACATATGAAGGAGAATTCTTCCAAGAAACACGTATTTCCAAAAACGTTTCAAGAACCGCTCTACTTCACCCCGGAACATTGAAGTAGACAACGACAATGAATCCGACTTAACCCCTGAGACGGAACAGGAAGAGCCGGAACAAGAAGAGGTTACTGATGCGGATGACCTGTCAATGCTTAACCGATTACATGAAGGAGGCCTTCCACACGTTGTTCCTGATAGTGATGATGATCATGCATTTATTGATGATAGTAATGATGATGATGCATTTATTGATCCCGGAGAATATATAGACGATCAAGATTATTATTAATTCATGTCAGGTAATCAACTTTTAGTTCATGTTAGGTATATGATGATACACTTAAATTATATACATTTTATTATTCTTGTCGGTATTCAATTTTATGTTGTACTAATTTCGTTTACTATTTGTCATGGCAGTTGTTGAAAGATGGTGGGAAAGGGTCGAGAGCACTCCGCGGCTCCTTCATTGGAGGGTGGTGGGATGGGTACTTCCATTCCTGCTGACTCTCTCCGGAGAGCGTTGCTCTCTAGTCTGCATACACCGGTGGCCGCTTCTTCGTCGACCCCCATGAGAGGAGGTCGGGGGAAGAAGAGAGGTAGTAGAGGTGGGGGAGGAGGGAGAGGAGGCCGCAACAAAGGTAGGGTGGCTGCTACGCCTTCCTCGCCGCCACCCCCAGCAGATTCACCGGAGCACAGGACTGCTAGGGTGGACCTGTCTGAGGACGAGGCTACGCGGACTCCGGTCCACGAGCCTCGGGTCGACGAGCCTTCGACCTACACGACTCCTGTCCCAGAGGCTTCGTCCCACGAGACTCCCGAGCAGAGTAGGGATGAGGGCACGTCCTGGCAGACCCCATGGGATACCTGGCCGGAGGAGCCTAGTGGCCATGCTGATGGTGGCGGGGATCGTTTTTCTGATAGCGACGTGGAGCTGCCTGAGGGCGCCACCATCTACCAGCGTGGTATGACACGGCTACCGCCCGTGCCGGCAACCCGCGAGCTGAGGTGGTTGATTAGGCCTGATGGGGAGAGGTAAGTGCATGTACTCTTTTTTAACCTTTTGCCTTCACGTTTTTTCAAATATCTAATGTGTTGTCGACGGCAAAGAAACTATGCCGACGGTGGCTGTCGGCAAAGTAGGGGAGGCAGACGGCATAGGGTACGGATGGCAAAGGGGGATTGGCAGACGGCAAAGGCTCCGTTAGCCACTAACGGGGCTAACTCAAGTTTAGGCTGTCCAGTCGCTTTGCCGTCTGCTGCCTGACGGCAAAAACACTTTGCCGTCCGCTGTATAAAGGCAAACGGCAAAGCACTCCTTTACCGGAGTTCTTAGTGCCGGAAATTTTGCCGTCTGCTGCCCGACGGCAAAGGCTTTGCCGTCGGTGGTCCTGCTCTTTGCCGTCCGCTATGGCAGACGGCAAATAACTGAATTCCAGTAGTGAGGGGAGAACCTAAAAGATGCTTGGTATAGGATTTGCAATGCTCATAATAGATCTATCTATAAGCAATCTACCGTTGTTCTCCTTGGCAGTTTTTATGTGGGCATCACCACTTGGTATAGATTCATCCTTGATACGATTACCGATGGGAATTTCTTGACGTGTCCATATTTGGACGCTTTTAATGCTATGGGAAGTTTCGTGGGATCACCATCTCTCATGATCAATGAAACAACCTTAACTCTCGAACATGTTATGGAGAGATCAGATGCTATTGAAAAGAAGATGATTACCAAAGAACATGTTGAAAATTTGGATAAGAAAATGCATAATCTTGCTAATAAAATTGGGTCTAAAACGGGGGATGCGTTAAAATTGTTGAAGGAAACGGAAACCCTAGTTAACGAAAGAATAGAAGGAAGTCCTTACCGGATTGATAAGTTGGAAGAAATTTTTAGTAACTTGAGTTCGGCCATTTCTTCCATTAAAACTATTGAAAAAACTCCTGCAAAAATTTGTAAGACCACGCAAGTCACCAAGAACATAGGTGCTACATCTACTAGCCACAAGGGAGATCTTAAAATGATTAGTATTCATCCCAATTTTGTTGAAATAGTAAAAGACCCTATTTACACAAATGAATTTTTTGGTTTTATGCCTAGAAGTGTTGTCATTGAGAGTATGCATGCTAAATTCTTGAAGAAACCTAGTTGTGTGATCGAGGAGTTGAAAACCAAAGATGACAATACTTGAATATATGCTTTATGACTAGCTAGGGACGTAAAACGATAGCGGTTGTTGGGAGGCAACCCAATGAATAAATTTATTTTCATCTTTTTCTTTCTGTTTTTGAGTGTTGAGACAATTATGCCTCTGTTATTATTGTGTTTTTATGTTTTATTTAGTGTTTGTGCCAAGTAAAGCCTTTAGGATGATTCATAAGATGAGTAGAAACAATGCTGAATCTGAAACAGAAACTTTGACTCAAGTGCACCAATTTTTATTTTTTACTGGAGCGTGATAATGAGATGAAATTTTAACACAATATTGCTATACAAATTCTTTACTGTTTCCTAATTTTTCAGAATTGTTAGAGTTACAGAATGATGGTTAGTGTACAGATTACTACAGACTGTTCTGTTTAAGACATATTCTGTGTTCGTTGCATTGTGTTCTTGTTTTGATGAATCTATGATTTGTATTGAAGGCTATAAGCCATGGTAAAGTTAAAATACAGTAGGTATAATGCAATAATAAAATTTTAATGGGTTTGCAACTGTACTTAAAGTGGTGATTTGCTTTATTATACTAACGGATCTCACAAATATTTTTTTGAGTGTTGTGTGATTGAAGTTTTCATGTTTTGGGTGAGATCACGATGGATGAAGGAATAAGGAGTGAAAAGAGCCTAAGATTGGGGATGCTACAGCACCACAAGATATATCCGAAGAGAAACAAGCAACTAAGCTTGGGGAAGCCCCGAGTGGCATCCCCCCTTTCTTCTAATGACCATCGATATTTTACTTGGAGCTATATTTTTATTCGGTACATATCATGAGTTTTGCTTGGAGCGTCTTGTATCATTTGAGTCTTTGCTTTCATTTATTTTTAGTTTTTCACAAGTATCCTTGCTGGACACACCTATTCGAGAGAGCCAAAATTATGCTATGATTTGTTAGAATTGCTCTATATGCTTCACTTAAACTTTTTGAGCTACGGAATTGCTCTAGTGCTTCACTTATATCTTTTTGAGCATGGTGTGCTTTGAATTTTTTGTAGAAATACTCTCAATCTTCACTTAGATTAATTTGAGAGTTAGTAAATTTTGAAGAAATCCTCTCATGCTTCACTTATATTATTTTGAGAGATGAAACCTTTATGCTCATGTTCTTCACTTAAATTTGTTTGAGCTTGTTAAAAGCAACAACAATATATGAAACTAGTCCCAAAGTGATAGATATTCAAGGAGGATATAATAAAACTTACATGAAGATCATTGGACAAATTAAACTTGATTCCTTGTAATAGTTTTGAGACATGATGATAGTGATATGTGAGTCATGTTGGTGAGTAAGTTTGCTTTAGTAAGAATATTGGTGTTAAGGTTTGTGATTACCTATGCAAGTACGAAAGTCAACAGATATGCAATGAAATTACATCCTACTTATCATGCATTATTCGGTGTTAGTTATGCTCAATGCCCGTTTATGTGAATTTTCGTTTCGTGGTCGGTTGCTTCTAAATCTATTTGCTAGCCTCCACTTGTACTAAGTAGATATACTACTTTTGGATCCAAAATCCTTAAACCCAGCTTTGCCTTATGTGTCCACCATACCTATCTATATGTGGTATTTCCATGCCGTCCTAAGCAAATTTGTACGTGCCATCTCTAATTTTCAAAATAAATTTTCTTTTTGTGTGCTCGTTCCACTCATGAAACGGTAGGGGGTATCCAATATTTTTCCATACTAGATGTCAAATAATAAATTCCTTGGAAAGTGTTGGTATGGAAGGCAACCGTGGATACGGCCAGCCATGGATTATGAAAGAATGGTGGAAAAAGGAATAAACTTTATTTTATGTTTGGGAACCGCCTAAGATATATCTAACATGGAAAGTATTGAGAACTACTTTGTCATTTTCGTTGACAGGAAAAGCATGCCACACAAATTTTTTTTCTCTCTCAATTTAAACTTTGAGCTCTGGCACCTCTACAAATCCCTACTTCCCTCTGCGAAGGGCCTATTTATTTACTTTATGCAATTTTTATTTTTAATTTTGAGTCTCCATCTTCTCTTATAAAGCACCAACTAGGGGGTACTATGATCATACTTGTGCATTGGGTGTAGTTAATATTTGAGTGTGTTTCATGAATGGATTAATGATTGAGCATGATGGGCTAGGGATAACTTTCTTTAGTGTTGATATTTTGAAAGACATGGTTGCTTGTTAGCATGCTTGAGTATTAAAGTCTTTATGTCAAAACAAGACTATTGCTTTGAACCATCTGGAAGTCCAAATGTCCATGCTACAAAAGAAAAGAATATGTGATGAACATGTTAGGCAGCATTCCACATCAAAAATTCTGATTTTATCATTACCTACTCGAGGACAAGTAGGAATTATGCTTGGGGATGCTAATACGTCTCCAACGTATCTATATTTTTTGCTTGTTCCATGCTGTTATATTATCATTCTTGGATGTTTACAATAATTTTATAGCAAATTTATATCATTTTTTGGGACTAACCAATTAACATAGTGCCAAAGTGCGAGTTGCTATTTTTGCTTGTTTTTTTTACTTTGCAGAATATCAGTACCAAAATGAAGTCCAATCGCGACAAAACTTTTTGGAGAATTTCTTTGGACCAGAAGAAGGCCAGTGGGCCAAAGAAGTAACCAGGAGGGAGCCCAGGCCGCCCACAACCCACCTGGGCATGCTAGGGGCCCTGGGCATGCCCTGATGGGTTGTGGCCGCCTCGGGAGTCCCCTCCACCACCTCTAAGCTCTATAAATACCCTAATATTCAAGAAACCCTAGAGGAGTCGACAAAAATACATCCAGCCGCTGCAAGTTCCAGAACTGCGAGATCCAATCTAACACCATCACGGAGGGGTTCATCATCCTCATTGGTGCCTCTCTGATGATGCGTGAGTAGTCCACCATAGACCTACGCGTCCGGAGAGGTTCATCATCCTCAGTTTCTATCCATGAATATCATTCGAGTCTTCTTTGATCTCTTATATGGATGATTACTTATAGCCTCGTATTTCTTCTTCGAATCTTTGGTTTAGTTAGGCCAACTAGATTGATTTTTCTTGCCATGGGAAGAGGTGCTTTGTGATGGGTTCGATCTTGCGGTGTCCTCTCCCAGTGACAGAAGGGGCAGCGAGGCACGCATGTATTGCTGCTAGTAAGCATAACAAGATTGGGTCTATTCCTACATGAAAAGATCTTGTCTACATCATGTCACCGTTCTTATTGCATTACTCCATTTTCCATGAACTTAATACACTAGATACATGCTGGATATCGATCGATGTGTGGAGTAATAGTAGTAGATGCAGAATCATTTCAGTCTACTAATCTTGGACGTGATGCCTATATAACGATCATCACCTTGGATATCGTCACGATTATTTGATATTCTATCAATTGCCCAACAGTAATTTGTTCACCCACCGTGTGCTATACTCATGAGAGAAGCCACTAGTGAAACCTACGGCCCCTGGGTCTAATTTTCCAACATATTGCTTTCCGATCTATCTTTTTGCCGCTTTTGTTTTCGGATCTATTATTCCAAAAAAAACGAAAATACCTTTCTGCACTTTTTATTTACCTCTTTTATTTTGTGCTCTTGCGAGATCTATCTATCCAAACTATCACTACCTAATCTATCTTTTTACCGTAGAGAGATTGACAACCTCTCTTTCGCGTCGGGTTGAAAGTATTTGTTCTTTGTGTGTAGGTGTTGTTTACATAGTGTTGCGTGATCCTCCTACTGGTTTGATACCTTGGTTTCATAACTGAGGGAAATACTTACCGTCACTTTGCCGCATCATCCCTTCCTCTTTGGGGAAATACCGACGCAGTCTCAAGCCACATCAAAGGAATTTCTGGCGCCGTTGCCGAGGAGGAAGCAGTCTGTTCAACGTGCCAATCTCTGGCTCCAAGGAGACAACATCAACATCTATTAGGTTCCTAATCACAAATCTCATCTCCTTGCAATTACATTATTTGCCATTTGCCTCTCGTTTTCCTCTCCCCCACTACACCAAATTTGTCGTTTTATTCGCCTCCTTTTCGTTTGCCTTTTTCTCGTCAGATCTCTTGTTTGCCTACCTTGTCGTTATGGCTAGTTCTTCCTCTATTGCGTGTACTCCCGAGAATGAAGTTCTTAATTTTAAGAAAAGGGGAGGGGAGAACCTAAAAGATGCTTGGTATAGGATTTCCAATGCTCATAATAGATATATCCATAAGCAATCTACCGTTGTTCTCCTTCGTAGTTTTTATGTGGGCATCACCACTTGGTATAGATTCGTCCTTGATACGATTACCGGTGGGAATTTCTTGATGTGTCCATCTTTGGACGCTTTTAATGCTATGGGAAGTTTAGTGGGATCACCATCTCTCATGATCAATGAAACAACCTTAACTCTCAAACATGTTATGGAGAGATTAGATGCTATTGAAAAGAAGATGATTACCAAAGAACATGTTGAAAATTTGGATAAGAAAATGCATAATCTTGCTAATAAACTTGGGTCAACAGCGGGGGATGCCTTAAAATTATTGAAGGAAAAGGAAACCGTAGTTAACGAAAGAATAGAAGAAAGTCCTTATCGGATTGATAAGTTTGAAGAAATTTTTAGTAACTTGAGTTCGGCCTTTTCTTCCGTTAAAACTATTGAAAAAACTCCCGCAAAAATTTGCAAGACCACGCAAGTCACTAAGAACAAAGGTGCTACATCTAGTAGCCACAAGGGAGATCTTAAAATGATTAGTATTCATCCCAATTTTGTTGAAATAGTAAAAGATCCTTTTCACACAAATGAATTTTTTGGTTTTATTCCTAGAAGTGTTTTCATTGAGAGTATGCATGCTAAATTATTGAAGAAACCTAGTTGTGTGATTGAGGAGTTGAAGACAAAGATGACAATACTTGAATCTATGCTTTATGCCTAGCTAGGGGCGTAAAACGATAGCGCTAGTTGGGAGGCAACCCAACGAATAAATTTATTTTCATATTTTATTTCTGTTTTTGAGTGTTGACACAATTATGCCTCTGTTATGATTGTGTTTTTATGTTTTACTTAGTGTTTGTGCCAAGTAAAGCCTTTAGGGTGATTCATAAGATGAGTAGAGACAATGCTGAATCTTAAACAGAAACTTTGACTCAGTCCACGAATTTTCATTTTTTACTGGAGCGTGATAGAGCTGAAATTTCAACACAATATTTCTATACACATTATTTACGTTGTCCTAAGTTGTCAGAATATTTAGAGTTACAGAAGAATGGTTAGATTACAGATTACTACAGACTGTTCTGTTTAAGACAGATTCTGTTTTCGTTGCATTTTGTGCTTGTTTTGATGAATCTATGCTTTGTATTGAAGGGTATAAGCCATGGTAAGGTTAAAATACAGTAGGTATAATGCAATAATAAAATTTGAACAGGTTTGCAACAGTACTTAAAGTGGTGATTTGCTTTATTATACTAACGAATCTCACGAAGATTTTGTTGAGTTTTGTGTGATTGAAGTTTTCAAGTATTGGGTGAGATCACGATGGATGAAGGAATAAGGAGTGAAAAGAGACTAATCTTGGGGATGATACAGCACCCCCAAGATATATCCAAAGAGAAACAAGCAACTAAGCTTGGGGATGCCACGAGTGGCATCCCCTCTTTCTTCTAACGACCATCAGTATTTTACTTGGAGCTATATTTTTATTCGTCACATATCATGAGTTTTGCTTGGAGCGTCTTGTATCATTTGAGTCTTTGCTTGCTTTTCTTTTTAGTTTGTCACAAGTATCCTTGCTGGACACACCTATTTGAGAGAGCCAAAATTATGCTATGATTTGTTAGAATTGCTCTATATGTTTCACTTAAACTTTTTGAGCTATGTAATTGCTCTAGTGCTTCACCTATATCTTTTTGAGCACGGTGTGCTTTGAAATTTTTGTAGAAATACTCTCATGCTTCACTTAGATTAATTTGAGAGTTAGTAAATTTTGAAGAAATCCTCTCATGCTTCACATATATTATTTTGAGAGATGAAACCTTTATGCTCATGTTCTTCACTTAAATTTGTTTGAGCTTGTTAAAAGCAATGGCAATATATGAAACTAGTCCCAAAGTGATAGATATTCAACGAGTATATAATAAAACTTTCATGTAGATCATTGGACAAATTAAACTTGATTCCTTGTAATAGTTTTGAGACACGATGATAGTTATATGTGAGTCATGTTGGTGAGTAATTGTGCTTTAGTAAGAATATTGGTGTTAAGGTTTGTGATTCCCTATGCAAGTACGAAAGTCAATAGTTATGCAATGAAATTACATCCTACTTATGGTGCATTATTCGGTGTTAGTTATGCTTAATGCCCATTTATGTGAATTTTTGTTTCTCGGTTGGTTGCTTCTCAATCTATTTGCTAGCATCCACTTGTACTAAGTATAAATACTACTTGTGCATCCAAAATCCTTAAACCCAGTTTTCCCTTATGAGTCCACCATACCTACCTATATGCGGTATTTCCATGCCGTCCTAAGCAAATTTGTACGTGCCATCTCTAATTTTCAAAATAAATTTTCTTTTTGTGTGCTCATACCGCTCATGAAACGGTAGGGGGTATCCAATATTTTTCCATGCTAGATGTGTTATTCTCAAGATGAGTGTTTATTCACTTGTCATTGCACGAGAGTATGGCGGTAATAGGGATGCCCAGTCCCGAAATGAATTTTTTTACTTTATGTTGTCAAATAATAAATTCCTTGGAAAGTGTTGGTATGGAAGGCAACCGTGGATACGGCCAGCCATGGATTGTGAAAGAATGGTGGAAAAAGGAATAAACTTTATTTTATGTTTGGGAACCGCCTATGATATATCTAGCATGGAAAGTATTGAGAACTACTTTGTCGTTTTCGTTGACAGGAAAAGCATGCCACCCAAAATATTTTTCTCTCTCAATTTAAACTTTGAGCTCTGACACCTCTACAAATCCCTACTTCCCTTTGTTAAGGGCCTATCTATTTACTTTATGCAATTTTTATTTTTTATTTTGAGTCTCCATCTTCTCTTATAAAGCACCAACTAGGGGGCACTATGATCATAATTGTGCATTGGGTAGTTAATATGTGAGTGTGTTTCAAGAATGGATCAATGATTGAGCATGATGGGCTAGGGATAACTTTCTTTAGTGTTGATATTTCGAAAGACATGGTTGCTTGTTAGCATGCTTGACTATTAAAGTCTTTATGTCAAAACTAGACTATTGCTTTGAACCATCTGGAAGTCCAAATGTCCATGCTACAAAAGAAAAGAATATATGATGAACATGTTAGGCAGCATTCCACATCAAAAATTCTGTTTTTATCATTTACCTACTCGAGGACGAGTAGGAATTAAGCTTGGGGATGCTGATACGTCTCCAACGTATCTATAATTTTTGCTTGTATCATGCTGTTATATTATCATTCTTGGATGTTTACAATCATTTTATAGCAACTTTATATCATTTTTTGGGACTAACCTATTGACATAGTGCCATAGTGCCACTTGCTGTTTTGCTTGTTTTTTTTACTTCGCAGAATATCAGTAACAAACGGAGTCCAATCGTGACGAAACTTTTTGGAGAATATTTTTGGACCAGAAGAAGGCCAGCGGGCCAAACAAGTAACCAGGAGGGAGCCCAGGCCACCCACAACCCACCAGGGCGCGCCTTGATGGGTTGTGGCCGCATCGGGAGTCCCCTCCACTGCCTCTAAGCTCTATAAATACCCAAATATTCCAGAAACCCTAGAGGAGTTGACAAAAAATACATCCACCCAACGTAAGTTCCAGAACAACGAGATCCAATCTAACACCATCACGGAGGGGGTTCATCATCCTCATTGGTGCCTCTGCGATGATGTGTGAGTAGTCCACCATAGACCTACGGGTCTGGAGGGGTTCATCATCATCAGTTTCTATCCATGAATATAATGTAAGTCTTCTTTGATCTCTTATATGCATGATTACTTATAGCCTCGTATTTCTTCTTCGAATCTTTGGTTTAGTTAGGCCAACTAGATTGATTTTTCTTGCCATGGGAAGAGGTGCTTTGTGATGGGTTCGATCTTGCGGTGTCCTCTCCCAGTGACAGAAGGGGCAGCGAGGCACGCATGTATCATTTCTATTAAGGATAACAAGATGGGGTCTATTCCTACATGAATAGATCTTGTCTACATCATGTCACCGTTCTTATTGCATTACTCCGTTTTCCCATGAACTTAATACACTAGATACATGCTGGATAGCTGTCGATGTGTGGAGTAATAGTAGTAGATGCCGAATCATTTCGGTCTACTAATCTTGGACGTGATGCCTATATAATGATCACCGCCTTGGATATCGTCATGATTATATTATTTTCTATCAATTGCCCAATAGTAATTTGTTCACCCACCGTGTGCTATACTCATGAGAGAAGCCACTAGTGAAACCTACGGCCCCCAGGTCTACTTTTCCAACATATTGCTTTCCGATCTACTCAATCCGTTCCTTTATATAAGGTGTATTTGTTTTTTCAAAAGTCAAACGATGCCATGTTTGACTGAATTTTTAGAAAAATATGTCAATATCCACAATATAAAATTTATATCATTTGACACATCATGAAAATAAGATTCATATTTTATCTATTTGGTATTACAGATGTTGTTATTAGTTTATTCTGTAATCTTGGTCAAACATTCAATCGGTTGACTTGCACGGAAAACAATACACCTTATATTCTGGAACGGAGGGAGTATCTTTTTGCCGCTTTTCTTTTCAGATCTATTATTCCAAAAAAAACAAAAATACCTTGCTGCACTTTTTATTTGCCTGTTTTAGTTTGTGCTCTTGCAAGATCTATCTATCCAATCTATCACTACCTAATCTATGTTTTTACCATAGAGAGATTGACAACCTCTCTTTCGCGTCGGGTTGCAAGTATTTGTTCTTTGTGTGCAGGTGATGTTTACATAGTGTTGCGTGATCCTCGTACTGGTTCCATACCTTGGTTTAATAACTGAGGGAAATACTTACCGTCGCTGTGCTACATCATCCCTTCCTCTTTATGGAAATACCGATGCAGTCTCAAGCCACGTCAATGGGCAATGTTTACAGCCAAATGGCAGTAGGATAAAACTAAGACATGGTTGCATAGGATGTATAGGAAGAAGAGGCTTTGGGCTGCGTCATATCTGTGTGGTGGGTTCTTCCTTGGGATGCGGTGTAACCAGAGGAGCGAGAGTCTGAACTCGTGCCTCCATATGCATCTGGACTCCAGTATGACCATTGTTGACATGGTTGTGCACTACGAGAACTATATCGTTTTTCTACGTGAAAACGAGGCGTACGATGACTGCACAGCCACACAGACACTCCCAGTAGCAGTTCTTGATGAGTTTAAACACATTGAGAAAGCCACTGCACGTGAGTTCACCGCGACAAACTTTTACATGTTCCAGCAAGATATGAAGAAGGCAGGGGAGCTTCACATCATTGAAAGACTAAGAGGAGCAGCCGGTCAGAGATTTGTAGTGGCATGGAAAAATAATAGCGATCTCATATTCACGGTGGACTAGGCACCAGATAACTTTGAAGAAACAGTGAAGTGCAGCCGTCAAACTATGAATCGCAAAGGTCTCCCTTGCAAACATATTCTTTACATGCTCACGCGGATGGGCTTACGTGAAATACCTAAGTGTTTAG
The DNA here is from genome assembly GCA_039707655.1 of Elymus sibiricus. Classification (NCBI taxonomy): domain Eukaryota; kingdom Viridiplantae; phylum Streptophyta; class Magnoliopsida; order Poales; family Poaceae; genus Elymus; species Elymus sibiricus. The sequence continues at coordinate 44,790,447 of CM077675.1, read as the reverse complement.
TACGGCGGAGATTCACCAAAAATGCTAGAGGTTGGCTGCCCATGACGTGCACTAGTGATCTATTTGCATGGGGATGGGCTGGTACTGAGCAGAGAGCTAAGTACAGTGAGTTGTCTATATTATTTGCAGAAGCATCTCATGCCGCATGTCATAGTTTTTTTCCGACAAGTTGAAGGCTACTCTGCAGGATATAATAGCGAACAAGGACGTTGCGGAGAATGAGTATGTGATTCAACATAAGGTTGCGAAGGATGATGCATTTGAGCCAAATCGATACCATGTGTTGGTTGGTGATCCAATGAAAGTTTCAACAGAAGGGGCACCCAAGCAAAAAAGTAAAGGCCGTGCTAAGGAGGATCCTGAAATGACTCAAAATGGTAGACAAAAAGATTTTGATGAAAAAAGTGAACGCCTATGCGGCTTATGCAAAATAACAGGTCACTTTAGGAGCAATTGTCCTCAAAATCCTAAGTATGTGTTTTCGTTTGTTCAATTGAGTTATGTTCTTCATTTCAACGTTTATGAATTTTCACAAATGTTCATGTCTTTGTATGCAAGAACATGGCATGATGAGCAAAGCACGAACCGTTTGAATAAAGAGAACAAGTTATTTTATATTTGAATTGACGAATTGTTCCATTTTAATAAAGAATCATCGCTACAAACTTGTTTGTTTTAATGTGAGACATCGGCGTCATGATGATGATGCACTATAAATGATAATTTTTTATGTGTTGTTCTGCATACATGATGACCCACAAGTATAGGGGATCAATCGTAGTCCTTTCAATAAGTAAGAGTGTCGAACCCAACGAGGAGCAGAAGGAAATGACAAGCAGTTTTCAGCAAAGTTTTCTCTGCAAGTGCTGTGAGTGACAATAGTAGATAGTTTTCTAGCAAGATAATTCGTAACAAGTAACAAGTGACAATAGTAACAAAGGTGCATCAAGGTAGCCCAATCATTTTTGTAGCAAAGGACAGGCCTGAAAGTACTCTTATACTAAGCAAGTGCTCCCAGGGACACATGGGAATTTCTGTCTAGTCATGTTCATCATGTTGAGTTGATTCGCATTCACTACTTTGATAATTTGATATGTTGGTGGACCGGTACTAAGGTGTTGTTCTTACTTGAACTAATAACCTACTTATGATTACCCCCTCTCGCAAGCATCCACAACTACGAAAGAAGAATTAAGATAAATCTAACCATAGCATGAAACATGTGGATCCAAATCAGCCCCTTATGAAGTAACGCATAAACTAGGTTTAAGCTTCTGTCACTCCCGCAACCCATCATCTACTTGTTAGTCCACAATGTCTGCCCTTAGGCCCATAGCATGGTGAAGTGTCATGTAGTTGACGTTCACATGACACCACTAAGAGAAGTGACAACATACATATCATCAAAATATCGAACTGATGTCTACTACACAACCTTCTTCTTGTAGACTCGTGTTGGGCCTCCAAGCGCAGAGTTTTGTAGGACAGTAGCAAATTTCCCTCAAGTGGACGACCTAAGGTTTATCAATCCATGGGAGGCGTAGGATGAAGATGGTCTCTCTCAAACAACCCTGCAATCAAATACAAGAAATCTCTTGTGTCCCCAACACACCCAATACTATGGCAAATTGTATAGGTGCACTAGTTCGGTGAAGAGATGGTGATACAAGTGTAATATGGATGGTAGATATAGGTTTTTGTAATCTGAAAATATAAAAACAGCAAGGTAGCAAGTAACAAAAGTGAGCAAAAATGGTATTGCAATGCTTGAAAACAAGGCCTAGGGTTCATACTTTCACTAGTGCAAGTTCTCTCAACAATACTAACATAGTTGAATCATATGTAAATCTCTCACACACGACAAAGAGTTCACTCCAAAGTCACAAATAGCGGAGAACAAACGAAGAAATTATTGTAGGGTACGAAACCACCTCAAAGTTATCTTTTCCGATCAATCTTATAAGCTATCCCTAGAAGTGTCACGAACAGCCCTAGAGTTCGTACTAAAATAACACCTTAAGATACACATCAACCAAAACCCTAATGTCACCTAGATACCCCAATGTCACCTCGAGTACCCGTGGGTTTGATTATACGATATGCATCACATAATTTCAGATTCATCTATTCAATCCAACACAAAGAACTTCAAAGAGTGCCCCAAAGTTTCTAGCGGAGAGTCAAGACGAAAACGTGTGCCAACCCCTATGCATAGATTCCCTAGGTCACGTAACCCGCAAGTTGATCACCAAAACATACATCAAGTGGATCAATAGAACATCCCATTGTCACCACGGATATCCCATCGCAAGACATACATCAAGTGTTCTCAAATCCTTAAAGACTCAATCCGATAAGTAAACTTCAAAGGGAAAACTCAATTCATCACAACTAGATAGAGAGGGGAAACACTCCATATGATTCATCTATATTAATAAAGCTCGCGGTACATCAAGATCATGCCATCTCAAAAACACGAGAGAGAGAGAGATCAAACACATAGCTACTGGTACATACCCTCAGCCCCGAGGGTGAACTACTCCCTCCTCGCCATGGAGACCGCCGGGATGATGAAGATGGCCTCCGGTGATGGTTTTCCCCTCCGGCAGGGTGCCGGAACGGGCTCCCGATTGGTTTTTCGTGGCTCTGGAGGCTTGCGGCGGCGGAACTCCCGATCTAGGTTTATTTTAGGAGGTTTCTATATTTATAGGATTTTATGGCGGTGGAAACAAGTCAGGATGGGCCACGAGGTGACGACAAGCTAGGGTGCCGCGCCCTAGGGGGGCGCCCCCCCAGGCTTGTGGTGGCCTCGTGGCTCCCCTGGCCCAACTCCAACTCTCCCTGGGCTTCTTCTGGTCCATAAAAATTCACCTTAGATTTTTATTCCATTTGGGCTCCGTTTGATATTCCTTTTCTGTAAAAGTCAAAAACACAGAAAAAACAGGAACTGGCACTGGGCTCTAGGTTAATAGGTTAGTCCCAAAAATAATATAAAGTTGTAGTAAAAAGATTGTAAAACATCCAAGAATGATAATATAACATCATGGAACAAGGAAAAATTATAGATACGTTGGAGACGTATCAGCATCCTCAAACTTAATTCCTGCTCGTCCTCGAGTAGGTAAATGATAAAAACAGAATTTTTGATGTGGAATGCTGCCCAACATGTTCATCATATTCCTTTCTTCTTTGCATAGCATGGACATTTGGACTTGTAAATGATTCAAAACAATAGTCTAGTTTTAACATAATGACTTCAATACTCAAGCATGTCAACAAGCAACCATGTCTTTCGAAATATCAACACTAAAGAAAGTTATCCCTAGCCCATCATGCTCAATCATTGATCCATTCATGAAACAGACTCAAATATTAGCTATGCCCAATGCTCAAGTACGATCATAGTGCCCCCTAGTTGGTGCTTATAAGAGAAGATGGAGACTCAAAGCAAAAACAAAAATTGCATAAAGTAAATGGATAGGCCCTTCGCAGAGGGAAGTAGGGATTTGTAGAGGTGCAAGAGCTCAAGGTTTAAATTGAGAGAGAGAAAATATTTTGGGTGGCATGCTTTTCCTGTCAATGAAAACGACAAAGTAGCTCACAATACTTTCCATGCTAGATACATTATAGGTGGTTCCCAAACAGAATAGTAAAGTTTTTACTCCCCCTCCACCAATCAATCACACTCCACGGCGAGCCGAATCCACGGGTACCGTCCATACAAACAACAATCCTGGGGGAGTTTTGTTTCATTATTTTTTGATTTGAATTTTGAGCATGGGACTGGGCATCCCGAATACCAGCCATTTTCTCATGAATGATAGTGAATCAACACATATCGTGAGAATAACCCACCTAGCATGGAAAAATATTGGATACTCCCCACCGTTTCATGAGCGGTACGGACACACAAAAGAGAAAATTTATTTTGAACATTTAGAGATGGCACATTCAAATTTGCTTGGAACGGCATGGAAATACCGCATATAGGTAGGTATGGTGGACTCATAAGGCAAAACTTGGTTTAAGGATTTTGGATGCACAAGTAGTATTTCTACTTAGTACAAATGGAGGCTAGCAAATAGATTGGGAATCAACCAAACCAAGGAACGAAAAATCTCATAAGTGAGCATTGAGTCATAACTAACACCGAATAATGCACCACAAGTAGGATGTAACTTCAATGCATAACTATTGACTTTCGTGCATGCATAGGGAATCACAAACCTTAACACCAATATTTCTACTAAAGCATAATTACTCACTAACATGACTCACATATTACTATCATCATGTTTCAAAACTATTACAAAGAATCAAGTTTAATTTGTCCAATGATCTTCATGAAATTTTTTATTATATCCTCCTTGGATATCTATCACTTTGGGGCTAGTTTCATATATTGCCATTGCTTTTTGGCAAGCTCAAACAAATTTAGGTGAAGCACATGAGCAAATGACAAGCTACTCTCAAAAGATATAAGTGAAGATTAATGAGTAGTCAAACAATTAAGTAGCTATGTGAGGACTCTCTCTCCCTCAATAAATATTTTCCGATCTGAGTATTTTATTCAATAGCAAGCAAAAGAAAAATAGCACTCCAAGAATAGCACGCATCATGTGAACGAATAAAAATTTAGGCTCAACATAGGCTAACCGATAATTGTTGATGAAGAGAGGTGGGATGCGTAGCATCCCCAAGCTTAGATGCTTGAGATTTCTTGAAATATTTACTTGGGGTGCCTTGGTCATCCCCAAGCTTGAGCTTTGGTATCTCGTTCAATCCTCTCATATCAAGGTTTCACCTATTCTCAAAAACTTCATCCACACAAAACTTGAAAAGAACTCGTGAGATAGGTTAGTACACATAATAAAAAATCAACACTTCATGTACTGCCAATACAAGTTGCATAATATTTTTGAAACATAATCTACTGTTTATTATCATTTCCACAATTTATATCTACCAATATAGGCTATGGAAACTATAGGATAAGTAGATAACAAAATTATGACAGCAATCTGTCCAAACAGAACAGTCTGTAGCAATTTATGAAAACAGTATACTTCTGTAACTCAAAAAATTATGAAATTTAGGACATGCTATAAAATTTATATGAAAACACTGTGTAAAAATTTCAGAAACTTTCCACGTTCTAGTAAAATATGAAAATTCAAACACTTCAGCAAAAGTTTCTGTTTATACACAGCACTCATCAAAACATGCAATGCAAGCATCCTAAGGCAGTTCTTGGAACTTTTTATTGAAAAACAAGATTATAAATAACACCTAAGAGAAAACAACAAAATAAAATGACGCTCCAAGCGAAACTCATATTATGTGATGAATAAAAATATAGCTCTAAGTAAGATATACCGATAATGTTGGAGACGAAAGAGGGGATGCCTTCCGGGGCATCCCCAAGCTTAGGAGCTTGAGTATTCCTTGGATATTACCTTGGGGGTGCCTTGGGCATCCCCAAGCTTAGGTTCTTGTCACTCCTTATTCTCCTCATATCGGTGTCTGACCCAAAACTTGAAAACTTCAATCACACAAAACTTAACGGAACTTCGTGAGAAGGGTTAGTATAATAAAGATAGATCATTCACTTAGGTACTGTCAAGACAAGATTCATAATTGTTATCACATAATATATACTGTATTATATCATTCCAATAATTTATATCACTGAATATAATCCATGGGAACACTAAAACAAGCAAACTATGCATGCAAAACAGTATCTGTCAAAAACAGAACAGTCTGTGAAGATCTGTAGTGTAGCCATACTTCCCTATCTCGAACAATTTTGAAAAATTAGGACAATCTAGGCAATTTGTATATAAATCATGTTTAAAAATTTCATATCAAAAGCACGTTCCAGTGAATTTAAAAAATTCCTGGACTGAGAGCAAAAGTTTCTGTTTTTGCACAGAATCAAGTCAACTATCATCCACACTATCCCAAAGGCTTTACTTGGCACTTTATTCAAATAAAAGATACAAAACATGATTAATACAGTAGCTTAATCATGTGAACACATAAAAACAGAAAGTAAAAGTGTTGGGTTGCCTCCCAACAAGCGCTTTTCTTTAATGCCTTTTAGCTAGGCATGATGATTTCAATGATGCTCTCATAGGAATAATAATTATAACATGCAAAAGAGCATCATGAATCTCATGACAAGTACATTTAAGTGTAAACCACTTCCTATGCATAGGGATTTTGTGAGCAAACAACTTATGGGAACAAGAATCAACTAGCATAGGAAGGTAAAACAAGTGCAACTTCAAAACTTTCAACACATAGAGAGGAAACTTGATATTATTGCAATATGTAGAAGCATAAGATCCTCTATCATAATAATTTTCAGTAGCATCATGAAGGAATTTCACAATATAACCAGCACATAAAGCATTCTTTTTATGATCCACAAGCATAGAAATTTTATTACTCTCCACATAAGCAAATTTATTCTCATTAATAGTAGTGGGAGCAAACTCAACAAAATAACTATCATGTGAAGCATAATCCAATTGAAGAATTCATAGCATACATGTCATCACAATAATCATCATAAATAGGAGGCATGCTTTCATCATAATAAATTTGCTCATCAAAAGTTGGGGGACTAAAAATATCATCTTCATCAAACATAGCATCCCCAAGCTTGTGGCCTTGCATATCATTAGCATCATGGATATTCAAAGAATTCATACTAACAATATTGATATCATGCTCATCACTCAAAGATTTAGTGCCAAACATTTTAATAACTTCTTCTTCTAACACTTGAGCACAATTTTCCTTTCCATCATTCTCACGAAAGACATTAAAAAGATGAAGCATATGAGGCAACCTCAATTCCAGTTTTTTGTAGTTTTCTTTTATAAAACCAAAATAGTGATAAAACAAGAAACTAAAAGATTCAATTGCAAGATATAAAGATATACCTTCAAGCACTCACCTCCCCGGCAACGGCGCCAGAAAAGAGCTTGATGTCTACTACACAACCTTCTTCTTGTAGACTCGTGTTAGGCCTCCAAGCGCAGAGTTTTGTAGGACAGTAGCAAATTTCCCTCAAGTGGATGACCTAAGGTTTATCAATCCGTGGGAGGCGTAGGATGAAGATGGTCTCTCTCAAACAACCCTGCAATCAAATACAAGAAATCTCTTGTGTCCCCAACACACCCAATACTATGGCAAATTGTATAGGTGCACTAGTTCGGCGAAGAGATGATGATACAAGTGTAATATGGATGGTAGATATAGGTTTTTGTAATCTGAAAATATAAAAACAGCAAGGTAGCAAGTAACAAAAGTGAGCAAAAACGGTATTGCAATGCTTGAAAACAAGGCCTAGGGTTCATACTTTCACTAGTGCAAGTTCTCTCAACAATACTAACATAGTTGAATCATATGTAAATCTCTCACACGCGACAAAGAGTTCACTCCAAAGTCACAAATAGCGGAGAACATACGAAGAAATTATTGTAGGGTACGAAACCACCTCAAAGTTATCTTTTTCGATCAATCTTATGAGCTATCCCTATAAGTGTCACGAACAGCCCTAGAGTTCGTACTAAAATAACACCTTAAGATACACATCAACCAAAACCCTAATGTCACCTAGATACCCCAATGTCACCTCGAGTACCCGAGGGTTTGATTATAAGATATGCATCACACAATTTCAGATTCATCTATTCAATCCAACACAAAGAACTTCAAAGAGTGTCCCAAAGTTTCTACCGGAGAGTCAAGACGAAAACGTGTGCCAACCCCTATGCATAGATTCCCTAGGTCAGGGAACCCGCAAGTTGATCACCAAAACATACATCAAGTGGATCAATAGAACATCCCATTGTCACCACGGATATCCCATCGCAAGACATACATCAAGTGTTCTCAAATCCTTAAAGACTCAATCCGATAAGTAAACTTCAAAGGGAAAACTCAATTCATCACAACGAGATAGAGAGGGGAAACACTCCATATGATTCATCTATATTAATAAAGCTCGCGGTACATCAAGATCGTGCCATCTCAAGAACACGAGAGAGAGAGAGATCAAACACATAGCTACTGGTACATACCCTCAGCCCCGAGGGTGAACTACTCCCTGCTCGCCATGGAGACCGCCGGGATGATGAAGATGGCCTCCGGTGATGGTTTCCCCCTCCGGCAGGGTGCGGAATGGGCTCCCGATTGGTTTTTCATGGCTCTGGAGGGTTGCGGCGGCGGAACTCCCGATCTAGGTTTATTTTCGGAGGTTTCTATATTTATAGGAATTTATGGCGGTGGAAACAAGTCAGGATGGGCCACGAGGTGACGACAAGCTAGGGGGGCGCGCCCTAGGGGGGGGGGCGCCCCCCAGGCTTGTGGTGGCCTTGTGGCTCCCCTGGCCCAACTCCAACTCTCCCAGGGCTTCTTCTGGTCCATAAAAATTCACCGTATATTTTTATTCCATTTGGGCTCCGTTTGATATTCCTTTTCTGTAAAACTCAAAAACACGGAAAAAACAGGAACTGGCACTGGGCTCTAGGTTAATAGGTTAGTCCCAAAAATAATATAAAGTTGTAGTAAAAAGATTGTAAAACATCCAAGAATGATAATATAACAGCATGGAACAATCAAATATTATAGATACGTTGGAGACGTATCACGAACGCATACCAACTTCACAAGATTACTTATAACAAGACTTCTCCCATCTCCTCAGGAACAATAGTAAGTACTCACACATCATCAACATGTTCAAGATCAGATGTATAATAATGATGATTAAGGATTTGAACATAATCTCTTCCACCAAGTAATCCAACAAGCATCAACTACAAGATGTAATCAACACAACTAGCAACCCACAGGTACCAATCTGAGGTTTTGAGACAAAGACTGAATACAAGAGATGAACTAGGGTTGGAGATGAGATGGTGCTGGTGAAGATGTTGATGAAGATTGATCCTCCCATGAAGGAGGAAGCGTTGGTGATGACGATTGCTTCGATCTCCCCCTCCTGGAGAGGAATTTCCTTGGCAGAATCTGACTGCCGGATTGCAAAAAGGGCATCTGCCCAGGTTTCCGCCTCGAGACGGTGGCGCTTCGTCCCAAAAGGTTGCTTATGATTTTTTCTAGTGTAAAACACACCATATAGGAGAAGAGAGGCGTCGGAGGGCCAGCAGGGGGCCCACAAGCCATGAGGGCGTGCCCCAGGGGGATGCCCTATTGGCTTGTGCCCTCCTGGTGGCCCCCCTCTGGTATATTTTTGTTCCGGAAATTCTTAAATATTCCAGAAATATTCTCTGTGAAGTTTCAGGTCATTTGGAGTATGGTAATTTTTCTGCCTTTTTCTCGTTTTTCCGGTCCAGAATTCCAGTTTCGAGATATTTCCCTCCTTTTGGTGTACCTTGCATATTCAGAGACAAAAGGCATAAGAATTGTATAATAATGTGGAATAATGGACAAGAATGAAGTAAATAGTAATAAGACTTCATGATGCAAAATGGACGTATCTCCCCCAAGCTTAGACCTCACTTGTCCTCAAGCGAAAGCCGAACTCTAAAATAATGACCACATAATTTGAGAGAGAGGTGTCGATAAAAACAGAATACGGACATGAGAGCATCATGAATATCATCATAGCAGCAAGCTTTTCATCATATAACTTCTCATAAACAAGTAACAATCTATTCACAATTGAACAAATATGAAGCATAATCTTTATTGAGAACCGACAAGCAATGCAATTAGTCCTTGAGATAATCATAGCTATTGTAATCGAGAGAAGAGTCTATGTAAGAGCTTTGTATTTCTAGCAAGTTCACATATTCATCTATAATGTAGCCTTCTATGATTGTGAACACACATTGCATATTTTTTTGGAACAAGTGATTCCGTGGGACACATAGGAAGATGGGGGCTTTATTTATTGTCCTTGCCACCCAACTTATTTACCTCAAGGATAATGTCAACAATAATGGAGCATGATCATCTACATTCAACTGGATATATTTGTTTGAATCTTTCCTTAACACATAATGCTTGCAACTAAAGAGTTAAAGAATAGAAACAAGGGGAAATATTATTGACTCTTGCATGAAAATAAAATTTTGTAAGAATGTAAAAGATAGGCCCTTCGCAGAGGGAAGCAGAGGTTGTCATGAGCTTTTATTTGTTTGATATGTTCAATCTCTTAATGCAAAATAACATTACTTTATATTACCCCTTGTGATAGTGAACTTTATTATGCACTCCGTCGCTTTTATTTCTTCACCATCACAAGATCGTGCAAAGCTTACTTTCCCTTACAATAAAAGATCTTACATGGTTAGAGGCAATATTTATTGCTTTGTGCAGCAATGACAACTTAGTTGAAGGATCTTATTCAATCCATAGGTAGTTATGGTGGACTCTCATGGCAAGAAACTGGGTTTAAGGGTTCTGGATGCACAAGTAGTATCTCTACTTAGTGCGAATCTTTGGGCTAGCAAAAGATCTTAAACAAGCATCACATGTTAAGGGATCCAATACCATATAACTTCTATGCAAATCTAAACAACCATGATCATTGTGTTGTCTTCCATGTCCCACTTCAACAGTTGGTCATTAGGTAATATTTTGATGGAAGCTCACAATCATAGAAGGTGTTCAAGATAGTATATTTATATGTAAATGTCCTCTTCTCTACCATACTTTTGCATAGATCATACCAATTACTAACATTATGTTTGTTGGTTTTCAACACTTTTTATTGCTTCTACCTCTTTTCTATGTGAAGTCATTACTTCTCATGAGATAAGCATATGATCTTTTTCTATTCTATTTATTGCCATGCTAAGATGATGGGTGCATGTGAGGGTGAGGCACACGAACTCAACTAACTTTATTATATAACTCTCACACTCGGTTACAAGGATAGGTAGAACTCAAAGCAAAGCAAATCTGAAATTCTAACTCTCTAAATCACAAAAAACTAAAGATCGAACTAAGATAGATAATGGTGATAAAATTGATGGTGATACGAGACCGGGGCACCTCCCCCAAGCTTGGGACAAGCCAAGGGTGGTGCCCATACCCATGTACCACTAGTAGAAAACAGACCTTTTATCCACATCATTAGTCCCGGTCTAGTTTTGAACCGGCACTACACTACTACAAAAAGGGTTGTTAGTGGCGCACCTGTTTTGGCCATTAATGGCGCACTACAGGTGCGCCACTATTATCACGCCATTAGTAACAAATAGTAATGGCGGACCCCTGGTGCGCCATTAGTATACCAGACAATAGTGGCGCACCTGGCAGTGCGCCATTACTATGTCCCCAGGTGCGCCATTACTATCTGACTTAGTAATGGCGCACCACATAGAAGTGCGCCATTACTATCTGACTTAGTAATGGCGCACCACATAGAAGTGCGCCATTACTATCTGACTTAGTAATGGCGCACCACATAGAAGTGCGCCATTACTAACAATTTTTTTTCAAATTTTTTTTCAGAAAATTTTTTTTCAAATTTTTTTTACGAATTTTTTTTTTCGTTTTTTTCTTAATCTCGGGTCACTATGGCTTAATCTCGGGTCAATATGCTTAATCTCAAGTCAAATCGCACTCCGTGGTCAAACTTCCCGGAAGGTCACCCATCCTACACTACTCCAGCCCAAGCACGCTTAACTTCTGAGTGCACCAGCTCACTTAGCAGGCAGTTGTTGATATATCTATCATATCAATCCTATTAAACCTTGTTGATGTCTAGGACTTTGTTCATGTTCATGAGTGTGATAAAATTTTGATAAAATATTTCAAACTTCCCGGTCATATTACGTATCATATTTTGAATATTTTTTCAAAAAAAAAAATTCGAAACCAATTTTTTTTTCTGTTACTAGTGGCGCACCTAGCACATGGTGCGCTATTACTAAGTTTGAAGTTTTTTTCCATTTTCCCCCTCTAGATCTTAAAAGCCCCGTATCTTTTATTCTGTTAGGTTTTTGGGGATTCTAAAAATCTTCAACGGGGTTCCCTCGGTTGAAATCGGATGTAACTTTTCGAGTAGATGATTTTTCATATAAAAAACTTTTTAATCCGAGTTCGTATGCAAAAGTTATGCCCACTTTACTAAATTCCAGAGAGATTTTGCAAATAAAGTCGAAATTCATATTTATAAATTTTCCACACAACTAGACCACATATCCCATGGGAAACTTATTTTCTTTTATTTTTTTGACATTTCCATCATTTTCTTTTATTTTTTTTAAAACTGAAAAGGCGGTCCACGGGGGGGGGGGGGGGTGCATTTGGTGAAATTTGCCATTAGTAATGGCGCACCACATGACAGGTGCGCCATTAGTAACCAGGGTTACTAATGGCGCACCTGTCATGTGGTGCGCCATTACTAGTTTTGCAAAAAAAATAAAAAGAATAATTGTTAGTTTTGTTAGTAGTGGCGCACTATACCCTGGTGCGCCATTACTAGTTTGAACTAGTAATGGCGCACTATACCCTGGTGCGCCATTACTAGTTTTGAAAAAAAAAGTAAAAAAAAAATTTGTCAGTAGTGGCGCACAGAGCGTGTGGTGCGCCATTACTAGTTAAAACTAGTAATGGCGCACTGTGCCCTGGTGCGCCATTAATAGTTTTGGAAAAAAAAATTTGCTAGTAATGGCGCACCGTGTGTCTGGTGCGCCATTAGTAATGAGGACACTAATGGCGCACCTGTATCTGGTGCGCCACTGCTATATAGCAGTGGCGCACCACATACATGGTGCGCCATTAATGTCCATATCAGCTATAGCCCTTTTCCTAGTAGTGCTAATGTGACCATTAGTCGCGGTTCGTGACGGGCATCATTAGTGCCGGTTCGTTCCGGACCTTTAGTCCCGGTTCGTGCCACGAACCGGGACAAAAGGGGTGGTGGCAGGCTGGTGTCAGCCTGGGGCCCCACGATAACCTTTAGTCCCAGTTCGTGCCATGAACCGGGACTATAGGCTAACCTTTAGTCCCGGTTTGTGTCTCGAACCGGGACTAAAGGTCCCCTATATGAACCCTTCGGCCAGCCCGAGCTCTCTGTTCTTCCCCGAGCTCATCCTCCATTTTTGCCAAAATTTGTCAAGATTTGGAGGCACCCCATCCATCCAAGTGTTCACAAAGGTTAGCAACTTTGTCCTTTCATCTCCCATTGCTAGATTAGCTCTTGCAATGCTCTATAAGTATAGTGATTTGTGGGTTTTAGTTTGGGAGTATTTATATGTGGTAGTTTATTTGATTTATATGCAATTTGAGCTCAAATTAACTTCTTACTTTGCATGTGTAGGTGTGGTTTACTTAGTGCCTTCCCGTCCCCGTCCTAACCACCGTCGATCGCCCGCACCGTCCCGTCGCCGGAACCACCTTGGTGAGCCTCTTGTTCTTATCCTTTTTTTATTAAAAAAATCATGTTTGTAAGATTTAGTTAGTTACTTGTATAGTTTTCTTACCTATATGGTTGTTTGTTATACATAGTGGCATGGTTTTCATATCCGTCCCTGTCGTCCCTCGTCCGGTTTATGATTCGGATGTGGTATATACTCTTTATAACTATTTGTTGCATTTCGTGTTTATGACAATTATGCCCATCAAGTTGACATAGATATTTTTATCTAGGAGGTATGTGAACCGGAAATTCCAACCGACATAGATATTCTTGTGAAGAAGTTAAATTTAGTTGAAAAAGAAAAGGAGTATTTGAAAGAAAAATTGAAAAGAGTTGAAGAAGAGAAGATGAAACTGGAGTTGTATGTTGCCGATGTCGTCGATGATCACAAGATCAAGATGGATGCAATGCGCTTGAAGATTAGAAAATTTAAAAAATATGTCATTGATAGTGAGGCTTGGTATCACTATGCTGTTGGATCAATTGTTACCTTAGTTGCGATCTTGATCGCATTTGTTGTTGCATTTAAATGCTTTAGCTAGAGAGTTTGTATGTTGTTTTATGAGAACAAGTGTGTATGAACTTGTATTAATTTGGTCTTTTCGGTGTTGTGTAATGAAGATGAACCGGCAATGGATGTACGATGACCGATGCTCTCCCCAGTTCATTAATGGCGTGAATACTTTTCTGGTTGCGGCTGAGGCAAACAAGCGGGCGGATGGTTTTATGTATTGTCCATGTGCTGGCTGTAAGAATGATCGAAATTACTCTAACTCAAGAACCATTCACGTCCACCTGTTTGAGTCCGGTTTCATGTCCGGCTATAACTGTTGGACCAAGCACGGACAAAGAGGGGTCCTAATGGAAGAGAATGAAGAGGAAGAGCATGACGACAACTATCCTGGCCATGGGTTCCATGAATACGATGGTACAACAATGGGGGAAGAAGCTGAGCCAGCAATGCGGGAAAGAGCTGAAGAAGAGGCATCAGATGAGCCCGCTGATGATCTTGGTCGGGTCATTGCCGATGCAAAGAGAAACTGCGCAAGAGAAAAGGAGAAGCTGACGTTGCAGCGCATGTTAGAGGATCACGAGAAATTGTTGTACCCAAATTGCGAAGATGACAAGAAAAGCTGGGTACCACACTGGAATTGCTGCAATGGAAGACAGAGAATGGTGTACCTGACAAGGCATTTGAAAAGTTGCTGGAAATAATGAAGAATAAGCTACCAAAGGACAACGAATTGCCCGACAGTACGTACGAAGCAAAGAAGGCCGTCTGCCCTCTAGGATTAGAGGTGCAGAAGATACATGCATGCCCTAATGACTGCATCCTCTACCGCGGTGAGTACGAGGATTTGAATGCATGCCCGGTATGCTGTGCATTGCGCTATAAGATCGGCCACGATGACCCTGGTGATGTTGAGGGCGAGCGCCCTAGGAAGAAGATTCCTGCCAAGGTGATGTGGTATGCTCCTATAATACCACGGTTGAAACGTTTGTTCCAAAACAAAGAGCAAGCCAAGTTGATGCGATGGCACAACGAAGACCGTAAGAAAGACGGGAAGTTGAGAGTACCCGCTGACGGATCGCAATGGAGAAAATTCGAGAGAAAGTGGAAGGACTTTGCAAAGGACGCAAGGAACATATGGTTTGGTTTAAGTGCAGATGGCATTAATCCTTTTGGGGAGCAGAACAGCAATCATAGCACATGGCCTGTGACTCTATGTATCTATAACCTTCCTCCTTGGTTTTGCATGAAGCGGAAGTTCATTATGATGCCAGTGCTCATCCAAGGCCCCAAGCAACCCGGCAACAACATTGATGTGTACCTAAGGCCATTAGTTGAAGAACTTTTACAGCTGCGGAATGGAAAAGGTGTACGTGCGTGGGATGCGAAAGAACAGGAGGAATTTGACCTACATGCGTTGCTGTTTGTAACCATCAATGATTGGCCTGCTCTCAGTAACCTTTCAGGACAGACAAAAAAGGGATACCATGCATGCACGCATTGTTTAGATGATACCGACAATATATATTTGGATAAATGTAAGAAGAATGTGTACTCGGGGCATCGTCGATTTCTTCAGAGCAGGCATCCCGTAAGAAAGAAAGGCAAGCATTTCAAAGGTGAGGCAGATCACCGGAAGAAGCCTCGCCACCGTACTGGTGATGATATACTTGATGTGGTCAAGGATTTAAAAGTAATCTTTGGAAAGGGTCCTGGCGCACAATCTGTTCCAAATGATGCTGACAATCGCGCACCCATGTGGAAGAAGAAATCTATATTTTGGGACCTACCCTATTGGAAAGACCTCGAGGTCCGCTCTGCAATCGACATGATGCACGTGACGAAGAATCTTTGCGTGAACCTGCTAGGCTTCTTGGGCGTGTATGGGAAGACAAAAGATACACCGGAGGCACGGGAGGACTAGCAACGTATGCATGGAGAAGACGGCATGGATCCAAAGCAGTTTCAGGGTCATGCCAGCTACGCTCTTACCAAAGAAGAGAAGGAAATCTTCTTCGAATGCCTGCTCAGTATGAAGGTCCCGTCTGGCTTCTCGTCGAATATAAAGGGAATAATAAATATGTCAGAGAAAAAGTTCCAGAACCTAAAGTCTCATGACTGCCACGTGATTATGACGCAACTGCTTCCGGTTGCATTGAGGGGGCTTCTACCGGAAAACGTTCGATTAGGCATTGTGAAGCTATGTGCATTCCTGAATGCAATCTCTCAGAAGGTAATCGATCCAGAAATCCTACCAAGGTTAGAGAATGATTTGGTGCAATGTCTGGTCAGTTTCGAGTTGGTGTTCCCACCATCCTTCTTCAATATCATGACGCACGTCCTAGTTCACCTAGTCGAGGAGATTGCCATTCTGGGTCCTATATTTCTACACAATATGTTCCCCTTTGAGAGGTTCATGGGAGTCTTAAAGAAATATGTTCATAATCGTGCTAGGCCAGAAGGAAGCATCTTAAAGAAATATGTTCAGTCGACTCCTCCTCCTCCAAGTCCGCCGCCGCGTCAGTCGACTCCTCCTCCTCCAAGTCCGGCACCGCGTCAGCCGACTCCTCCTCCAAGTCCGGCACGGCGTTAGCCAACTCCTCCTCCTCCAAGTCCGCCGGCACCGCATCAGCCGACTCCTCCTCCAAGTCCGGCACGGCGTCAGCCTAAGCAACAGCGGAAGAGGGAGGCCGCAGCTACGACGGCTAGCGGTACAACAGGCAAGAAATTCAAACATGGTCCAGATCTCAAGCCTCTTCCGAAGTTGTCTTACCACCTGACTCAGGAGGAACTCGACGACGCATGTGATGCCCAATTGAAGGCCCATTTTGCACCGAAACCGCCCGCGCCGCCAAAGGAGAAAGTACCTGAGCATGTCTCACAACACTTTATTGATATGGCTCGACCGGCTGACAATGAGAAGGACTCCGACTATGTGCGGTCTATCAAGAAGTCATATTTAGCAGGGCAAAAGGAGTCGAGCTCGAGCTCGAGCCAAGCAGTTGGCAAAAAAAGCGGGAAAACTGTTCCCCAGCTGGGAGAACAGGCAGTGCAATCGATCCCCCCGCTCATTGTACAAACAACTGTGAGTACCGCCGATCGGCTGGTAATAACCGACGATCTTAGAAGGCAGGCTAAAGAGGCCGGTGTCACTGTTGAACAACTCCTAGGCCTTGAGGAAATTCCCGGGATTACAGAGGAGGAAGTAAAATGGGAATATGTCCGCGGCAAACCTCTGGTCAAGCCTGACGATGTCAAGCTTCTACCAACGAGAATGTACGATTTGCATACGTGGTACATGCAAAAAACAGCAAATACCAATGAAGAGTCCCTCATGGTGAAAGTCAAGAGAAAGCATTACTTCCATAAAAAAGATGTGTGGATTCATTATTCAGAGTTGTTACAGTTATTCAATCAAGACGCACTCGACAAATCTATCGTCAGTTGCTATTGTCTGTAAGTGATTTCTTTCTGTAATTTAAGTCTCTAGCTAGCTAGCTGTGCTCTCGTTCATTACCTGTAATTATCCTCACTATATTCTTTTTTGTGGTATTATGCAGAATGAAGATGTATGAAATGAAAAAAGCTGGACGCTATGGCATTGGGTTCATTGACCCAAATACGGTTAATCAGGCGATATGGGAAGATCAATATTCGAGAAAAGACACAGAGAAATCCCTGCTAGAGTTTTTGAAGCAACTAAACACCCAACCAGAAATACTACTTCCTTACAACTTCGGGTGAGTGTTACTATATCTTGTACTACAAATTCTATTTTTTGCTTAATTACTAGATGTTAATAAGTGTAGTTGATGAGTTATGCATGTGCCCGCTTATTTATACAAAACGTGTGCGCACGCAGTTACCACTGGATCTTGTTAATCATTGAAGTTGACAAGGGAAAAGTTGAAGTACTGGGCTCACTATATAAGAATCCATCCGAATACGCAACCGTGAGGGCGATGGTCGACAGGTAATTTCAATCATTATCGCACTATGTCGGCCTCTTTACTTTATTTCCTGATATCAACTAGTTAATAACTCCTTTATTCATTTTCTTTGCTGGCGGGCAGGGCTTGGGCCAAGTTCGTCAAACAGGTCCCAGGCGACTGGAAAAAACAGCTGACATGGGTGCGACCCAAGGTAGACCTGATTCTAGCTACATCTGTGCATCTCTTTAATTCTAGTTTCAATACCATTATCATGCTTGATTAATTATTACCTGATTGAATTTTATTCTCGTAAAGTGCATGAAGCAGGAGCAGGGGAATGCTTTATGCGCATACTACGTTTGCGAGAACATTCGCATGATCACGTCTGAAAGGAGCAGAAACGAAAGAAATCTTTGGGTACGACGTTTGCCAGAACACTATCCATAATTTTTTTTATCATGATCTAGCTAATATATATACACACAACTAATATATTCATCTTGATCTCCTGATTATAGCTGAACGAGATGCGGGGCCAGCTCCTACCAACGGCTCGCGTACGAGCAATTCAAGAGGAAATAGCTGGATTTCTGGTCGACAGGTCATAGATCCCAAAGGAGAAAACCATTACAAGATCAAGAAGAAGTAATGCCCTGCATATATGTAATGATCGGCAAATTGTGGGAGAAATTGTATATACCAAATTGTATATATATATATATGTATGTGAATGGTCGTCGTACGAGAAATTCGATGATATATATATATGATCGGTTCTACGAGAAATTCTATTTATATATATATGCACAACGTGTACAGTATGTAGTAGCGTAATATATGTTTGAAATGAAAAATAATTAAATGGAAAACACAAAATTAAAAGGAAAAATAAACCATAATTAATTCATAAACCCCTGAAGGATTAAAAGGAAAAATAAACCAAAATTAAAAGAATTAAATACTTTTAGTCCCGGTTGGTATTACCAACCGGTACTAAAGGTCCCCCAGCCCACGGCGCCGGCAGGTGCCATGTGGTGGGCCTTTAGTGCCGGGCCGTGTTGAACCGGCACTAAAGGGGGAGGGGGCTTTAGTCCCCACCCTTTAGTGCCGGTTGTAGAACCGGCACTAAAGGCCCTTACAAACCGGCACTATAGGCCGATTCTGCACTAGTGTACTCAAGTGTTCTTCCGTGATGGCGGTGGTGTGCGGTTATCCTCCATCTTCCAAGGCATAGGTTCCCCATCAAAGAAAGAAGCTCTTGTCTCCGGAATCCTGAAATCGGCAGCGAGGCTCATCCTTTTAAACCTAGATTCATACTCATAGTTTTGGAGTTGGAGTTCATAGAGTTGATCTTGGATGTGCTCGATCCACCCTTGAATCTTGGATAGAGAGCCTCCCCCACGCTCTTTGTGTCCATCTTGTTTTCACGGATGAAGTCCGTGATCATAGAGTATTTAGCACCCAGGCCACGTTCAACCATCCCTTGACACTTGAAGATCTGTTGCTCCACTTCTGCAGGCCTGGCCTTCTCGCTTCCCTCCTTCTTGGGGCCTTGAACATCCTGGATGAGGAGCACCACCTCATGCATCTCAATGTCTTGAGGGTGCTTCATCACCTCCGGCAAGTAGGGGTTGATGACCTTCTCGAAGAACTTGACCTTGGATGGCCTTGGGGGAGTCATGGCGATCTAGATCTGTCAGAAAAATAGCCCAAAACAAGCATAGAGGAGAAACTCGCGATGCGGTGGTCAAAACGTACAGGAGTATATATAATGATTTTTTCTAGATCAGAATACGTGTTCTGCAAGAAATCGGAGTCCGGAGGGCACACGGGGGCCCCACAAGCCATCAGGGCGCGCCCGAGTGGGGGGGGACCCTGTTGGCTTGTGCCTCCCTCGTGGGTCCTCCTGACTCCGTTTTATTTTTGTAATATATCTATCTATCATCTACTAAAAGGAAAATACAGATAAAAAATAGGGGAATTAGCTAGAAAATCCCACATTAATTAGAACCATCCGGCCGTTAATTTCAGACATAATAAAACTGTAGTCGTTTGATCTCAACAATAACCTTTCATCATAAAAGTCTGTGAAAATTACCCACCTATGCCATTGCATAAATATATAAACGTGATTCTTTTTTAAGGGAAAATAAATACGTATATATTTTTAGGGAAAATAAACCTGTTTCCTTGCTACATATGACGATCAATCTGTGGCTCTTTCAATTCTCGCTTAGCTACAGCGGCCGGCCTCCTATGGCTCCGCCACAGCCCACCCTAGATATGGCATATCATGTGGACATGGAAGATCATTTCCTTTTCCACCTACCAGAGGCGTATCGATCAGCCGCTAGGCCACCAGCGTATCCATCAACTAGCCGCAAGGAGAGCTAGCTAGCTTTTTACACGTCTATAGTAAAAGGTTCGATCAAATTTCAAAAGCTTTGTACATGTTTATATGAGAAGGATCAATCACATTGGAAAGCACTCGACCTACCTCGGCCAAAATTAAATAGTGGGACGCATCGGTGGATTAGGGCCGCGCCAAGTTTCAATACTTGCACCACAATCGCAGTAAAATTAATGCGTGTAATTTCAACAGTGCTGACATCTTACTCTTAAAGAAAACCTTGACCACAGATCAATTCTGGTAGTTCATTATCTCTGGCTTGCTAGCTACGCTCCAGCCAGAAGCGTATCCATCAGCTAGCTGTCAAGGAGAGGTAGCTAGCTTTGTACACGTCTATAGAAGAAGGATCGATCAGACTGCATGAGCCTCCGAGAGCTAGCTAGCTTTGTACATGTCTCTATGTGAAGGATCAATCAGATTGTAAAGTTGCATTTGCTTATCAGGACCGCGCCAAGATTCAATACTTGCGCCATAATCGATGTAAGTTCGTGCGGGTAATTTCGACAGGGCTGACATCCTCCTCTTTTTTCTACCATGATACCTTTCCATTACCCTAGCAGGTAAGTTCATCCTTACTTTTTCACGCTGTACTGGTGCGTCGAGATACCTGCCTGCTGCCTGCACCAGCAGCTGCCATGGAAATTACTCTTGCTAGATATATTGTTAGACATGCGTGCATGCATGTTAATTGTCGGCAAAGAGTAGTAGCTACATGCATCCTTCATTAGCATCAGCCTACATGCATCTTGAGCCTTCACCGCACTGAAACTTTGAGCTACCAGTACGAAGGAGCTAATAACTGCAATTTGTCTAGAAATATGAGCAAGCTGTGCTACTACATACTTGCCATAAGCTTTATGTTCAGAGTGAAAGTTGTACAGAGTTGGAAGTTCTAGCGTACATTAGATGCATGCAGTCCATGTAGGGAAAAAAGTGTCTTTCCTTTAGCTAGCGGTGCAGCTATCATCAGATTTCGTCAGATGGTTTCGGTGTGTCTCTCTAGTTCGGCCCTCCCCTCATCAATTATTCGAACATGTCCAGCCTTGATACATCTATGTCTAAATTTTCCCTCTAGCAGCAAGGCAGATGTCTGTCGCTCCTTGCATGGCAGTGACAAAACATGAGCTCCTTGCATGACAGGGCCAATACTAAGTCTACTATTCTGTAATTTTCTTAGGTCTCCTGACCTTAGCCTTAAGTTTAGTTCAGTCCATGACAAAGTCGTGGACCATACCTCTTCATGGAATTGTAGCTGTAGATTGTGAGGAAAAGTAGATGAACTAACAATTCTCCTACAAACTTTCAATCACATATTTCTCTACATTCACTCTTCTATTCATAGGTTGTTTTTATATCCATAATTACTGTAGCTCATATTTCTCTCCTTTATTAAATATTAATAGGTGTTCTTTAAATCATCAATTATTATGTTGCTGGGCTATTATGCTAACAAAAATCACTGGCACATTCTTGGATGTCTCGATCAGCTCAAGGACCAGCACGGACAGACATGGATGACCTGGACATGTCTGCATCCTGAATTGGGAAGCTGAACTAAATGTAGGAATTTATAATAAGGGTCTAGCTGAAGCATGTGGGTTTTAAAACCACAAGGTTTTGTTCTCGTCATGGAGTTCCGTAGATTTTCTAGCATTATATATCTGATGATGTCTTGTATCTTCCAGGTTAATTATCTAACATACCCCATTTTGTTTTTAGGCGTTTGTCACCTACTTCCAGGGTGCATTTCATTGGAACATACAATGAGTTTTTGACAAAAGGCAAGTAGCTTACAAAACTTATCTTATTACAGTGAATCTATTTGTTGTATCAAGGAAAGTAGAAAAGAACACCTCACAAACCATTTTACTGAAAACCAGAAAAGAAGAGAAATGTTCCTCAAGTAATGATCCTATAATAAAATCATTTCTCTTTGTCATTGCACATAAAGGCATTTAGATACAACGAAATGCACAAAATCAAGTTTTCGTACCAAAATCAGAACGTACCATTTAAATTCCATGCAACCTTTTCGTCTCTAATAGGAATTGTAGACATTTTCTTACTTCTCAATATTGTTTCTTTCTCCATGCAATGTAGTTAGTTATTGCAACGGCGATACATATTAGAGCATCACCCCAGATTCAGCCCCTGTTTATTCCTTTTATATTTTTAGCACATGATTTAATCTGTTTCCAACCGAGTATTATTGACCTTCAGGTTTCCAAAGAAATGATCCAATTGGCTTAAAGAATTTGTGATTAGATACTATAGTGGACCTTCCCAACAATACGAGGAGGAGGATAAAATTTAGCGAATTTATCTTGATAAATTTCAATAAAAATAAATAAAAAAGTATTGTTTGGTTCGGTTATTATAGCTTTGCATTATAGTTTGATGTGTTTGCACTTGATAGTTCTTTGTTTACATGATATTGGCGTGGATAATTTTTGGTGCTGCAAGCACATGAGTTTTTGGGTTGCAACCATGAGTGTAGCAGTTACAAACATGATTTAGTTTAGGGACCACCATATACCTTAATTTCGTAGGATATGCCTTTTGGTATTGTCGCATCACTCTTTTCGTTTGTTCATGATTTGTGTAGCAGTTACAACTATGAGTGTTGGTGTTCATGATTTGTGTTACTAATAATTATAGATGAACCTTATGGTAATAAACCCAGTCATGTTTATGAGAGGTAGTACTATCTGTTGGTAATAAGCCCACATAGTATCAATGATGTAGTGGTTAGAAGTCTAAATATGATCTTCATAGTGAGATCTATCAGATTTACCGGATTCAAAATCATGGCTAGAGTTGACCAATACAAATAAGCAAAGATATTGTTAGCAAGGTAATTAAGAACTCTATGTGGATTTACAATAAATATTAGCATATTAAAATTTCAATCATGAAATTGATATGATGAAGACCTAGCCCGTGCATGTGCACGGGCCACTTTGCTAGTTTTTCTAAAATACCAAAACCAACAGAAATTATTATTTTGGAATTTTTGGAGTCGGTTTACTTACCGTACCACATACCTACCCCTTTTTCAGGTTTTTGGAGTGTTTCGGAAGGCCTCCTTGATGTGTTCTTCCGATGTCATAACTTGGATGACATTTGTTTCTTCATTAATAGGTGCACCTGAAATATAATGCTTGTTTCTTTACCCATTCACCATTCCCGGGTTCTTGCCTTCAAAGTTATTGATTTTTATAGCACCGGAGCGATAAACCTCCTTAACAACGTATGGGCCTTCTGATACGTCTCCAACATATCTACTTTTCCTCACTCTTTTGCCCTTGTTTTGGACTCTAATTTGCATGATTTGAATGGAACTAACCCGGACTGACGCTGTTTTCAGCAGAACTACCATGGCGTTGTTTTTGTGCAGTAATAAAAGTTCTCGGAATGGAACGAAACTTTTTGTAGATTTATTTTGGAAAAAAAAATACTGGAGCCAAAAACCACCGGAGAGGGGGCCCAGGCTGGGCACAATACACTAGGGCGCGCCAGCCCCCTCCCGTCGCGCCCTGGTGGGTTGTGCCCACCTCGTGTCCCCACTTGCCCTAACTCTGCCACTATAAATTCCTAAACTTGGAGAAAAAACCAGAGAGAAAGAATTATCACGTTTCATGATACGGAGCCTCCGCCACCTCCTGTTCTTCATCGGGAGGCCAGATCTGGAGCCCGTTTGGGGCTCCGGAGAGGGGAATCTTCGGTCTTCATCATCACCAACCTTTCTCCATCCCCAATTCCATGATGCTCCCTGCCGGGAGTGAGTAATTCCTTCGTAGGCTTGCTGGTCGGTGAGGAGTTGGATGAGATTTATCATGTAATCGAGTTAGTTTTGTTAGGGCTTGATCACTAGTATACATTATGTTCCGAGATTGATGTTGCTATGACTTTGCTATGCCTAATGCTTGTCACTAGGGCCCGAGTGCCATGATTTTAGATCTGAACCGTTTATGTTATCATCTCTATATCTATGTTCTTGATCCGATCTTGCCTAGTCATATGCACCTATTACGTGTTATGATCCGTCAACCCCATAGTGACAATATTTGGGATACTTGGCGGTGATGACCGTAGTTTGAGGAGTTCATGTATTCACCATGTGTTAATGCTTTGTTCCGGTTCTCTATTAAAAGGAGGCCTTAATATCCCTTAGTTTCCTTATGGACCCCGCTGCCATGGGAGGGTAGAACAAAAGATGTCATGCAAGTTCTTTTCCATAAGCACGTATGACTATTTACGGAATACATGCCTACATTACATTGATGAACTGAGCTAGTTCTGTATCGCCCTAGGTTATGACTGTTACATGACGAATATCATCCAACGAGTTACCGATCTAGTGCCTACGACCTTTCCACTTATTGCTCTTGTTATGTTACTATTGCTGCTGCTACTGTTCCAACTGCTACAAAACTATTGCTACTACTGGTACCACTACTGTTGCCGTCAGTACTACTACCAAACTATCATAATACTGTGCTACTGATCACTTTGCAGCAGATATTTAATCTCCAGGTGTGGTTGAATTGACAACTCAACTGCTAATACTCTCAAGTATTCTTTGGTTCCCCTTGTGTCGAATCTATAAATTTGGGTTGAATACTCTACCCTCGAAAACTATTGAGATCCCCTATACTTGTGGGTTATCAAGACCTTTTTCTGGCACCGTTGGTGGGGAGCATAGCAATATTTGTCGAGTCACTTGGGATTTATATCAACCTATCACTATGAAGAATCTGAAGGATACTAAGACCAAGATTTTTTCCTCTACTACGAGGGGAGGTAAGGAACTGTCATCACACTCTGCACTTGATTCACCTTCTGTTATGAGTAAGCTTGCAACACCACCACATGCTAGTAATCCTGGTATGTCGCAAGTTATTGATGATGCTACTACCATGCTTGATGATAATGTGCCGCTAGGGGAATTTCTTGATGAACAAATTGCTAGAGCTAAAGAGAATGAAACTTCTGAAGTTGATGAAATAGCTGAAACTGATGAAGCTTATGAAACTGGTGATAATTATGAAACCCCTATTAGTCCTAGCTCTCCTAAGTTTGAAATGCCTAAGATACCTGAAGGTTATGTTATGTACGAAGAGATAACTAGAGAAATTCTTTCTTGCAAGGATAGAGATGATCTTAAGAAATTACTATGCAAGTATAAGGAAAAGACTTTGAATGCTAGAATGAAATGTGATCCTAAGTTTGCTACTTCACCTATCTTTGTTACCGATAAGGATTATGAATTCTCTGTCGACCCAGAGTTAATCACTTTGGTTGAATCTGATCCTTTCCATGGCTATGAAACTGAAACTGTAGTGGCACACCTTACTAAGCTGAATGATATAGCCACCCTCTTTGCTCATGATGAGAAGATTCGCTACTATTATATCCTTAGGTTATTTCCGTTCTCATTAAAGGGTGATGCTAAGACATGGTACAATACTCTTGCTCCTGGTTGTGTGCGTAGTCCCCAGGATATGATCTACTACTTCTCTGAAAAATAGTTTCCTGCTCACAAGAAACAAGCTGCCTTACAGGAAATATTTATCTTTGTGCAAATTCAAGAAGAGAGTCTCCCACAAGCTTGGGCGAGGCTTCTCCAATTGCTTAATGCTTTGCCTGATCATCCTCTCAAGAAAAATGAAATACTAGATATCTTTTATAATGGACTAACCGATGCTTCTAGGGACTTCCTAGATAGTTGTGCTGGTTGTGTTTTCAGGGAACGATCTGTTGAACAAGCTGAGGAATTATTGAATAACATATTAAAGAATTATGATGATTGGACTCTTCCTGAACCACCGCCTAAACCCACTCCAAAGAAGAGGGGTATCTTATTTCTCAGTCCTGAACATATGCAAGAGGCAAAGAAATCTATGAAGGAAAAAGGTATTAAGGCTGAGGATGTTAAGAATTTGCCACCTATTGAATAAATACATGGCCTTGACACACCACCACCTCCCCAGGTGGTAGAGGTAAATTCTTTATTAAAGTTCAATGAAGGTGACATTCCTCACAATAAACATCCTTGTCAATGCTTATATGAGTTTGACAACTATATTATGAAGCAAGATCATTTCAATGCCCATGTTCTGAAACAATTGAAATATAACTCTGATATGATTGCTCGCTTGAGTGACTTGCTATTTAGAATCAATAATGATGTTAGAGGTGTAGGAAAGCATGCCTCTATGGTTCAAACTCAGTTAGAACAAGTTGCTAAGTCTCAAAGAGAATTGCTTGATGAAATGAATAATAATATGTATGATTTTGCTACTAGAGTAGTAACTAGAGGAGGTAGAATGGCCCAAGAACCACTTTATCCTGAGGGTCATCCTAACAGATTTGAACAAGACTCTCAGAGAATTAATAGTGATGCACCTAGTCCTTCTAACAGGAAAATGAAAAAGAAAAATGATAGGAGTTTGCATACCTCTAGTGAACTTGAGACACAAAAACCTCCTGATAATAATGATGTCTCTATTTCTGATGCTGAAACTCAATCTGGTAGTGAACATTCACCTAGTGATAATGAAAATGATAATGATGATGTTCACGATGATGCTCAAACTAGTAGTGATAAAGAACCAGATAATGACGTTGAAATAGAGCCTGCTCCTGATCTTGATAACCCACAACCTAGAAATAAACGGTATGATAAAAGAGATTTTGTGGCTAGGAAACATGGTAAAGAAAGAGTGCCATGGGTTCAGAAACCTATGCCATTTCCACCTAAGCCATCTAAGAAAAAGGATGATGAAGAATTTGAGCGCTTTGCTGAAATGATTAGGCCAATATTTTTGCGTACCCGCTTAACTGATATTTTGAAGATGGCCTCTTATGCAAAGTATATGAAAGACATCATCACTAATAAAAGAAAGATACCGAAAGCTGAAATCTCCACCATGCTTGCTAATTATTCTTTTAAGGATGGAGTACCTAAAAAACTTGGATATCCTGGAATACCGACTATACCTTGCTCCATTAAGAGATACTATGTCAAAACTGCTTTGTGTGATTTGGGAGCCGGTGTTAGTGTTATGCCTTTCTCCTTATATAAAAGACCCGATTTGAATAAACTCACACCTACTGAGATATCACTGCAAATGGCTGACAAATCAACGGCCATACCTATCTGTATTTGTGAAGATGTGCCCGTTGTTGTTGCAAATGTTACTATCTTAACGGACTTTGTTATTCTTGAGATGCCCGAGGACGACAACATGTCGATTATCCTTGGTAGACCCTTTTTGAATACTGCAGGGGCTGTTATTGATTGCAATAAAAGCAAAGTCACTTTTCATATCAGTGGCAATGAGCATACGGTGCACTTTCCGAAGAAACAATTCCAAGTGAATGGCATAAATGTTATTGAAGAATCTCCGACTATCACTATTTGAAGTTTTCAATTACCTGTACCTACTGCCAAAAAGAAATATGATATACTTATTGTTGGGGATATGCACACCCCCATTGAGGTAACTTAGTGTTTTATGAAAGTTCTTCGGTTTCATGCTAATCGGAAGTGTTTGTTAATAAGACTTGATCAACCTTATTAATGAATCAATTTTGAGAGGTACGACGTCGATGAATGTAGTAAGCACAACTCACTGCTCCCACCTTTTATTTTCTGTTTTACCTAGTCAAATAAAATAAGATGCCATGTTTATCCTGTATTCTGTTTTTCCTGTGCAATAAAAAAATGAGCCATATTTTTGTTCTCAGAATGCCCTGAAAATTTAATATGATTTTTTTCCTGAATATTTATGAATTTATGGTGTAAATAACACCAGAGGGGGGGTGCACCTGGTGTCCACAAGACACCAGGGCGCGCCCTGTTGGGTTGTGGCCACCACATGGGCCCCCTCACTTATGTCTTTAGCCCACATCACCACCTACCTCCAGCAAATAATCACCACAGCCACCATTTTCGTGTTCTTGCTCTTAAACCCGCGGATTTCGATCTCTTTGCTCGAAGCTCCATCTCCGAAACTGTTTGGATGGATTGCTTCTTGGTATGTGACTCCTCCATTCACTAGTAGAAAACAAGCCATTAGTCTCGGTTGGGAAGGGCCTTTAGTCCCGGTTCCCCAACCGGTACTAAATTATAGAGACTAAAGGGTCCAAGCCTTTAGTTCTGGTTGGCTACGAACCGGGACTAAACCCTGGCCACGTGGTAGGCAGCGCGCGCCAGGGCATGGGGACCTTTGGTCCCGGTTGGTAACACCAACCGGGACTAAAGGTTTAGGGGTTTAGGGGTTTAATTAGTGTTTATTGTTTATTTTTCCTTTTCATTTTGTGTTTTCCATTTAATTATTTTTCATTTTAAACATATTTTACGCCACTACATACTGTACACGTTATGCATATATAATAGAATTTCTCGTAGAACCGATCATATATCATAAAATTTCTCGTACAAGCAATCATATATATATATATCATAGAATTTCTCGTACGACCACATGCATACACATATATATATATACAATTTGGTATATACAATTTATCGTACAATTTGCAGATCATTTGCGGATCCGGTAATGGTATTCTCCGTCGGGAGATATGACCTGCTGAAGCAAAAATCCCGCAATTTCCTCTTGAATTGCTCGTATGCGGTCCGTTGGTAGGAGTTTATCCCGCATCTCATGCATCTTTAAAGAAGGAGATCAATATGAACATGTTAGTTGTGCGTATATGTATTAGATCATGAACAAAAATATGTATGGTGTTTACGTACCCAAAGATCTCTTGCACTCTTGTTGCTTTCGGTCATAAAGCGAATGTTCTCGCAAACGTAATATGCACATATTTCAGTCCCCTGTGCGTGCCTCATGCACTTTACGAGAATAAAATTCAATCAGATAATAATGAAGCATGACAATGGTATTGAAACTAGAATTAAAGAGATGCGCGGACGTAGCTAGTACTACTTAATTACCCTGGGCTTTCGCCGTCTCAGCTCCTCTTTCCATTCACCTCTAACATCTTTGGTGAACTTTTCCCAAACCCTGCCCGGCAAACAAAATGAATAAAGGAGTTATTAATTACTTGATATCAGGAAATGAACTAATAAAAAAGCCGACATAGTGCGTCAATGATTGAAATTACCTTTCGAGCAACAAATGCAAGCTTTTGTAATCTTCAGGGTCTTTACTTAGCGAGTCCAGTACTTAAACAGTTCCATCGTCAACTCTAATGATTAGAAGGATCCAGTGGTAGCTGCGCACACGATTTGTATAAGCGGGCATGCATAACTCATCAACTACACTTAACATCGAGTATATATATATAAGCAAAAATAGAATTTGTAGTACAAGAAAGTAACACTCACTGGAAGTTCCAAGGTAAAATTATTTCTGCTTTGTACTTTAGGGCCTTCAAAAACCTTAGAAGCAATTTCTCCGTGTCTTTAGGGTGCCTTCTCAACACTTCTTCATTGACGGTATTTGGGTCAATGAACCCAATGCCATAGACTCTAGCTCTTTTCAATTCAAAAATCATCATTCTGCATAATACCACACAAAAGAATATAGTGAGTATAATAACAGGCAATGAACGAGCTGAGCTAGAGATTTAAATTACAAAAATAAATCACTTACAGACAATAGCAACTGGCGATAGATTTGTCGAGTGCTTTTTGATTGAATAACTGAAAAAATTCTTCATTTTCAATCCACAAATCTTTTGCATGGATGTAATGCTCTTTCTCGACTTTCACCATGAGGCTCTCCATCCCGTCCTTTATTTCTCTCATGTACCAGTCATGCAATTTGTACATTTGCGTTGTTAGAAGCTTCTCGTTGTCAGGACTGACCAGAGGTTGCCCGGGGACATATTGTCGTTCTATTTCCTTTGGATCTAACGGTGGAAATTCCTCGATCTCTAGGAATTGTTCAACGGTGATACAAAGCATTCTAGCATTCTCTCTATCAGCGTCGGTTATTACCATGTTATTGGCACTCACCTTGAGCGGGCTGATCGATTGGACTGCCTGTTCTCCGAGCTGGGGAACAGTTTTCCCGCATTTACTGTTACCGCTAGACTTCTGTCTTTTCCGGGATGCATAGGACTTGGTAATACATCGTTCATAGTCTGATACCGGTCTTTTCTCCGCCGATTTAGTTGCATCAATAAAGTGTTGTACGACCTCGTCGGGTATTTTCTCCTTTGGCGGCGGGGGCGCTTTCGGTCCAAAATGGGCCCGCAAAGCGAGATTCACTGATTCATCGAGTTCCTTGTCAGACTTCTCATAAGATAACTTCTTTTTGGCAGGAGGCTCGGCCGGTTTCTTCTGTGTTCTCTTCCGCTTTGGAGACGCTGTTTTTTTATATCGCGGACGTCTCGCGCTAGGCTCCGTCTTGGGGTGGGATGGACTCTGCCGACGTGGCGGAGATTGGTATCGCGGACTCGCCATGCGCTCCGTCTCGGGGTGGGATGGATTCGGCTGGCGCGGCGGAGATGGATTCGAAGGACTCACCCTGCGCTCCGTCTCGGGGAGGGTTGGAGTCTGCTGACGCAGCAGACTTGGAGGAGGAGTCGGTGGCCTTGGCACCGAGTTTGGAAACACGATGCATTCCTTTTTCCATAAAATGACACAACGCCTGGCTTCTCCCAGTGTCCGCTCCCCTTCACCTCCAGGGTAGTCAAGATCTAGTGTTTCATATGCCGACACAACTTGATCCACCCCGACACGAGCATAGCCAGGTGTAATCGGATTGCCGTGGAAAGTTGCTTCATGTCCACTCGGTAAAGCAAAGCCGTCCGCCGCCTTCATGGATATGTTCTTCAGTTTCACGTGTAGCTCACAAGGTGTCGACTCTAAGATATCATCCACGGGGTAGCGAGCCAGCAGTGCATCATCGGCCGGGACCTCCGTGGAACCCACGCTACTTTTCGGCATAGATGATGGAATGGTACCATCCAATGCTGGATCTGGTTGCTGCTGCTGCTGAGACGCGCCTTGCTGGCTAAGTTTGTTGATTTGCTCCGGCTGCATGTTATATTTGCGTTCCAAGTCCTGATTCCGATCTACTTCATGCTTCTTCTTTCTGTCACGACTTCTGTAGCTGTCGTTTGAATCCGTAAACCCCAGAAACCACGGAACCATGCCTTTGCCTCGTGTTCGTCCCGGGTGTTCAGGATTCTTGAGGGCGCGCGAAAGCTCGTCCTTCTCTCTCTCGGGCTCGTACACACCCGCTCGAGCTTCTGCTATTGCTTTAAGTAACTCGTCCGTGGCTTCTTTAAGACTTGCTAGTTGAAGAACCTCCCCTGTCTTTGGGTCCAACTTTCCCCCATGTGCATAAAACCAAGTCCTGCACCTCTCGGGCCAAGTCTCTGTTACTGGAGTGACCCCTGCAGCCTTCATGTTTCTCTCTGATTCATCCCACTTAGGCAACCCATACTTGTAGCCACCTGGCCCCAAACGATGGTGCCACTTTTTTTTGTTGGCATTTATCTTGTTTATTCTCGACCGTTTCTTAGCTTGTTCTGATTCCTTGAACTTCACAAATTCGTCCCAGTCATCTGCTAACTTCACATATTCTCCTTTGAATTCTGGAGTCTTCCTTTCGTTTTCCACGTAACATTTCCATAATCTTTTCTTCCAAGACTGGAATTGTGTGGCCATCTTCATAAGAGCACACTTCTTGACTTTCTCCCATTGGAGATCTATGAGACCCTCTGGCAGGGTGAAATCTTTCATGAGCTCCTCCCAAAGCAGATCTTTTGCTCTTTGGCTGACAAAAGAAACTGCTTGGGTATCTTTAGGTTGATTCCATTCTTGAACGGTGATCGGGATTTGGTCCCTAACGATAACTCCGCATTGACGTATAAATTTGTCCACATTCTCTTTAGGAGCAATCGGTTCGCCATCTGCTCTGATTTGATCGATGTTAAACTTTACGCCTTGTTGCAACTTTTTTGTCGGGCCACGTTTAACCCTTGTAGAAGATTTGCTCGATCCGGAGGGCTAAAAGGAAGAAAGATTCGTTAATATATACAAATCAATCAATACATCTGATGATCACCAGAGGGCAAATTAATACCTCGCCGGACTCTGTTAAATGGACAAAAATTTCTTCGCCATCATCATTGTCAGCTGGTTTGCCTTCGTCCCTTGGTTGTTCTTCCTCAATTCCCTCACCGGATGGGTTAAGGTATTGTGAGCCATCATCTACTTCATTCTCTTCGTTTCCGGAGCGTATCAGGTCATACATGGCAATCACTTGATCATGGTCTCTGTCTCTACCGTCCATAGCTTAACTAATCCAGAACAAATATAAAACAATTAGAATTCATTCAATAAGCAGAACCGGAGATATGCAAATCAATACAAGGCAATGCAACAACAAATGCGATCATATAATATCACTAATACATCATCGAATAGTATCACTAATACATCATCGAATATAATATCACTAATACATCATCAGAATAGTTGACGTCTGGCGGCAAAGGCGGTGGACACCCAAAGATAAGGAACTATGACAGGATCATAGCTCGGGTGTGATCCCTGAAGAACCTGCCAGGTATTGGAGAACCTGGCGTCCAACGCAGCCATGTAGCGTCGGACGTGCTCATCCTCCTCCCTAACACGGCGATGTACCACCTCTGCGAGGGCTGGCTCCCTCTGCACCACGTACGATGGGACCCTCATTCCTCATCAAGCTCCGCGCCCCGGAAGGAAGCACCTCCCAGTGCCAGCCCGGCGGAGCCCAGTCCCGAACATGGCGCCTCTCAAGCAGGTGGTCGCCGCCGACTCGACGACGAGGATGCGGGATGGGCATCGTCGACTCGAGAACTAAAACAACTAAAACAACTAAAACAGAAAACAACTAAATTAACTAAAACATAAAAAAACTAAACAACTAAAACAACTAAAACATAAACCAACTAAATTAACTAAAACAATATGAACACTTAATTACCTAAAACAACTAAAACTAAAACATAAAAAGCATCATAATTTAACAAAATCATCTAACAATATCAATCTACTTATCTATCTACTACAATTTTCTTTACACATTGGTTAATGAAAAAATGTTGCATACCAACCACAAAAAATTTCATAACACTAAAAAGATGTTCTAACAATTAGAAAATATTTGCATGTTTTTAAACAATATGTGTGTGTGTGTGTGTGTGTGTGTTTGCGGCACCGGCGAGGCTCCTACGTCGGAGATGGACGGGGCGGCGGGGCTCCTATGCCGGAGATGGATGGGGCGGCGGCTCTCGGGCATCTCCGGTGCTGGCTAGGTGGGGGATGGGCTCGGGGAGGGGCGGCCATGTCGGCAATGGCGGATGGGGAGGGGGGCTTCAGGAGGAGAGGGAGGAGAGGGAGGAGAGTGGCTCACAGCGGTCTCGGTGGCGAGGTCGAGGCGACAGCGGGCTCGACGGCGAGGTCTAGGCGACGGCGAGGTCGAGGCGACAGCGAGGTCGTGGGAGAAGAGGGGCCAGAGCGAGCGGGTCGGGGACGGCGATCTACGCCGGGAGGTTAAAGACGGGCAGCCTGGCAGCGCGACGGCGAGGTCGAGGGCGAGGCGAGGCGCGCGGGGAGATCCGGCAGCCTGGCGGCGTCGGGGTAGGGGCGGCGTCGGGGGGCAGAATGGGAGAGGTTGGGGCAGAAACGGCAAAGTCCTGCATATATAGAGGGACTCTTTAGTCCCGGTTGGTGGCTCCAACCGGGACTATTAGTCCCGATTGGTATCACCAACCGGGACTAAAGGTCCTCCCTTTAGTCCCGGTTGGATCCACCAACAGGGACTAAAGGCCCATCTTTTCGGCGACCCAAATTCCGCGTGGGAAGGGACCTTTAGTCCCGGTTGATAGGACCAACCGGGACTAAAGGTGTATTTTCTCTTTTTTGTTTTGTTTTGTTTTTCTAATTTCTGTTTTCAAATTTGGAATAACTGTTAGAATATTTATAGTTTTTTAATGAATCTTTTCTGCTTTAGGTCAAAACAATTAAATTTTTTTTGTTAGTGCCAGTAGTTTTCAAATTTAAATAGTTTAGATTTGAATTCATTTGAAATTTGTGTGAAACAGTAATTTGTGAATAACTTTAGTTTAAAAATAGATTTTTGAGTGATTATTTTTCCTGTTGTTTAACATTAGTATGTGTTATCATTATGTTAAATTTGGGAATTTTTATGATAATTTAAATAGGTGTTTTAATCAAAACCAGATTCTGTTTAACTCTTTTAGTTTTAGACCTTCATTTGTTTTAATCAAAATCACCCAAATGAATTCCAGACTCTTTGTGCATTCAATATGCACCATTCTAAGCCACATCTTCAAATTTAAACCCTATCTAACTTCATTTTCTATTTTTCATGCATTTGATGATTTTTTTGAGCTAAATGACCCTGAAATTAAAAATCACTACAAATGAACTCTAAAAAGGTTGAAACTTGGCATGGTACCATCATTTCACCCACATAGCATGTGCTAAAAAGTTGAGAGGGTTACGGCAACAATTGGATGCACTTCGTGTACAAAATAGACCATCTCCTTCGAAGTATGAGGGTTTCGGACGAAAACTCATCTGTTACAAAGGCATTTCATTTTTTTAAACTAGTTTCAACTCCAGACTTTTTGTGCATTCAATATGCACAATTCTAAGCCACATATTCAAATTTCAACCCTTTCTAACTTCATTTGCCATTTTTCATGCATTTAGTAATTTTTTTGAGCTAAACGACCCTGAAATTAAAAAGCACCACAAATGAACTCTGAAAAGGTTGAAACTTGGCATGGTATCATCATTTCACCCACATAGCATGTGCTACAAAGTTGAGAGGGTTACAGCAAAAACTGGATGCACGTCGTGTACAAACTAGACCATCTCCTTCGAAGTATGAGGGTTTCAGACGAAAACTCATGTGTTACAAAGGCATTTCATTTTTTAAACTAGTTTCAACTCCAGACTTTTTGTGCATTCAATATGCACCATTCTAAGCCACATCTTCAAATTTCAACCCTATCTAACTTCATTTGCTATTTTTCATGCATTTAATGATTTTTTTGAGCTAAACGACCCTGAAATTAAAAAGCACCACAAATGAACTCTGAAAAGGTTGAAACTTGGCATGGTATCATCATTTCACCCACATAGCATGTGCTAAAAAGTTGAGAGGGTTACGGCAAAAACTGGATGCACTTCGTGTCCAAACTAGACCATCTCCTTCGAAGTATGAGGGTTTCGGACGAAAACTCATCTGTTACAAAGGCATTTCATTTTTTTAAACTAGTTTCAACTCCAGACTTTTTGTGCATTCAATATGCACCATTCTAAGCCACATCTTCAAATTTCAACCCTATCTAACTTCATTTGCTATTTTTCATGCATTTAATGATTTTTTTGAGCTAAACGACCCTGAAATTAAAAAGCACCACAAATGAACTCTGAAAAGGTTGAAACTTGGCATGGTATCATCATTTCACCCACATAGCATGTGCTAAAAAGTTGAGAGGGTTACAACAAAAACTGGATGCACTTCGTGTACAAAACTGGACCATCCCGGCTACTCACTAGAGAAGAAAAGTGATGACGGTGCAGCCAATCACATCCCAGAGTGGGATCTTGGGGTATAATTTTTTTCTTCAAATGTGTCCCTTGATTATTGCGCTGTAACCATGGACAATCTTCATCATTTAACAGGATGCTTGGGTCAGTCTTCACTGCGAAGGGAGGAATTTCATCAAACTTTTCATAATCTTGTGACATGTCTGTCTTGTCCTCCACTCCCACGATGTTTCTTTTCCCAGAAAGCACTATGTGGCGCTTTGGCTCATTCTATGATGTATCCGCTTTCTTATCTTTCCTTTTTCTCGGTTTGGTAGACATGTCCTACACATAGAAAACTTGCGCCACATCATTGGCTAAAACGAATGGTTCGTCTGTGTGCCCAAGATTGTTGAGATCCACTGTTGTCATTCTGTACTGCGGGTCTACCATTACCCCTCCTCCAGTCTGATTGGCCCATTTGCACCGGAACAAAGGGACCTTCAAATCACCTCCATAGTCAAGTTCCCATATCTCCTCTATGTAACCATAATATGTGTCCTTCTCCTTGTTGTTTGCCGCATCGTCAAAGCAGACACCACTGTTTTGGTTGGTGCTCTTTTTATCTTGGGCAATCGTGTAAAATTTATTCCCATTTATCTCGTACCCTTGGAAAGTCAATATAGTCGAAGATGGTCTCTTGGCCAACAAGTACAAGTCATCTTCAACATTGTCGTCATTCATGAGATGTGTTCGCAACCAACCGCCGAAAGCCTCAATGTGTGTACGTTGAATCCAGGGGTCAGACTTCTCCGGGTTCTTCGAGCGTATAATATCCATGTGTTTCTCGATATACGGGGTCACCAAGGTAGAATTCTGTAGAACTGTGTAGTGTGCTTGCGCCCAAGAATGCCCGTCCCTACATATTATTGATTTTGGTCCAAGCGTGCCTTTTCCACGCAGTCTCCCCTCATGCCGCGATTGAGGAACACCAATCGGCTTAATGTCAGGAATAAAGTCAACACAAAACTCAATAACCTCCTCTGTTTCATGGCCCTTGGAGATGCTTCCTTCTGGCCTAGCACGGTTACGAACATATTTCTTTAAGACTCCCATGAACCTCTCAAAGGGGAACATATTGTGTAGAAATACAGGATCCAGAATGGCAATCTCTTCGACTAGGTGAACTAGGACGTACGTCATAATATTGAAGAAGGATGGTGGGAACACCAACTCGAAACTGACAAGACATTGGACCAAATAATTCTATAAGCTTGGTAGGATTTCCGGATCGATTACCTTCTGAGAAATTGCATTGAGGAATGAACATAGCTTCACAATGGCTAATCGAACATTTTCTGGTAGAAGCCCCCTCAACGCAATCAGAAGCAATTACGTCATGATCACGTGGCAGTCATGAGACTTTATGTTCTGGAATTTTTTTCTCTGCCATATTTATTATTCCCTTTATATTCGACAAGAAGCCAGACGGGACCTTCATACTGAGCAGGCATTCAAAGAAGATTTCCTTCTCTGCTTTGGTAAGAGCATAGCTGGCAGGACCTTGATACTGCTTTGGATGCATGCCGTCGTTTTCGTGCACACGTTGCTGGTCCTCCCGTGCCTCCGGTGTATCTTTTGTCTTCCCATACATGCCCAGGAAGCCTAGCAGGTTCACGCAAAGATTCTTCATCACGTGCATCACGTCGATTGCAGAGCGAACCTCTAGGACTTTCCAATATTCTAGCTCCAAAAATATAGATTTCTTCTTCCACATGGGTGCGCGTCCCTCAGCGTCAGTCGGAACAGATTGTCCGCCAGGACCCATTCCAAATATTACTTGTAAATCCTTGACCATATCAAGTATGTCATCACCAGTACGGAGGACGGGCTTCTTCCGGTGTTCTGCCTCACCTTTTAAATGCTTGCCTTTCTTTCTTAAGGCATGCTTGGTTGGAAGAAATCGACGATGTCCTAGGTACACATTCTTCTTGCATTTGTCCAAATATATACTTTCAGTCTCTTCTAAACAGTGCGTGCATGCATGGTATCCCTTGTTTGTCTGTCTTGAAAGGTTACTAAGAGAAGGCCAATCATTGATGGTTACAAATAGCAACGCTCGCAGGTCAAATTCCTGCTGTTTGTGCTCATCCCACGCATGTACACCTTTTTTATTCCACAGCTGTAAAATTTCATCAACTAATGGCCTTATGTACGCATCAATGTCGTTGCCGGGTTGCTTAGGGCCTTGGATGAGCACTGGCATCATAATGAACTTCCGCTTCATGCACAACCAAGGAGCAAGGTTATAGATACATAGAGTCACAGGCCATGTGCTATGCTTGCTGCTCTGCTCCCCAAATGGATTAATCCCATCTGCACTTAAACCAAACCATAAGTTCCTTGGGTCATCTGCAAAGTCCGGCCACTCTCTCTCGATTTTTCTCCACTGCGACCCATCAGCGGGTACTCTCAACTTCACGTCTTTCTTACGGTCTTCTTTGTGCCATCACAATGACTTGGCATGCTCTTTGTTTTGGAACAAACGTTTCAACCATGGTATTATAGGAGCATACCACATCACCTTGGCAGGAATCCTCTTCCTGGGGCGCTCGCCCTGAACATCATCACCAGGGTCATCGAGACCGATCTTATATCGCAATGCATTGCATACCGGGCATGCATTCAAATTCTCGTACTCACCGCGGTAGAGGATGCAGTCATTAGGGCATGCATGTATCTTCTGCACCTCCAATCCTAGAGGGTAGACAACCTTCTTTGCTTCGTATGTACTGTCGGGCAATTCGTTGTCCTTTGGAAGCTTATTCTTCATTATTTTCAGCAACTTTTCAAATGCCTTGTCAGGTACACCATTCTCTACCTTCCATTGCAGCAATTCCAGTGTGGTACCGAGCTTTGTGTTGTCATCTTCGCAATTTGGGTACAACCCTTTTTTGTGATCCTCTAACATGCGCTGCAACTTCGCAATTTGGGTACAACTTCTCCTTTTCACTTTCACAGTTTCTCTTTGCATCAACCATGGCCCGACTAAGATCATCAGCGGGCTCATATGATGCCTCGGCTTCTTCTTCATTCTCGTCCCCCATTGTAGTACCATCATATTCAGGACAGCCAGGATAGTTGTCGTCATCCTCTTCTTCTTCATTCTCTTCCATCAGAACCCCTCTTTCTCCGTGCTTGGCCCAACAATTATAGCCGGACATGAAACCGGACGTAAACAGGTGGACGTGAATCTGTTTTGAGCTAGAGTAAGTCTTATCATTCTTACACACACCACATGGACAACACATAAAACCATCCCGCTTGTTTGCCTCGGCCGCACGCAAAAAACTCTGCATGCCATTAATGAACTGGGGAGAGCGTCGGTCATCGTACATCCATTGCCGGTTCATCTTCATTACACAACACTGAAAAGACCAAATTAATACAAGTTCATACACACTTATTTTCTCATAAAACAACATACAACTATCTAGATAAAACATTTAAATGCAACAACAAATGCGATCAAAATCGCAACTAAGGTAGCAATTGATCCAACCGCATAATGATACCAAGCCTCTTTATTAATGGCATATTTTCTAATCTTTCTAATCTTCAAGCGCATTGCATCCATCTTGATCTTGTGATCATCGATGACATCAACAACGTACAACTCCAATTTCATCTTCTCTTCTTCAACTCTTTTCAATTTTCCGTTCAAATCCTCGTTTTCTTTTTCAACTAAATTTAACATCTCGACAATAGGGTCAGTTGGCATTTCCAGTTCAACTACCTCCTAGATAAAAATATCTATGTCAACTTGATGGGCATAATTGTCATTAACACGAAATGCAACAAATAGTTATAAAAGAGAATATACCACATCCGAATCGTAAACCGGACGAGGGCCGACGGGCACGGATATCATAACCATGGCACTATATATAACAACAATCATACAAGTAAGAAAATTATGCAAGTAACTATCTAAATCATACAAATAAGATTTTTTTAATAAAAATGATAAGAACACAAGAAGAGGCTCACCAAGGTGGTGCCGGCGACGGGACGGTGCGGGCGATCGACGGTGGTTAGGACGGGAATGGGAAGGCACACTAAGTAAACCACACCTACACATATGCAAACTAAGGAGTTAATTTGAGCTCAAATTGCATATAAATCAAAAAAAACTACCACATAATTACACCCATACTAAAACCCACAAATCACTATACTTATAAAGCATTGTACAAGCTGATCTAGCAATAAGAAATGAAAGGACAAAGTTGCTAACCTTTCTGGACACTTGGATGGATTGGGGTGCCTCAAATCTTGGCAAAAATAGAGGGAGGAGCTCGAGCTAGGGGAAGAACAGAGAGGGGAATTCGAATGGAGAAAACAGAGAAATGGAGTCGGGCTGGACGAAGGGTTTATATAGGGAAAGCTTTAGTCCCGGTTGGTTATGCAAACTGGGACTAAAGGTCCACCTATAGTCCCGGTTTGTATCACCAACCGGGACTAAAAGGGCTCGTGTGGGCCGCAGGCTGACACCAGCCTGCCACCACCCCTTTAGTCCCGGCTTGTGATACAAACCGGGACTATAGGTCCCAAATGAACCGGGACTAATGGTGCCCCTACCCCCCGACCGATCCTAGCCGTTGGAACCGGGACTAATGGTCACATTTGTCCCGGGCCAAAGCCAAACCGGGACTAAAGGGTTAAACGGAAAGCCTGTTTTCTACTAGTGATTGCTCCAATTAGTTTTTGTTTTAGTAGGTTATTTTTAGAGTAATTAGCTACTCTTGGTGCTGCTATAGATGAGCTTGCATGTTGAATTATTAGAGTTCTAAGTAGTTTGAATGCTCAATATGTCCTCTATGCATGCTTAGGAGTAGTTGCTAACAATCTTACAAAGTTTTGTTGACGAAATTTTTGTGCACTAAATTTTTTCAGAATTTTTATACGAATAAAATGCAAATCTTTAGGAAGTTTTCCTCCAAGAAAAATGCCAAGAGATTCATTGGGGAATCATCGGACAATGACCTTCATATCCCAAGAAAGGTTGAGGTGCGATCATGTGAATGGCCGCACGATGCCTTCATGGAGGAGGCCGGGTTCCATCAACAGTTCGCTCAGTTTGTCGCAAATGCCGGATTAACCGAGTTCCTCGCATCTAAGTGTGACCAATATCACACCCTTACGAATTCCTTGATGCAAAGCTTTAATTATTTTGGGAGAAACAATCCTCCTGAAGTGGAATTTAATCTTTATGCTGAAACTTACAGAATGTCGTTAACCGACTTCTGTAACATATGCCTGATTACTTCTGATGGGGACCTGACAGAACCTATGCCATCTGAGTTTGAGGATTTTCTCCTCGAGTTAACCGTGGGTGAGGATAGAGGCGTGTCGAGCGCCACTGCTACTAGTTTGCAGTTTCCCTCAGTACATTATTTTGCTTTGGTCATCACTAAGTGTTTAACCGCTAGGGAGAAGGTCGGCGCACTCAGTGCTCCTGACCTTGCTAATTTACATCATGCACTTTATGATGATCACACCTGTAGTGTGGGAGCTATTACTGCTCGACGCTTACATCTTAACAAAACTAAGGGAAAGATACATGGTGTTTTTTATGCTACTCGTTTAGCGGACCACTTTAGAATCCCATTTCGCCCCCATGATTATCTCTTATCCCGAGTTTACCTTGATCATAAGACACTGCAGGCTCACCAATTTCTTGACGTAACCGAGTCTCCCCGTGATATTCATTATAACTTAGTATTTCGCCAGGAGACACGTGATGTTATTCCGTTGCCTGCACTTGCTTTGTTTGATCCTATTACCAGGAACGGATACAGGATTATGCTAGATGACATTATAGCTTACCGGAACAACCTAGCAGCTGCTGAGGAGGAGCCCCAGGGGTGGGATGCTCAGGTGCCGCCTCTGCCTCACTATGACTTGGGACCGGATGGCTACTACGGATGGAAATTACCAAGCTAGGCCAAAAGCCTAAGCTTGGGGGAGTACGTATTTCCACCGACATTACATTCATGTTCACACATTTCATTCCAGTTGTCGGTGTTCATACTTTTTCATTGTAATATCCATGCTTGATTTGTTTTCTCGTTTTCTTCTTGTGTGTTTGAAAAACTTTGAGAAATATTTTTTCTCAATTTAAACCTTGAGCTCTGGCATGTCTACAAATCCTTACTTCCCTCTGCGAAGGGCCTATCTATTTACTTTATGCAATTTTTATTTTTGCTTTGAGTCTCCATCTTCTCTTATAAGAACCAACTAGGGGGCACTATGATCGTACTTGAGGATTGGGCATAGCTAATATTTGAGTGTGTTTCATGAATGGATCAATGATTGAGCATGATGGGCTAGGGATACCTTTCTTTAGTGTTGATATTTTGAAAGACATGGTTGCTTGTTGACATGCTTGAGTATTGAATTCATTATGTTAAAACTAGACTATTGCTTTGAATCATTATAAGTCCAAATGTCCATGCTATCGAAAAGAAAAGAATATGATGAACATGTTAGGCAGCATTCCACATCAAAAATTATGTTTTTATCATTTACCTACTCGAGGACGAGTAGGAATTAAGCTTGGGGATGATGATACGTCTCCAACATATCTATAATTTTTGCTTGTTCCAAGCAGTTATATTATCATTCTTGGATGTGTTACAATCATTTTATAACAACTTTATATCATTTTTGGGGACTAACCTATTGACACGGTGCCAAAGTGCCAGTTGCTGTTTTTGCTTGTTTTTTACTTCGCAAAAAATACATACCAAACGGAGTCCCATCGCGACGAAACTTTTTGGAGATTTTTTCTAGACCAGAAGACACCCAGTGGGCTAAACAACTTCCGGATAGGTGGGCTGTGTTGAGCACAACCCACCAGGGCACGCCAGGGGGGCCCGACGCGCCCTGATGGGTTGTGCCCTCCTCGGCCCCCTTCCGCAACGCCTCCGATGCCTATAAATTCCCAAATATTCCAAAAACCTTAGGGGAGTCGACGAAACACAATTCCACCCGCCGCAAGTTCCAGAACCGCGAGATCCAATCTAAACACCATCATGGAGGGGTTCATCTTCCTAATAGGTGCCTCTCCAGTGATGCGTGAGTAGTCCACCATAGACCTACGGGTCCGTAGGCAGTAGCTAGATGGATTCCTCTCTCTCTCTTATGATTCTCAATACAATGGTCTCTTGGAGATCTATTTGATGTAAAATTTTGCGGTGTGTTTGTTGGGATCCGATGAATTTTGAGTTCATGATCAGTTTCTATCCATGAATATTATTTGTGTCTTCTTTGATCTCTTATATGCATGATTAGTTATAGCCTCGTATTTGTTCTCCGAATCTTTGGTTTAGTTAGGCCGACTAGATCGATTTTTCTTGCCATGGGAAGAAGTGCTTTGTGATGGGTTCGATCTTGTGGTGTTCTTTCCCAGTGACAGAAGGGGCAGCAAGACACGCATGTATCGTTGCTATTAAGGATAACAAGATAGGGTCTATTCCTACATGAATAGATCTTGTCTACATCATGTAATCGTTCTTATTGCATTACTCCGTTTTCCATGAACTTAATAGAC
Organism: Elymus sibiricus; assembly: GCA_039707655.1. Taxonomy (NCBI): domain Eukaryota; kingdom Viridiplantae; phylum Streptophyta; class Magnoliopsida; order Poales; family Poaceae; genus Elymus; species Elymus sibiricus. The sequence continues at coordinate 44,747,030 of CM077675.1, read as the reverse complement.
TAGATGCATGCTGGATAGCGGTCGATGTGTGGAGTAATAGAGGTAGATGTAGGTAGGAGTCGGTCTATCTATCTTGGACGTGATGCCTATATAATGATCATCGCCTTGGATATCATCATGACTATTTGATTTTCTATCAATTGCGCACCAATAATTTTTTCACCCCACCGTGCGCTGTACTCATGAGAAAAGCCACTAGTGAACCCTACGGCCCCGGGGTCTACTTTTCCATCATATTGCTTTCCGATCTACGTTTTTGCAATCTTTGTTTTCCGATCTACAAAACCAAAAACCCAAAAATATATTGCTACATATTTACTATTTTTATTTTGTGTTCTTGAGAGACCTATCTCTCCTATCTATCACTACCTAATCAATCTTATTACCGTAGGGAGATTGATAACCTCTCTTTCGCGTCGGGTTGCAAGTATTGGTTGTTTGTGTGCAGGTGCTGCTTATTGGGTGGCGGTGATCCTCTTACTGGTTCGATAACCTTGGTTTCATAACAGAGGGAAATACTTACCGTCGCTGTGCTGCATCATCCCTTCCTCTTTGAGGAAATACCGACGCAGTGTCAACCCACGTCAGCAGCACTTGCACACAAACAACAAATACTTGCAACCCGACGCGAAAGAGAGGTTGTCAATCTCTCTACGGTAATAAGATAGATTAGGTAGTGATAGATAGGAGAGATAGATCTCTCAAGAACATAAATAAAAAGAGTAAATATGCAGCAATATGTTTTTGGATTTTTCGTTTTGTAGATCTGAAAACAAAGATTGCAAAAAACGTAGATCGGAAAGCAATATGATGGAAAAGTAGACCCAGGGGCCGTAGGGTTCACTAGTGGCTTCTCTCATGAGTATAGCGCACGGTGGGTGAACAAATTTATCTTGGGCAATTGATAGAAAATCGAATAGTCATGACGATATCCAAGGCGATGATCATTATAGGCATCACGTCCAACATAGATAGACCGACTCCTGCCTGCATCTACCTCTATTACTCGAGACATCGACCGCTATCCAGCATGCATCTAGTGTATTAAGTTCATGGAAAAATGGAGTAATGCAATAATAACGATGACATGATGTAGACAAGATCTATTCATGTAGGATTAGACCCCATCTTGTTATCCTTATTAGCAATGTTACATGCGTGTCTTGCTGCCCCTTCTGTCACTGGGAAAGAACACCGCAAGATCGAACCATCACAAAGCACCTCTTCCCATGGCAAGAAAAATCGATCTAGTCGGCCTAACTAAACCAAAGATTCAGAGAAGAAATACGAGGCTATAAGTAATCATGCATATAAGAGATCAAAGAAGACACAAATAATATTCATGGATAGAAACTGATCATGAACTCAAAATTCATCGGATCCCAACAAACACACCGCAAAATTTTACATCAAATAGATCTCCAAGAGACCATTGTATTGAGAATCATAAGAGAGAGAGAGGAATCCATCTAGCTACTGCCTACGGACCCGTAGGTCTATGGTGGACTACTCACGCATCACTGGAGAGGCACCTATTAGGAAGATGAACCCCTCCGTGATGGTGTTTAGATTGGATCTCGCGGTTCTGGAACTTGCGGCGGCTGGAATTGTGTTCCGTCGACTCCCCTAGGGTTTTTGGAATATTTGGGAATTTATAGGCATCAGAGGCGGTGCCGAAGGGGGCCGAGGAGGGCACAACTCATCAGGGCGCGCCGGGGCCCCCTGGGGTGCACTGGTGGGTTGTGCTCTCCACATCCCACCTCTCCGACAGTTGTTTGGCCCATTGGGTGTCTTCTGGTCCAGAAAATATCTCCAAAAAGTTTCGTCGCGATTGGACTCCGTTTGGTATTGATTTTCTGCGAAGTAAAAAAACAAGCAAAAACAACAACTAGCACTTTGGCACTATGTCAATAGGTTAGTTCCAAAAAATGATATAAAGTTGTTATAAAATGATTGTAAAACATCCAAGAATGATAATATAATAGCATGGAACTAGCAAAAATTATAGATACATTGGATACGTATCAGCATCCCAAATCTTAATTCCTACTCGTCCTCGAGTAGGTAAATGATAAAAATAGAATTTTTGATGTGGAATGCTGCCTAACATGTTCATCACTTCTTTTCTTTTGTATAGCATGGACATTTGGACTTATAATGATTCAAAGCAATAGTCTAGTTTTAACATAATGACTTCAATACTCAAGCATGTCAACAAGCAACCATGTCTTTCAAAATATCAACACTAAAGAAAGTTATCCCTAGCCCATCATGCTCAATCATTGATCCATTCATGACACACACTCAAATATTAGCTATGCCCAATGCTCAAGTACGAGCATAGTGCCCCCTAGTTGGTGCTTATAAGAGAAGATGGAGACTCAAAGTAAAAATAAAAATTGTATAAAGTAAATAGATAGGCCCTTCGTAGAGGGAAGTAGGGATTTGTAGAGGTGCCAGAGCTCAAGGTTTAAATTGAGAGACAAAAAATATTTTGGGTGGCATGCTTTTCCTGTCAACGAAAACGACAAAGTAGCTCACAATACTTTCCATGCTAGATATATCATAGGCGGTTCCCAAACAGAAAATAAAGTTTATTCCTTTTTCCAGCAAACTTTCACTTTCCATGCCGGCCGTATCCACGGTTGCCTTCCATACCAACACTTTCCAAGGAATTTATTATTTGAAAACATAAAGTAAATATTTTTTCTTTTTCATTTCGGGAATGTGCGTCCCTATTACTGCCGCACTCTCGTGCAATGACAAGTGAATAAACACTCATCTTGAGAATAACATTTCTAGCATGGAAACATATTGGACACTCCCCACCGTTTCATGAGCGGTACGGGCACACAAAAGAGAAAATTTATTTTGAAAAATTAGAAATAGCACATACAAATTTGCCTGGAACGGCATGGAAATACCGCATAAAGGTAGGTATGATGGACTCATAATGCAAAACTTGGTTTAAGGATTTTGGATGCACAAGTAGTATTTCTACTTAGTACAAATGGTGGCTAGCAAATAGATTGGGAAGCAACCAAACCAAGAAACAAAAATTCACGTAAGTGAGCATTGAACATAACTAACACCGAATAATACACCACAAGTAGGATGTAACTTCATTGCATAACTATTGACTTTCGTGCATGCATAGGGAATCACAAACCATAACACCAATATTCTTACTAAGCATAATTACTCACTAACATGACTCACATATTACTATCATCATGTTTCAAAACTATTACAAGGAATCAAGATTAATTCGTCCAATGATCTTCATGAAAGTTTTTATTATATCCTCCTTGGATATCTATCACTTTGGGACTAGTTTCATATATTGCCATTGCTTTTTGGCAAGATCAAACAAATTTAAGTGAAGCACATGAGCATAAAGATTTCATCTCTCAAAAAGGTATAAGTGAAGCATGAGAGGATTTCATCAAAATTTACCTACTCTCAAATTAATCTAAGTGATGCATGAGAGTATTTCTATAAAAAAATTCCAAGCACGCCGTGCTCAAAAAGATATAAGTGAAGCACTAGAGCAATTCTATAGCTCAAAAAGTTTAAGTGAAGCACATAGAGAAATTCTAACAAATCATAGCATGATTTTGGCTTTCTCAAATAGGTGTGTACAGCAAGCATACAAAGGAAAAACTAAGAAATAAAGCAATCAAAGATACAAGACGCTCCAAGCAAAACTCATGATATGTGACGAATAGAAATATAGCTCCAAGTAAAATACCGATGGTCGTTAGAAGAAAGAGGGGATGCCACTCGGGGGCATCCCCAAGCTTAGTTGCTTGTTTCTATTTGGATATATCTTGGGGGTGTGTTATCATCCCCAAGCTTAGGCTTTTATCACTCCTTATTCCTTCATCCATCGTGATCTCACCCAAAACTTGAAAACTTCAATCACACAAAACTCAACAAAATCTTCGTGAGATCCGTTAGTATAAGAAAGCAAATCACTACATTAGGTACTGGTGCGAACCCATTCATATTTTATTATTGCATTATAACTACTGTATTTTAACTTTACCATGGCTCATACCCTTCAATATAACCCATAGAATCATCAAAACAAGCACGCAATGCAACGAAAACAGAATATGTCTTAAACAGAATAATCTGTAGTAATCTGTACTCTACCCATACTTATGTAACTCTAAAAATTCTGAACACTTAGGACAATGTAAGGAATTTGTATAGAAACACTGTGTTCAAATTTCAGTTCAATATCACATTCCAGCAAAAAACGAAAATTCATATACTGGATGCAAAGTTTCTGTTTCAGATTCAGCATCACTTCTACTCATCCTACGAATCATCCTAAAGGCTTTACTTGGCACAAACACTAAATAAACCATAAAAACACAATAATAACAGAGGCATAATTGTTTCAACACTCAAAAACAGAAAGGGAAAAGCAAAAATTTATTTATTCATTGGGTTGCCTCCCAACAAGCGCTATCGTTTTACGCCCCTAGCTAGGCATAATGGATAGATTCAAGTATTGTCATCCTTGGTTTTGGATCCATAGGATGCCCTCATGATTGAGTCATATGGTGGCTTAATTCTTGTTCTAGGGAAGTGTTCCATACCCTTTCTCAAGGGAAATTGAAAACGAATATTGCCTTCTTTCATATCAATCACGGCACCTATAGTGAGTAAAAACGGTCTACCAAGTATAATGGGACAAGACGGATTGCAATCAATATCAAGCACAATAAAATAAATAGGCACATAGTTCCTATTTGCAAGAATAATAACATCATTAATTCTTCCCAAAGGTTTTTTAATAGTAGAATCCGCAAAGTGCAAATTAAGAGAACATTCTTCAATATTGGTAAGACCAAGCACATCACATAGAGATTTCGGAATCATGGAAACACTAGCACCCAAATCACACAAAGAAAAGCATTCATAATTTTAAATCTTGATCTTAATGGTAGGTTCCCACTCATCATGTAATTTCCTAGGAATAGAAATCTCCAATTCCAACTTTTCTTCAAAAGATTTCATCATGGCATCAACGATATGTTTAGTAAAAGCTTTATTTTGCTCATAAGCATGGGGTGAATTCAACATGGATTGCAACAAAGAAATACACTCAATCGGAGAGAAACTATCATAATTAAAGTCTTTGCAATCCAAGATAGTGGGCACATCACTAGTTAAAGTTTTGACCCCTTCAAACCCACTTTTATCAAAAATTTCATCAAGATTTTCACCCTGCAAATTATTGGGACGCCTTCTAGCTAAAGTTGACTCTACTTCAGTCCCGTCATAATCAATTTTAACATTACTAAACAAGGAGTCAATAGAAGAAAAATCAATCACTTTAAGATCTTCATCTTTCTTATCCTCTAGAGAGATTGGTTTGGGGGCCAATTGATTTATCAAAGTAGCTTGCGCATCGAAGATTTTACCAAGCAAATTTTCAGCATGAGCATATTTAGATTGAAGATTACAAACTTGTCTACTGATATGATCAAGTTGTTTCGTTATGGCATCTAGCACGGTAGAGTGTTCTCTAAGCTCGTCGGTAAAATACTTATTATGCTCAAATTGTGTAGTCATATATTCCTTGGTACTTTTCTCAATTTCAAGCAAAATATTAGGATAAGGAACCTCATAGTACTTTCTTTGAGGCATCATGACTATGCAAACAAGATTGCAAACAAGGAAGAGATCCGGCAAGAAAAAGGCAAATGAAGAAGAGGGCGAATAAAACGGCAAATTGGTGAAGTGGGGGAGAGGAAAACGAGAGGCAAATGGCAAATAATGTAATTGCAAGAAGATGAGATTTGTGATTAGGAACCTGGTAGATGATGGTGGAGTCCCCTCGGCGCCTACGATAGGCACGTAGAAGAGACCGCTTACTCCCCGGCAACGGCGCCAGAAATTCCTTTGACGTGGCTTGAGACTGCGTCGGTATTTCCCCAAAGAGGAAGGGATGATGCAGCACAACGATGGTAAGTATTTCCGTCAGTTATGAAACCAAGGTTATCGAACCAGTAGGAGGATCACCAACACCCAATAAGCAGCACCTTCACACAAACAACAAATACTTGCAACCCGACGCGAAAGAGAAGTTGTCAATCTCTCTACGGTAATAAGATAGATTAGGTAGTGGTAGATAGGAGAGATAGATCTCTCAAGAACATAAATAAAAAGAGTAAATATGCAGGAATATGTTCTTGGATTTTTGGTTTTGTAGATCTGAAAACAATGATTGCAAAAAACGTTTATCGGAAAGCAATATGATGGAAAAGTAGACCTGGGGGCCGTAGGGTTCACTAGTGGCTTCTCTCATGAGTATAGCACACGGTGGGTGAACAAATTACTGTTGGGCAATTGATAGAAAATCGAATAGTCATGATGATATCCAAGGCGATGATCATTATATAGGCATCACATCATAGATAGATAGACCGACTCCTGCCTGCATCTACCTCTATTACTCCACACATCGATCGCTATCCAGCATGCATCTAGTGTATTAAGTTCATGGAAAAATGGAGTAATGCAATAAGAACGATGACATGATGTAGACAAGATCTATTCGTGTAGGAATAGACCCCATTTTGTTATCCTTAATAGCAACAATACATGCGTGTCTTGCTGCCCCTTCTGTCACTGGGAAAGAACACTGCAAGATCGAACCCATCACAAAGCACCTCTTCCCATGGCAAGAAAAATCGATCTAGTCGGCCTAACTAAACCAAAGATTCGGAGAACAAATACGAGGCTATAAGTTATCATGCATATAAGAGATCAAAGAAGACTCAAATAATATTCATGGATAGAAACTGATCATGAACTCAAAATTCATCGGATCCCAACAAACACACCGCAAAAGTTTACATCAAATAGATCTCCAAGAGACCATTGTATTGAGAATCATAAGAGAGAGAGAGGAATCCATCTAGCTACTGCCTACGGACCCGTAGGTCTATGGTGGACTACTCACGCATCATCGGAGAGGCACCTATGAGGAAGATGAACCCCTATGTGATGTTGTTTAGATTGGATCTCGTGGTTCTGGAACTTGCGGCGGCTGGAATTCTGTTTCGTGGACTCCCCCAGGGGTTTTGGAATATTTGGGAATTTATAGGCATCGGAGGCGGTTCGGAAGGGGGCCGAGGAGGGCAAAACCCATCAGGGCACGCCGGGGCCCCCCTGGCGTGCCCTGGTGGGTTGTGCTCTCCATCGCCCACCTCTCCGGTAGTTGTTTGGCCCACTGGGTGTCTTCTGGTCCAGAAAAAATCTCAAAAAAGTTTCGTCGCGATTGGACTCCATTTGGTATTGATTTTCTACGAAGTAAAAAAACTAGCAAGAACAGCAACTGGCACTTTGGAACTATGTCAATAGGTTAGTCCCAAAAAATGATATAAAGTTGTTACAAAATGATTGTAAAACATCCAAGAATGATAATATAACAGCATGGAACAAGCCAAAATTATAGATACGTTGGAGTCATATCACCTATCTGGCCGTTGCTTAGGGTCTTGACACGCTGCTGGATGGGTGTCAAATGGGTATAATCTGCCTTCCGGTGCTTCGCCACGTGCTTCGCGAGAGCTACTTAGCCGCTTGAGGCTTCGACACCGCATCAACATGTGACTGGCATCGTGATGCGGTGGAGCGGTGGATGGTTAGCTCGTGCTTGCCGGGGGATGGCTTGCCGGGTCTTCCTGAGATGTGCGCGCCTCGGTCCCTGGCAGGCTCCGGGGACACGGCTGGCACGGTTTGGGCCCTCCTGGGCCATTGCGCTAGTATTGCCAGTGTTTGCTTGGCCCTCTGCAGATTGTTGCTGCCGGGGTTTGGTTCTTGAAAGCTTGCTTGGTGGTGTGGTAGCTTTTCCCGACGGGTTTTGCTACTACTGCCTCTGCATAAGTAAGGGGCACTGTGTACCCCTGTTCTAGTGCACCGATAGGAGCCCCCGGGTCTGGCCCACACGTGCTTGCTCAGTGCCGTTGGGTCAGGCCCAAAATTTATGCACAGACGCGCAATGTGAGGTGGTAACTGCCAATTTACTAGTCGGCACTGTCTCACTACTTCAGGCCGTTTCCGCCACGCGCGCCGCATGCATAGCAAGGAGTTCGCGGTGGGTGCTCGTGACTTAAAGGCCTGATCGTGGCAGAAACCGCAGCGCCATGGATTGGAGCAACGGGGCGGTTACCTGTTCGCTCGTGAGTCGTGGGTAGTGGGATTGGTGGAGATGGGAGGCCGCTCTGGAGCAGGGGAGAGCCAGCCCCCGTGCTCTCCCCTATAAATTAGGGGGTCACGGTGGCGATGCTCATCCAGCCCCATCTGCTCCTGACTCCCAAGTCCACATTGCTCGTCCTCCACTTCTGCCTCATCTCTGAGTTGCCCCTTCCTCCCTGATGGTTAGGGGGAAGGGCCTAGCGAGTGTGTTCGTCATCGCAGGGTCTTCCCCTTGTGTCCACGCCCAGTCCTCGCCTTGGGCCGTTGACTTTGAGCTGATGGTTGGCCAGAGGAGTCTTGGATGGGGGAGAGGGCGGAGCGGCAGTCGTGCCAGGGACAGCTGCGGCGGCACACCTGCCGCTGCGTCACCCGCTTCTTTAGCTTTGATGGAGCGCCGTGTGGTCGACACCGCACTGGAGTCCATAACGAAAACACAGCATCGCGGTGGACCGTGGTTCTCGCACTCCTTCTTCAGGGCGATGGAGAAATATTGTTCGCACGACCTCCGATTGCGTGTGTGCAGTCGCAGCCGTGGTTCGCTGTCTATCGTGGTGGAGCTCTCCACCCGCAGCTTTCTGGATGGTGCGTATGGGTGGGAGTCCTTCGCTTGTGCGGGTTTCTTAAGGGCGGGGGAAATTCCCCGCCTTTGGCCACCGGGGACGATCTTGCTCTCTGTGGGGTCCCCTGGCTGCCGCGTCGGGAGTTTGGACGACGGCGGAGGTGTTCCCTCGAGCGGTGGCGATGAGGAAGACGATGGCTATCGGGAGCCCATGAGGCATCATGAGCGCGGATGGGGGCTCCGACAAGTCGCCTTCCCCGGCAGCACTATCATCACCAGCCGGGCCCCAGCAGCGCCACCATCTGCACCTGCCCTTCTGCCTTCTTTCCTCTTGTCGATCTTGTCCGCTCCGTCGGCTTCATCCGCCCTGCTTGGGGATGGGGCTCTTCTGCTCTTCGGACACGTCCCTCTGGTCCTGGCGGGGAGTCGGCGAATCCCAGCCAGGCGCTCCTTTTGCCCTCTACTTCTTCTTCACCTAAATCCTAGGAGGAGAGGGATAAGAAAGGCATTACGGGGCACTTATCTTTTTATAAGTCAAAAGATGTAGGCGTTCGCCGAGTTTTACTCAATCGTAATGTAATTCTTATACGATTTGTATTGACAAATGAATGAATGAATGGTATTTTACTTCCCTGAGTACTACCCCCCTTTTTCTCTTGTTCCTACCGTGTCAATGTGTTTGTTCTCGCCACACGGGACCGCCTGTCGGGTCACTATTAACCACGAGCGCCAAAAAGGGGAACTAGCCCCCCGGCAGCAGGCTGGTGTTGTTTCTCCGGCAGGGGTCCTTACCGGTATCGGCGCGGTCCCTCAGAGCTGATAAGTACCAGGAGTTGGGGAATAGCTCGTCCCGACAATGGTTTTTACCACGTGAAGGAACTCCACCGAACACGTTCGAAAAGAGAGTAAGGATTTTCTTTAGGGAGCATAAAACTTGGGATATGCAATTAGACTTATCTCGTTTTAGGCAGTATCCCTTTCCGGAGTACGCTGGGCCGCCGTCCTTGTTCCTTTGTCCTGCTTCCATATTTATCTGGTGGCAAAACACACAGGGCAAGAGGTCTCTATCCCTTGAGGAGAGAGTGCAGCAACAAGGATTATAGGCTTCAACAAGTATTTTAGCATATCTCTAGAACTTAAAACAGCCGACGACATTGCAACCATAAAAATATGTATAACGAACGTGCAATGCAATAATATGATGCCATGCCTAGATTTATGATTGTTGCACAAGGTCTGCGCTTGGCTTTGTATAAAGGGTTACATGCAACTTCGGCAAGCCTTGTACAAAAGGTGGCTGCCGGGGACTGCGCCCGGCAGCTGCGCCTTACGGGTCGAACTTACGAAGATGCTCAATATTCCATCAGTTAAGCACCTTGGTGCCATCTTCGGTTTCCAGACGGACTGCGCCAGGTCTGGTGACTCGTGCTACCCGGTAAGGGCCTTCCCACTTCAGCATCAACTTGTTGGTACCCTTGGTGGACTTAACGCGCCTAAGGACAAGGTCGCCTTCCTCAAGGCTCCGGGCATGTACCCTGCGGCTATGATAGCGGCGCAGGGCTTGTTGGTAGCGTGCACCACGCACAGCAGCCCAAAGACGATCTTCCTCGAGGAGCATGGTATCGTCATATCGTAACTGCTCTTGCTCTACTTCGTCGTAGGCAAGTACTCGAGGTGACCCGTATATGAGTTCCATGGGGAGCACTGCTTCTGCTCCGTACACAAGGGAGAAGGGCGTCTGGCCGGTAGCTCGATTCGGTGTCGTTCTGAGGGACCGAAGAACCACCGGCAGCTCATCTATCCAGCGCTTGCCGCTCTTCCGCAGCCTATCGAAAGTCCTTGTCTTGAGACCCCGCAACACTTCAGCATTCATCCTCTCGACTTGCCCATTGCTCCTTGGATGGGCAACAGAGGCGAAGGAGACCTTGCTTCCAAGGTTTTGGATGTATCGCATGAAGGTGCGGCTCGCGAATTGGGCGCCGTTGTCGGTGATCACTCTGTTAGGTACTCCAAAATGGCACACCAGTCCTTTCATGAACTTGATAGCTGACTGCGCGGTCACCTTTCGTACTAGCTCTACCTCAGGCCACTTTGTGAACTTGTCGATTGCTACGAACAAGAACTCAAAGCCCCCGACAGCGTGGGGGAAGGGGCCCAAAATATCGAGCCCCCAGACAGAGAAGGGCCAGGACAAAGGGATCGTTTGGAGAGCTTGCGCTGGCTGATGGATATTATTGGAATGGAACTGGCAGGCCCCACATTTGGTGACCAATTCTGTTGCATCTTGGAGGGCAGTGGGCCAGTAGAAACCCTGCCGGAAGGCTTTCCCGGCAAGAGCTCTGGATCCAATGTGTGAGCCACATACGCCTCCGTGAATCTCAGCCAACAGCCTTGGTCCGTCCTCCCGGCAGATGCACTTTAATTTCACACCGTTAGGTCTTTTTCAGTATAGAGTGTCATCGACAAACTGGTACATACTCGACCGACGGGTTACTTTTTCGGCATCTTCTTACTCTTCGGGGAGTTCTCCTGTTTGAAGGAAATAGACTATGTGTTGTGCCCAAGTTGGAGCCTGGGGCTCGACAACTAGGACTAAAGGCATCTCCTCGTCTGTGGGAGCGCTTGTGTCAACGACGAGAACCTGGGGTTCTGTAGGAGAAAGCTGCTCACCATGCGAACGAGACTGTCTCCGGCAGCTTCTCTACCAGCGGCTTCGGGAAGCTCTGCCGAGAAATGCTTGCCGGAGTTCAACTTTCTTCTTTTCCTGGCCTTTGTTGATGGGGACACTGAAGGCTGAGTGAGGCAAAGGATAAAGGTTCCTGGTTCCACAAGGAGCTTTTGCGCAGCGCACTTTGATAGATGATCAACGATGGTGTTTTCTGCACGGGGCACATGTTCTGCTTGCAATCCATCAAAGCGCTCATCCAGTTTCCTCACTTCTTCCACGTATGCTTCCATCAGTGGGCTCTGATAATCTTTGTTGACTTGTTTCACCACGAGCTGCGAATCCCCTCAGATGATCAGTCTCTTGATTCCCAACTCCACCGCGATTCTGAGACCGGCAACGAACCCCTCATATTCAGCGGTGTTGTTGGTACCTTCCTCCCGGGGGAAGTGCATCTGCACCATGTACTTGAGATGCTCTCCGGTGGGGGCGAGGAGGAGCACACCTGCTCCGTCACCCTGGAGCGAGAAAGCACCGTCAAAGTACATGATCCAATCCTTGGGTGCTTCTTTGCCGGGGAGGACTGTCTCTGGGATCTCTTCATCTGGCGTGGGTGTCCATTCGGCAATGAACTCTGCCAGAGTCCTGCTCTGAGCTGTGGAAGTGCTCTCATATTTTAAACCAAAACTTGACAGCTCAAGGGCCCACTCAACTATCCTGCCAGTAGCTTCGGGGTTCCTCAATATGCGCTGCAACGGGAAGCGAGTGACGACGGTGATCTCATGGGCTTGGAAGTAGTGGCGTAGCTTCCTCGAGGCCATGATGAGGCCGAAGATCAACTTTTGCACTCCAGAGTACCTTGACCTAGCCCCCTACAACAAGGAGCTGACAAAGTACACCGGCTGCTGCACCACTTTCTTTTTTGCTACTTCCTTGGGACTGCCTTCATTAGCTTGCCGAGATTCCTCTTAGTCTGCATTGGGTTCTGCCGCGGAAGCTTCAGTTTTGTCCCCGGCAGCAGCGGCTGCATGCTCATCTACTTCTCGCTGTGCCACCAGCGCTCCACTAACCACTTGTTTCGTTTTCGCCAAGTATAGCAGCAACGGTTCTTGTGGTTTAGGCACGACAAAGGTGGGAGCGGAAGAAAGGTAAGTTTTCAGATCTTGCAGCGCCGCTTCTGCTTCCGGGGTCCACTTTACCGGGCCTGCCTTCTTCAGGATCTTGAAGAACGGCAGGGCACGTTCGGCGGATTTGGAGATGAACCTACTTAGCGCAGCAACGCACCCGGTCAAACGTCTGATGTCCTTGATTGTCCTGGGCGCTTGTATCTGTTCAATTGCCTTGATCTTCTCGGGGTTTGCTTCTATTCCCCGCTGAGACACAAAGAAACCAAGTAGCTTGTCGGATGGGACGCCAAATACGCAATTTTCAGGGTTGAGTTTTAGGTTGATCTTGCACAGGTTTGCAAAAGTTTCTTCCAAGTCTTGTATGAGAGTTGCTTCATCCTTAGTCTTCACAACTATATCGTCCATGTAGGCTTCTACATTCCTGTGCAATTGCGGTCCAAATCCAGTCTGCACGTCTCTGGCAAAAGTAGAACCAGCGCTCTTTAACCCGAAGGGCATCCGTATGAAGCAGTACGTGCCGCACGGAGTTATGAACGCGGTCTTTTCCTCATCTTCCTTAGCCATGAAGATCTGGTGGTATCCGGAGTAAGCGTCCAAGAAGGAAAGGAGGTCACACCCAGAGGTGGAATCAACAATCTAGTCGATGCGCACTAAGGGGAAAGGGTCCTTCGGGCATGCTATGTTTAGGTCAGTGAAATCTATGCAGAGCCTCCATTTCCCATTTGCCTTGCGCACCACAACCGGGTTGGCTAACCAAGTTGGGTGCAACAATCCTCTGAGCAAACCAGCTGCTTCAAGTTTCCTGATCTATTCGGCAATGAACTGCTGCCACTCCAAAGCTTGCTTCCTAACCTTTTGTTTGACGGGCCTGGCGTGGGGGCAGATAGCAAGGTGATGCTCGATTACCTCATTGGGAAAACCGGGGATATCAGATGGTTGCCAACCAAATACATCAACATTCACCCGCAGGAAGGCAACGAGCGCACTTTCCTATTTGTCAGTAAGGGTGGCGCTGATGGTGAACGTGCCACCAGCACCGTCCTGCCCTGCCGGGATCTTCTTCGTCTTAGGATAGGTGACCTTGGCTTTCTTGCTAGTGGAACTCTCCGGTAGATCCTCGACGGGCGTAGCGCACTCCGAAGAGGCGCGCTTCCCGGAGTCCTTGCCGGTGTCCCTGCTAGATTTCCTCTCTTTCCTTGGCTCCTTGGCGGGAGCTAGCGCTTCCGTGACCTTAGCTGCTACTATGTCTCAGTATATCTTATCCACGCATATGACTGCATCCTTCTTGTCCGAAGGGACAAAGATGATTCCAATGGGTCCTGGCATCTTCAAAGTGTTGTAAGCATAGTGGGATGCGGCCATGAACTTTGCCAGGGCTGGGCGACCAAGAATTCCGTTGTAAGGTAGGGGAAGCTCAACCACATCGAACACCACCTTCTCGGTTTGGTAGTTTAATTCCCCGCCAAACGTCACAGGCAAAGTGATCTTTCCCTTAAGTGAGCTCCTCCCGGGGTTAACCCCTTGGAAAGTACCCGTAGCTTTGAGGTCTTCATCAGGGATTTGCAACGTCTCGACCACCCTTGGAGAGATTAAGTTCAATCCAGCCCCGCCGTCAACTAACATCTTGGTGACCTTGAGGTTGCGGATTGTAGGAGAAACCAACAATGGCAAACATCCGACCGTGGTGGTGCGATCAGGATGGTCCTCTTCATCAAAGACGATGGGCGTGCGGGGCCATCTGAGCGTCCTTCTGGACTCTGTAGTAGGTTCCACAGCGTTGACCTAATGCACCCATTGCTTGAGCTGCCGATGAGAGGAGTGCAAAGATGCTCCCCCGTCAACACACATGGCTTCAGTTGCTCTCTGGAATTCTCGATCACTGGAATCCTTCTCATCATCCTCATCCTCACTCATATCCTCTGTTCCTTTCTTCTCATGGCCTCTGGTTGGCCTTTCCTTCTGCTGCGGGGCCTTGCCGCGACGGCCTCCCCTGCCGCCCCGGCCCTTCCCGGTAGCAGCGTCTTGGCCTTTTTCTTTGTCACGCTTCTCATACTCCGCCTTTTGCTTCTCGACAAGCTGCTCACTAGGCGGCACTCTTCGAGATCATGGCCCTTGGTGCGGTGGATCTTGCAGTACGGCCCGTCGGATTTCCCAGTTTTCTCTGCTGCTGCAGCCTCCCGGCAATCAGCGCACGCGGCAGCTTCCTTGCCGAGGGTCTCGGCCTTGGCCTTCTTGCCGGTAGTAAGATTACCAGAGCTCTCCAAAGCCAACATTGATTTTCCCTTGCGCTTCTTGTTGCGCTTTCGGTTCCTCCCTGTCCAGCCGGGGGTGTTGCCGTCGTCGTCTGAGTCGACTTCGACGCCAGCCTCCTCTCCGGGGAGTCGCCTTCCTTCCTCAGCACGAGCACACTTGTCTGCCATTGTGTACAGCTTGTTGATAGTTTTGGGGAGTTTCACATTCATCTTGGCCC
The DNA here is from genome assembly GCA_039707655.1 of Elymus sibiricus. NCBI lineage: Eukaryota > Viridiplantae > Streptophyta > Magnoliopsida > Poales > Poaceae > Elymus > Elymus sibiricus. Next base: position 44,731,989 of record CM077675.1, on the reverse strand, counting down.
GCATCCTCCTATTGTGCACGTTCGAATGGAATGCGATAATCATGGTAGCAGGGTGTATTTCTGGGATGTTGCGATGTACTCAACTGAATCTCTGAATGTACTTCCGTGAAGTCTATCCTTTTCTTTGCAGCAGGACTTGCAGATCGCTGGGCTATCCTGGCTCCTGATGGCCGCCTGTGAAGGCACCGACGAACTCGTTGCATAGATCAGCCCAGGATGAGATGGAGTTTCCCGGTAGCTGCATCAACCATGATATCACATCTGTCTTAAGTGCCAAAGGGAAATAGTTGGCGAGCACCTTCTCGTATCTTCCTCCAGCAGCCTGAACGACTATCGTATAGATGCCCAGGAACTCTGCCGAGTTTAGCTTTCCATCATACTTCTCCATCAGCTCTGGTTTGAAAGCTCGGGCCAATGGCCAGCGGACCTACCGCAACTCGCGAGTGAAAGCAGGGCACCCCACCTCATAAGGCTAGTACCTGCCAACACTGGGCGCGGGGTCGCCAGCGCCTGGGCCATTGCGCCTGTCAGGCTGACGGTGCGCTTCTCGACGCCGCTCGATGGTGATGCACGCGTCTTCTTTCCGCCGATCCTCCAGGACACACCGCTGGTCCCGGCGATCGCGTGAGCCGGATGAGGCCATAGATTCTTCGTCGAACTCATCATCATGCGAAGCTCGCCGCGGCTGCTCCTGGGCTTGCTGTCGCGGAGGGGACTGCACTGTGGGTGTGGCCCCCTCAACACGATCGCCGACACGGGCCGCCGTAGCCGTACGCGTGGGTCGCGATGGTTCTGCATGCCCAAATTTGCTAGCTTCGACGAAGGATATCAAGCTCTGCATGGTGGCTAGATACGTCTCCAACGTATCTACTTTTCCTCACTCTTTTGCCCTTGTTTTGGACTCTAATTTGCATGATTTGAATGGAACTAACCCAGACTGACGCTGTTTTTAACAGAACTACCATGGTGTTGTTTTTGTGCAGAAATAAAAGTTCTCGGAATGGAACGAAACTTTTTGGAGATTTATTTTGGAAAATAAAAAATACTAGAGCCAAAAACCACCGGAGAGGGGGCCCAGGCTGGGCACAATACACCAGGGCACGCCAGCCCCCTCCCGGCGCACCCTGGTGGGTTGTGCCCACCTTGTGGCCCCACTTGCCCTAACTCCGCCACTATAAATTCCTCAATTTGGAGAAAAAAATCAGGGAGAAAGAATTATGACGTTTCACGATACGGAGCCGCCGCCACCTCCTGTTCTTCATCGAGAGCCCGATCTGGAGCCCGTTTGGGGCTCCGGAGAGGGGAATCTTCGGTCTTCGTCATCACCAACCTTTCTCCATCGCCAATTCCATGATGCTCCCCACCGGGAGTGAGTAATTCCTTCGTAGGCTTGCTGGTCAGTGAGGAGTTGGATGAGATTCATCATATAATCGAGTTAGTTTTGTTAGGGCTTGATCACTAGTATACATTATGTTCTGAGATTGATGTTGCTATGACTTTGCTATGCCTAATGCTTGTCACTAGGGCCCGAGTGCCATGATTTCAGATCTGAACCGTTTATGTTATCATCTCTATATCTATATTCTTGATCCGATCTTGCCTAGTCATATGCACCTATTACGTGTTATGATCCGTCAAGCCCATAGTGACAATTTTGGGATACTTCGCGGTCATGACCGTAGTTTGAGGAGTTAATGTATTCACCATGTGTTAACGTTTTGTTCCGGTTCTCTATTAAAAGGAGGCCTTAATATCCCTTAGTTTCCTTATGGACCCCGCTGCCACGGGAGGGTAGGACAAAAGATGTCATGCAAGTTCTTTTCCATAAGCACGTATGACTATTTACGAAATACATGCCTACATTACATTGATGAACTGAGCTAGTTCTGTATTTCCCTAGGTTATGACTATTACATGACGAATATCATCCAACGAGTTACCGATCCAGTGCCTACGACCTTTCCACTTATTGCTCTTGCTAAGTTACTATTGCTGTTGCTACTGTTCCAACTGCTACAAAACTATTGCTACTACTGTTACCACTACTATTGCCGTCACTACTGCTACCAAACTATCATATTACTGTGCTACTGATCACTTTGCTGCAGATATTTAATCTCCAGGTGTGGTTGAATTGACAACTCAACTGCTAATACTCTCAAGTATTCTTTGGTTCGCCTTCTGTCAAATCTATAAATTTGGGTTGAATACTCTACCCTCGAAAACTATTGAGATCCCCTATACTTCTGGGTTATCAAGACATATTTCTGGCGCCGTTGCCGGGGAGCGTAGCAATATTTGTTGAGTCACTTGGGATTTATATCAACCTATCACTATGAAGAATCTAAGGGATACTAAAACCAAGAATTTTCCCTCTACTATGAGGGGGGGTAAGGAACTGCCATCACACTCTGCACTTGATTCACCTTCTGTTATGAGTAAGCTTGCAACACCACCACATGCTAGTAATCCTGATATGTCGCAAGTGATTGATGATGCGACCTCTGCTACGAATTATGCTATTGATGATGCTAGTAACATGCTTGATGATAATGTGCCGCTAGGAGAATTTCTTGATGAACAAATTGCTAGAGCTAAAGAGAATGAAACTGCTGAAATTAATGAAATAGCTGAAACTGATGAAGCTTATGAAACTGATGATAATTATGAAACTCCTATTAGTCCTAGCTCTCCTAAGTTTGAAATGCCTAAGATACCTGAAGCTTATGTTATGGACGAAGAGATAACTAGAGAAATTCTTTCTTGCAAGGATAGAGATGATCTTAAGAAATTACTATGCAGGTATAAGGAAAAGACTTTGAATGCTAGAATGAAATGTGATCCTAAGTTTGCTACTTCACCTATCTTTGTTACCGATAAGGATTACGAATTCTCTATCATCCCAGAGTTAATCACTTTGGTTGAATCTGATCCTTTCCATGGCTATGAAATTGAAACTGTAGTGGCACACCTTACTAAGCTGAATGATATAGCCACCCTCTTTGCTCATGATGAGAAGATTCACTACTATTATATCCTTAAGTTATTTCCGTTCTCATTAAAGGGTGATGCTAAGACATGGTACAATACTCTTTCTCCTGGATGTGTGCGTAGAACCCAGGATATGATCTACTACTTCTCTGAAAAATGTTTTCCTGCTCACAAGAAACAAGCTGCCTTACATGAAATATTTAACTTTGTGCAAATTGAAGAAGAGAGTCTCCCACAAGCTTGGGGGGGGGGCTTCTCCAATTGCTTAATGCTTTGCCTGATCATCCTCTCAAGAAAAATGAAATACTTGATATATTTTATAATGGACTAACCGATGCTTCTAGGGACTTCCTAGATAGTTGTGCTGGTTGTGTTTTCAGGGAACGAACTGTTGAACAAGCTGAGAAATTATTGAATAACATATTGAAGAATTATGATGATTGGACTCTCCCTGAACCACCACCTAAACCCACTCAGAAGAAGAGGGATATCTTATTTCTCAGTCCTGAAGTTATGCAAGAGGCAAAGAAATCTATGAAGGAAAAAGGTATTAAAGCTGAGGATGTTAAGAATTTGCCACCTATTGAAGAATTACATGGCCTTGACACACCACCACCTCCCCAGGTGGTAGAGGTAAATTCTTTATTAAAGTTCAATGAAGATGACATTCCTCACAATAAACATCCTAGTCAATGCTTATATGAGTTTGACAACTATATTATGAAGCAAGATCATTTCAATGCCCATGTTCTGAAACAATTGAAATATAACTCTGATATGATTGCTCGCTTGAGTGACTTGCTATTTAGAATCAGTAATGATGTTAGAGGTGTAGGAAAGCATGACTCTATGGTTCAAACTCAGTAGAACAAGTTGCTAAGTCTCAAAGAGAATTGCTTGATGAAATGAATAATAATATGCATTATTTTGCTGCTAGAGTAGTAACAAGAGGAGGTAGAATGACCCAAGAACCACTTTATCCTGAGGGTCATCCTAAGAGAATTGAACAAGACTCTCAGAGAATTAATAGTGATGCACCTAGTCCTTCTAAGAGGAAAAAGAAAAAGAAAAATGATAGGAGCTTGCATACCTCCAGTGAACCCGAGACACAAAAACCTCCTGATAATAATGATGTCTCTATTTCTGATGCTGAAACTCAATATGGTAGTGAACATTCACCTAGTGATAATGAAAATGATAATGATGATGTTCACAACGATGCTCAACCTAGTAATGATAAAGACCCAAATAATGATGTTGAAATAGAGCCTGCTCCTGATCTTGATAACCCACAACCTAGAAATAAACGGTATGATAAAAGAGATTTTGTGGCTAGGAAACATGGTAAAGAAAGAGAGCCATGGGTTCAGAAACCTATGCCATTTCCACCTAAGCCATCTAAGAAAAAGAATGATGAAGAATTTGAGCGCTTTGCTGAAATGATTAGGCCAGTCTTTTTGCGTACCCGCTTAACTGATATTTTGAAGATGGCCCCTTATGCAAAGTATATGAAAGACATCATCTCTAATAAAAGAAAGATACCGAAAGCTAAAATCTCCACCATTCTTGCAAATTATTCTTTTAAGGATGGAGTACCTAAAAAACTTGGAGATCCTGCAATACCGACTATACCTTGCTCCATTAAGAGAAACTATGTCAAAACTGCTTTGTGTGATTTGGGAGCCGGTGTTAGTGTTTTGCCTTTCTCCTTATATAAAAGACTTGATTCCAATAAACTCACACCTACTGAGATATCATTGCAAATGGCTGACAAATCAATGCCATACCTATCGGTATTTGTGAAGATGTGCCCGTTGTTGTTTCAAATGTTACTATCTTAACGGACTTTGTTATTCTTGAGATGCCCGAGGACGACAACATGTCGATTATCGTTGGTAGACCCTTTTTGAATACTGCAAAGGCTGTTATTGATTGCAATAAAAGCAAAGTCACTTTTCATATCAATGGCAATGAGCATACGGTGCATCTTCCGAAGAAACAATTCCAAGTGAATGGCATAAATGTTTTTGAAGAATCTCCGACCATCACTATTGGAAGTTTTCAATTACCTATACCTACTGCCAAAAAGAAATATTATATACTTATTGTTGGGGATATGCAGATCCCCATTGAGGTAACTTAGAGTTTTACGAAAGTTCTTCAGTTTCATGCTAATCGGAAGTGGTTGTTAATAAGACTTGATCAACCTTATTAATGAATCATTTTGAGACGTATGACGTCGATGAATCTAGTAATCACAACTCTCTACTCCCACCATTTATTTTATGTTTTACCTAGTCAAATAAAATAAAATGCCATGTTTATACTGTTCTCTGTTTTTCCTGTGCAATAAAAAATTTCCCAAAAATAAAAATTCTCAGAATGCCCTGAAAATTTAACACGATTTTTTCCGAATATTTATGAATTTTAGGTGCAAATAACACCAGAGGGGGGTGCACCTGGTGCCCACAAGACACCAGGGCGCGCCAACACCCCCAGGGCGCGCCATGGTGGGTTGTGGCCCCCACGTGGGCCCCCTCACTTATCTCTTTAGCCCACATCATCACCTACCCCCAGCAAAAAATCACCACAGCCACCATTTTCGTGCTCTTGCTCTCAAACCAGCGGATTTCGATCTCTTTGATCGAAGCTCCTTTTCCAAAACTGTTTGGAGGGATTGCTTCTTGGTATGTGACTCCTCCATTGCTCCAATTAGTTTTTGTTTTAGTGGGTTATTTTTAGAGTAATTAGCTACTCTTGGTGCTGCTGTAGATGAGCTTGCATGTTGAATTCTTAAAGTTCTAAGTAGTTTGAATGCTCAATATGGCCTCTAGATGCTTAGGAGTAGTTGCTAACAATATTACAAAGTTTTGTTGACGAAAGTTTTGTGGCTAATTTTTTTTAGAATTTTTATTGGAATAAAATGCAAATCTTTCGGAAGTTTTCCTCCAAGAAAAATGCCAAGGGAGTCATTGGGGAATCGTCGGACAATGACCTTCACATCCCAAGGAAGGTTGAGGTGCGGCCGTGTGAATGGCCGCATGATGCCTTCATGGAGGAGACCGGGTTCCATCAAGAATTCACTCAGTTTGTCGCAAATGCCGGATTAACCGAGTTCCTCGCAGCTAAGTGTGACCAATATCACATCCTTACGAATTCCTTTGTGCAAAGCTTTAATTATTTTGGGAGAAACAATCCTCTTGAAGTGGAATTTAATCTTTATTCTGGAACTTACAGAATGTCGTTAACCGACTTCTGTAACATATGCCTGATTCCTTCTGATGGGGACCTGAGAGAACCTAGGCCATCTGAGTTTGAGGATTTTCTCCCCATGTTAACCATGGGTGAGGATAGAGGCGTGTCGAGCGCCACTGCTACTAGTTTGCAGTTTCCCTCAGTACATTATTTTGCTTTGGTCCTCACTAAGTGTTTAACCGCTAGGGAGAAGGTCGGCGCACTCAGTGCTCCTGACCTTGCTATTTTACATTGTGCACTTTATGATGATCACACCTTTAGTATGGGGGCTATTATTGCTCGGCGCTTACATCTTAACAAAACTAAGGGAAAGATACATGGTGGTATTTATGCTACTCGTTTAGCGGACCACTTTAGAATCCCATTTTCCCCCCATGATTATCTCTTATCCCGAGTTTACCTTGATCATAAGACACTGCAGGCTCACCAATTCCTTGACGTAACTGAGTCTCCCCGTGATATTCATTATAAGTTAGTATTTGGCCAGGAGACACGTGATGTTATTCCGTTGCCTGCACCTTCTTTGTTTGATCCTATTTCCAGGAACGGATACAAGATTATGCCAGATGACATTACAGCTTACCGGAACAACCTAGGAGCTATTGAGGAGGAGCCCCAGGGGTGGGATGCTCAGGTGCCGCCTCCGCCTCACTACGACTTGGGACCGGATGGCTACTACGGATGGTAATTACCAAGCTAGGCCAAAAGCCTAAGCTTGGGGGAGTACGTATTTCCACCGACATTACATTCATGTTCACACATTTCATTCGAGTTGTCGGTGTTCATACTTTTTCATTGTAATATCCATGCTTGATTTGTTTTATTGCTTTCTTCTTGTGTGTTTGAAAAACTTTGAGAAAACCCAAAAATATTTCCTACTTTTTAGTTTTCGTTCTAGCTTAGTTTAATTGTTGCATCAAAAGAAAACCCAAAAAGATTTCTCGCTTATTCTTTTACTTGTTGGAAGCTTTCCCGTGTAAATTATTTTTCTCGTTTTTGTCTTTCTTCTTTAATTTAATTTCTTCATGAAAAACCAAAAACTCCAAAAATATTCCAGTGTGTTTCTCTGAAATTCTTTTCTTTTTACTTGAGTCGTACCAAGGAGAAGACCACGATGAAATTGTTGAGTGGCTCTCATCTGCATTATTGTTTATCCAACAAAGAGCCCATATTACTTTGTTTTCTCCTCTTGAATAAAATGTTTACAGATTCCAGCTTAGTCAACGGCACTCTTGCACTATTATTATCTTCTTATCATTCGATCGTGCAAGTGAAAGGCAATAATGACGAAATTTGATGAATTGACTGTGGCAGAGAAAAGCGGGTATGAACTCAACTTGTTTTTCTTTTTGTAAATATGTTTAACCTAGTATCCCTTGATTCAGCTCATTATGATCAAACATGTTTGGAATGACCATTAGAGATTATAGTTGTTCATGCCATGCTTAAGTAGCTAGGAGTGGATAATGATTTATCTTGGGTGTCAACATGCATTAAAATGGTTGTGATGCGGTATGATGATATGGTATCCTCCTCTGAATGTTTCAAGTGGCTTGACTTGGCACATGCTCATGCATGTAGTTGAATCAAAACCAACATAGCCTTCATGATATTTATGTTCATGGTGTCCATATCCTACTCATGCTAGTATTCAATGTTGATTATATGTAATGCATGTTCATGACCGTCTTCGCTCTCCAGCCGGCCGCTTCTCAATCTAATTGCTAGCCTTCGCCTGTACTAAGCGGAAATATTGCTTGTGCATCAAAACCCTTAAACCAAGTTATGCCAGATGAGTCCACCATATCTACCTATATGCGGTATTACCCTGCCATTCCAAAGTAAATTTGCATGTGCCACCTCTAAAAATTCAAATGAACATCTATTTTGTGTGCCTGGACCGCTCATGAAGCGACAGGGGGCGGTCAGTATCTTCCATGCTAAGCAGGTTATTCTCATGATGAGTGTTTATTCACTTGTCCTTACACGAGAGGGGCGGTAATAGGGATTCCCAGTCCTGAAATCAAAAATAAAAAATAATTAAACAAAACTCCCCCAGGAATGTTGTTGGTTTGGACTGTACCCGTGGATGCGGCTCGCCGTGGAGTGAGATTGTTGGTGGAGGGGGAGTAAACCTTTAATTTTACCGCTTGGGAACCGCCGCTAATTTGTTTAGCATGGAAGATATTGATAACTCTTGGTCGTGACGTTGACAGGTAGGGTGTACCTCTCAAAATTATATCTATCTTTGTTTTAAACTTTGAGCTCTGGCACAGCTGCAAATCCATGCTTCCCTCTGGGAAGGGACTATCTATTTACTTTTATGTTGAGTCATCACCTTCTCAAATAAGCGCTAGACCCGAGAGAACTATTGTCATCCTCATGCATTATGTATAGTTGATGTTGGGTGCAGCATGACTGAATCTTTTCTACCATGAATTACAATGTTTAGTCGCTGCTTGAACTTTGGAGGTGCTCTGCATTTATGTTTTGCTGTCTTAGAAAGGGCTAGCGAGATACCACTATATATTGTCATATCGTATCATGATTGTTTTCACAAAGTGTTGGCGCTTGAGATATCTTATTATTGCTTGCTAGTTGCTTATGTTATTGTTATGAGTAAATATAATTCCTAAGAGTTATTGTTGACATGGTTAGTCATAATCTTTGCTGAAAACCTAGGTGCCACTTAAGCATATATATGTAAACAAGAACAAAAGAGTTCATAAAAGTTTTTCTTTATCACTTTTAGTTTGTCAAGTGAATTTCTTGAGGACAAGCAAAGGTTTAAGCTTGGGGGAGTTGATACGTCTCCAACGTATCTACTTTTCCTCACTCATTTGCCCTTGTTTTGGACTATAATTTGCATGATTTGAATGGAACTAATCCGGACTGACGCTGTTTTCAGCAGAACTACCATGGTGTTGTTTTTGTGCAGAAATAAAAGTTATAGGAATGGAACGAAATTTTTTGGAGATTTATTTTGGAAAATATAAAAAATACTGGAGCCAAAAACCACCGGAGAGGGGGCCCAGGCTAGGCACAATACACCAGGGCGCGCCAGCCCCCTCCCGGCTCGCCCTGGTGGGTTGTGCCCACCTCATGGCCCCACTTGCCCTAACTCCACCACTATAAATTCTTAAATTTGGGGCTCCGGAGAGGGGAATCTTCGGTCTTCGTCATCACCAACCTTTCTCCATCGCCAATTCCATGATGCTCATCACCGGGAGTGAGTAATTCCTTTGTAGGCTTGCTGGCCGGTGAGGAGTTGGATGAGATTCATCATGTAATCGAGTTTGTTTTGTTAGGGCTTGATCACTAGTATACATTATGTTCTGAGATTGATGTTGCTATGAATTTGCTATGCCCAATGCTTGTCACTAGGTCCCGAGTGCCATGATTTCAGATCTGAACCGTTTATGTTATCATCTCTAGATCTATGTTCTTGATCCGATCTTGCCTAGTCATATGCACCTATTACGTGTTATGATCCGTCAACCCCATAGTGACAATATTTGGGATACTTTGCGGTGATGACCATAGTTTGAGGAGTTCATATATTCACCATGTGTTAACGCTTTGTTTTGGTTCTCTATTAAAAAGAGGACTTAATATCCCTTAGTTTCCTTATGGACCCCGCTGCCACGGGAGGGTAGGACAAAAGATGTCATGCAAGTTCTTTTCCATAAGCATGTATGACTATTTACGTAATACAAGCCTACATTACATTGATGAACTGAGCTAGTTCTGTATCGCCCTAGGTTACGACTGTTACATGACGAATATCATCCAACGAGTTACCGATCCAGTGCCTACGACCTTTCCACTTATTGCTCTTGCTAAGTTACTATTGCTGCTGCTACTGTTCCAACTGCTACAAAACTATTGCTACTACTGTTATCACTACTGTTGCCGTCACTAGTGCTACCAAACTATCATATTACTATGCTACTGATCACTTTGCCGCAGATATTTAATCTCCAGGTGTGGTTGAATTGACAACTCAACTGCAAATACTCTCAAGTATTCTTTGGTTCCCCTTGTGTCGAATCTATAAATTTGGGTTGAATACTCTACCCTCGAAAACTGTTGCGATCCCCTATACTTGTGGATTATCATGGCTCTCCACTCATCCATCTTGTCAGCCGCCGGCGGGAACTTTAGCAGTAACTGGGCCCACGCCGAAAGGGGCATCACCGTGTCCTTGGCGCCGTGTGCCAATCACCTGGGCGGCTTGACGTGGGAGAGGCCGAGCCTGCGGGTTAGCGACTCCGCTCGACGCTCCGTCTTGTTTTGGACGAGGCGTGCGTCCAGTAGCCGCGCTGGTGACGGGAGCAGAAGTGGGGTCGCGGCTTGCTCCGGATCGTGTGACGCCATGATGACCACGGCCATCCGCGCGGCAGGGAGGCGGTGATTGGTCGTTTCCTCCGTACGCGGCACCAGGGGCGAGCTCGCCAGGATGTTGTTGCTCCTCTCCGGTGTTCCCTCCTCCAGCCTCGGCCACGGGGGACACGACGGTGGCGCCGCCTGCGCCAGCCGTGTCGCCCACGATGCCCATCTCATTCGCGGCATCCACAGTGCCCACAGTGTCTGCGGCCGCATGCGAAGGAGCCTTTGAAGTGGAGGGATACGTGGTCGCGCTGGGCTTCTTCTTGGGATCCATGAATGAAGAAGATGATGATGAAGATCAACTCGCTGTTCATGAACTCGGGTACTCGCAAATATTTTACGCACCTCCTACCTGGCGCGCCAAAGATGTCGGGGCATGGATGCACACGATCACCTACGGGACCAGAGGTCCCTTTTTGGTTCGGCAAGGGGGTCACGTTGCGCAAAGAGCGGAGAGCATGAGACAGCGCGACGATCAGGATGCTGGCATTAGGTTCGGGCCGCTGCTAAGCGTATAACCCTACTCCTGCTTTTGGTGGATTGATCGTAGGAACACGAAGAACACGCAACACTCAATCCCGATAAGGGCTGCCCTTGGGGGAGAGCTGCTACGCGAGTACAAGTGTCCAAAAGTCTGAATCTTGAGCTAGGTTGCCTTGGGCCTCGTTTTATAGCCCAAGGGGCAACCACAATGGCAAAACAGTCATTATCTATCAATTAGATAGCTTAGCAGAGCTATCATACTTAACTCTGGCATTTAGAACAAAATACCATGATTACTAGACTAGGTGGCGCTCGGGGGATGCATCCCCGGCAAGCTCTTGCCACCGCCTATCTGGCCGTTGCTTTGGGTCTTGACACGCTGCTGGACAGGTGTCAACTGGGTATAATCTGCCTTCCGGTGCTTCACCACGTGCTTAGGGAGATCTACTTAGCCGCTTGAGGCTTTGACACCGCATCGACAAGTGACTGGCGTCATGATGCGGTGGAGCGGTGGCTGGTTAGGTCGTGCCTGCCGGGGGCTGGCTTGCAGGGTCTTCCTAAGATGTGCGCGCCTGGGTCCCCGGCAGGCTCCGGGGACGCGGCTGGCGCGCTTTGGGCCACTCCTGGGCCGTTGCGCTGGTGTTGCCGGTGTTTGCTTGGCCCTCTGCAGGTTGTTGCTGCCGGGGTCTGGTTCTTGAATGCTTGCTTGGTGGTGTGGTAGCTTTTCCCGACTGGTTTTGCTACTACTGTCTGTGTATAAGTCAGGGGTACTGGGTACCCCTGTTCTAGTGTACCGACATCTTGGTAAGTGGAAATTGGTAAGGAAAAACTTATACTACGTGCTGAAATTTATTGTCACTTGCTACTATGGAAAACAATCCTTTGAGGGATTTCTTCGGGGTATCTTCACCTCGACGGGAACCACAATTAGTTGCCCCTCAACCTACTGCACCTACTGAAAATATTGTTTATGAAATTCCTTCGGGTATGGTTGAACAACTGCTATCTAATCCTTATGCGGGAGATGGAACAGAACATCATGATATGCATCTAATACACGTGGATGAAATTTGTGGATTATTTAAGACTGCAGGTTTATCCGAAGATGAAGTTAAGAAGAATGGTTTCCCTTTATCTTTGAAAGGAAAAGCATTAACATGGTATAGGCTATGTGATGATATTGGATCATGGAACTGGAATCGATTGCAATTAGAATTCCACGAAAAGTTTTATCCTATGTATCTAGTTCGTCGTGATCGGAATTATATATATAATTTTTGGCCTCGTGAAGGAGAAAGCATCGCTCTAGCTAGGGGGAGGCTTAAGTCAATGTTATATTCATGCCCCAATCATGAGCTCCCGAGATAAATTATTATTTATATTTTTTATGCTCGGCTTTCTAATAATGATCGCTCCATGCTCGATACTTCTTGTACTAGTTCGTTTATGAAGAAGACCATTGAATTCAAGTGGGATCTTTTAGAAAGAATTAAACACAACTCTGAAGATTGGGAACTCGATGAAGGTAATGAGTCAGGTATTAAGCTTAAGTTTGATTTTGTTAAATCTTTTATGAATACCGATGCTTTTCACAAGTTTAGCACTAAATATGGACTTGACTCTGAGATAGTAGCCTCTTTTTGTGAATCATTTGCTGCTCATGTTGACCTCCCTAAGGAGAAGTGGTTTAAATATCATCCCCCTATTAAAGAAGAAATTAAAGAACCGGTGAAAGCTAAGGATGAAACCATCATTTACAATATTGATCCAGTTGTGCCTACTGCTTATATTGAAAAATCACCTTTCCCTGTTAGGATAAAGGAACATGCTAAGGTATCAACTACGGTTCGCGAAAGTAATATTAAAGCACCTAAGCCCTCTGAACAAGTTAAAGTAGAACCTAGTGTTGCTGTGGTAAAAGATCTCTTGGTAGAAATTATTGATGGGCATGTTATTTACTTCTGTGATGCAGCTGCTAGAATTGCCAAACCCGATGAAAAAGATAAACATAGACCCGTAGTTGGCATGCCGGTTGTCTCAGTAAAAATAGGAGATCATTGCTATCATGGTTTATGTGATATGGGTGCTAGTGTGAGTGATATTCCTTTTACCTTATACCAAGAAATTATGAATGATATAGCACCTGCTGAAATAGAAGACATTGATGTTACAATTAAACTTGCTAATGGAGACACCATCACACCACTTGGGATTGCTAGAGATGTTGGATACGTCTCCAACATATCTATAATTTTTGCTTGTTCCATGCTGTTATATTATCATTCTTGGATGTTTTACAATCATTTTATAACAACTTTATATCATTTTTTGGGATTAACCTATAGACATAGTGCCAAATTGCCAGTTGCTGTTTTTGCTTGTTTTTTACTTCGTAGAATATCAGTACCAAACGGAGTCCAATCGTGACGAAACTTTTTGGAGATTTTTTCTAGACCAGAAGTCACCCAGTGGGCCAAAGAAGTGCCATAGAGGTAGGCTGTGGAGGCCACAACCCACATGGGCGCGCCAGGGGGCCCCCGGCACGCCCTGGTGGGTTGTGCCCTCCACGGGGCCCCCCTCCATCGCCTCTGATGCCTATAAATACCCAAATATTCAGAAAATCCTAGGGGATTCGACGAAAAACACATCCAGCCGCCGCAAGTTCCAGAACCTCGAGATCCAATCTAACACCATCACGGAGGGGTTCATCTTCTTCATAGGTGCCTCTATGATGATGCGTGAGTAGTCTACCATAGACCTACAGGTACATAGGCAGTAGCTAGATGGCTTCCTCTCTCTCTTTTGATCATCAATACAATGGTCTCTTGGAGATCTATTTGATGTAAACTTTTGCGGTGTGTTTGTTGGGATGCGATGAATTTTGAGTTCATGATCAGTTTCTATCCATGGATATTATTTGAGTCTTCTTTGATCTCTTATATGCATGATTACTTATAGCCTCGTATTTCTTCTTCAAATCTTTGGTTTACTTAGGCCTACTAGGTCAATTTTTCTTGCCATGGGAAGAGGTGCTTTGTGATGGGTTCGATCTTGTGGTGTCCTTTCCCAGCGACAGAAGGGGCAGCAAGGCACGCATGTATCATTGCCATTAAGGATAACAAGATGGGGTCTATTCCTACATGAATAGATATTGTCTACATCATGTTATCGTTCTTATTGCATTACTCCATTTTTCCATGAACTTAATACACTAGATGCATGCTGGATAGCGGTCGATGTGTGGAGTAATAGCGGAAGATGCAGGCAGGAGTCGGTCTACTGATCTTGGACGTGATGCCGATATAATGATCATTGCCTTGGATATCACTAGTAGAAAACAGGGTACTAATCCCAGTTCCAGAGGGCCTTTAGTCCCGGTTCTGGAACTGGGACAAACCAAATGGGACTAATACCCAAAACCTTTAGTCCCGGTTTGCTTATGAACTAGGACCAAAGGGGCTCCACGTGGCCGCTGCGGGGCGCCCAGGCAGGAGGACCTTTAGTCCCGGTTGGTAACACCGACCGGGACTAAAAGGCAGCCACGCGTCAGCACCTGCCATGCGCTGGGGTTTTTGTTTTTTTTCAAAAGGAGGGGTTTAGGGGTTTTCCTATTGTGTTTCCCCCTTTTATTTTTGTGTTTACCATTTTTATTTTACGCTTTTCATTCAACTCGACGCTAGCTACTACATATAGCAATGAAGGAACCATTACACAACATCGTCATGATCAATATGTAGAGAGAAGTGACCTCTCTTTCTCCGTGCTTGGTCCAACAATATCCAACAAGTTTTCGTAAATCTATTCGACGCTATTACATATAGTACATGTTCATGCATATATACAATATAACATCTCTTACGATCCTAACTTCTATTACCAAACCTGATGGCATTCTCCGTCTTTAGGTATGACATGCTCAACAAAGAATCCCGCCAATTCCTCTTGAATTGCTCGTACGTGATCAGTTGGTAGTAGGAGTTCATCCTGCTTCTGCCAGATCTAATTTAAAGAAGGGGGTCAATAAAACTCACCACAATTGATGGCAATAAAATAAAAATGTGAATATTGTTTACGTACTTCAAATTGTTCTAAAGTTATGCCCCGACCCCGCTCAGTGGTAGAGTGGCGAATGAACTCGCAAACGTAGTAAGCACATAAATTAGTCCCGGGTGCCTGCCACAAGCACTTTACGAGAATAGAGTTCAATCAAAATGATAATCAAGCATGATAATGGTATTGAAACTAGAATCAATGAGAGATGCGCGGTACTAGAGTAGTACTTACTTTGGGGTGTAAAAATTGCAGCTCTTTTTTCCATTTGACACCCTTAACCTGTTTGGTGAACTTTTTCCAAACCCTGCCCGGCAAAGAAAATGATTACTTGATATCAGGAAATGAACGAAAGTTGGCAATATGGTGCGATAATGATTGAACTTACTTCTGAAGCATTTCCCTCATGCTCATCCACTCCTTAGGGTCTTTACGTCTCGAGTCCAAGACAGTTACTTTTCCCTCTTCAAGCTGAATGTCTACCAGAATAAAGTGGTAACTGCGCACGCATAACTCATTAATTGCACTTAACCTCGAGTAAGTGAAACAGAATGTGCACAAGATAGTAACACTCACTTGAAGTTGTAAGGAAATAGTATTTCCGTTCTGGTTTGTTGTCCAAGTAATGCATCTAGCAATTTTTTCTCTGTATCAGCGGGAAATTCTTTTAACGTATGTTCATTTATGAAATTTGGGTCAATGAACCCAATGTCATAGATTTGTAGTTGTTTGCATTCGAGGATCTTCATTCTGCATAATATAGTGTGAGGATAATTAATACATGCAATGAACGAGCTGAGCTTGAGACTTAATTACAGAAAAAATACTTACAGACAATAGGAACTGACGATAGTTTTGTCGAGCTCCTTTTGGTTGTATAACTGAAAATTTTCTTCAAATTCAACGAACAACATCTGCTTTCCATTGGAGAAGTGCTCATTTTTTATTCCCACAAAGGTATTGTTGTTCCCGTCCTTGCAGGCTTCCATGTACCATTCATGCAATTGTCGCATCCTGGTTGGTAGACCCTTGAGCTCCTCACGTGTGACGAGAGGCTTCCCGTGCTCGTAGCTTAAGGATGGTACTACCTCAGCCGTTTCGAACTGTACCGAATCGGGTATGTAATCATCAGCATTGATAGCAAGACCATCGGCCGCTTTCCCTGGATCATTAGCGATATCGGTAACCACCTTGAGCAGAGGGCACGATTGCAGTTCTTGTTCGCCAAGCTGGGGAATTGTTTTCCCACTTCTTGAGCCACTTCTACTTAAGCTTCCCGACCGCCTCGCTTGATCATATTTCTTTTGAATACATCGGTCATAGTTTGATGGCAGCGGAGGCGGTGGTGGTCGCCTAAGGGCATCCAGTGTTCGTTTCGCTTTCACCGGATCTATTTTCTCCTCTTCAGGTGGGCGTTTCGGTGTGAGCTGACGTTTCACATCGACATCCACGATCTCGTTGAGTTCCTCCTCAGACCTCTCGTAGGGTAACTTGGGAAGAGGCTTGAGGCTTGGGCCATATCTGAATCTCCTCTATTTCGTACTGCTGCTAGCCGCCGGAGCGGCAGCGACTATCTTCCGCTGTTGCCTAGGCGGCGGAGGAGGCGGAGTCCGATGACGCGCCGGTGACAGCTGAGGCGGAGGAGGATTCTGCAGAGGGGCCTCCTCCGTCGGAGTCCGCTGAGGCAGCGGAGACGGCTGACGCACCGGAGACGGCTGACGCACCGGAGATGGCTGACGCACCGGAGACGACTCAGGCACCGGGGCCTCCTCAGCCTGAGTCTGCTGAGGCGGCGTCCAGTATGGAAGCACGATGTGTTCCTTTCTCCATAGACAGCTAGTACTTAAGGCATATCAAAGAAGAAGCTCCCCTACACCTAAAGTTTACTCAAGCTCCAGCCCATCAAATCCGTCCATTATTTCATCCACCCCGACAATAGCAAAGCCAGCTAGAACCGGAGTTCAATGGAAAGTTGCATCAGGTAGAGGAGGTAAGACATGGCCGACCGCCGCAATCAAGGTCAGGTTATGACATTTCGCCATTAGCACACAATGTTCATTTTGCGTGATACCATCCACGGGGTAGCGAGGAGCCGTGCTATCAGGATGAACGAGCTTAGTGGAAGCCACGCTGCTTCTCTGCTGAGATGGTGGGGTAGCATCATGGGTAGTCTCCAATGAAGGATCTTCGTGCCGCTGAGATGGTTGGCCGGTAGCTCGCTGGCTCTCAAGTGCCTCTAGTTTCGCTAATCTTTCATTCAACTTCTGCATTTCGCTTGCTTCCTCTTTTTTCTTTCTCTGTCGGCTTCTGTAACCAGCGCTGTCGAGAAACCCAACCTTCCACGGAACGGAGCCTGATGTGCCTCGTGTTCGTCCAGGGTGTTTAGGATTCCCGAGGGCAAATGACAGCTCGTCCTTCTCTCTGTCAGGAACGAACGTCCCTTCCAACGATTTCTTGATTGTTTCCTCAAGCTTTTTGAATGGTATTGCAAGTTGAGCTTTCGTCCAGACACACTTCCCTGTTTCTGGGTCCAAAGTTCCCCCAACCCCGAAGAACCAAGTCCTTGCCTGATCTGGCCAGTGCAATGTCGCCGGTTCGACATCTTTAGCAAGCAGGTCTTGCTCAGCTTTGTTCCACGTAGGTCGGGCTTTGCTGTAGCCACCTGACCCCGTAACATGGTGATACTCCTTCCTTGCGGCATTTTTCTTATTGTTAAGTGACCTGTTCTTAGCCTTCTCCGATTTCTTGTAGGCCACAAATGCGGGCCAGTGATCTCTCATCTTCTCATATTGACCTCTGAATTCTGGAGTCTTGTCTTTCTCGACAAACTTCCTGTTCAATACTTTCTTCCAGTTCTTGAATAGTTCTGCCATCTTCTTAAGAGCAAACGCCCTGACCTTTCGCTATATAACTGGGTTATTCGGATCCTCCTCTGGCGGTAGACTGAAATTTCTCATCAGATTGGTCAAAAGATCATCTTTCAGTCTATCGTTGACATAAGGAACTTGAGGGTCCTTCTTCTTATTCCATTCTTGGCAGCTGATCAGGACGATGTCCCTAACAACTACTCTATACTGATGTATAAATTTGTTCTTGGTCGGTAGGGAGCAATCGGTTGGCCTTCTGTAGAGACTTCTTCGATCGTGAACCTTTCTTGCGCGTCCAACCTTCTCATCGGGCCTCGTCTCCTTACCGAAGTGGAGCTCGATCCGGATGGCTAATTAAAAGAAGAAAGAAGCATTAATATATGTACATACAAAAAAATTAATGCATCTAGTCAGCAGAGGATTAATTAATATATACCTCGCCGGACTTTGAAGCAGTTACGGCTCCCTTCTCCATTCGATCACCGGAGCCGTCATGATCTCCTTCGTCCCCAGTTCGATCACTGGAGCAGTCATGATCTCCTTCCTCCTCACCAGAGCCACTATCCTCTCTTTTCTCACCATCGGTCTCGTTGAGAAACGACAAGCAGGTGAGATCGATATCACCTCCGTCGCGAATTATATCCCCCAACAACTCTTCTTTTTCTAAGTCTCTGTCGGCCATAGTTTCTACAAATATTACAACGTGGCAATATACAACCATGAGAGATGGATTAGTGGCAAACATAGACTTAATCACAACAAGGAATCATATGCATATGAGCAATGGATTAGTGGGAAACATCATGCAAAGTTCACAAGTTTTATAACAGTTAGTTTCAGACTATCGTCGAGGACTCCTCCCCCCTCATGTCTGATGACTCGCCCTATCTTTCGAGAGAGGATACTTTATGGACCGCCTCTCTCATGGTCGTTTGTAGTGAAGGATGAATGGCCCAATATGCTTAGCTTAGTATTTTGATGGGGATGGTGGGTTTCGGGTTCGGGTATTACTGAAACGGGTTTGAACCCGTGACCGCCTCTCTCATGGTCCTCGAGGATACTTGAGGACCCCCACCCCCCTCATCATGTCGAAGTTATCATTCTACGAATATATGAAACTTCTCAAGTGCATTATGTTCATATGGTGGGACTGGCAACCTACGAAGCACCGATACAGCGACATTGATACGGTGATACGGGTACGGCGATACGGGATACGATAATTTCTAAAAACAGCAATAAGGCGATACGGTAAACATATATAAGTAATAATAAAATAACATGGACTGTCTCATTTTAAAAATCTCACTGTGGGGGATACGGCATAGTAAACATATATAAGTAATAATAAAATGACATGGACTGGACATTGATACGTTAAACATATGTAAGCAAAAAGGCGATACCGCGATACGGGATATGGCAATAAAAAATAACTCTCAAAAAGCAACAAGCCATCAGCATCAACATGCAAGCCATGTTTAATGGGCTCACTATGGGGGCAGGGGCCGGCACGGCGACGTCGAGGCCGGCAGGGGCGCGGCGACAGCGATGGGGCAGGGGGAGGCGACGGCGGGGAAGGGCGAGGCGACGGCGACGGCGGGGCAGGGCGAGGCGACGGCGACGGCGGGGCAGGGCGAGGCGACCGCGACGGCGACGTAGGGACAGGGCGCGGCGACGGCGACGACGACGTAGGGGCAGGGCCGCGACGATGGCAGGGCAGGGCCAGGCGACGGCGACAGCGGGGCAGGGCGAGGAGACGGCGACGGCGATGTAGGGGCAGGGCGAGGCGACGATGACGTAGGGGCAGGGGCGCGACAACGGCGGGGCAGGACGAGGCGACGGCGGGGCAGGGCGCGGCGACGGCGACGGGGAGGAGGGCGCCAGAGGAGGTCCGGCGCCGGTGATGGTCAGCGGGCTCGGGGACGGCAGGGTGTCGGCGAGGGCGACGGCAAAATCTGGCAACCTGGCGGCGTCGATGTCGTCGTCGGCGCCGAGGTGAGAAGAAAGTGCAATGGATTGGAAATTTTTGTAAGTGCCCACTATATATCCCCCCCTTTAGTCCCAGTTGGTGGCTCCAACCGGGACTAATGACTCCCTTTAGTCCCGGTTGTAGCCACCAACCGGGACTAAAGGTCAATTTCCAACAGCCCAAAGGGCGGGAAGTAGAGACCTTTAGTCCCGGCTGGTGGCACCAACCGGGACTAAAGGGGGGGCATTAATCCCGGTTGGTGGCACCAACCGGGACCAAATGCCTGTGCCTGGCACAGCTGCGATCCGGTTGGATGTTTTGTCCCACCTCGCCAAGCGAAGGTCGCCTGGACCTGTTTATAAGCCCCGCCGTGGCTGCAACGTTGAGCTCCTCTCTAAAGCAGGCCTATGGGCCTAATAGACCTCTTTCTACTCTATGGGCCTACTATGTGAAAATAGATGCGAATTTATAGAGAAAATTCAACCTAAATCTTTTCACTTTTGCTATTTTTTATGTTATTTTTTTGCATATTAAAAGTTCTTAACAAAAAATACTTTATGAATATTCTTTTTGCTATTAAAGTTTTTAACAAAAATAACTTTGATAATTTTAGTTGCATAAATTTTATATAATATTAAGTTAAATAACTTTGATCGGACGAAAATACGTCTATTACAAAGGGATTTCAATTTTTAAAACATATTTGAACTCAAGACTTTTTCTGCATTCAATATGCACCATTCAAAGCTACATCATCACTTTTCAAACCTTTTCTGACTTTATTTGCTATTTTTCATGTATTTCATGATTTATTTTGAGCTAAGAAGACCCTGAGATTGAAAAGCACTGCAAATGAACTCTGAAATGGTTGAAAATTGGCATGGTATCATAATTTCACCCACATAGCATGTGCTAAAAAGTTGAGAGGGTTACGGGAAAAACTGGATGCACTTCGTGTACAAACTGGACAATCTCCTTCGAAGTATATCAGGGTTTCGGACGAAAACTCATCTGTTACAAAGGGATTTCATTTTTTTAAACACATTTTAACTCAAGACTTTTTCTGTATTCAATATGCACCATTCAAAGCCACATCATCACTTTTCAACCCTTTTCTGACTTCATTTGCTATTTTTCATGCATTTCATGATTTATTTTGAGCTAAAATGACCCTGAATTGAAAAGCACTGCAAATGAACTCTGAAAAGGTTGCAAGTTGGCATGGTATCATCATTTCACCCACATAGCATTTGCTAAAAAAGTTGAGAGGGTTACGGCAAAAACTGGATGCACTTCGTGGAGAAACTGGACAATCTCTTTCGAAGTGTCGGGGTTTCGGACGAAAACTCATCTCTTAGAAAAGGATTTCAATTTTTAAAACATATTTGAACTCAAGACTTTTTCTGCATTCAATATGCACCATTCAAAGCCACATCATCACTTTTCAAACCTTTTCTGACTTCAGTTGCTATTTTTCACGCATTTCATGATTTATTTTAAGCTAAAATGACCCTGAATTGAAAAGCACTGCAAAAGAACTCTGAAATGGTTGAAAGTTAGCATGGTATCATCATTTCACCCACATAGCATGTTATAAAAAGTTGAGTGGGTTACGGCAAAAACTGGATGCACTTCGTGTACAAACTAGACCATCTCAACTTTTTAGCACATGGTATGTGGGTGATTTTAGTTAATATTTTAGTTGATTTTTTTAGTTCATTCTTTTTAACAAATAAATACTTTGATAATTTTAATTAATATTATTTTGATTCTTTTTAGTTCATTCTTTTAGTTAATGTTTTAGTTGATTCTTTTTAGTTAATATTTTAGTTGATAATTTTAGTTAATATTATATTTAATACAGTGATATTGTAGATCAAAGCCATCATCAGAATAGTTGTGGAGAGAAAGTCTTCACTTTTTCTTCGCGTATGTCCCTTGCTTATTGCGCCATAACCAGGGACAATCTTCATCACATACATCACAATGCTTCAGAAAGCATGCTCACATCATACTAAATATTCTTACACACAAACCGTACTTAAACAGGGACATAATAGAAATAATAGTCCAGATATCCATTACAGAAAGTACTGCATAATTGAAGATACCAATCCTACTCTTCCGGATTGCAAACCTACTCGTCCGAATCAGGAGACTCCCAAGCACTACATAATAGAGATAAAAGTGTTCGCCATTACAAACACTACTCGTCGTCCGGATCAGAATACCCCCAAGCAGGAGATACTAGCGGTACGAGGTGACGCTGCCCATAATTGAAGATTCCAATCCTGCGATACAACTCGTATGCAACGTACCCATCTATTGCTGCATACTCAATGTTGATAGGGTCAAGTGGGGTCTTCTCCCAATGTTGGTGCCCTGACTTGGGGAATTTTGTCTTCATATCAGCGTAGTCCTCGTCGATGAGGGCGGCCGCCATATCAGGCATTGAAGTCTTGTCATGCTCAAGCCTGAACATGCCCTGAAGATCAATGTGGCATTCAGCTGGTATCTCAATACCCCAGGTGCGCCTCATCTTGATCTTGTCATTCGTTATATCAACGCTAGCAAAATATATGCCGCTGCGAAGGAACTCCATGAGTTTTGGACAGTGCTTGTCATTACTGCAACAACAAAATGGAACAAATGTGTTAAATACTGCTGCAACAAGTATAGTTTAGAACAAGTATAATAAGAATCGTAACAAGTATATTTTAGAACAAGTATAATAAGATTCATAACAAGTATATTTCGGCACAAGTATAATATAAGAATCATAACAAGTATAATAAGAATCATATAACAAGTATAATAAGAATCATAACAAGTATAATTCGGAACAAGTATAATAAGAATCATAACAAGTATAATAAGAATCATAGCAAGTTTCCTATTCCTATGCATTTCCTATCCTATGAATCAAAAGAAGCCCCTAAACTATGACATGTTCTCCCACGATGGCCAATATGCAACTACAAGGAAAATTCTTATGCAATTTTCCTATCCTATTCCTATCCTCCTATTCCTATTCCTATGCAATTTTCCTAATCCTCCTATTCCTATGCAATTTTCTATTCCTATGCAATTTTCCTATGAATCAAAGAAAAGCCCCAATTTTCCTATGAATCAAAGAAAAGCCCCAATTTTCCTATGCATTTTTCCTATGAATCAAGGAAACTATGACATGTTCTCGACATTCACAATCCTCCTATTCCTATGCAATTTTCCTATCCTATGAATCAAAGAAAAGCCCCAATTAAAACTATGAGAAGTTTCGTATTACCTTGCCCACTGGAAGACCATGACATGTTGCTTCAAACAAAGTTGGACGACGGCAACATTGGGAAAATCGACCATGTACTCGAGATCGAGGCCCATGAACTTGTGTTTCTCCTCTTGAAGCCATTCCTCGAACATGAAAAGAACACCCTCAACTTTGGCGCTGTCGTTCGTGTAGACGACATGGAGATTGGTCGTGCCATGTGCGAGCACGTTCCCGTAGCGAGTGATTGGATTCATCGTGGAGGATGGGGAAGAAGAGAGGAGAGGGAGATGAACAGAAATGGAGGCCGGTCACGTTACTGTAGCGTTTCCCATGTATGATCTCGCGCGGAACAACTTACAAGGCGCCGGATTTGAACGGTTGGGACCTTTAGTCCCGGTTTGAGCCACGAACCGGGACTAAAAGGGCTCGCGCCAGGCGAACAGTTGCCACCACCCCTTTAGTCCCGGTTGGTGTCACCAACCGGGACTAAAGGTCCCATTCGAACCGGGACTGATGCGTGACGAACCCCGGCCGGCGTCCTAGCCGCTTGAACCGGGACTAATGCTCACATTAGTCCCGGTTCATAACACGACCGGGACTAAAGCTCTGATCCGGCCTGGACCAAAGCCCTGTTTTCTACTACTGTATCGTCATGATTATTTGATCTTCTATCAATTTCCCAACAGTAATTTGATCACCCACCGTGTGCTATACTTATGAGAGAAGCCACTTGTGAAACCTACGGCCCCCGGGTCTACTTTTCCAACATATTGCTTTCCGAACTATCTTTTTGCCTCTTTGTTTTCAGATCTACGATACCAAAAACCCAAAAATATATTGCTGCACTTTTTATTTGCTCTTTTTTATTGTGTATTCTTGAGAGATATATCTCTCCTATCTATCATATCCTAATCTATCTTTTTACCGTAGAGAGATTGACAACCTCTCTTTCGCGTCGGGTTGCAAGTATTTGTTATTTGTGTGCAGGTGGTGCTTATTGGGTGGTGGTGATTCTCCTACTGGTTCGATAACCTTGGTTTCACAACTAAGGGAAATACTTACCGTCGCTGTGCTACATCATCCCTTCCTCTTAGGGGAAATACCGACGCAGTCTCAAGCCACGTCAAAGGAATTTCTGGCGCCGTTGCCGGGGAGGAAGCCATTTCTTCTACGTGCCAATCTTAGGCGCCGAGGAGACTCCATCGTCATCTACCAGGTTCCTAATCACAAATCTCATCTCCTTGCAATTACATTATTTGCCATTTGCCTCTCGTTTTCCTCTCCCCCACTTCACCAATTTGTCATTTTATTAGCCCTTTTTTTTGTTTGCCTTTTTCTCGTCAGATCTCTTGCTTGCTTGCAATCTTGTTTGTGTGGTCATGATGCCTCAAAGAAAGTACTATGATGTTCCTTACCCCAATATTTTGCTTGAAATTGAGAAAAGTACTAAGGAATATATGATTACGGAATTGGAGCATAATAAGTATTTTACCGATGAGCTTAGAGAACACTCTACCGTGCTAGATGCCATAACGAAACAACTTGATGATATCAGTGGAGAAGTCTGTAATCTTCAATCTAAATATGCTCATGCTAAAAATTTGCTTGGTAAAATCTCCGATGCACAAGCTACTTTAATAAATCAAATGGCCGCCAAACCGATCTCTCTAAAGGATAAAAATGATGAAGATCTTAAAGTGATTGGTGTTTCTTCTATTGATTCCTTGTTTAGTAATATTAAAATTGTTGATAAAGGGACTGAAGTAGAGTCAACTTTAGTTAGAAGGCGTCCCAATAATTTGGAGGGTGAAATTTTTGATAAAAGTGGGTTTGAAGAGGTCAAAACTTTAACTAGTGATGTGTCCACTATTTTGGATTGTAAAGACTTTAATTATGATAGTTGCTCTTTGATTGAATGTATTTCTTTTCTGCAATCCATGTTGAATTCACCCCATGCTTATGAGCAAAATAAAGCTTTTATTAAACATATCGTTGATGCCATGATGAAATCTTTTAAAGAAAAGTTGGAGTCGGAAATTTCTATTCCTAGAAAATTACATGATGAGTGGGAAACTACTATTAAAGTCAAGATCAAAAATTATTAGTGCTTTGCTTTATGTGATTTGGGTGCTAGTGTTTCCACGATTCCGAAATCTTTATATGATGTGCTTGGTCTCACCAATATTGAAGAATGTTCTCTCAATTTGCACTTTGCGGATTCTACTATTAAAAAACCTTCGGGAAGAATTAATGATGTTCTTATTCTTGCAAATAGGAACTATGTGCCCATAGATTTTATTGTGCTTGATATTGATTGCAATCCATCTTGTCCCATTATACCTGGTAGACCGTTTTTATGTACTATAGGTGCCGTGACTGATATGAAAGAAGGCTATATTCGTTTTCAATTTCCACTAAGAAAGGGTATGGATCACTTCCATAGAACAAGAATTAAGCCACCATATGAATAAATCATGAGGGCATCCTATGGATCCAAAACCAAAGATGACAATACTTGAAACTATGCGTTATGCCTCGCTAGGGGCGTAAAACAATTGCGCTTGTTGGGAGGCAACTCAATTAATAAATTTATTATTGCTTTTTCCTTTCTATTTTTGAGTGTTGACACAATTATGCCTCTGTTATGATTGTGTTTTATGGTTTATTTAGTGTTTGTGCCAAGTAGAACCTTTAGGATGATTCATAAGATGAGTAGAAGCGATGCTGAATCTGAAACAGAAACTTTGCGTCCAGTGTTCGAATTTTCATTTTTTACTGGAACGTTATGTTCAGCTGAAATTTTAACAAAGTGTTGGTATACAAATTATTTACGTTGTCCTAATATTTCAGAATTTTTAGAGTTAGATAAGTATGGTTCGAGTACATATTACTAAAGACTGTTCTGTTTAAGAAAGATTATGTTTTCGTTGCATCATGTGCTTGTTTTGCTGAATCTATGGGTTTTATTGAAGGGTATGCTCCATGGTAAAGTTAAATACAGTAGGTATAATGCAATAACAAAATATGAATTAGTTTGCAACAACACCTAAAGTAGTGATTTTCTTTATTATACTAACGGATCCCACGAAGATTTTGTTGAGTTTTCTGTGATTGAAGTTTTCAAGTTTTTGGTGAGATCACGATGGATGAAGGAATAAGGAGTGAAAAGAGCCTAAGCTTTGGGATGCTATAGCGCCCCCAAGATATATCCAAAGAGAAACAAGCAACTAAGCTTGGGGATGCCCACGAGTTGCATCCCCTCTTTCTTCTAACGACCATCGGTTGTTTACTTGGAGCTATATTGTTATTCGTCACATTATCATGAGTTTTGCTTGGAGCGTCTTGTATCATTTGAGTCTTTGATTGCTTTGCTTGTTAGTTTGTTACTTGTATCCTTGCTCTACACACCTATTTGAGAGAGCCAAAATTATGCTATGATTTTTTAGAATTGCTCTATATGCTTCACTTAAACTTTTTGAGCTATAGAATTGCTCTAGTGCTTGACTTATATCTTTTTGAGAACGGTGTGCTTGGAAATTTTTGAAGAAATACTCTCATGCTTCACTTAGATTAATTTGAGAGTTAGTAAATTTTGAAGAAATCCTCTCTTGGTTCACTTATACCTTTTTGAGAGATGAAATCTTTATGCTCATGTGCTTCACTTAGATTTGTTTGAGCTAGTCAAAAAGCAATGGCAATATATGAAACTAGTCCCAAAGTGGTAGATATACAAGGAGGATATAATAAAAACTTTCATGAAGATCATTGGACAAATTAAACTTGAATCCTTGTAATTTTTAAACATGGTGATAGTAATATGTGAGTCATGTTAGCGAGTAATTATGGTTTAGTAGGAATATTGGTGTTAAGGTTTGTGATTCCCTATGCAAGTACGAAAGTCAATAGTTATAAAATGAAGTTACATCCTACTTATGGAGCATTATTCCGTGTTAGTTATGCTCAATGCTCTCTTATGTGAATTTTTGTTTCTTGGTTTGGTTGCTTCTCAATCTATTTGCTAGCCTCCATTTGTACTAAGTAGAAATACTACTTGTGCATCCAAAATCCTTAAACCAAGTTTTGCCTTATGAGTCCACCATACCTACATATATGTGGTATTTCCATGCCATTCCAAGCAAATTTATATGTGCCATCTCTAATTTTTAAAATAAACTTCTCTTTTGTGTGCTCGTACCGCTCCTGAAACGGTGGGGAGTGTCCAATAATTATCCATGCTAGATGTGTTATTCTCAAGATGAGTGTTTATTCACATGTCATTGCACGAGAGTGCGGCGGTAATAGGGATTCCCATTCCCGAAATTAAAAATATTTACTTTATGCTGCCAATTAATAAATTCCTTGGAAAGTGTTGGTATGGAAGGCAACCGTGGATACGGCCCGCCATGGAATGTGAAAGTATGATGGAAAAAGGAATAAACTTTATTTTCTGTTTGGGAACCGCCTATGATATATCTAGGATGGAAAGTATTGTGAACTACTTTGTCATTTTCGTTGACAGGAAAGGCATGCCACCCAAAACGTTTTTCTCTCTCTATTTAAACTTTGAGCACTGGCACCTGTACAAATCCCTACTTCCCTCTGCGGAGGGCCTATCTATTTACTTTATGCAATTTTTATTTTTACTTTGAGTCTCCATCTTCTCTTATAAAGTACCAACTAGGGGGCACTATGATCGTACTTGAGCATTGGGTATAGCTAATATTTGAGTGTGTTTCATGAATGGATCAATGATTGGGCATGATGGGCTAGGGATAACTTTCTTTAGTGTTGTAATTTTGAAATACATGGTTGCTTGTTGGCATGCTTGAGTATTGAAGTCATTATGTTTAAACTAAACTATTGCTTTGAATAATCTAAAAGTCCAAATGTCCATGCTACAAAGAAAAGAATATGAGATGAACATGTTAGGCAACATTCCACATCAAAAATTCTGTTTTTATCATTTACCTACTCGAGGACGAGTAGGAATTAAGCTTGGGGATGCTGATATGTTTCCAACGTATCTATAATTTTTTCTTGTTCCCTGCTGTTATATTATCATTCTTAGATGTTTTAAAATCATTTTATAACAACTTTATATCATTTTTTGGGACTAACCTATTGACATAGTGCCAAAGTGCCAGTTGCTATTTTTGCTTGTTTTTTACTTCGCAGAATATCAGTACCAAACGGAGTACAATCGCGATGAAACTTTTTGGAGATTTTTTCTAGACTAGAAGACACCCAGTGGGCCAAAGAAGTGCCAGAGAGGTGGGCTGTGGAGGCCACAACCCACATGGGCGCGCCAGGGGGCCCCCGGCGCGCCCTGGTGGGTTGTGCCCTCCACGGGGCCCCCATCCACCGCCTCTGACGCCTATAAATACCCAAATATTCAGAAAACCCTAGGGGATTTGACGAAAAATACATCCAACCGCCAGAAGTTCCAGAACCTCGAGATCCAATCTAACACCATCACGGAGGGGTTCATCTTCTTCATAGGTGCCTCTCCGATGATGCGTAGTAGTCCACCATAGACCTACGGGTCCGTAGGCAGTAACTATATGGCTTCCTCTCTCTCTTTCGATTCTCAATATAATGGTCTCTTGGAGATCTATTTGATGTAAACTTTTGCGGTGTGTTTGTTGGGATCTGATGAATTTTGAGTTCATGATCAGTTTCTATCCATGAATATTATTTGAGTCTTCTTTGATCTCTTATATGCATGATTACTTATAGCCTCGTATTTCTTCTTCGAATCTTTGGTTTAGTTAGGCCGACTAGATCGATTTTTCTTGCCATGGGAAGAGGTGCTTTGTGATGGGTGTCGGTGTCAAAACCGGCGGATCTCAGGTAGGGGGTCCCGAGCTGTGAGTCTAGGATCGATGGCAACAGGGGACGAAGGAGACGATGTTTACCCAGGTTCAGCCCCTCCTATGGAGGTAAAACCCTACGTCCTAGTCGATTATATTGATGTGTATGAAGGTTACAGTGTTGATCTACCTCGAGATCGAATAGCTAAAACCCTAGATGAGTCTCTCTGTTTTACAATCTAACCCCCCCCCCCCCGGTTTATATAGACACCGGGGGGTACCTAGGGTTTACACATGATAGGTCTCTCGCTGGAGATGGAGATGCCGATTTCCTCATCTTGACTGGGAGTGCACGACGCGCCTTCGAGACTTCCTTCTAGAATACGGGGTCATGGTGTATCCAGCCCTTCCTGCGATAGTCAGAGAGCGGCCCACCAAGCCGGCTTATTGGGAGATAGGCCAGCGGCCCGAGGACCCCTTAGTCCATGACTCCCTCAGTAGCCCCCAAACTAGCCCCCAACGCCAAGGGTCACAGCACTGGCAGTTCCACGTGATCGGAGTCTTCGGCTTGCGGGGTGAGTTCTTCTTCCCACTAATGATCGGCTGAGTCTAGTCCGGCTCCCGATGATTTTTCCGACCATACGATCGTCCGGACGCCATGAGTTGGTTAGCCCCAAAGGACAAACATCAAAGTGTAAACAGTGCTGTCTGACAGCCTTTTTGACGAAGGGTCGTGGCCTATCACGACCACTGAACCAGTTATAAAATCTTGATTCGCAGTTCGAGGCCGTTTTTACATTGGCATGACTTATCAATGTATAGATCGTACCCCGTTTCGCACGGGATATGATTAATGCCCTAGGTAATGGCATGGAGATCTCGGGAAGCGGAGAGACTTGCGGCGCGGTAGAGGGAGGCTCATCGGCGTCACGCTTCATAAAAGGGAAAAAGCCCCGAGGCCTATTCACGCTTTCCATTCGCATCCCTCGCTTCCTCCGTCTTCCCAAGCTCCAAGAGCCCAGATCCAGTTCTCCCTCAATCTCTCCTCCGAGCTTAGTCATGGCGGGTTCGGGCTCTATGGGCAAGTGAGAGGCCTCCACGGTCACCGACAAGGACATCCGGGAGTTAAAGCTCGCCGGCTACCTCCCCGCCAACGTCTTCCACCGTGCTCCGGAGGCGAACCAGGTGGTCTCGACCCCTTAGCCAAGCGAGAGGGTGGTGTTCATCCCCCACTTCCTCCGGGGACTAGGATTTCCGCTCCACCCCTTTGTTAGGGGCCTGATGTTTTTCTATGGGTTAGACTTCCACGATCTTCCCCCGAACTCATTCATGCATATTTCGGCATTCATCATTGTCTGCGAAGCCTTCCTGCGGGTCGAGCCGCACTTCGGCCTGTGGCTCAAGGTATTCAATGTCAAGCCGAAGATAGTCGCGGGTGAGCACGCAGACTGCGGAGGGGCGGTAATCAGTAAGCTCCCCCGCGTCGAGTGGCCGGCCGGTACCTTCATCGATACAATCAAGATCTGGCAGAAGACATGGTTCCACATCATCGAAGCAAGGGACGAGGACTGGGTGGCACCTGCCAAGTTCGGATCAGGACCTCCTGCGAGGTTGACCTCGTGGCTCAAGAATGGCCTCGACTGGGGGTCGGACGCAGAGGTGAAATCGCTGCAGAAGCGCATTTCATCGATAATCGCGGCCAAGATCGAGCTGGTTAATGTGGTCCAGGTCATGCTCTGACGCCGTCTTCTCCCCTGCCAGCATCGGGCCTCCCCAATGTGGGATTATCAGCTTGAGGACGAGCCCACCATGCGCCAACTCTTCCGCACTACCCATGAGAAATTGTGGAAAGTGCTATTCAAGCCCTAGAAAAACTGGCCGGCCGAGGAAGAAGACGTAGGTCTTGACGCCGACAACCCTCCTGCCCAGGTATGATAAAAAAATTAATTCTCTCGCTCTGTTCTTTCACAAAAAGGCTGAACACCTTTCCCCTCATCCTTGCAGAAATGGTTGAACAAGGCCGTGGAAATTAACTGCCCGGCTCCACAGCCTGATGACCCCAGGTCGGATTTGTTGATGGCGATGCTCGTCGTGGCGCCGTACACGGTGCCAGAGAGGAAGGAGAAGAAGAAGAAGGCCAGAGAAGGTCTTCGACTAAGGGCTCTTCTGGACACTATGTCCGGGGAGACCCACGCCTCTTCCACTCACGAGGAGGAGCACGAGGATGGAGGGGGGAGCAATTCCATCCTCACAAGGAAAAGGGCAGCGTCAGCGGACGCCGCGGAGGACCTACCTCCTCCTGCCACGAAGAGAGCGTGTCGGCCGAGGTTAATCCTGGTCGACGACAGCTCGGACTCCGATGCTAAGTCTGAGGACTTTGAGAGGGTTCCCCGAAGGAACCTAAGGGTCAAGCCCCCAGCCCAAAGGTACGAATCCGAAGACCCCCTAGGTCATTTATGTGAAGTTTCTAATGTTTTAAATGGACGAATGCCTTTTAATCTGCAGCCCACCACGCGCTCTCCCCACTGACCAAATATCGGATGGGGAGTCTCCACCCGCCGAGCTGGCGGAGAGTGGGACTACGTCACACCCCACACCTTCAGGGGCCGCGAAGGAGGCCGCGGATGAGTCATCCCGCCAGGCTCCTCCGGAGCCGAACACCGGCGGCGAGGGTGACGATGTTATTGTAGGACCGAAAGTATGTCTAGAGGGGGGGTGATTAGACTACTTGACCAAATAAAAGTTTTGCCTTTTCCCAAATTTTAGGGTTGACAGTTTTTAGCATTTCATGGCAAGTCAAGTACACCCTACACATGCATGTCTAAGAGTATAGCAGCGGAAAGTAACAACAAGCATGTATAGAAGGGATAGGGTAGGAGGATCAAACGCAGTTGTAGACAAGATGATTTTTCCCGTGGTTCCGATAGGTGGTGCTATCGTACATCCACCTTTATTGAGTCTTCAACCCACGGAGGGTAACGGTCGCGAGAGTCCACGGAGGGCTCCACCCATAAGGGTCCACGAAGTAGCAACCTTGACTATTCCATAACGGCTTCCGTCCACGATGGACTAGCCTCACTATGGGTAGATCTTCACGAAGTAGGCGATCTCCTTGCCCTTACAAACTTCTCGGTTCACTCCACAACACGAAGTAGGAGGCTCCCAAGCGACACCTAACCAATCTAGGAGGCACCACCCTCCAAAAGGTAATAGGCTCGGTAATGTCGATGAACTCCTTGCTCTTGTGCTTCAAGATGATAGACTCCTCAACACACAATCACTCTCTCACAGATTTGACTTGGTAGAATAGATGGGATTGGTGGAAAGCAACTTGGGGAGGCTAGAAATCAAGATCCATATGGTTGGAGTGGAAGATCTTGACCTCAACACAAGACTAGGTGGTTCTCTCTCAGAAAACTGGATGGGGCAAGTATGGAATAGTTCTGAGTGCTTCTCTTTCGAGTAGGTGGTGGTCGAGGGGTATATATAGGCATCCCCAAAAATCCAACCGTTACACACAAAATGACCAACTCGGTGGCACCGATGTGTTAATCTCGATGGTACCGAAGTGACCAAAAGATGGCAACTTTTGAAACTCGGTGAGACCGCTATAGGAAACTCGGTTGCACCGATAAG
The DNA here is from genome assembly GCA_039707655.1 of Elymus sibiricus. Classification (NCBI taxonomy): domain Eukaryota; kingdom Viridiplantae; phylum Streptophyta; class Magnoliopsida; order Poales; family Poaceae; genus Elymus; species Elymus sibiricus. The sequence goes on along the minus strand of CM077675.1, from coordinate 44,699,268 downwards.
GTGACCAACGGTCAGATTGACAATCTCGGTGACACCGATCCAACAATCTCGGTTGCACCGATATTGTGAATTTGCATAACAGAGAGTTGGCAACCCAAACTCGGTGGCACCGGTATGGAATCGGTTGCACCGAAGTGGCTAGGGTTTGGCTGAGTCTGTCTGAGGTGAGAATCGGTGGCACCGAAATGGAAAAGTTGGTTGCACCGATTTTGAGTATTTGGCTATGACAGACTTTGGTGGGAGATCTTGTGGGTGTTTTTGGTGACTGTCACTTGTGCACGTATGAGCATTTTGTTCACCAACAAAACCTTACCCCCTTTTAATAGTATTGGCTTTCCTATGGACTCAAAGTGATTTCTCACAAATGTAAAATGTAGAGTCCTCTTCCTTGAAGCTTTGCCAACATATTTCCTTGCATCTTGGGGTATTCCACAATCTCCTCAATCCTTTTGCCATCCCTATCATTGAACATTTCCGGAAATATACTTGGTGGAAACATTAGTTCAATGACTTATATCTTGGTATGAATTACCAAAACCACCAAGGGAGCAAGTGTGCTTTCAATCTCCCCCTTTTTGGTAATTGATGACAACATATAGATCAAAGCTTCGACATATGATATAATCAATGAATATAATCGTCGCTTTGAGAAGTATGTGATAAGCAAGAGCTCCCCCTAAATTTGTGCATTATTTGAATTTGCATTTGAATGCAAATGCACAATCGATTAGGTACATGGGGCACTTCTTCCATGTCACATACAACTTGGTGGTGTGCGATAATAATAAGAGTGAACATCATAGCACAACACAATCAAGCAAACATGAATGATCATCTCACAAGCATTAAAATGATAGGAAGTAGTAGCATCACACATAAAGCGTATGATCAAACATCACAAACATGTGTCACAAGCAACCAAAAGATCAAGCGTTTTGAAAAGCGAATAACAACCAAAACTCTCTCTCACTCGAAGCCTAAAGATCTATATACACTTCTCCCCCTTTGGCAACAATTTACCAAAAAGTTCAAAGGCATATATCTAAGCGTTCTTGGGCTGCTCTCCTCCGGTTGTTGATGAAGGAGTCGAGAGAACGGCATCGGCGAAGATCTCTACAGATGTCGTGGATGGAGTTGGAGTGGCAACTGGAGGTACTGGAGCTGATGGAACAGGAGCTGAGGTGACAGTGGCTGGAGCTGATGAAGAGGACCTCAAGTACGGAGCTGGCACAGTGGCTGATTTGGCCTGAGTGGGGAACTGTGTGTCTGGCCTGAGAGGTGATCCATCCTCATCATCATCATCATCACAAAAATAAGTCTGAGGAAGAGGCACTGAGTCAACTTCCTTCTTGAGCTCATTAACTGTCTTAGTCAGCCCATCCACCTTATCATTAAGAGTCTTGATCCTGTTCTCAAAGATCCTGACAAGACTGTTTTGATTTTCCAGTATGTCCTTGATGTCCTTGTTCATGCCTTGAACAGATGAGATCAAAAGATCCATTTGCTCGTTCCCGGATCTGGGGATCTGAGCACTAGTGGCTCTAGCTGCCTCTGCTTCTGCCTGAGCTGCAGCTGATGTGGGATGTTCTGGGTCCATCACCACAACGTTGTCCTCGAGATCTGGCTGTAGGGGCAAGTGGGGATGATCTAGAGCAAATATGTGCTTCTCCAACTTTGAATTGATAAGCATCTGGATATAGGGTGCATAACAGCAAGAGCGCTTCTGATCAGCAATCAAGTCCATGACTCTGATCCTGGTGTGTCTGTCAAGGTGGATCAACATGTTAATGGAGTAGCCTCGGATCATCTTGTCATCTCCTGACTTGGGCATCAAGGTATGCCTCAGAATGGTGTTCATGGTGCGGAGGCCAGCCTGAAGAAAGTAGATGGATCATAGCCTGTGAGACTTCACGTTAGCAGCAGGGATCTCCTTATACATATTGGCCATAGCGTTGTGGCTCTCCTTGGATTCTGAGTAGACATCCAAATCACCATCCTGTGCTTCTGGGACTCCTAAGATGGCAGCCCACTCCTCAACAGTAGATTCATACCTTGCACCTTCAGTCATCCATACAATTCTACCATCTCCATAGAAATGTGCAGTGGAGTAGAATTGCATGATCATCTCATCATTCCAAGCGGTGAACTCTCTGCCAACAAACTCATCTAATCCAATGCAGTGGAAATTGTCTTGGACACTTGGAAAGTAGTCCTCATTTGTCAAAGAGCACAGTCTCATAGACATCCTGTTGCTCTTTGGTGTAGAATCCTATCTCATAGTAGTCCTCATTTGTCAACGAACTCATCAACATACCGCATATCACTCACAACTGGACTCTTGTCAAAGAGCACAGTCTCATAGAAATCATGTTGCTCTTTGGTGTAGAATCTGTAGTCCACAACTGTCTTCTTTCTCTGGGCATATGGATCAGTAGCTCTCCATGCCCTCAAACCAGAGTCCTTCCTCTTCTTCATATCCTCAGCAAGTGGATAACTGGCATTATGTACTGGAAGGTGTGGCCTAAGCTTCATCAAAGCAGACATAGCATCTTCATCCTCAACAATGGAGGTGGTTCCTTTGTTCTTCTCAGAAGCTGGAATTTGCCTAGACAATCTCTTTGGCTTCTCAACAGCAGGCTTCTTTGCAGCAGACTTGGTGCTCTTGGAAGTACCAGTCTTTGGCATAGCATCAGACATAAGCTTCCTTTTCTTCTTCTTGGGAGGGGCTTTCTCAACATGTTCTTCCTCCTCCTCAGCAGCAGCAGCAGCAGCGTCCTCAGGGTCCTCAAGCATGGAGGTCTGCCTGCTAACAGCATAGACAATCCTCTTCCTGGCACCCTTCTCACCTGCCTTCTTAGGCAATGACTTCTTTGGAGGTGACTCAAGGTGAAGAGCCATCCTTGTCCTAGCACCTTCAGGAGCTCTTCCAGCTACAGAACTAGCATAGACCTTGCCAACAACTCTCCTGGAAGAAGTAGCTCTACTTGCAGACTTCTTGGCAGCCTTCTCTTGCTTATTAGCAAGAACCTCTTCTGGAACGAAGTCTGAATCTTCCTCATCTGAATTTAGCTTCTTCCTAGCCCTAGTAGAAGCCTTGGGCAACCCATGGGAACTGGGAGTGCCTGGATCTGAAGATGAACTAGACTCAGGACTAGTGCCTGAATCCATCTCAACACTTTGCTCTCTCAAGTTGTTCTCACTGTCCTCAGCTCTTGACATATCTGACCCTGTGAATAGAGTATAGAGGAGCAGAATAGAACGAGTCATCACAAAATGTGGCTAGATTTTTGAAATATTTGAACAAAAGATTTTCAAAGTTTTGCATTCTGTCACTTGAATATCGGTACAGCCGAAGCAAAATTGTCGGTGTCACCGAGACTGACTATCTCATTAACAGAAACTTGGCACTCTTTTCGGTGGGACCGAAAAGAGGAACTCGGTTTCACCGAGACAGCTCTCAGCAGCACAGACAGGAAAATCGGTGGTACCAATTTTCTCACTTCGGTTCTACCGAGATTCATCGGGCGGAAGGCAAACCCTAGAAAATCGATCATTCGCTAGACTATGCAAATTTCTTGTGGATAGAACGATGTGCAGACTGTGGCTTATGGAGAAAACAAACCCAGTGCGCGAGAATCAGATGGGGAGTGCAAAGGAGGTCGAATCCGTACCCTAACTCGGCGACGGATCCGCTACGGCGGCGATGATGGAGAAGATTTCGTCGACGGTGGTGATTCCCAGTGGCGGAGGAGCGTAGGGAGACAAGGGCGATGACCAGGGGTCTCGAAGCGGCAGCTTAGGGTTCTGAGGCACGACGGTTTGAGGATGAATTTCAAAATGTCGGGGTCCACAGCATATATACCCACCACTGTCGGTGATACCGATTTTAAATTTTCGGTGTCACCGAGTTCCACAACTGTCAGCTGACAGGGAAACTCGGTGTAACCGAGAATATGAAATCGGTAGTACCGAGATAGAAAACCAGATCAACCCTAGGCATTCGGTGAGACCGAGATTTTGGGGTTGGTTCCACCCTAGGCATTCGGTGAGACCGAGATGCACTTGGGAGGTTTTAATGGTCAGTCCTTGTCGATACGGATTTGGCTTGTGCTTCAAGATGATAGACTCCTCAACACACAATCATTCTCTCACAGATTTGGCTTGGTGGAAGAGATGGGATTGGTGGAAAGCAACTTGGGGAGGCTAGAAATCAAGATCCATATGGTTGGAGTGGAAGATCTTGACCTCAACACAAGACTAGGTGGTTCTCTCTCAAAAAACTGGATGGGGCAAGTATGGAATAGTTCTGAGTGCTTCTCTTTCAAGCAGGTGGTGGTGGAGGGGTATATATAGGCTTCCCCAAAAATCCAACCGTTACACACAAAATGACCAACTCGGTGACACCAATGTGTTAATCTCGGTGGTACCGAAGTGACCAAAAGGTGGCAACTTTTGAATCTCGGTGAGGCCGATATAGGAAACTCGGTTGCACCGATAAGGTGACCAACGGTCAGATTGACAATCTCGGTGACGCTGATCCAACAATCTCGGTTGCACCAATTTTGTGAATTTGCATAACAGAGAGTTGGCAACCCAAACTCGGTGGCACCGGTACGGCATCGGTTGCACCGAAGTGGCTAGGGTTTGGCTGAGTCTGTCTGAGGTGAGAATCGGTGGCACCGAAATGGAAAAGTTGGTTGCACCGATTTTGAGTATTTGGCTATGACAGACTTTGGTGGGAGAGCTTGTGGGTGTTTTTGGTGACTGTCACTTGTGCACGTATGAGCATTTTGTTCACCAACAAAACCTTACCCCCTTTTAATATTATTGGCTTTCCTATGGACTCAAAGTGATTTCTCACAAATGTAAAATGTAGAGTCCTCTTGCTTGAAGCTTTGCCAACCTATTTCCTTGCATCTTGGGGTATTCCACAATCTCCTCAATCCTTTTGCCATCCCTATCATTGAACACTTCCTGAAATAAACTTGGTAGAAACATTAGTTCAATGACTTAGATGTTGTTATGAATTACCAAAACCACCAAGGGAGAAAGTGTGCTTTCATTATGGTTAATGAAGGTATTGTCTTAGGGCATAAAATATCTGAACGGGGTATTGAGGTGGATAAGGCTAAAGTTGATGCAATTGAGAAAATGCCATGTCCTAAAGATATTAAAGGTATTCGGAGTTTCCTTAGTCATGCTGGTTTCTATAGGAGGTTTATTAAGGACTTCTCTAAAATTTCGAGGCCTCTTACTAATCTTTTACAAAAGGATATTCCATTTATTTTTGATGATGATTGTGTAGAAGCCTTTGAAACACTCAAGAAAGCCTTAACTTCTGCACCTATTGTTCAACCGCGTGATTGGAACTTGCCTTTTGAAATTATGTTTGATGGTAGTGATTATGTTGTTGGTGTTGTTCTAGGACAAACAGTTGATAAGAAAATAAATGTTATCCATTATGCTAGCAAAACTCTAGACGGTGCGCAAAGAAATTATGCTACTACTAAAAAAGAATTTTTAGCAGTTGTGTTTGCTTGTGATAATTTAGATCTTACATTGTTGATTCCAAAGTTATTGTTCACACCGATCATGCTGCTATAAAATATCTTATGGAAAAGAAAGATGTCAAACCTAGAGTCAACAGGTGGGTTCTCTTGCTTCAAGAATTTGATTTACATATCACTGATAGGAAGGGAGCTGAGAACCCCGTAGTTGATAACTTGTCTAGGTTAGAAAATATTCTTGATGACCCACTACCTATTGATGATAGTTTTCCTGCTGAACAGTTAGCTGCAATAAATTTTTCTCAAAACACTCCTTGGTATGCTGATTATGGTCACTACATTGTTGCTAAATACATACCACCTAGTTTCACATACCAACAAAACAAAAAATTCTTCTATGATTTAAGACATTTCTTCTGGGATGACCCACATCTTTATAAAGATGGGGTAGATGGTATTATTAGACGTTGTGTACCAGAGCATGAACAGGAACAAATCCTACGGAAATGTCATTCCGAAGCTTTTGGACGACATCATGCGGGAGATAGAACTGCTCACAAGGTATTGCAATTTGGTTTTTATTGGCCTGCTCTCTTCAAGGATGCCCATAAGTTTGTCTTGTATTGTGATGAATGTCAAATAATTGGTAATATCGGTAAGCGTCAGGAAATGCCTATGAATCTCTCACTTGTTGTTGAACCATTTGATGTTTCGGGTTTTGTTTATATGGGACCTTTTCCTTCCTCCAATGGTTATACTCATATTTTGGTTGTTGTTGATTATGTCACTAAGTGGGTAGAAGCTATTCCAACTAGTAGTGCTGATCATAACACCTCCATTAAAATGCTTAAAGAAGTTATCTTCCCGAGGTCTGGAGTCCCTAGATATTTAATGACTGATGGTGGCTCACACTTTATTCATGGTGCTTTCCGTAAGATGCTTTCTAAATATGATGTTAACCATAGAATTGCATCACCCTATAATCCTCAATCTAGTGGTCAAGTTGAACTTAGCAATAGATATTACAAAAAACTGTCAATAGGTCTCGAAAGAATTGGTCTAAGAAACTAGATGATGAACTTTGGGCTTATAGAACAGCTTATAAAAATCCTATGGGTATGTCTCCATACAAAATGGTATATGGAAAATCTTGTCATTTGCCTTTATAGTTAGAACATAAAGTATTTTGGGAAATTAAAGAACTCAATTATGATTTCAAACTTGCCGGTGAAAAGAGGTTATTTGATATTAGCTCACTAGATGAATGGAGAACCCAAGCTTATGAAAATGCCAAACTATTCAAAGAAAAAGTTAAAAGACGGCATGACAAAAGAATCCAAAAGCGGGAATTCAAAGTTGGAGAATATGTTCTTTTGTACAACTCTCATTTTAGATTTTTTGCAGGAAAGCTTCTTTCCAAATGGGAAGGACCATAGATCATCGAAGAGGTTTATCGTTCTAGAGCTATCAAGATTAATAATGCCAAAGGTACTAACCCAAAGGTGGTCAATGGACAAAGAATTAGGCTCTATATCTCAGGTATGCCTATTAATGTTGAAATCAATATTATCCAAACCATGACAATGGAGGAACACATAAAAGAAACCTTCTGGAACACTCCAGAATCCTGAAAAAGAGGAGGTACGTGATACAGTAAGTAAACGGACTCCGAAAAATCTACAAAAATATTTTCTGTCATTTTTGGAATATTACAAAAATTAGGAAAATAAGAAAAAAGCAGGAAAGCAACCGAGGTGAGCACGATACACCAGGGCGCGCCTGCCCCCTCTGGCGTGCCCTGGTGGGTTGTGCCCACCTCGGACATCTTCCCGACTCCGTTTACCTTCCATATTCTTGTTTCCCAAGATAAAAAATTCTTTATATATACCCCCGATTGTTTTGAGCACCGCATCGCAGAAAAATTCTAAGTTCTTGTTTCGTGTTGTTTTCTGGTCAGATCTAGATCTCCATGGCTCCACCAAGCTCCTCCAAGGACAAGTTCTTTGAGAAGGTCATCAACCCGTACTTGACGGAGGTGATGAAGCACCCTCAAACCATTGAGATGCGTGAGGGGGTGCTCCACATCCGAGATGTTCACGGACCCAAGAGGACGGGAAGCATGGAGGCTAGGCTCGAGGCGGTGGAACAAGACATCTTCAAGTGCCAAGGGATGGTGGAGCGTGGACTTAGTGCAAATCACTCCATGATCAGGCAATTCACCCGTGATCACATGGTGGATGGCCGGTCTATGAAGGACATCGTCTTCACCTTCAACGAGCAAATCAATTTTCTGCAAAGTCAAATCTATGATCTTCAAAAGCAAGTTTTTGAGTATGAAGCAAGATTTATAGGTATGAGTTTAGCTGCCACTTGTAGGACTCGGGAGACTCTCGCATCATCTTTCTATGGTGAATCCTTTCCCTGGAAGCCGGAGGACAAACCTACTACTTCATCACCACCACCTTCATCATATTCACCACCAAAGGAAACTTGAGTACACGTGTATGGGCACTCCCCTTGGCTTGAGCCAAGCTTGGGGGAGATGCCCCGGTATCGTATCACCATCACTTTTATTTACCTTTACCTATTTTAGTTCGATCCTTAGCTCTTTCGTGATTTAGTTTAATAAAAGTTTAGTATGATCAATTTTCGAGTGCTAGTTTCGTGATCTATCTATCTATGTAATTGAGTGAGAGTTATATAATAAAGTTTAGTTTGAGCTTTTGCTTCTTTACTTTTTGTTGCAATCAAAATAAAAAGGAAATAAATGAAAATAATTAATACTAATCTTATGGTAAGTAATGACATCACATAAGGAAAAGTATAAGTGGTAAAATTTATTGGAGAATTGATAAACATAGATTGGTCAATGATGCAATTCATGAAAGAATTAATAAGGAAAGAGAAGATTCACATGCAAATACACTATCTTGGACATCTTTTATCATTGTGAGCCCCCATTAAATATTATATGCCAAAATTGTTGGCGTTGGACAAGGAAGACAACGTAATGATTTATGTTTGTTCATATTCACATAGAAGTTATATTGTCATAGATCCTTTCACATGTGGTGCTTGCTCAATATCTTTGCTAGCCAAAAATTCCGCACTAAGTAGAGATACTACTTGTGCATCGAAAAACCCTAAACCCAAACTCATGTTTTGAGAGTACACCATACCTACCTATGGATTGAGTAAGATCCTTCAAGTAAGTTGTCATCGGTGCAGTAAGGCAATAAAAAATTGCTTCTAAATGTGTTTGATCTATTAGTGTAATAGAAAATTTAGCATTGTATGAACTTATGATGCCAAAGTAATAAAAGCGACGGGCTGCATAATAAAGGTTGCTATCATAAGGGGCAATATAATGTGACGTTCTCTTGCAATAAGGGATTTGACATACAAACCAAAAAGCGCTTGACAACCTCTGCTTCCCTCTGCGAAGGGCCTATGTTTTACTTTTATGTATTTACTTTTATGCAAGAGTCAAAGTATTCTTCCCTATTCCTTTTTACTTTTTATTTTCGCAAGCATCATGTGGTGAGTAAAGATGTAGGCACATATATCCAGTTGGATATGAGTGAGCATGAGTTATTATTGTTGACATCACCCTTGAGGTGAATACGTTGGGCGGCGAAACTATAAGCCCCTATCTTTCTATGTGTCCGGTTGAAACTTTTTGCTCATGGGTATGCTGTGAGTGTTAGCAATCATAGAAGATTAAATGATGGTTGAGCATGTGGACTTTCCAAAAGGCTCCGAAACGAGACCCTTCCTGAAAATATGATGAATTGTAGTTGCAAAGTTTACTGACAACATAGTTTGTTAGTTTTCAATAAGGTTTATGCTTTATACTTCTATGTTGTGATGAGTTGTTACTTGTTCATGAGAAGTTATATAGGAAAAGTTACATGAAAAAGTCCTATGATAAAGTTTGTTGCTGCTATGATAATAAGCATGATGCTACTATATTCGTATTTTGTTTTTAACGACACCTCTCTCTCAAACCATGTGGACATGGTTTTCGATATCGGCTTTCGCTTGAGGACAGGCGAGGTCTAAGCTTCGGGGAGTTGACATGTCCATTTTGCATCATGATTCCTTCTTTTATTTATAATGTTTTTATGCATAATAATGCTTTATGGAGTAATTCTAATGCATTTTCTCTCATAATATGCAAGGTTTGCACAAAGAGGGAGAATGCCGGCAGTTGGAATTCTAGACCTCAAAAAGCATATCAGAGATACCTATTCTGCACATCTCCAAATAAGTTGAAACTTCACAGAGAATTATTTTGGAATATATGAAAAATACTAGAGCAAATAACTACAGGAGGGGGCCACCTGGTGAGCACAAGACACCAGGGCGCGCCAGCCCCCCATGCGCGCCCTGGTGGGTTGTGCTCAGCCCAGCCCACCTCCGGTGTCCATCTTCTGGTACTTAAGGTCTTTTGACCTATAAAAAATAAGGGAGGACTTTCGGGACGGAAGGCCGCCATCTCGAGGCGCAACTTGGGCAGGAGCACTTTTGCCCTCCGGCGGAGCGATTCCGCCGGGGGAACTTCCCTCCCGGAGGGGGAAATCGAAGCCATCGTCATCACCAACACTCCTCTCATCTTTGGGAGGCCAATCTTCATCAACATCTTCAACAGCACCATCTCCTCTCAAACCCTAGTTTATCTCTTGTGTTCAATCTTTGTACCGGAACCTCAGAATGGTACTTGTGGGTGACTAGTAGTGTTGATTACATCTTGTAGTTGATTACTATATGGTATATTTGGTGGAAGATTATATGTTCAGATCCATTATGCTATTTAATACCCCTCTGATCTTGAGCATGAATATTATTTGTGCGTAGTTACCTTTGTTCTTGAGGTCACGGGAGAAGTCATGTTGCAAGTAATCATGTTAATTTGATATGTGTTCGATATTTTGATGATATGTATGTTGTGATTCCCTTAGTGGTGTCATGTGAATGTCGACTACATGACACTTCACCATCTTTGGGCCTATGGGAATGCGTTATTGATAATCCCCAAGTGCAAGGAATCATCGTAGCAATTTCCAAAGGTGGAAGTGATAAGTATGGAGTGTCGAACCCACAAGGAGATAAAGGTAAGATCAATATTCTCTCAAGTCCTATCTGCCACTGATACAACTCTACGTACGCCGACCGTTTGCTTCCAACTAGAAACGAGAAATAGAACTAGGTTGTGGGTATGAAGAGAATAGCTTTGCATGATAACAGAGAACTAAAATATAAAAATAGGTGCTGTTATCATAAAGTTAGAATATATTACAATAAATTACAAATAGCGAGTGTGGAATAATGATGGGTCGGTGTGCGGAATTGTCCTAGGCCATTGTTAACAAGATCGTTAATCATTATTGCAATTTTATATGAGGGAGAGGCATAAGCTAACATACTTTCTCTACTTGGATCATATGCATTTATGATTGGAACTCTAGCAAGCATCCACAACTACTAAAGATCATTATGGTAAAACCCAACCATAGCATTAAAGCATCAAGTCCCCTTTATCCCATACGCAACAACCCACCTACTCGGGTTTATGCTTCTGTCACTCAAGCAACCCACTATAAGCGAATCATGAACGTATTGCAACACCCTACAGTGGGAATCCTTCACATGTGCGCGGCACGAAAGGCACCATAGGACAACACCAAAGTAAAACATACAACTCAAACCAATCTAGATCATCAATCAACCCAAAGGACAAAAGAAATCTACTCAAAACATCATAGGATGGCAACACATCATTGGATCATAATATGTGGCATAAAGCACCATGTTCAAGTAGGGGATTACAGTGGGGTGCGGGAGAGTGGCCCGCTGAAGGATATGAGGATGGTGATGAAGAAGGTGATGTTGATGAACACGATCACCGCGACGATGGTTCCCCCGATGGCACTCCGGCGCCACCGAGAGAGAGGGGGAGAGGGTCTCCCCGTTGTGCTTCCTCCTCCATGGCCTCCCCCCTGAGTGGGGAGAGGTTCTCCCTCTGGTCCTTGGCCTCCATGGCGATGATGGCCCCTCCGTCTTCCTCCTCCATGGTCTCCGGTGATGGTGACCCCCTCCGGCAGGGTGCCGGAGAGGGCCAAGATTGATCTTTCGTGGCTATAGGGACTTGCGGCGGTGGAACTTCCGATCTAGGTTTCTTTCTGGAGGTTTCTTGATTTATAGGAGTACTTGGCGTTGGAATCAAGTCAGGGGGGTGCTCGAGGGACCCACAGGCCAGGGGGCGTGCCCCCTAGGCTTGTGGCTTCCTCGGGACTCCTCTCCGGTATCTTTTTGCTCCAGTATTTTTTATATTTTCCAAAAATATTCTCCGTAAATTTTCAGCCCATTCCGAGAACTTTTATTTCTGCACAAAAACAACACCACGGTAGCTCTGCTGAAAACAGCGTCAGTCCGGGTTAGTTCTAATCAAATCATACCAAAATCACATAAAATTATTGTAAACATGGCATGAATACTTCATAAATTATAGATACGTTGGAGACGTATCAGCATCCCCAAGCTTAATTCCTGCTCGTCCTCGAGTAGGTAAATGATAAAAGAAATAATTGATGAAGTGTGAATGCTAGCAAGTGCACAAGTTTGATCAATGATAATTCCAATCACTTTTTCTAGCATCAATATAAACCATAAACAGTAGCTCATCTCATAAAACTTCTCATGATCAAGTAACAAGCTATTCACATGTTAAAGTATAGACCAGAAAGTTTCTTGAAAACTAACAAACCATATTCCTAGTCATCGAACAATTGCAATTCATCTTATTTTCAGGAAGGGTCTATGTAAGAGCTTTGATTTAGCAAATTCCACATACTCAACTATCATATAGTCTTCTATGATTATTGACACTCAAAGCATATTTTTAGAACAAATAGCATCCATCGAACACAGAGAAAGATAGGGGCTTAATGTTTCGCCTCCCAACTTATTTATCATATAGATAATTGTCAACAATAATAATTCATGATCAAATATATTTGTGTGGATATATATGTCTAGATCATTCCCCAACACATGACGCTTGCCAAGAAAAAAAAGGCGAAATATAGGAAGTGGTGAAGATCACCATGACTCTTGCATAAAGGTAAGTACTAGAAAGTAAAAGATAGGCCCTTCGCAGAGGGAAACAGAGGTTGGCATGCGCTTTTTGGTTTTGGATGTGCAAACCCTTAATGCAAAGGAACGTCATGTTGTATTGCCCTTTGTGATAGCAACCTTTATTATGCAGTCCATCGCTTTTATTTCTTTACCATCACAAGTTCGTACAACGCTTATTTTCCCTTATAATAAAAGATCATAAATATTTAGGAGCAATTTTTATTTCTTTTTGCACCGATGACAACTTACTTTAAGGATCTTACTCAATCCATAGGTAGGTATAGTGGACTCTCATGGCAAAACTGGTTTAAGGGTGTTTGGATGCACAAGTAGTATTTCTACTTGGTGCGGAAGTTTTGGCTAGTATGAGGTGGAAGCAAGCACCACATGTTGGAGGATCCATAACAATATAACTTCTATACAAATATACCCAAACATAACTCATTAAGTTGTCTTCCTTGTCCAATTTTAACTAATTTGCTCGAGTTTGAAAATAATTAATGAGCTCACAATCATAGAAGATGTCCAAGATAGTATATTTATATGTGGAATCTCTCTTCCTTCAATATTCTTTCATGAATTGTTCAAGTGACCAATGCGGTGTTTGCTAACTTTCAATAAAGTTTACCACCTATACTTATTATGTGTGAATTCATTACTCCCCATGGGATAAGTATATGAAGCATATTTAATTTCAGATTTATGATATTCAATTCATTCAACCATTTACTCATAGGATATAAGTGAAGCACGAGAGCGAATGACAAACTACTCCAAAAAGATATAAGTGAAGATCAATGCGTAGTCAACAATTATATAACTATGTGAAGACTCTCTCATCTAAGAATTTCATAAATTAAGTAGTTTATTAAACAGCAAGCAAAATAAAAATAGCACTCCAAGAATAGCACGCATCATGTGAAGGAATAAAAATTTAGGCTCAACATAGGCTAACCGATAATTGTTGATGAAGAGAGGTGGGATGCGTAGCATCCCCAAGCTTAGATGCTTGAGACTTCTTGAAATATTTATTTGGGGTGCCTTGGGCTTCCCTAAGCTTGAGCTTTTGTATCTCGTTCAATCCTCTCATATCATGGTTTCACCTATTCTCAAAAACTTCATCCACACAAAACTTGAAAAGAACTCGTGAGATAGGTTAGTACACATAATAATAAATCAACTCTTTATGTACTTCCAAGACAAGTTTCATAATAATTTTCAAACATTAGGTAATGTATACTACCATTTCCACAATTTATATCTACCAATATAGGCTATGGAAACTATAGGATAAGTAGATAACGAAACTATGACAGCAATCTGTCCAAATAGAACAGCCTGTAGCAATTTATGAAAACAGTGTACTACTGTAACTCAAACAATTATGAAACTTTAGGACATACTAAATAATTTATATGACAATGCTGTGTAAACATTTCAGAAGGTTTTCACGTTCCAGTAAAATATGAAAATTCAAACACTACAGAAAAAGTTTCTGTTTTTACACAGCACACATCAAACATGCAATTCAAGCATCCTAAAGGCAATTCTTGGAACTTTTTATTGAAAAACAAAATTATGAATAACACCTAACAGAAAATAATAAAATATAATGACGATGCAAGCAAAGCACATATTATGTGATGAATAAAAATATAGCTCCAAGTGAGGTTACCGATAATGTTGAAGACGAAAGAGGGGATGCCTTCCGGGGCGTCCCCAAGCTTAGTTGCTTGGATCTTCCTTGAATATTACCTTCGGGGTGCCTTGGGCATCCCCAATCTTACGTTCTTTTCACTCCTTGTTCTCCTCATATCGGTGTCTCACCCAAAACTTGAAAACTTCAATCACACAAAACTTAACGGAACTTCGTGAGAAGGGTTAGTGTAATAAAGATAAATAATTCACTTAGGTACTGTCAAGACAAGATTCATAATTGCTTCCACATGATTCCTACTGTATTATACCATTCCCATAATTTATACCGCTAAATATAAGCTATGGAAACACTAAAACAAGAAAACTATGCATGCAAAACACAATCTGTCAAAAACAGAACAGTCTGTGAAGATCTGTAGTGTAACCATACTTCCCTGTCTCAAAAACTTCTGATAAATTAGGAAAACCTGAAGAATTTGTATATTAATACTGTGTAAAAATTTCAGAAACTTATAACTCTCTGGTGAATTTCTAAAAATTCTGGACTGGGCACCAAAGTTTCTGTTTTTGCACAGAATCAAGTCAACTATCAACCATACTATCCCAAAGGCATTACTTGGCACTTTATTGAAATAAAAGGCACAAAACATAGTTACTACAGTAGATTAATCATGTTAAAACACAAAAACTGAAATGGTAAATATTGGGTTGTCTCCCAACAAGCGTTTTTCTTTAATGCCTTTCTAGCTAGGCATGACATTGATACACTTCCAAGCCCAATTCCGATGGAAATTTTATTCATACTCTAAAAGATATAAGTGAAGTTCATAGAGCATTCTACAATTAATGAAGATGAACCAATACCCAAGCTCAAAGTATATAAGTGAAGCACATGAAGCATTCTATAAAGCCATACTCAAAAGATTAAAGTGAAGCACAAAGAGCATTCTACAAAGCCATACTCAAAAGATTTAAGTGAAGCACAAAGAGCATTCTACAAAGCCATACTCAAAAGATTTAAGTGAAGCGCATGAAGCATTCTAAAAATCAATGAAGGACTATCTCATACTAGAAGGGTGCATAAAAGGAAAAGAAAAACACTAAAGACGCATATCATGTGAAAAAAACAAAAACCGAGGTATACCGATAATTGTTGAAGAATAAAGATGGGATGCCTTCCGGGGCATCCCCAACCTTAGATGCTTGAGTCGCCTTCAAATATTTACTTGGGGTGCCTTGGGCATCCCCAAGCTTGAAATCTTGTCTGTCTGTATTCTTCTTATATCGATACCTCCTCGATCTTCGACCACTTCATTCACACAAAACTTAACAAAACCCTCGGGAAATCCGTTAGTATAATAAAGCAAAATACTACTTTAAGTACTGTTTTGAACTCATTCCAAATTCATATTAGCATTATATCTACTGTAGTCCAACTTCACCATGGTTCATACCCTCCGATACTACCCATAGATTCATCAAAATAAGAGAACAATGCATAGAAAACAGAATCTGTCAAAAACAGGACAGTCTGTAGCAATCTGAAAACTTCGTATACTTCTGTAACTCAAACAATTCTGAAAATTAGGGAAAATTAAACAATTTGTATAGAAGTACTGTGTAAAAATTTCAGAAACTTTTGACGTTCCACTGAGAAATGTAAATTCATGCACTACAGTCAATGTTTCTGTTTTTGCACCGCACAAAGCAAACAAGCAATCTAATCATCCTAAAACCAACTCTTGGCACATTATTTTTATAATACAATGCATATATACAAGGGGATAATTATGTTTGAGAAACTTCCATGAAAAATTCTACATTGTTTCCTTGAGCATGAACACAAGTGTTCAAGGTCGACCCTCACTTCTCCAATGCACAACCTTCCAATCACTTCTCTTTTTGAAAAACTTCTTAGGCATAAGACGCAAGTAATTCTTTTTGTAGTTTTCATTATTTAATTTTTTTGTTTGTTTCACCCACAACTAAAGAAAGCAAAAAGGGAAAACAAAATCTACTTAGTGAAGAAAGCAAACAAGCACACACGAGAATATCAACCCCACGCTATTGCTCCCCGGCAACGGCGCCAGAAAAGAGCTTGATAATCCCCAAGTGCAAGGAATCATCGTAGCAATTTCCAAAGGTGGAAGTGATAAGTATGGAGTGTCGAACCCACAAGGAGCTAAAGGTAAGATCAATATTCTCTCAAGTCCTATCTGCCACTGATACGACTCTACGTATGCCGAACGTTTGCTTCCAACTAGAAACGAGAAATAGAACTACGTTGTGGGTATGAAGAGAATAGCTTTGCATGATAACGGAGAACTAAAATATAAAAATAGGTGCTGTTATCATAAAGTTAGAATATATTACAATATATTACAAATAGCGAGTGTGGAATAATGATGGGTCGGTGTGCGGAATTGTCCTAGGCAATTGTTAACAAGATCGGTAATCATTATTGCAATTTTATATGCGGGAGAGGCATAAGCTAACATACTTTCTCTACTTGGATCATATGCACTTATGATTGGAACTCTAGCAAGCATCCGCAACTACTAAAGATCATTAAGGTAAAACCCACCCATAGCATTAAAGCATCAAGTCCCCTTTATCCCATACGCGACAACCCACCTACTCGGGTTTATGCTTCCGTCACTCAAGCAACCCACTATAAGTGAATCATGAACGTATTGCAACACCCTACAGCGGGAATCCTTCACACGTGCGCAGCACGAAAGGCACCATAGGACAGCACCAAAGTAAAACATACAACTCAAACCAATCTAGATCATCAATCAACCGAAAGGACAAACAAAATCTACTAAAAACATCATAAGATGGCAACACATCATAGGATGGCAACACATCATTGGATCATAATATGTGGCATAAAGCACCATGTTCAAGTAGGGGATTACAGCGGGGTGCGGGAGAGTGGACCGCTGAAAGGAGATGAGGAAGGTGATGAAGAAGGTGACGTTGTTGAAGACGATCACCGCGACGATGGTTCCCCCGATGGCACTCCGGCGCCACCGAGAGAGAGGGGGGAGAGGGTCTCCCCCTTGTGCTTCCTCCTCCATGGCCTCCCCCCCTGAGTGGGGAGAGGTTCTTCCTCTGGTCCTTGGCCTCCATGGCGATGATGGCCCCTCCGTCTTCCTCCTCCATGGTCTCCAGTGATGGTGACCCCCTCATAGACCATAATGGTCTTGTACTTCAGATTTTGTAATTCTGCTTGGAATTTCTGTATCAAGAATGTGCCTGATCAGCTAATAGTAATCCTGGGGCTGGTGAGCACAAGGACCATTTGCTGGGAAATTAATATCCTGGAAAACCGGTCCTGACATGGTTTTTCAATGGGAGAATGATGTTTAAACCACTTCTCTTTGGGAAGATCAACATGAGTAGCAAATGATTCACAGAAAGTAGCTACTATTTCATAGTCAAGACCATATTTATTGCTAAACTCATGGAAGGTAGTAGTTTCCATAAAAGATTTAACATAATCAAAATTAAGTTTTATACCTGACCCTTTACCTTCGTCGAGTTCCAATCTTCAGAGTTGCGTTTAATTCTTTCTAGGATATCCCATTTGAGTTCAATAGTTTCATTCATATATGAGCCAGAAGAAGAAGAATCCAATAGTAATCGATCATCATGAGAAAGCCGAGCATAAAACTTTTGTATACTCATTTCTCTTGAGAACTCATGGTTGGGCAAGTGTGCCTCATAGATTTAAGCCTCCCCCAAGCTTGAGTGATGCTTTGTCCTTCACGAGGCCATAGATTATATATATATAGTTCGATCATGGTGAACTAGATGCATTGGATAAAACTTCTCATGAAATTCCAGCTTCAAGTGATTCCAGTCCCATGATTCAATATTATCCAATAGCCTATACCATATTAATGCTTTTCCCTCCAAAGATAAAGGGAAAAGTTTCTTTTTAACTTTGTCCCTAGACAAACATGCAAGGTGAAATAATTCACAAACCTCATCGAGGAATATCAAATGGTAATCATGATGGGTCATTCTATCATATGGATTAGATAATAGTTTTTAAAGCAAACCCGAAGGAATGTCATAATAAATATTTTCAGTAGGTTCAGTAGGTGAAGGAACAATTTCCCATCTTCCGTTCGGGGCGAAGATGTCCCGAACAAGCCACTCAAAGGGTGACCGTTCATAGTAACAGGCAACCGTAAATTTCAGCACGTATAGAAAATGTTTCCTTACCAATTTCCAGTTACCAAAGACGCTTCACTCCCCGGCAAAGGCGCCAGAAAATAGTCTTGATGACCCACAAGTATAGGGGATCAATCGTAGTTCTTTCGACAAGTAAGATTGTCGAACCCAACGAGGAGCAGAAGGAAATGACAAGCGGTTTTCAGCAAGGTTTTCTCTGCAAATGCTGTGAGTAACAATAGTAGCAAGATAATTCGTAACAAGTAACAGGTGACAATAGTAACAAAGGTGAAGCAAGGTAGCCCAATCCTTTTTGTAGCAAAGGACAGGCCTGAAAGTACTCTTATATTAAGTAAGTTCTCCCGAGGACACATGGGAATTTCTGTCTAGTCATGTTTTACATGTTGAGTTGATTCGCGTTCAATATTTTGATAATTTGATATGTGGGTGGACCGGTACTAAGGTCATGTTCTTACTTGAACTAACAACCTACTTATGATTTCTGTCTACTCACTGCCGCTCCTGCTTGTCCTTGGCCGGCCTGTGGGACTCGCTGGCCGCCGATTGACGCCGGTGGCCACTGGTGGACATTTAAAAAATTAATTTTTTTGTACTTCACTTTTTAAACAAGACATCTCTTATTTACTAATTGGAGGCACCATATGAGACACCACGTTAATTAAGAAATTTAGTCCATCTGATTAATAAGTAATGTTTCCTTAGCCGTTGGATCAAAAAACAAAAATTACAACAAGAAAAGGGAGACGTGCTTCCCTATCCCACACGTGCTTCCCTATCCCACGAAAAGAGTCGTCCTCTTCTTGGTCTCTCCCCGTTTCGTTCCAAATCCAAAAGAAAAAATACAACAGGAAACCCATTCAAAAAAATATATATCTCCATGCAAAGCTGTATGATGCCCTCGCCAGCACAAGAACGTGGGCATCCAAAAGAGGAAAAAAATCTCCCCAAGCGCTAGGCCTACCTTGAGCCGCTCTTCCTCCTATCGCTGCCGCACCGCATCGTCTATCTATGTCTTGCTCCAGCTGCAGTTCCATCCAAGCTGTAGTTGACTAGGGGAGAGATCCGGCTCCCTTCAACCTTTGAAATTCGTATCCCTCATGATCCAATCCAGTATCTCTTTTCAGGTCAACCAATGAATCAATCTGAAGATTGGTTTTCTGAATATTGGTGGTGCAGCTGTGCATACCTACAAACAGCGATTGAAGCAGGTCGGTCGCTGCCATCATCGGTGAGGAGTAGCTTAAACATGCCATGTAGCTATACTACATATTATTATTTAATGGTTCATATAGTGGCTGTACAATAGACCTTGGTGAGTGCAGCTGTGCAGTTAATTTGGCAGGATGCCACCACGATAGAGTAGAAGCAAAGCAACTTTTGATAAAAGATGTTTGTCAAGTCTGCACACAAAACTATTGCCAACAAAGGGATGCCACTGCTGATGAGAGGATGATAACACAAGACATGTTTCAGACAAACAACAGTCACATGCCGGCAGGTCCACCAAGAACTTGCGCAAGATGCTTTAAGAAGCGTGCGAGTAGAATCCTTCAGAAGTTCTGAACAAAAGAGTCTTGACGCCTCGACGGAGAAGGGAAAAGGTTGTAACCTGAAATATTATAGGCAATATATACACACACACGGACATGGTAGCTCACTAACAAGGCAAGCAGTATTGTACAATGAGTCGTGTAATCAGTTCCGACAAAATGTTTTATATATGTAATACGAATGATGGGAAAATTTTAGTGTGGATTCTAATATGTTTCCCTATCTGTTGTTAGCTATTCTTTATATAGTTACTATTATCAATGTTTCATTTTTTCTTATGTAAGTTTCCCCTAAAAATGAAAGATGCATAAATAAATAATCCGGTGAAAACGTTGTTGTCACTGGTCTAGGAAGATGGAGCTTCTATCATTCAACTGGATATATTGATAGGTTAAGGTTGGACAAAAAAAAGGTTGGACCAGGCGGGATTTGCTTCTATCAACACAGCTGGGTATGTGTGTTTACAAGTTATGCTTATACATGTACTAATGTGTGTACGAAGGTGGTAGCACCACTTTTCATTGTACACCTTTGGACGCTAATACTTTCATAATAATTCTTTGAACATGTAATATAAAATTGTGTAGTCAGTGATGATAAAATATATAATTTGTAATCTCTCTAGGCCAGTTCAGACACTACTTTGTATATTGAACAACAATGCCGACGCCTTCTATTTTAAATGGCAAACATTACATCTGTAATGTTGCAGGGTCCCCCAAGCACAATAAGTTTGCTGGAATACAAAATAGTTAAGTTAGTATTTTTCATGTTGATGATTTTAATTATGGTTCAGAAAATAAGGCTGCATCTGTGATCAGTGCAAAATTTGTTTCTAATTATATGCTAAGAAATAAGCTCTGCTTGCCTAGAAAATAAATTATGTTGCTTTGTTTATGTATATGATATGAAACATGTTCATTACTCTGATCACTGTTCATTAATTTCTATAAGTTTCTGTTTTGAGGCTAACATAACTCATACTGGCGTTGACTTATGTCATGTATATTCTATATGTTGATTTTTACTATAAAATAAGTATAATTCTCGGAGGTAAATTTTCACATGTATAATCCTAAACTTACTGTGAAATATTTATATTCCTAAGAAATTTCACATGTACTCCCTCCTTCACAAAATAAGTGGCTCAAGTTTAGTACAACTTTGTAATAAATTTAGTACAAAGTTGAAACAGTTATTTTGGAATGAAGAAGTAATAAATAATGTAAATAGAAATAGCTAGCCCGTGCCGACGCACGGGTTGCTGACTAGTTTTAATAAGCATAACGAATAATTTTCTAACTTGATTTTTTTCTTCTAAACAGTCAACATGTTTTAATTTCTATTCACATAATTTAAATAGATTAACACTTTTTTTAAAACTAGACAAACATTTTAAGATTCAGAAAAGATTCAAACAATATCAACCAAATTCATTCAAAATAAACTAACGATACAACATTTTCTTAAGTTACATTTTTTCAAAAACCTAATAAATTTTAAAAGACAGAAAATAGAAAAATTAGTTTGTTTTTGGGTATGCTAAAAAGCTTTTCTTACCGTTTTCCGGTTCAAATTGCCCACAGACGAAAACATTCAAACAATATTTAACCAAATTCATTAAAACAAACCTTGCACATTAAATTTATTCATTTCATTCAGCTCTTTAGGAAATATTACATGATAGTTGAATGAAATTCAAACGGCATTACTAGGAAATAACACTAAACCCTAATCTAGTCGTTGTCGATGCTGCCGAGGTCCTCCTCGTCGAGCCCAAGCGCATCGTCGTCGTCGCTGTTGCTGCTACTGCTGTTGCCCACGTCGAAGATGGGCGCAATGGAGTCAGCCAACACAGCGTGGTACCTGGGGAAATCCGGCGGGTCCTCCGGGCGAGCTGGATGTAGTCCTGGACGTGCTGGGGCGGCACGGCCATCTCCGACTCCCGAATTGTAGTCTGGAGCCCCGGCATCTCCTCCGGGTCGCCCTTTTGCATCGCCACCCGCCGGTACTCCGCCAACAGAGGAGGCTCCGGCTCTGCTTCCGCCTCGGGCTGTAGTGGAGGGGTGCGGCTGGACCTAGCGCCATCCCGCGAGCCGCGAGGAGCCACGATGCGACGGTCTCCACTGCCGAGAAGGACCGAGCCACGTCCGCCGACGCCTCAACCACCGCCTCCAAGGCCGAAGCCGACGCGGGTTGACCACGCGACGCCGTGGTAGAACAGACCGAAGCCGGCGCTCACTACTAGAAAAATGGCTATCCCCAATATCCCTACTAGTGGCGCACTGTGACTCTGGTGCGCCACTGCTATATAGCAGTGGCGCACCAGTATATGGTGCGCCACTACTAGGTAAGTTACTAGTGGCGCACTGTCATTCTGGTGCGCCACTGGTAAGCCTGGGGAGGGGTGGCCACAGCCCAAAATTATAGCAGTGGCGCACTTCACTCCCGGTGCGCCACTGGTAAGCCTGGCTTACCAGTGGCGCACCGTGAAGGGGTGCGCCACTGGTAACCCTAGGAGGGGTGGTCCCAGCCCCAAATAAATAGCAGTGGCGCACGCCTCTACCGGTGCGCCACTGGTAAGCCAGGCTTACCAGTGGCGCACCGTGAAGTGGTGCGCCACTGGTAACCCTAGGAGGGGTGGCCCCAGCCAAAAAAAATAGCAGTGGCGCACTCCACTCCCGGTGCGCCACTGGTAAGCCTGGCTATTAGTGGCGCATTTACTATTGGTGCGCCACTGGTAATCTGGGAGCACTATATGGGCAGCCACCACACACACTCACTCCCCCCCCCCATCACTCACCACCTCCCACCAAATCTGGTCGTGTTGCTCCTCCTCCTCACCTCATTTCCACCCTTGATTCACCCAATTTGAGTTGTTAAACTTACTTTTATTGATAGGTAAGCAAGGGGAAGCTCTCTTAATCCTAGATCTACTTTCTTTTCTACCTCCAACACTCTCTCTCGGTCTCGCGATCGTATCGGTAACTTTATGTGAAGCTAGCACGTGTGTTGTATGTGAAGCTTGCACATGTGTTGATTTTATGCGAAGCTTGCACGTGTACGTGTACGTTAATTGTATGCATGCGAAGCTTGCACACATGTTATATGTTATGCGAAGCTTGCACGTGTGTTGTGTGCGAAGCTTGCACATGTTTTATGTGATCAAGGTGTTGCATGTGTTTTTGTTTGCAGGGATTTGAAATGCGAGTTACCAATATTTTGCCGAAATGTTGATTGATTTCCGTTTCGGAGAAAATCGGGCACTACGCATAGGTCCTATTTTTAGGCAAAGTCATGCCAAATTTTTTTTGGTTCTAAAATATCGTTTTGCTCTACCCCGCAGGCGACCATGGTCCGCACGATGACCGAAGGCATCGTGAATAGGTTTTTGAGATCCGCGAAGGCCGAGATGCTTCAAAAGAACGATACGGAGATAAGATGTCCGTGTCGAAGATGCAAGCTGACGGGCCTTATGGACCCGGATTCCAGACAGGTGCGGGACCACCTGCTCGTGCGTGGTTTCATGGATGGCTATCGGTGGCAAGGTGACGAAGATGATTATGAAGTCGTCCATGGGGGCCGGGCAAGAAATAAGGAAGGGCAGCAAGACAACAGCGGCGAGGGCGGGCGAGAAGACGAAGAATCTTCAGGACATGATCACGAAGTAGATGCAGGGCACAGTCATCATGTAGAAGATGCCGGACATGATGATGAGGAAGATCAAGACGAAGGGCATGATCATGAAGATGAAGATGCCGGAGCAGACGGCGATGGACCATCGATGGGCTGGGTGCAGGACCCTCATATTCAAGAGCTGCTTCTCAAGCAGACGGGTAACGCAAGAGCTGCCGCCCGAGAGAAAGCCAAGCTGGATCAACTGGAGATAGACGCGGTTACTCCATTGTATGAAGGATGCAGGCCCGAGGATACCCGCCTGAAAGTAACGCTCATGGCTCTGGAGATGAAGGTAAAACACAAAATGACCGACGCATGCTTCGACGAGAACATGTCATTCTGGCACGAACGTCTTCCCAAGGGGAACAAGTGCCCGACCAGTTTCGAGGAGGCGAAGAAAATCGTGTGTCCTCTGGATTTACCGCACGTGAAATACCATGTGTGCATGAACGATTGCATCATTTATCGGGACGAGCACGCGAAGTCTACCATATGTCCGGTGTGCGGCGTCACTCGATACAAGAAGAGGAAGAAAGCTCCTCGAAAAGTGGTGTGGTACTTTCCGATCACTCCTCGTCTGCAGAGGTATTTCGCGGACCCTAAGCTAGCAGAGCTCCTGCGTTGGCACGCGGATAGGGAGAAGAAGAAGCGAGAAGATGACGGAAATGATCCGGAGATAAATAAAAAAGACAAGATGCTGAGTCACCCTAAGGATGCGAGCCAGTGGCAAGCGTTGAACTTCGAACACCCAGAATTTGGGGACGATCCAAGGAACATCATGCTGGGCGCGAGCACCGATGGAGTCAATCCGTTTGGCAGCCAGAGAAGCACACATAGCACCTGGCCTGTGTTTGTGTGGATGTACAACCTTCCCCCCTGGATGTGCATGAAGAGGAAGTACATTCACATGAGTATGCTAATTGAAGGGCCGAAACAACCAGGGAACGACATCAATCTGTATCTGGGGCTGCTGAAAGAGGAGCTAGACACGCTGTGGAAAACGCCAGCCAATACGTGGGACGCCGCAGCGAAAGAATATTTCCCTATGAGAGCCGCACTGCTCACGACGGTGCACGACTATCTCGGTTACGGATATGTCGCGGGGCAGGTGGTCCACGGATTTTGTGCATGCGTCAGGTGCATGGATGACACAACGTATCGCCAGCTAGATAGAGATCCCGGGTCTTCGAAAACCGTGTTCATGTGACATCGAAGGTGGCTTCGCGACGATGACGCATGGAGAAAACGCAAGGATCTGTTCGATGGTGAAACCGAACCCCGAAGACCCCCACGTACGAGGAGCGGCGAGGAAATAGATGAGCTGTTGGAAAATTGGAAAGAGTGCCCACTGCCGGGAAAGAAGCGAAAGGCGCCAGAGCCGCTGCTGAAGGTATGGAAAACGAGGTCCGTTTTCTGGGACTTGCCGTACTGGAAGATCCTCCGTGTGCCTCACAGCCTTGATGTCATGCATATCACGAAGAACGTGTGCGAGAGTCTGCTTGGTACCCTGCTCAACATGCCAGAGAGGACCAAAGATGGGCCGAAAGCAAGGGCAGACTTGCAATCAATGGGCATCAGGGAGGAGCTTCACGCAAAACGCCCTAATGATGATGATGATGATGATGATGATGATGAGGCGAAGGACACGGAAAGTCGTCGCAGAGGCAAAAAGGCCAAGAAGATCGAATATGACTGCCCTCCCGCGTGCTTCACTCTAAGTCAGAAGGAGATCGAGCATTTTTTCGCCTGCCTCGTAGGAGTAAAACTTCCTTACGGTTACGCGGGGAAGATAAGCAGATACCTAGACTCAGCGAAGCAGAAGTTCAGCGGGATGAAGTCTCACGACTGTCACGTGCTGATGACGCAGATACTTCCAGTTGCAATCCGTGGGATCATGGAAGCGCACGTCCGTGAAACGCTATTTGGCCTATGCAACTTTTTCGACGTCATCTCTCGGAAGTCGGTTGGCATGAGGCAACTCAGAAGGCTACAGGAAGAGATCGTGGTGATACTATGCGAGCTTGAGATGTACTTCCCGCCCGCATTCTTCGACGTTATGGTGCATCTGCTGGTCCATATCGTGGAGGATATCATCCAACTCGGGCCGACGTTCCTGCACAGCATGATGCCGTTCGAAAGGATGAATGGTGTCATCAAAGGATACGTTCGCAACAGGGCACGTCCAGATGGAAGCATAGCCAAGGGCTTTCTGACCGAAGAGTGCATCTCCTTCTGCACGAATTATCTAGGCATCGAGAACCCCGTTGGTCTGCCCGTCAACAGGCACCTCGGCAGGCTCGCTGGATGTGGTCACCGCGAGGGTCGCCGCGAAATGCATGTAGACTTCAAGGGTCGACTCGCCGACTTTGAAAGAGCAAACCTAGTCGCGCTGCAACACATTGACGTGGTCGATCCTTGGGTGGTAGAGCACAAAACCTCTATTGAGAAGACATACAATGACCGAGGTCAACAGTGGACGGACGGAGATGTACTCAAAGAGCACAACTCATGTTTCACGCGTTGGTTCAAGGACAAGCTTCTGTCGTACCCTTTACATGAGGATTCTTCCGCGGAAGAAAAACTCATATTCGCCTTGTCACAGGGCGCCGAGCACAACCTGATGACCTATGAGGCGTACGATATCAACGGCTACACATTCTACACCGAGGAAAAGGACATGAAGAGCGATTATCAGAACTCCGCGGTAACGATGGAATCCTACACCGGTAACAACAAGGACAGATACTACGGAAGGATCGAGGAGATCTGGGAGCTGAGCTACGCTGGAGAGAAGGTCCCGATGTTCCGTGTCAGATGGGCCAAGAGCGTCCTAAAAGAAGACCGGTATTTCACCACCATGGTTATACCCGAAGCCAAATCCAAGACCGCGGGCGCAAACGTCACCGCGAAAAATGAGCCATGGGTACTGGCGTGCCAAGTGGACCAATGCTTCTTCATTACCGACCCGTCAAAGCCCAGTCGTGTTGTCGTGAGGAGAGGCAAAAGGAACATCATCGGAATGGATGGAGTCTCCAATGAGCAAGACTTCGACAAGTACGGCGACCCGAAGATGGAAGATGACGACGACGATGAAGTACCACACACCACAAGAAGAAGCCGGACCACCCTACCTAAAGGACGTCCGTTCAAGAGAAGAAATCAAGGGGTTCCGGGGCTAAATTATTCAACCGCGAGAAAGAAGGGCAAGAAGATTGTGAAAAAATGTTAGTAGTAGAATTGATGTTATGCTAGAATTGATGTTATGCTAGTGCACTATACTGCTCCAGAATTGTAGGCTATTTTGCCCAAAAATTAAAACAACAGCAAGAAAAAAAAGGTTGGGGGAAACGGGGCTCGAACCCACGACCCCCTTGTTCATTTCTGTGGACGAGTTCTAGTGAGTTATAGGCTATTGACCAATCTGGTCATCTTTGTTTTATTGCATGACATTGCTACAAAGGTGGGCACATCTAGTGAATATTTGTACTATGTATATTTATGAACTTTCTCAAAAAAATTCAAAAAAAAAGTTATTTATACTATGTATATTCATGTACTATGTATATTTGTACTACTGTTGCAAAAATTAAAACAACAGCAAGAAAAAAAAGGTTGGGGGAAACGGGGCTCGAACCCACGACCCCCTGGTTGCGCGCCCGCACTGCTACCACTACGCCACTGCACGAGTACTTGACCAGAAGGGGGAAACAACAGAGAAAAACACACATAGAAACTGGCCTTAGTAATGGCGCACCCCTAAGAGGTGCGCCATTGCTATGAAGATACTTATGGCGCACCCCTAAGAGGTGCGCCATTGCTATGCGAGGATACATAGCCAAAATTGCAATTTGCCCGCGCCGCAGTTTGCCAGCAGTTTGCCCGCGCCGCCCCCACCCTCCAGTGCCGCTGCCGCCGCCGCTCCCCGCGCCCCCACCCTCCAGTGCCGCCGCCGCTCCCCGCGCCCCCAGCCCCCCACCCACCCTCCAGTGCCGCCGCCCCCAGCCCCCCACCCACCCTCCAGTGCCGCCGCCCCCAGCCCCTCACCCCTTTTCCCCACTCGACGCAGAGGAGGAGGTCGGCGGCGACGCAGGTGAGCTCCCTCCCCCCTCCCCCTCTCTCTCCCCGCCGGTACGCCGCGTCCCCAGCCCCAATACCTTCCGTGCGCCGTCACCTCCCTCTCTCTCTCTCTCTCCCTCCCCCCTCCCCCTCTCTCTCCCTCCGATGCAGTGTTCTGATTTGCTGGTGCTCCAGATCTGAAGGAGATCGCCGTGGTGATCGAGGCGGGGTCGCTCTCCAAGGAGGTCTACGCCGGCTCGCCGCTCGGGACGTCTCGGCCTAGGTTTCGTGATCTGTCCCCTGTATGTAGGCATTTTTTCCTAACATTTTAATGAATTAGTTGTTGGAGGGGAGACTGAAAGTAGTGTTTGGGAGGGTTTCTGAGCATCGACCTTACTCTGTTTGTATAGTAGTAGATCCATCCTGCCTGCAGAAATCTCCTACTTTATTAATAATTTTCTGAATTAAACTTTGATTGCTAGCTGAATTTGAAGGTCAAAAGCATGCGGAGACTGCAGTTTGCGCAAGCTGCAGACCTAGAGATTTTTTTGTAGGGCTTGAAACTTCTCTTATTTAATAGACATTTGATTAAAAGAGATGTTTTCTTCCATGTACTATCGTGCTCTTTGCTAATAGATAATGATGTAGGCATCTTTTCCTAACATGTACTGAATTAGTTGTTGGAGGGAGACTGGATATTAATGTTTGGGTGGGTCTTTTTTGGTTTAACAATCCTATATAAATACTTATGAATGTTTACTATTTTAAATCAGTTTTCACAGCACAGCACAGTATGACGAACCTGTCGAGGCCATATCCAGCAAAAATGGTCTAGCTGCTACTTATGGCATTATTAAGTAACCTAGGATTATTTCAAAAGCTTCATCCCTTTTCTCTTTTGGCATTCGATAATTGTATTTTGTTTGTTGGTTCCAGGGAGCTAGAGCTGCATCTGCACGTCAAGGAGCTGGAGCTGCATCTGTTGTAGGCTGCCCATCTACTGCCCATTTCCTCTGGTACTGGAGTTGGAGTTTAGTGTACTGGACACTTTCATAAATTGCTAGGGTACTTCCTCTCCTTTCTCTGCTGTACTACTTGTGATGCTGCTGCTACTTGTGATTTTGCTGCTGCTGTACTACTTGTGATGCTGCTGCTACTTGTGATTTTGCTGCTACTTGTGATGATGCTGCTGTACTACTTGTGATGATGCTGCTGTACTACTTGTGATGCTGCTGCTGATGTACTACTTGTGATGCTGCTGCTACTTGTGATTTTGTCAACTTGTGATGCTGCTGCTACTTGTGATCTTCTGAAATGACCCCTTTCTCCTGAAATGTTGATTAATTTCCGTTTCGGTTGAGAATGGGGCACTCCTAGGTCAAGAAAATTAGCAAAGGTCATGCCCAATTTTCTTGACCTAGAAGGTGCCCGATTCTCAACCGAAACAAAAATTGAACTGAAGCGGAAAATTAAGCCGCCACAAATTAAGCCGCGACCGCGCGCTGCCAATTCATAAAGGCCGGCCCATGGCAACATCATCAACGACAAATACTACTCAACTACTTAAACAAGAAGAAATCCGGAAAATGCAGACTTGCATCAATTCACTTGCTTCAAATAAACATATAGACAACAAACAACTTCTCCTTGGAACAAAATCAACCAACTTCTCCTTTATTCCAAATCCCTTCCCTTAGGATAATAAATATCTATACAATGCTTGCTAATATCCTCGCAAAAAAAATGCTTGCTAATATCACATCAGTCCTTATCTTATTCCGACTGGTCCTAGGCATGCTATTAACTATTAAGAGTTATCCATTGGGCTAAGTTATCCACCCATTACCACTAAAATGACCCATGTTTGTTTAGCTAAGTTATCCATTTTTTCCTATTTTAGTGCGAACATGGCCAACAACGATGAGGCCGGCGGTTCGGGCAAGCAATTCTGGGAGCTGTCCCAGGAGATGGAGGAAGAACCTCACCGCTATGAGGACGCCGCGGAAGACACCGATCCCGACTACACAACCCCTAGTGGCGTCGGGGATGACACCACTGATGGTGCCACCGGGGATGCCACCACTGATGATGGCAGCGAACGCACAGATGGCAGCCAACCGAAGAGGCAACGGAAGGACCGGCGCCCGAACGTGCTCGGCACCGTCAAGGAGGAATTTACTGAAGTGTCCTCCACTGGGCATCCAACGGCGCCCAAAAAATTAGTCGGTGGGTACGCGGCACAACTCGGGTGCATTCTCCGGAGCACCGTCTCGATCAACACCGAGAACCTAAGGCATCGTGACCGAGGGAATTTGCGCAACCTCCTCTTCACGAAGCTGCACGAACGATACAAGTTCCCCGGTGACTTCGCAAACACACGCCTCTCAGGGAATAAAGTGAACAGTGCCGCCCTCACGAAGATGAGCACAGCCCTGGCTACTTGGAGAGCCGCGGTGAAGAAAATGATTCTAAGAGGTGATAGTTATGAGAAGATCAAGGAGAAAAATCCTTCGATCAGCGAAGCTGACTACCTGGAGTTCAAGATCAAGTGCGAGAGCACCGCATCCGCGGAATCAAGTCAGTGGGGGAAAGATATGCGGGACTTGAACTTAGGGGTCCACAAACTCGGTCCCGGCGGTTACAGAGTGGCGGAACCTAAATGGGACAAGGAGGACGCGGAGCGTGCCGCGCAAGGCCTACCGCCCCTCTTCGATAAATACCATGAAAAGCAGACCAGGAACTATGTCAGGGCCCGGTACAAGGAGGACCCGGTAACAAAGGAGCTTACCACGGATCCGAAGGTGAAGGATCTTGAGCGTGTTCTGGTAAGGAATACACCCCCGCGTAATTAGCTCCATATGGTTGCATTCTAATTAATGGTTCACGTTCCTTCCGCAGGAAACTGAAAGCAGTAGCGCGGGGTCTCAGAGCTCCCCGTCTGCCCCTTGGGACAGCACTTTAAATAGGGCGTTGAACGTAATGAAACACAAGGATAAGTTCAGTAAGCCATCGTCAGCTGGTCGTGTGGCCGGCGAAGGCTTGTCCATGAAATGGTCGGAATACTATAAGGCTGGGCGAAAGGAGAAAAAGACCAGCTCGGAAAGCCAGGAGCGCGAGGTTAAAGAACTCAAGGCACAAGTGGCGCGGATTCCGGAGATGGTCCAAGAGCAAGTGCGAGACCAATTGGGAGCGACGATCACCGCCATTATGCCTACCTTGCTTGCCGGGCTGCGGGGGTGGATTGCGGGCGGCCAACAGGGGCCGCCCCCGATTCCCAGCTTCACGGGCAGCAACTCGCACAACGCGCCGGCATTGGTGTCTCCGGCGGAGGCGGCGTTGGTGACTCCGGGGCCGGCGCCAGTATTGGAGCTTAATGCACCCGGGTGTGGGAAGAATACGCCGGCCGGCACCTCGGCAACAAGCGGCCCCTCCGTCACTTGCACGCCCGCCGTTGGCGGTGCCTCGACATTAGCCGAGCTCGACGCCATCACGGTAACTAAGCCTCGGCCGATGACTTCATCTCCTTGCCTTTGACTGGGCATCCCTGACGCCCTACATGTTTTCGCAGGGCGCCGCCAACGTTCCATGCACTCTCCTGCACTTCGTGAACGGCGAGTTGATCGATGTCGCCAAGGCCAAAATCGTTGAACCGGGCAACCGCTTGTTCCACGGTAATCCGATGCCACCCGCCGTGTATAGGGTTCAACTGGTTCGGGTGCTGCGGGGCTGCGACGACGTGTTACCTCCGTATCGACCCCCTGGGGCCGACGATGATGATGTGATGACCCTCAGCGCCTCCTACAACTGGTCCTTGCTTTGGCCGAAGAGCCAGATTCGTTTGGGGGCGGGGGACACCACCCCACAGACAACACCGCCAGTCGTGCCGTCGCCAAGCCATGGCAAGACCGCCGCAACGCTACCGCCGTCAGCTGATCCGGACATGCATATGGCACAGGATCCGGACGGCGACGACGATACATTTTCCAACGTCGATAAGTACTTTAACGAACATGGGTACGATGACGACTTCTTGGCGGGGCCTCCTTCTCAAGAACCCAACCCTGCAAAAGACGATCGCGATCTAGCTGGTACCGCGGAGAAACCCAATTGCAACAGGCGTCGTCTGTTCAGTTCTCAGGAGACGCCTCCAGCTGACGCCTTCACTGAGACTCAAACAGCCGAGGTGCGAAACATTATCAGCCCCAACACACTCAAGAAGGTGGTCTCTGAGCAGAACTCGATCCCATTACAGTAGAAGAAGAAGGAGAAGGGACGGAAAAGAAAAAGTGGCAAGGGTGCGAGCCAGCCGGCACCGACTACGATCCGTGCTCAGGACGGGCCACCAATATCCAAGGATATCTCGAGGAGGGTGCATGTGGCGGGTAGGCCGATGCTACCGACTAATCTGCTCAATGCTGCAACCCCTGCTATGCGGAATCTGCATGACGGTGTTCTTACTATGGAGAAGCGGCGTCTCTCCGAGAAAGATGTGGCATACCCGGTTTTCGTGGCCAAGGTGCCAGAGGGCAGGGGCTTTGTCGATAGCACCATGGGGCGTATGATCGTCCTGCGGTTTGATGACATCTTCGCTATGTTTAACCTTTATCCGCTGCACTACACCTTCATTCGGCTATTTTCGCTCAGTATGGAGATGCGGATCATTAGAGACAAGACCCCGGACATCGTGATAGTCGACCCCTTCTACATGCGTGCCAAGATCTTGGGCAGCGCTGGGGACCGGCAAGTCGCGAGTTCATACCTCGAAGGCGTCATCCTGGCGAACCAGGATAAGGATAACTTCCTCGTGCCTTACTTTTCCGAGTAAGTCATCCCCTCACCGCCCCGTAACATATGATTTCTTAGATTTCGATCGTTCTTTTTTTTTTCTAACATTCCGTGTTTTGTGCAGTGACACACATTGCACACTCATCCTCTTAAGCCCGAAATATTCCACGGCCACGTATTTCGACTCGGACCGTCAGTCGAAGAAAGACTACACAAATATTAAGAAAGTTCTTGATGATGTTCTCCCCGTCTACGCCAAATCTGGAGGCACCTTCAAGAGGCCAATTTGTAGGTACGGCAAGCACGTGTTCACCCACACAACGACGTTCCCCTGCGTCAAGCAGCCGCCTGGCAGTCAGAAGGATGCCTACTACGCCCTCCATCACATGCGGGCGATCGTACGGAACCATCATCAGCGTATGCTACCAAATGAGCTCAAAGAATGGGCCGCACGCTTGTCGGCAATCCAGGACGAGGACATCAGACAAGAATTCTTTCGCATCCAGTCGGAGTTGGCGGAAATCATCTATGAAGATGTCCTTCGTACCTCGGGGCAGTTCTACCTCAACTATCAACCGTCCAACAGTGACATAGAAACAACGCTACAAATGCAGGCTGACAACGACCGCACATTCATGACCATCACGAAAGACGGCGGCTTCATCCATGCTCCGGTCCCTGAGTCGAGTCGAAAGTATTGATGCTATGTAGTTCTGAAATATCGATTAGCTCATGTTGTAATTAAACTTTAATGAACTTGTATGTCTCTTCAGTTTGGACATTCGTTCAACTTATATGTAATCGATGCTATTTATTAGTAGGACCATGAACCGTGCTATTAATGTGTTGCTTTTCTCTTTCGATCCTTTTGTTGCATGCTTATATATTGCTTATATATTATCTGTGAATTGCTACTAACGTTTTGTTTGTCTAGTGCATAGAGATGCCGTCGTATGTCGTGTACAAGGGTGAGGTTCCCGGAGTCTACGACGACTGGGAGGAGTGTCGGAGACAGGTTCCCGTTTCAGCGGGAACAGTTACAAAGGGTACCCCACTAGGGCGGAGGCGGAATCTAGATACGCGCGCTATCTAGCGGGAGAGAGGAGGGAGCGGAGGAGGAACCGGATGAAGACCAGTTTCATCGCGATGATGCTCATCGTGACCGCATCTCTCTTCTATGTGATGGTAGTTTAGATGATCGATATCGACTTTGTAATATGACGACAAACTCGCTACTCGCGGTCTCGAGACCAAAACTTCGCTAATGTTTGAACTTTGTTCGCTATTTCGAATTCGGAGACTAATGTGATGAATTGTATATATTATGTGATGTTTATACTTGACTAATTGTAGTTAATACTGTATTGCAAACTGTATATTCTGTGCTGTATTATTGTATTCTGTAATCTGTGCAAATACTAGAAAAGCAGAAAAAAAAATCCTTGAATTAATAGTAGTGGCGCACCACCTTTCACATTAGTGGCGCACCCTGCTACCTTACCAGTGGCGCACCAATAGGGTTACCAGTGGCGCACCAGTAGGGGCCCTGCTACATTACCAGTGGCGCACCAGTACGGTTAGCAGTGGCGCACCAGTAGGGTTAGCAGCGGCGCACCAGTAGTGTTACCAGTGGCGCACAAGTAGTGTTAGCAGTGGCACACCAGCAGTGTTACCAGTGGCACACCAGTAGGTGCGCCACTGGTATTTGGGTTACCAGTGGCGCACCAGAGGTGCGCCATTGCTAACCATTACCAGTGGCGTGTTAGTAGTGGCGCACCCATAGTGCGCCACTAATAGCAATATATGGTGCGCCACTAATAGCCTTTTTTCTAGTAGTGGCTGGTCGGGGCTGGCAGGGCGTCGGCGGTCGCCTGCGCGCACAACAACCTCCTTGAAGCTGCGGCCGTCCCACAAATGGTGGCGCCGGGCACGGTTGTGCTTCACCGACAGCCACTGGCCGGCGTACGCGTGGAGGCGCTCCTCGCGGTCGGCGACGAGCAAGTCCGACCAGACGGGGTTGTTGGGTGCGTAGAGGGGGTCCTGGAGCGCATCCGCCGATAGCCGCACCTGATAGAGGTCGACGTCGCGCACGAAGAGGTGGCTGTCGGCCTCGGGCACCGGCGCCACCGACACTCCTTCTACGCTCAGGTGCCACCTCGACGGCAGCCGCACGTCCGGCACGGCCGGGATGCCGAAGTGGGCGAGCTCCTCCGCCTCCTCCAGCGTCAGGTTGGGGCACACCATCACTGGAGATAGAGAGAGAGATAGAGAGAGAGAGAGAGAGAGAGAGAGAAGAGGGGCGCGAGAGGGCGAGGGCTGCAAGGGAGGGCAAGGGCCGTGAAGAGGGGCGAGCGAGGGCGACTGCTGCGAGGGCCGGCGCTGGGGGGTTATATAGTGGCGAGTTGGGGAGGCGAACATCGGTGGTGGTTGGAGGCCATTAATGGCGGTCCGCGGCGTGCGAAGGCGGGCGGATCGATGGCGCCAAAGGTGGGCGGATCGATGGCGGCATGTGAATCGATGCCGCGCGCGAACCCACACGCCATCACGGTGGTCGATGGGACCCTTCGGCAGTCCGCGCCGTAGTAATGGCGGGCGGTCGATGGGACGCTTCGGCAGTCCGCACCGGAGTGATGGCGCTCGGCTGTCTGCACCGTAGTAATGCGGGCGAAGTTAGGGTTAGGCTTAGGTAAGCGCGTTGACCGCCGCAGGTTCGACCGTACACGCCCATGTCGTGTACGAGCGTGGTGTACGCACGGCCCGTATAGACGGACCAGGGTTTCGTACGGCCGCGTACGATGCACTAAGGAGCGATATGACGCGAGCACCAGATTTTCCATCCTATCCTTTTTTGAGTCCCGCTTCGGTACAACCCCCCACTAAAACGTATAAAGGGTAATATAGACATTTCACACGTCGTATTCACTTACTTTTTTTAGGGTCTCGTATTCACTTACTATGTATGTATGATGAGTGGCCCGCTGAAACGTGTACACCATATCTTCGTTCGGAGAGCCCAACTCTGTTCTAATGGATGCCCCCACGCGTCCTGGGCTCGGCCCATTAATATTTTCCTTAACATCCAAAAATAATTTTCCTTAACATCCAAAAATAGACGCTAGTAATGAGATTCAAACTCGTTACCTCTTTTTATCAATCCACTGGTAGTAACCAACAGGGACGCAACGGGCTGCTCTGCCAATTCCAACTTTTGGGTCCTCTTGTTCCGCGTCAGATGTGACGCTAACAACAAGGAACTGCTACAGGTCATATCAGACCACTTCATCGTGACCATCCGATTGGAATGCATAGAACGTGCGCCAGCAAAGATTTTCCTTATGTGATTGGTGGAAAAAAATAACCGCCCACCGTCAAAAAATAAAATAAAATAATAATTGCCCATATAGAGATCACGTTGAGGAAACAAATCCCTGATTTAAGGAAGCAAAATAAATCTTAGAAAACTGATTGAAGATCTTAAAGGAAAGTAATCAATCTAGCGATGCGGTGGTTCTGGAGCTGAAAGAAAACGCAGCCTGGCGTCGATAAATTAGGAAATAGCGCAACTGACTTAATGGTTGTAAGGATTAAAGGATACGTGGGCGCGTGAACAGTGTGACGTTGGAACATGATTTGGTGAAAACTCCCGGCCGTGATTAAAACAAGAAATCGACGTCAAAATAGTTTTGCTTTTAACTTCGACGTCACAATAGTGGTTATATTAATGAACTTTGTCTCAAATCTGTGTATAACTCATTCAAGATATCATGCCAAGTTGTTTTGCTTTTTGTTTTTTTTATTTTCTAGAGTTTTCTCGGTCAAAAAAGACCAATAAATGGTCGGACGTGTTGCAACGTGCATACAGTGTTGGAATCATGTAAACCTGGCATGGATGCCTATCATGGACATGTCCACCTATTTGTAGAAGTTGGGGTCATTTCAAGAATTTTCAAAACTAGACCATGTTCAACGTAGGTATCCAGGCAGGCCAGAAGGCTCCGTTTAAGAGCATGTTATTTCTCGACACCCTTGAATTGACCCAAAAAAAATTCATGACCTTGTATCTCCAATTGAAGGCACCATGACAAGTTATTTGTGTTTTTGACAAGTTTTGCATTTTCTTAAGTTTTCTCGGTGAAAATAGCCCCATAAATGGCCGAACGTACGCAACCTGCATACGGTGTCGAAATTCGTTCAAACATGACATGGATGCCTAACATGGGAATGCCAACCTGCTTGCAAAAGTTGAGACATGTCCTGAGATTTCGAATAAAATACCACGTTCAACGGAGAGTGTTTGGTAGAAGGTTCCGTTTGTGAGCAACTCATTTTTCCGACATCCCTTAAATGGCCCCAATTTTTTCATGACCCTGGATGACCAATTCAAGGTACCATGCTAAGTTGTTTGAGTTTTCAAAAAATCTTGCATTTCCTGGAGTTTTCTGAGTGAAAAAATGACCAATAAATGGCCGGATGTGATGCAACTTGCATACGGTGTCAGGATTCGTTTAAACCTGTCATGGATGTCTACCATGGGCATTTCCACTTGCTTGAAGAAGTTGGGGTCATTTCATGCATGTCAAAAAATAGATCATGGTCAACGGAGAGTGTTCGGGTAGGCCAGGAAGGGTCCGTTTGAGAGCGCGTTTTTTCCGTCAACCGTCAAGCAACCCCAAGTTTTTTTACATGGGCTTTACATGACCAATTCAAAGCATCATGCCAAGATGTTTAAGTTTTCGCCAATTCTTGCATTTTCTTGAGTTTTCTCGGTGAAAAATGGACGATACATGGCCGCATGTGACACAACTTGCATAAGGGGTTAGAATTTATCCAAACCTGGCATGAATGCCTACTAAGGGTATGTCCACCTTCTTTTAAAAGTTGGGTTCATTTCATACATGCCAAAAAATAGATCGTGTTCAACGGAGAGAGTTTGGGTAGACGAGAATGGTCCGTTTAGGAGCACTTCTTTTCTCGACATCCCTAGAATGGCTCCAATTTTTTTTAATTTTTTGTATGACCAATTCAAGGCACCATGCCAAGTTATTTCAGTTTTCGACAATTCTTGCATTTTTGAAGTTTTCTTGATGAAAAATGGTCGATAACCGGACGCGATGCAATTTGCATATGGTGTCGGAATTCGTCCAAATATGGCATAGATGCCTATCATGGGCATGCCCACCTGCTTGCAAATGTTGGGGTAAGTTCATGCATGTCCAAAAACAGACCATATTCAGGGGAGGGAGTTCGAGTAGGCCAAAACGGTCCGTTTGAGAGTTCGTTTTTGTTCATGGCCTTGCATGACCAATTCAAACCACCATGCCAAATTGTTTGAATTTTCGACAATTCTTGCATTTTCTCGAGTTTTCTTGATGAAAACATGGTCAATAATGTCCGGACGTGATGCAACTTGCATGCGGTGTAGGAATTTATTCAAACATGGCATGGTTGCCTACCATGGGCATCCGGATGTGATGCAACTTGCATACAGGTTCAGAACAATAACATTGTATGGTATTCCAAATAATTTTCCAAGTTTTTAAACAAGTTTCAAAAAGAATAATAAAGTCCAAAAAGGGAAAAAGGAATTAACGAAAAAATAGAAAAAAATGCTTAGCCATTGGCCTAACTAGGCGACGACATTGATCCCATTAGGCGCCTGCTGAGGGATAACACTATTTGAAGCTTATTACATCAACAGTCGCTGTTTCACACATACCCAATCGATACGAGTGAACATGGGCCTGCTCATTCTAGTTTGTTTGTTGCCTCTACAGATGCCGGTTTTGGGAACCTTCTAGATGTTTCCGGGCTGGATTTTACTTGTTTGGGATCGTTTAAGAAGGTTCATGAATCGTTTTTTTTTTCAAAATTACAAAGTTTTCTAAAATTGTTCAACATGTTTATTTATTTATTTGTTTTTTCAAAAAAGTTCCAAAATATAAAAAATGGGGCATTTTAAAAAAAGTTCAGAGTTTGAAAATTGATTGTGTTTTGAAAAACTGTTCGCAATTTATAAAAAGTATCATTTTTAAAATTTGTTCAGAGTTTAAAAATGTGTTCCAATTTTCGGAAAATTTGTTGGCATTTTGGAAATTTTGTTACAATTTGGAAAAAAAATCTCGTTTAAAAAATTCACGTTCAAATTTCCAAAAACATGTTCAAATATGTCATTGGTCATAGATATTAAAACTCCGCGCTGGTTAGTAATCAAGATGGTTGGCTCATTCCAGTGGTTCTGCTCGTGTAAGTGATGTTGGGAGGTCATGTGTTCGATTCCTGCCACATGCATTTATTTTTTAGATTTTCTACTTTTTCACTACAACACCACTACAAAGATCGTTCATTGTTGGGCCGGCCCAGTTTACCGCTGTGTACGATCTGGGCGACGTATTTGTGTAAAAGGACCATCCTATCCTTTCTTATGAAGGGGTATGGTCAAATCTGGTCCGTCAATGCGTTTAGGGGGTTGTATCGAAGAAGAAGTGTCTTTTTTTATGAAGGGGAATGAACAAATCTGGGCCGTTGATGTGTGTAGGGGTTGTATCGAAGCGGAAGTGTTCTATCATTTATCGCCAACGAAAGCGTCATGATGAATCTGGTTATCTGGATCACATTTGACCACCTACAACTGTTTTAGACCCCTCTTTCTCTTTGTGCTAGTTGGTGGCTGGGTAGAGCACCGCTGTCATACCCCAGTTTCGGCCGACTCGTCGATTACAAACGTTTTCCATGTCGTTTTCGTGCATATAGCCATGTACAGGGCTGCAGGTTTAGTCTGTGCAAGGTGAAATACCGAGGGGGCGACATACGATGGTTGGAAAATACTTTTCCCCACACAACAAAAAATAAATTCACATCCAATTTCCAATTCCAATTCGAATTCAAATTTGCGAGAGCTGGACGTTTTATACACCGAGTCGGATTGGAAGAGATCTCTCCTATACTCATAAATACATCTTGTGCGGCGCATCGACAATTACAAACAGAAGATATAACGAGACACACGGCGATTGACGATCTTTGTGCTGCACCTGCACGTGGAATCGTATCGAAACAAATCGAACGCTTTTCTCGGCGCCTTCATATTCGTCTTCTTCTTCCTCACTTGAAGTTGGAGAGGTCATATATATAGCTATGTCGTGGCCTTCTTCCCCGGAAAGCATGCTCTTGATCGGAGCATCGGCCGTTGCTACTGCTGCTCTAGGCTGGGCAACGTGGACGTTGCTCGACGAGTTCACGTACGACAAACGCCTTTCGGACACCAACTACAACGAACGCGCGGGCATCAAGCCCTTGGACGCCACCGGCAGCCTCAGGACCATGGACGCCGCCACAACTGATCCCGTCATTGGCCGCGACAACGAGATCGACCGCATCGTCTGCATCCTCTGCCGGCGCACCAAGAACTGCGCCGCGCTCGTCGGCGCCGCGGGGGTAGGCAAGACGGCCATCGTTGAGGGCCTCGCGCAGCGCATCGCCGCCGGAAACGTTCCCGACACGCTTGTGGGCGCACGCATCGTGGAGGTTGACATGGGGGCGATGATGGCCGGGACGCACTGGCGCGGCATGTTTGAGCAGCGCATCAAAGATGCCATCAAGGAGGCAGAGGAGTCGGAAGGCAAGGTCATCTTGTTCATCGACGAGATGCACATGATCGTCGGGGCCGGCGGTGATACAGGAGGCCCCGTGGACGCCGCCAACATCCTCAAGCCGGCGTTGGCACGCGGCCGCATCCGTTGCGTCGGAGCCACGACCTCCGAAGAGTATCAAAAGTACATCCACAAGGATGCCGCGCTCGAGCGGCGGTTCCAGAAGGTTGTCGTCGAGGAGCCAAGTGTGGATGCGACCATTGCCATCCTGCATGGGCTGAAGCACAGGTATGAAGAGCACCATGGCTTGAAAATCCAGGACGATGCTCTTGTAGCCGCTGCACATCTCGCTGCCCGCTACATTACAGGTACGTACACATACGTCAAGAATTCGGTTTATTCTTATACGTATGACTTAATTATTGTGTTGTGTATGTTGAAGATAATTTATGTATTTGATCATTGCCAGGCCGTAAATTCCCTGATAAAGCAATTGATCTTATGGACGAGGCATGCGCTACAACAAAGATGCACGCGGACAAACAGACGACCATGGAAATTGTTGTTGGCCCTGGACATGTAGCACGGGTAAGTACTAGGTTGTTTTAGGGGAAATCATGTATGTTTTTAATGTGATGTGTTTTTTCTCACATCTAAATTTCATGTGAAGGTTGTGAGCCGATGGACTAAAATTCCTCTCGCTACACTTGACCAAGAGGAGAAGGAGAAGTTGATCCACCTAGCGAAAAGACTGCATGAGCGTATTGTTGGCCAGGATGAAGCTGTTAATTTGGTTGCACAAGCAGTTCTACGGTCCAGGGTTGGCTTTGGTCAAATCGGACAACCGATTAGTGCATTCCTTTTTTTGGGCCCGATTGGCGTTGGAAAGACAGAACTTGCTAAAGCCCTCGCCGAGAAGATATTTGACAGCGAGAAGGCGTTGATCCACTTTGATATGTCGGAATATACTGACAGTGGATCTATGTCACGTCTCATCGGAGGACCTCGAAGGTTTGATTCTTGAACTTTATATGCACACACTTGTTTCACGGCACACTCATATCTCACAATTTTATTTGATTTTGTAAAGCTATGAAGAATACGGACAACTCACCGAGAAAGTCAAGAGGCTCCCATATAGTGTTATTCTTTTCGATCATGTGGATAAAGCAAATGCATCGGTATTCAAGGTTTTTCACCAGCTGCTCGACGATGGCATGTTGACTGATGACAAAGGGCAAGCTGTAGATTTCAAGAACACAATCGTCATTATGACCTCAAATATAGGAGCAGAGAACCTACCATCGAGATCCACCTGCCAAAATACAATCAAATCCGAAAGAGGTCTTCTCATGAAGCAGGTTCGTGAATCCCAACTATCCCTTGAAACGTCCTTGACAAGTCGATGAGTGTCTTATATATACTTGTTCATGCAGGTTAATAAGTGTGTCAAGCCTGAACTTATCAACAGACTAAGTGAGGTTGTGATATTCAAGCCACTTTCGCACGGTGATTTGAGGGAGATTGTGAATATCCAAATGAATAATGTCATTGCGACGGTAGCTAACAAGGGTGTCTCTCTACTTGCAACTGATGCGGCTCTAGACGTCATTTCGTCAGAATCACTTGACCCGGTGAGTACAGGTAGCTTTGTTTTCATGGCCATCACAAGATGAAGATCCAGTGTCCAGTTTTTAAAGCTTGGATGCTCACAGGTACATGGTGCAAGGCCCATAAGAAGGTGGGTGCAGAATCACGTGACCGCGATTCTCTCGGACATGCTAGTCAATGGAGAAGCCTGTGCAGGTTCGACGATCTCCATCGATGCTGCGGACGACCAGAAGGGGCTGACGTACAAAGTCCTAAAGAAGCAGCAAGAGGTGGCTGATCCATGCGATGATTAACGGACAAAGAAGATGATCATGCATGCTGCTTAGGCACATATTATGTAGTACAAAGAAGTGAACATGTATCTTAAAAAAAGGTGTAAATGAATGTATAAATTGACGAGTACGTATTGTATATCGATCTTTGTTTGATATTTCTTTTATGCTTTGGCAAACTTTGTTAAACTATAAGATCATATTTTTTTTTAATAATTTATGTTGCTTATCACATATATCATGTGGTCAAGTTTTTTGTGTGGGGGAGATCATGTTTGTTGCTACTACAAAAGAAGTCAGGAGGTGGTCCGAGAACTTAGAGCATCTACAACCACTTATGATAAATATGACCCCTCAAACGCCCGCGGACACGCCTGGGCGTGTGCGTGAGGAGTGACCGGGCACGTCTCAAATTAACACAACTGCATCCGGACAACTCATATTAGATTCTTAAATTCATACAAAAACATGCAAACTAAAAAACCTACGTACTATGTAGATCACCCGGCTACTCCTCGTCGGAGATGTCGAGTATCTCCGTGCCCTCTGATGGGTACATGCGCGGCAGCTGCAGCTCCGCCCCCTCCGGTGCCTCCGGCTGCTCCACTCCAGCCACCTCTTCCTCTATCTCCGCGTCGAATTCGTCGAAAAGCGGGTTGGCTTCCGTCTGCTTCTGCCAAAGGAACTGCCGGGTGGCCTCCACATAGGCCTCATCCTGGATGGACTGCAGGATGGCCTGCTCTCCACCATCTCCTCGGCATGGGCGATGACGAACTACGCCTCCGCCTCCGCCATGTTCAACCCCGGAACAGGCTGCTTCGCCACGTCCTCCTCCGGATCCGCCACATTCATGGACTCCGGCAACTGCTCTCCCTCTTCCTCTGGTTGCCGCTGCTCCTCCTCCTCTGGCTTCAATCAGTCCAGAGGCAGTCCGACAACAATGTGGGCGGTGCGGCTAGCCTGGATCTCCTCCCCGATCTACATTCGGCACTCCGGCGTGAGCATCGCGTAGGTGGTGATCTTCCGTCGGACAATGGAAAATGCCGGAGAGCATGGGAGAAGGGGGGAGAGGAGGCGGACGGGCTTGGGTGGCAACGCAGAGAGGGAGAATATGGCTGGACTAGGGCAGGGGGACACCGGCCGACTCAAATAGCCAGATTTGGCCTCGGGCTGCGAGCCGGAGCGGCGCCACGCGATGTTCATACCGCGGCTACGGAGGAGGTGTCTGTCTGACCGTCGGGTTTCCGTGTGGGACCTCATCGTCAGTCCGACGTGGCAAGCGTGCCAGGGCGCGCCTGTTCTTCCCCATATCCGTCCCATATTTGGGCTGGATATGAGGGGTGCCAGTCAGCTCGGACGTTTGAGGCGCCCGTCTGGGTCAAAATTCCGTGACCGGTCTGTGATCGAACGACCCGCTCGAGCGTTTGAACGGGAATTGTTAAACAAAATTGTTAAACAAGGAAGGAACTAATCGATGACTAATCTGCTCACCCTCCTGCAAATTGTTAAACATGGAAGGAACTAATCGATGACTAATCTGCTCACCCTCCTGCAAGAAGTCAAAAAGCTAGTAGCTAAAACTTGTTGATTCTTCTGCAATCGAATTTATA
The DNA here is from genome assembly GCA_039707655.1 of Elymus sibiricus. NCBI lineage: Eukaryota > Viridiplantae > Streptophyta > Magnoliopsida > Poales > Poaceae > Elymus > Elymus sibiricus. Next base: position 44,655,607 of record CM077675.1, on the reverse strand, counting down.
TAGAGTACTATTCACTCCCAAAAAAACTCGAGGTCTTTAATTCTAGCAATAGGAATCAATATCAGACATCTAAGTGTTAAACTTGCCTGTTTCTTTGTTGAGCCTGTTTGCCCAATAACAAGTAAGACATGACTGAAAGAATCTGTTGATTGTAGCCTCTTCTCACATATCGATTTTGTTGTAGCAAGAAAGATACGGATTTCATTCCAAGGGAGTCTTTAATGGGAGGCCGATGGTGAAGGTCACATGCAGCATCTGATATTTTTGACTCTCCTATAGGGCCGGCGTTGGCCAAGGGATTATTAGGGCAGGGTGGTGTCGGGGCCAGGGTTCGGCCTCGTCCTATACTCCTGGGAAGAGAGATGATGGTCGTGGCACTCGTGCCGTCGGTGCAGAGAAGTGGCGGCGGCGGTGTTTGTATCCTCGGCTTGGCGAAATGGCGGCGGCGCTTGCATCCTACACGCATAAAAACAACAGGAAAATGGGGCGCATCAGCCGGCGGGGCTCATCGACGTTGCCTGCAGCGATCGCGCTTGCGCCGAACAGTGAGTATAGAGGAAGACCTGTACGGACGGGGCGGCTCCCACGTCATGGGAAGCGCCTGCCAGCGGTGACGTGAAGGGGGCGGGGGGGGCAAGCGGCTGGCAGTTGCGGCGTGAAGGGGTCGGGGCAAGTAGCTGGCGGCGGCGACGTGAAGGGGAGGCGGGGCGAGCGACGTGAAGGGGAGGCGGGGCGAAGTGGCGAACGCGGAGCGGTTGGTGAAGAGAGGACATGCGGGGTGAGACGAAGCAGAGGATTAGCGTTTCGTTAACAAAGACTATTTCGTTAACAACGTATTTAAGCCGTTGATTATGTGATTAGACGGTTTAGATTTTAAGTTGAATCTACCTTCTCGTCTTTTTATAGGGGTAGTAGATACAGCGAGACACCGTCGCTGCCACCTACCCAGCAGCAGGCAACCAAGGTAGAAATCCAACATCAAAGGGGAAGGGATTTCTCCGCGACGGTGCACGGCCAAGATGCTGCAAGAGGCGAAGCTGCCACCCGGCGTGGATTCGTCCGTGGCCCCTGCAGCAGCAGGGGCTGCTGTAAAGAAGGGCAAGGTTCGGATGTCGAAAGCCGAGATCAGGAGCATAATTGCCCTGAAGCCGGAGCCGCTCCCCAGAGACGATTACCTGGTTGATCTGGCAGAGTTCTTCCCGGCAGAGTGGATGGCGGAAAGGAAGCGTGCCCATGCTGACGGTGAAAAGCTTTTCAAGAAGATGGACGACGATTTCGAGGAGTACCGGCAGCAGCTCATGGCGTCTGTGCGGGAGAAGGGCTATTTCGAGGTCGACGAAGAGCTCATCGCCAACCGAGAAAAGGGCAATGAGTTCGCCGCTGAACAATGGAAGAGGGTCGACTGGACAGGAATTCAGATTGCTACTCCGGAGGACAGGCTAAGGGGTGCACATGATTATCATCCATACGTTTCTGACCAAGATGATGCTCTTGTGAGTGATGATGACCATGTGATTCTCGAATATGACGCTTGATGGATAGAGTGGACGGCGCAAAGGATCACAATTAAGTTTGTTCTTGTTGAGTCCAATTGAGAAGAGCACTCGTTTGGTCCAAACTCTATCTATCTATGTATGTATTTGTAGGTACTAGCACATATACTCTGTGTTAAGGATCCTTCCATTCATCCATACTGTTTTTATTTTGAAAAAATGTCCACGTACGGTCTGCCCTTGGTGATTTCTATCCAGTGTTTATGAAGCTTCGGATTTGTAGTTTAGTGATGCCAAGTGTTGCATCGGTAATATTTGATTTGCAATTTTGCATGCAGCAGGGACACGAGATTTTTGTGCTCATAATTATTGCTTAACCATATTTACATGGACCGGTAAAAAGTTATTCATTGCTTAGCTGAATAGTTTTAGGACGCTGCTACGCGTCCGCCGGCTGATCTTTTACAAGAACAGCCGGGTCTCTATCCGCCAGATGTGACGTCCTCAAATGGCTGATGGGCATATTAGCTTTTGTAACATAGATTATGTTGCAGAATTTTTTATAACAGAGATCATATTGCGAAAACGTCTGTAGATTTTTTTTTGCAACCGAGTTTGTTATAGAATATTTCGTGCAACAAAGATCGTGTTGCGGAAACACTTGTATACATTTTTTTGCAACAGAATTTGCTACAGAATATTTTCTGCAACAAAGGTCGTCTTACGAAAACACTTGTATATTTTTTTTCTGCAGGAGAGTTTGTTATAGAATATTTTTTACAACAAAGATAGTGTTGCGGAAACACCTATAATTTTTCTGTAACGGAGTTTGTTATAGAAGATTATCCGTAACAAAGACCGTGTTACGGAAACACATGTAGAATGCCATGGTTGGGTCAAGAAAGAAAAGCTACGCGTCCGCCGGCTGATCCTTTTAAAAGACCGGCTGGGTCGTGAGCTGACCGATCTGGCGCATCGGACGGGCATGTAACGCTTCATTATTGCAACACAACTGTTGTTCCAGATTTTTTTGCAACAGAGATCTTGTTGCAGAAATGTTTGCGACTAGGGTCTTGTTGTAATTTTCTTTTGCAACAAAGGTCATCATGCAGAAAGTTTTTAAGATGTATTTGCAACCAAATGCCTTGTTCCGAAAACTCACCGCATCGCAGTGCTCGGCATAGGGGACAGAAAGCGGCAAGAAATGACCGATCTGGTGCATGTGGACCCTGTGGGACACGTGCCTAGCGCGGAAGGTGGCGGATGCACCGTAATGATCAGCCGGCTGATGGAAATGAACCGCCGGACCTCTCAAAACCGCCTCAAATGCTGGGGCAGGCCGCCTGTTCACTAACCTGTCACAAAATAACGTCCTAGAGGGGCGCCTCAAACGGGCCTCAAACGCCCGGGCTGATCGACACCCCGCATATACAACCCAAATATGGGGCGTATATGCGGGCGCCCGGGTACGCCCGCCACGTTAGACCTGGCCCACGTTGGCCCACCCGACCCCTCCTATATTCCTCCCAATCCGCTAGCCGGACCAAACCCTAGCCACTTCACTCCCCTCCCCTCCATTCCCCTCCGCCACCTGAGTTCACCTCCGTCCATCTCCGGCCTTCTCCGGCATGACGGGCAACGGATCGGAGTCCTTGATACTCGTGATCTGCGTTGGGTTTTCCATGAAGAGGAACGGGTTATCGCAGCACAAAGTGGGTAAGTATTTCCCTCAGTTATGAAACCAAGGTTTATCGAACCAATAGGAATACAAGTCCTCAACCGTCTTCAGTTGCTGCACACAAAAGAACAAACAAGTTGCATCCAACGCCGGCAAGAGGGTTGTCAATCCCCTTGATCTCGTTATTTACAGGCAAGTGAGTTGTATAGATAATTGTGGATAATTGTAAAGTGCAAAATAAAAGAAAAGCAAATAAATAACAGCAAGGTAATGATAGCGTTTGTGAATATATAAGTGAATAGACCCAGGAGCCGTAGAGTTCTCTAGTGGCATCTCTCATAGAAATAGCATACGGTGGAAAAACAAATTACTGTTGCGCAATTGATAGAAAAGCGAATAGTTATGCGATTTTCACGACAATGATCATGTGTATATAGGCATCACGTCCATAAGCAAATAGGCCGACTCCTGCCTGCACCTATTCCTATTACTCCACCCATCGACCGCTATCCAGCATGCATCTAGAGTATTAAGTAAAACAAAGTAATGCTTGGAAAACATTGACATGATGTAGACAAAGTAAACTCAATCAATATGAATAAACCCCATCGTTTTATCCTTAGTATGAGCAACACAAAGACACAACTTGTCCCCTTCTGTCACTGGGATATAGAAACTCGCCAGGTTGAACCTACTACAACGCACCACTCCCACCGAAGAAATATCAATCTAGTTGGTCAAACTATCTCATTAGATCGGAGAGCATTACGAAGCTATGATGATCATGCAAATAAGAATCTTAGTATTCAGATTTGACTCAAATACTTTTCATGAATAATCTGAACATAAACTCACAATTCATCGGATCCCAACAAACACACCATACAAATGGATTACATTGGATAGATCAAGACAAAGATGCGATGAACATTGTATTGAAGATCGAGAGAGAGAGAGAGATTGCCATCTAGGTACTACCTACGGACCCGTAGGTCTGTGGTGAACTACTCACACATCATGGTGAGGGCAGCAAGGTTGATGAAGAGGCCCTCCGTGATCGATCTCCCCTCCGGCAGGGTGCCGGAACGGAGGTGTAGATGGCCTCCCGCCAGAACAGAGACTTGCGGTGGCGGAAAAAGTGTTTCGGGAGCGCTCCCGGAGTTTTTAGGGTAATTGTGAATTTCTAGGCCAGAGAGGGGCATCGGGAGGCGTCCGAGGGGGCCACAAGCCATTAGGGCGCGCCCCCTGGTGGCGCGCCCTGTTGGCTTGTGGGTCCCTCGTGTGTCCTGCGGCCTCCCTTCAAAGCTTCCAGGTCTTCTTTTGGTCCAGAAAAAATCATCAAAACGTTTCGTGGCAATTGGACTTCATTTGGTACTGTGAACATAAAAAGCCAAAAACATGCAGAAAACAACAACTGGCACTTGGCACTGGCTCAATAGGTTAGTGCTCAAAAATATTATAAATTAGTAAATAAATACCCAAAAAGTATCCTAGAATGATAATATATTAGCATGGAATAATCAAAAATTATAGATACGTTGGAGACGTATCAGCATCCCCAAGCTTAATTCCTGCTCATCCTCGAGTAAGTAAATGATAAAAACAGAATTTTTGATTTGACATGCTACCCATTATGTAATCTTTGGTATGTATGCTCATTGAGAAATGATGAATTAACAAACAGCTACATAGTAATATTTATAAGTGTAAAAAACAAAATCATTGTTTTTTCAAAGTATACGATCCTAAAAGAATGTTTACCCCTACTCATCTTATTATAGTAGCAAGGCACGACTCCGTCTTCACCACATAAATACAAATGTTAAGCACCACGGTGTCCAAGTCAGGCAATTGGATCGTACTTTTTCAATATGCATCAACTTTGTATTCTTCACGCAATACATGAGGGTGAACCATTGGACATAGTATATAGGTGGTATAGAGTATGATGGTAGATATCAAAGGGGTGAAAAGTGAAGAAGATAGTCTCACATCAACTAGGCGTACCAACGAGCTATGGAGATGCTCATCGGTAGATGTCAATGCAAGGAGTAGTGATTGCCGTGCAAATGATGCACTAGAGCTAGACGTGTATGAAAGCTCAACTGAAGCTAAGTGGGGTGTGCATCCAACTTGCTTGCTCATGAAGACCTCGGGCATTTGAGGAAGCCCTTCATCGGAATATACAAGCCAAGTTTATTATCAAAAGATAATTCCCACTAGCATATGGAAGTGCCAACATAGGTGACTCTCTATATGAAGAACATGGTGCCACTTTGAGGCACAAGTGTGGTAAAGGATAGTAGCAAAGTCCCTTCTCTCTTTTTCTCTCATTTTTTTATTTTTTTATGATGGGCTTTTCTCTTTTTTCTTTTTGCCTCCCCCATTCATATTTTTTATATGGTGGGCTCATTTGGCCTCCCCCATTTTTATTTTATTTTTCGTTCGGAGTCTCATCCTGACTTGTGGGGGAATCATAGTCTCCATCATTCTTTCCTCACTGGGACAATGCTCTAATAATGATGATCATCACACTTTTATTTACTTACAACTCAACATGAAGAACTGATAGGAAGATATGACTATATATGAATGCCTCTGGCAGTGTACCCGGATGTGCAATGATCTAGCGTGACATGTATCAAAAACATGATGAACGGTGGCTTTGCCACAAATACTATGTCAGCTCTATATGATCATGCAAAGCATTGTGATGATGAACAAACTAGTCATATGAAGCGAAGATGGAATTTGCATGGCAATATATCTCGGAATGACTATGCAAATGCCATAATAGGTAGGTATGGTGGCTGTTTTGAGGAAGATATAATGAGGCTTATGTATAACCGAGTGGATCATGTCACGGGGTTTGGATGCACCGGCGAAAATTGCACCAATCCTCAAGGTGAGAATGTGCTATGCACGGTACCGAAGAGGCTAGCAAATATGAGAAGGTGAAGATGCATATGTCCATGGTGTCACATTAAGCATAAAGAACACACATACTTATTGCAAAGTTTTATTAGTTTTATCACAAATCAAAGTACTCCTCGCATGCCCCAAGGGAGGAGGTTGGTAGGAGTTAACCATCGCGCACCCCTCACTCGAAACAGCACTAGGATTTCAACAAGGAATATAAATGATCACACATCATCACCATGCCTCTTTAATTTTTAGATGAATAACAAGTTAACACCTCTTAATCTCGACACTTCTACGAATCAATAATTATGGACTCACACCTTTTTCATATTACCACATCAATGTCATTAACCCACAACTTCTCTATATGTGCTACACGATGGTTTTGATTATCATTCATTGAATACCTAATATTTTTGGACTAGTCTTATGACCCATGCAAATTACCGTCACTATTTATTCATCTCTCAAACAAATATAAGTGAAGAACAAGAGCATATTATTTCTATAAAATCTACACGCCACCGTGCTCAAAAAGATATAAGTGAAGTACTAGAGCAGCTGGAAAGCTCAAAAGATATAAGTGAAGCACATAGAGTATTCTAGAAAATTATCATGAAGGTGTGTCTCTCTCAAATAGGTGTGTCCAGAAAATTATGATTGTGACAAACTGAAAGTAAAAGCAAACAAAAGCAAACGACGCTCCAAGAAAAACACATATCATGTGATGAATAAAAATATAGCTTCAAGTGACATACCGATGGATTGTGACGAAAGAGGGGATGCCTTCCGGGGCATCCTCATGCTTAGATGCTTGAGACTCTTTAGAATTGTACTTGGGGTGCCTTTGGAATCCCCAAGCTTAGGCTCTTGCTACTCCTTATTCCGTAGTCCATCGTGATCACATCCAAAACTTGAAAACTTCAATCACACAAAACTCAACAAAACTTCGTGAGATCCGTTAGTATAAGAAACATATTGCATACTTTAGGTACTGTGACAAATTGATTCTTAATTCATTTTTTCATAATAGGTAATGTATTCTAACTTCTCCATGGCTTACACCCCCCTACATTGTCCATAGCATAATCAAAACAAGCAAACTATGCAAGCAAAACAGAATCTATTTAAAACAGAAAAGTCTGTAGCAATCTGTAAAGGTCCCATACTTCTGTAACTCTAAAAATTCTGAAATATTAGTAAAACGTAAATAATTTGTATGGAAATACTGTGTAAAAATTTCAGATCATTATCGCACTCCAGTAAAAAATTAAAATTCCTGCACCGGAGTCAAAGTTTTTGTTATGTTTTAGCATCGTTTCTACTCATCTTATGAGTCATCCCAATGGCTTTACTTGGCACTAACACTAATTAAATCATAAAAACATAACCATTACATAGGCAACAATCATGTTATCACAAAATAACAGAATGGAAAAACAAAAAAAAAGATACATATTGGGTTGCCTCCCAACAAGCGCTATTGTTTTATGCCCCTAGCTAGGCATAATGCATATTTTCAAGTGTTGTCATCCTTGACACTCAGCTCCTCAATAACACAACTATGATTAATAGGAACAAAGGAAGGCTTGACAATATGATCTTTTATCAAGTTCACAAAGTTGGGGTGAACACTAATCATTTTGAGATCTTCGTTTCTTTTGGAAGGAGGTGTACTAATGCTCTTACGAATGAATATGATCTTGGGGTTTTTGTCTTGTGAGGTACTAGCACTAGTTTTGGATGGTTTGAACGCGGAGCTCACTTTATCAATGACCTCCTCCATTTTATCAATCCTACTCAATCCTTGTTCTACCCTCTTATCTATAATATATAGTGTCTTTTTCCTTTAAAGTTTTCAAAGTTATTCCTACCCGTGACCCAAATTGAGTGATATGATTATGAAGTTTTTTTCCTAACTCCTCAATTGGTTCACTAGTGATCATTTTCTTTTCAATAGCATCAAGCCTTTGCATAACATGTCCAATGTTAAATTGGTTTCATTAACAATAAGGGGTGGTGTTCCAACAAGATTTTCAATTGCATTATAAGCATCCAATGTATGACACATTAAGAAGTTCCCACCGGTGATGGTGTCAAGGACAAACCTATACCAAGTTGTCACACCAACATAGAAATTATGAAGCAAATTGGTGGTGGATAGCTTATTAGTTTCTTTATTTTGAGCGTGGCAAATCCTATACCATGCATCCTTCAAACCTTCTCCTCCCCTTTGTGTAAATTTGAAAACATCATTATTCGGAGTAACACGAACAAAAGAAGAACTAGCCATGACTTCAAACAAGAAAACTAGTAACTAACAAGCATAAATATTTTTGTATTTTTTATTTTTATGAGACAAACTAAATATAACAGAAAATAAAAAGAAGAACAAGTGAATGAAAATTTGTGCGACGTTACTTGATAGTTGGTGACGGTATTCCCCGGCAACGGTGCCAGAAATCCTTCCTAATACTCGTGATCTGCATTGGGTTTTCCGTGAAGAGGAACGGGTTATCGCAACACAAAGTGGGTAAGTATTTCCCTCAGTTATGAAACCAAGGTTTATCGAACCAATAGGAATACCAATCCTCAACCGTCTTCAGCGTCTGCAAACAAAAGAACAAATAACTTGCACCCAACGCCGGCAAGAGGGTTGTCAAACCCCTTGATCTCATTATTTGCGAGCAAGTGAGTTGTGTAGATAATTGTGGATAATCGTAAAGTGCAAAATAAAATAAAAGCAAATAAATAACAGCAAGGTAATGATAGTGTTTGTGAATATATAAGTGAATAGACCCGGTGGCCGTAGAGTTCTCTATTGGCATCTCTCATAGAAATAGCATACGGTGGGTAAACAAATTACTGTTGGGCAATTGATAGAAAAGCGAATAGTTATGCGATTTTCACGGCAATGATCATGTGTCACTAGTAGAATGTCGATCAGTAGTCCCGGTCGGGATGTGCCTTTAGTACTGGTTCCCCAACCGGTACTAAAGGGTCGGGACTAAAGGCTTAAAACCAATAATTATTAAGTAACACTAATATTTCTTGAATAAGTAGTTTGACCATAGTTTGACCATAGTTTGACCATAGTTTGACCAGATTTGACCAAAATTCAAAAAACTGAAATAATTATTTAGCAGCACTAATATTCTTGAATATTATTTAGTAACACTAATATTCTTGAATAAGTAGTTTGACCAGATTTAACCAAAATTCAAAAAAACTGAAGTTTGAGCATAACTTTTTTTCCTTTTAGAATTTGAGGATTCTAAAAATTGCAAAACGGCCATAGGCAGTCAAAATCGGTTGCGGATTTTCGTGTTGAACATTTTGATATATTATACGTTTTTTCCGACATTGTATGCAAAAGTTACAGCCGTTTTACGTTTTCATAACATTTTTTTGCAAAACATGTTGAAATTTATGTTTTTTAATTTCGCTAACTAATAGATGTATTAACATAACTACATCTCGAAGGATTTTAATTTTTGAAGTTTTTATCATTTTCTTTTGTTTTTTTATAACTGAAATGGCGATACACGGGGGGGGGGGGGGGGGGGGTAGAGACAAATTTCAGACCGGTTCTAGAGGGCCTTTATTACTATATATATGAGAGTCTTTAGTACCGGTTCCTGCCACGAACCGGTACTAAAGAGGCACGCGGGGCCCAAGTCTGACCAAAAGCCTGCCACGCGGGGCCCAAGTGTTTAGTACCGGTTGGTGTCACCAACCGGTACTAAAGGGCAACCTTTAGTACCGGTTCGAGCCACGAAGCGGTACTAAAGAGGCACGCGGGGCCCAAGTCTGATCAAAAGCCTGTCACGCCCCATTTAGTACCGGTTCGTGACACGAACCGGTACTAAAGGTTCCTTATGAGCCGGTACTAAAGGTCGCCCTGCTCCTAGCCGTTGGAGCCGGCACGAACCGGTACTAATAGCCTCTTTAGAACCGGCTCGTAACCAGACCAGGACTAATGGGTCGGACGAAAGGTCTGTTTTCTACTAGTGTGTATGTAGGCATCACGTCCATAAGCAAATAGGCCGACTCCTGCCTGCACCTATTTGTATTACTCCACCCATCGACTGCTATCCAGCATGCATCTAGAGTATTAAGTAAAACAGAGTAATGCTTGAAGAACATTGACATGATGTAGACAAAGTAAACTCAGTCAATATGAATAAACCCCATCGTTTTATCCTTAGTAGTAGCAACACAAAGACGCCACTTGTCCCCTTCTGTCACTGGGATATAGAAACTCGCCAGGTTGAACCTACTACAACGCACCACTCCCACTGAAGAAATATCAATCTAGTTGGCCAAACTATCTAAATAGATCGGAGAGCATTACGAAGCTATGATGATCATGCAAATCAGAATCTTAGTATTCAGATTTTACTCAAATAATTTTCATGAATAATCTGAACATAAACTCCCAATTCATCGGATCCCAACAAACACACCATAAAAAGGGATTACATTGGATAGATCAAGGCAAAAATGGGATGAACATTGTATTGAAGATTGGGAGAGAGAGAGTGTTTGCCATCTAGGTACTACCTACGGACCCGTAGGTCTATGATGAACTACTCACACATCATGGTTAGGGCAGCAAAGTTGATGAAGAGGCCCTCCTGATCGATCTCCCCTCTGGTAGGGTGCCGGAACGGAGGTGTAGATGGCCTCCCGTCGGAACAGAGACTTGCGGCGGCGGAAAAAGTGTTTCCGGAGCGCTCCCGAATTCTTAGGGTATTGTGAATTTATAGGCCACAGAGGGGCATCGGGAGGCGCCCGAGGGGGCCACAAGCCATCAGGGCGCGGCACCTGGTGCCGCGCCCTGTTGTCTTGTGGGTCCCTCGTGGCTCCTCCGGCCTCCCTCCGAACCTTCCAGGTCTTCTTTTGGTCCAGAAAAAATCATAAAAAAGTTTCGTGGCAGTTGGACTTCGTTTGGTACTGTAAACCTAAACACACAAAAACATGCAGAAAACAGCAACTGGCATTGGGCACTAGGTCAATAGGTTAGTGCTCAAAAATATTATAAATGTGTAAATAAATAACCAAAAAGTATCCTAAAATGGTAATATATTAGCATGGAACAATCAAAAATTATAGATACATTGGAGACGTATCAGTCCTTCACCTCCAAATCCGTCGACCATGAGCTTATCCCACGTGCCCCCGACTAGGAGATGGCTGTCCGGTTTGCAGTCCGCCACTCCCGGGAGGCGGCGGCCCGACGGCAGCGCTCGGACTCCTTCCGTCGGGAATTCATTGCATTTGCGTAACCAGGGCATGAATCCGGCGTCGCTGCCTCACCGGAGGCGGTGCGGTCCGTCTGGCGTCCGAACGCGGTGGCGGACGTGCAACCCCTCCGTTGGCGCGTCGAGGATGCACCATGGGCGTCCGTGGACGCAAGCATGGGGTGGTGTGTCCGTCGTGCGAGTCATCGGGCACGGGAGGCGACGGAAGCCCTCGCAGCTATGGACGTTGGAGAGGGCGCTCCACCTGGGTTTGGTGCACGGCTTGGCGGCGCGCCCCTCATGACCCACCCATCCCCGAGGCTCATGTACAAACCATGAGTTAAATAAACATTCTCACTTGTTTATAATGAAAATTTTAACTTCCACCATATTGATGTTAACAATATGAGATGTTCTTTAATATATTATGAAACTATTAATTTTTTGATATATAATATAATCATCAAATATTAAACAATTAAATTAAGTTTTATGTATTATGAAATAATTGACCCGCAACTCTAATATTTATGATTGCAAGTGCATTTTGTGCTAAACTGAAATTGTATATTCTTTTTCATATAAGTTAGTTCTAATTTACTTTCATTTTAAACGAAAGTATTGATAAGAGCCATGCCACACTAAATCTACGCAAACCAAATGCACCACACATTAAACCATAAGTTAATTTATGTCCTTTTAAAGTAATAGAGTATCTTTATATGTGTATTTCTCTCCGGCCTCGTCAATAGTGGGTTTGGTGCTCGGCTTTGGCGGCGCCCCCCACATGACCCAGCCACCCCCAAGGCTCATGTAGAAACCTTGAGTTAAATAAACATTCTTACTTGGTTATAATGAACTTTTTAACTTCTACCATATTCATGTTAACAATAAGAGATATTCTTTAATACATTATGAAACTATTATTTTTTAAATTAATATAATCATCAAATATTAAACAATTAAATTATCTACTATGTATTATGGAATAATGGCCCCACAATTCTAATATTTATGATTGCAATGCATTTTGTGCTTAACTCAAATTGTATATTCTTTTTCATAAAAGTTAGTTCTAATTAATTTCATTTTCAACGGAAGTATTAATAAGATCCATGACACCCTAAATCTACGCAAACCAAATGCACCCAAAGTTAATTTATGTCCTTTTAATGTAATAGAGTATCTTTATATGTGTATTTGTCTCCAGCCTCGTCAAATAATATGTGTAAAGAACATGGTGTAGTGTTGTAGATGACATGAATTTAACAAACATCTTGATGGAATTTTCTAAAGTAGAGTACAAAACTATCATGTCTTCTAGGAAAAGAATATGGCCATTTCAAGTGTACCAAGAGATTGAAGGCTGAACTTTCCATGAGAAACTCTTTCATGATTTTGTGGAGGAGCTGTGGGCATTCCATGGACGACGTGCCCAATAGTCTCTTAAAGTTTCTCTGGTGAGACCATCTATGATTTGTGTTCACAACACACTATGATTTACATTTGAATTTGAATTTCGACTAAATTTTCGAAAATTTAAATTATGTTTGCAAATGCATGGTGCATGATAAAAATATATTTAAATGATTAGGAGTCAGATTTTAGAGAACATCTTGAAAAAATATGCACGGAAATAGACATAGAATCCATGAAATATATGTAATAACATTCTTGGTAACCTGCCGACGAAGACAAGAAAGACCTACCTAATTTTTTTAGAGAGAGGAATGGTGGGGTGAGTTTTCTTGCGGTAAAATCATATTTGTCATGGTTAAGATTTTTTATATTTTACTGTTCACTCTCGTGCGAGCTTTGGATCGGAAAATCGTTTTTCGTACCAGATGGGGATTTACCGAATTTAACTATTGAAGGGAACTAATCCCAAAATATCTCTCGTGAGGGTATTATGTCAAAATCGTGGTAAATAATTTTGTATGCCAAAGTTGTGCAGATGGATTTTAATTTATAATAATCTTTACATCATAAGATTGTGACTGAAGTTTTCCTTGTGTTTCTAGTTCTATTATACTTGGAGTGCTCCACCTGATACGCACTCTGCTATCAATTTCCTGAAATTCATCGTTGATCAACACTCAGAAAGTGATCAAATTTAGGTCATAAATTAGTTTGCTTTGTACAATCATCTCCTATGAACGCCAACACTACCTCTATTAAAATGTGAGCACAATGCCAAATTTAGGACTTGAACCCTAGTGGGTTAGTTCTGCCACAAGGAACTTGACCATATGAGCTATGCTCAGTTCGTGCCATAAATTCATTTATGTAGTCAAATAAGGCCAAAAGGATTCATAATGGAAAAAAATCATCCATGTGGTTGCCACGTTAGCGTTCCTTTAATCACTCATGAACCGACTCTTATTTTACTAGGTTCTTTTTGAGGCCATGTGGCTGCTATTTCAGCACTTATGGAATTACTCATGAATTGACTAATATTTACAGGGCTATTTTTGCAACAAACCGACTTCCCTACTGGCTTTATAAAATGGCAAGGTTAGGCCTGCATTCATCATTAGAAATTGACCTACAACCTCAATGGCAGATGAGACCCTGTTATCTATCACATCCCAGCTAGGGAGGTATGACAATTGTGAATGTTTTGGCTGGCAATTTACATTGTGGGAGGGTGACAATTTCTTTAGATTAGCATGGAGATTTATTTACACTAACATGACAGTTCCTTCTCAAAGAAAACATTTTTTTTAAATCTGCCATTGTTTGATCTTGACCAAACGACTGCAAGGGCATTTGCTGGGATGTCCTCCCAACGAATGTTTGCCAGTTAGCATTGCCGTTTATGTATTTATCAACTTGGTGCTATTTTTATTTGGACGATGCTACACAGTGCGCGCGCGCGATACATGCAGATCTCGCGGCCGGCCAGTTTAGGAAACTGTCCACGTGCGGTCGCCCACATGTGCTAAAAAGGGAAAAGTTCATCACCCCTTGCGCTACCACGTCTCACAAAGAAACAAAAAAGAAAAGAAAAAGCAGCGATCCCCTCCCCCTCACGCACGTGATCTCCTCTCCCACCAACCACCAGAAAAACAGAGCGCAAATCCCCCAGCGCTATCTTCTTCCTCCCCCAGCCGACATGTCCTAGCAGGGGGGCTCCTTCTGCAGCATAAGAATCACAAAAGAAATGAAATGAAAATATCAGGCAAATCTTCCTGAAGGAACACAATTTTGTCTGCAACTCTTTGTTGCGTATCAGGCAAAACTATAGAGAAACTTCAGCAAAGAATTTGACAGAACTGGGAAAATTTCTCCCCGTGGAAACACCAAGGTAAAAGGCCCCTCCCTAATTTTTGGGCATGATTCTGTTAGTTCTAGGTAGTTCTATAGCTAGTAAACTTCCCCTCTGTACCTCCTTGTGTGATATACTAGCTGCAAAAAAGGCTGCAAACATGCTTCCCTGTTCCATGTGTGAAACTTGACTTGAATCTTGCACAAAATCTGCCCCTCCTGTTCTTGCCTCCCCTCTGGCCCTGTGGATACTGGGATGAAGATGCTGCTCTTGAGATTGTATGTTGCCTTTTCTCTTGCACTTGACTTCTGCAAACAAAAAGCAAAAGAGAAAAGACATAGTTATTTGGTTCGATAAAAACTATTAATAATCTGTGTATAATAAACTGAAAAACTTGCCTACCGCTGCATCACAATTTTGCCAATAAAATCTGCAAGTTGTTAAAAAGATAACTTGCCTAAAATCTAGCGCTGTAAAAACATTGCCTGTTATGGTCACATGTTTACATTACAGTTTCACAGAGTTGTTCCCTGCTAGGTAAATGGAATGCTGGATTAAAAGCCAACATAATGATGAACTCAAAAAATGTTGAATTTCAGTAAAAAAAAACAGTATTTTGGTTGCTTTGCGTGCCAGTACCCCCTTAATAAGATGTCTAAAAGAACAAATTGGTAAAGAGTGTTGCCTGCTGCAATTGAAAAGAGTATTTCCTACTTTGGTCATCGTCGAGTAGTAAATGTTGTCTGATCATTACATAGTTCCAAAAATGTGTAAAGGGTATGCTGGTGGGGACAGAAAAACGATGAAAACATGTTGCCTATTTTGAGTGCATCAAAAGAATGATACATCTGAGTTGCCAAAAAAAGATGTTTCGGTGTTTCCTTTTAAGATAATTTGCCATTTACATTATGTCGTTTACACAGAATTTCCTTTCTACCATCTATAAAACGTGCAAAAGGCTGAGCTTGATCTCAATAAACTCCCTGGTGACTTTGATGATCGTGATGGAGGCCCGCTATACTGTACACAAGTCCCACCTGGGAAAATGCCTATTTCTATCGAGGGGGTGGCTGAGTCGCCGGTTGTCCCCCTCCCCCTCCCCCAAGCGGGCACCTAAGTATGCTGGTATTGGGCGACTAGATGGGACTAGTGAGGTGAGTTAGTATATGGAGGGTGGGCAACTTCGAGTTAGGTGGAGTAGGCGACTAAGTTCATGGTTTCAGCGACTTGATGTACCTGATTAGGCGATTTAATTGTTTGCTCTTTTTGGGCGACACGATGTGAAATGGGAGGAGATTAAGCACGTCGGGGATTGTCCTCCCCCAACGGGCACCTAAGTATGTTGGTATTGGGCGACTAGATGGGACAAGTGAGGTGGGTTAGTATATGGAGGGTAGGCAACTTCGAGTGTGCTGGAGTAGGCGACTATGTTCATTGCTTTCGGCGACTTGATGTACCTGATTAGGCGATTTAATTGTTTGCTGTTTTTTGGCAAGTCGATGTGAAATGGGCGGCCATTAAGCACGTAGGGGATTGTCCTCCCCCAATGGGCACCTAAGTATGTTGGTATTGGGCGACTAGATGGGACAAGTGAGGTGGGTTAGTATATGGAGGGTAGGCAACTTCGAGTGTGGTGGAGTAGGCGACTATGTTCATTGGTTTCGGCGACTTGATGTACCTGATTAGGCTATTTAATTGTTTGCTCTTTTTGGGCGACTCGGTGTGAAATGGGAGGCGATTAAGCAAGTAGGGGATTGTCCTCCCCCAGTCCCCCTAGCAGGCACCTAAGTATGCTGGTATTGGGCGACTAGATGGGAGTAATGAGGTGAGTTAGTATATGGAGGGTGGGGGACTTCGAGTGTGGTGGAGTAGGCGACTATGTTCATGGCTTTCGGCGACTTGATGTACCTGATTAGGCTATTTAATTGTTTGCTCTTTTTGGGTGACTCGATGTGAAATGGGAGGCGATTAAGCACGTAGGGGATTGTCCTCCCCCTAGCAGGCACCTAAGTATGCTGGTATTGGGCGACTAGATGGGACTAATGAGGTGAGTTAGTATATGGAGGGTGGGGGACTTCGAGTGTGGTGGAGTGGTGGAGTAGGCGACTAAGTTCATGGGTTTCGGCGACTTGATTTACCGGATTAGGCGATTTAATTGTTTGCTCTTTTTGGGCGACTCGATGTGAAATGGGAGGCGATTAAGCACGTAGGGGATTGTCCTCCCCCCCGGCGGGCACCTAAGTATGCTGGTATTGGGCGACTAGATGGGGCTAGAGAGGTGAGTTAGTATATGGAGGGTGGGCGACTTCGAGTGTGGTGGAGTAGGCGACTAAGTTCATGGATTTCGGCGATTTGATTTACCGGATTAGGCGATTTAATTGTTTGCTTTTTTTGGGCGACTCGATGTGAAATGGGAGGCGATTAAGCACGTAGGGGTTGTCCGCCCCCTGCCGGCAACTAAGTGCGCTGGTTTTGGGCGAATAGATGGGACTACTGAGGCGAGTTAATATATGGAGGGTGGGCGACTTCGAGTGTGGCGGAGTAGCCAACTAAGCTAGAAAAATGCCCACTTACACACTGCTAGCCTGGGAACAAATCATTTTCTACTGACCCTAGTTGCCTGACCCCTGAAAACATCTATGTATTTTTGCCTCCCTCCCCCCTCCCTAATCCTTGCCTGTGTCCTCCTACAATTTCTGAAGAAAAAATAACCCAATAAAATCACTGTACCGCATCTTGAAAGAAGAAGTGTACCTACACTAGCATCTGACAAACTTGACTATCCCTGAAAAAAATGCGGCATAAAGTGCCCACCATCTGCAACTAAATTGCCTACTTACTGGGGAAAATATTGCATCTACATGCACAGAGCTAGGCACCTGCAGAAAAAGTCTGTTTACAATCGCAAAAGCGTGCTGATGCGCTCGAAATCCCTCGACAGATTCTCAAACACAACTGTTCATAGGGCTCGATGTGGGATTTTACATGCGCGGGTGCACACAGGGCGTGCGCGCATCGATTTTCGGCGACCCCCTGGCTGTGGATTTCCCTCCCAATCGAATTCCAGCCACCCTAGCCACCCCTTCCCCCTACATCGACGAAGATGGATGACGACGCGCCAGCGAAATCCCCATGCCCCATCAAGGTCGAGTGGTTGGAGGCTGGAAAATCCACCATCAAAGGCTAGAGAGGGCAAAACATAATTTGTTGTATACAGAGCTGGAGGCTTGTGTGAGAAACATAGGCACAAACGGCAATTCGTAACTTGACTGTATACTTGAGATTTTTTGCATCTAAATGGAAACAAATGCCTTGCCCTTGCATCCTCTTGCCAGATGGCTGGCTCCTCGTCCAGCCGGCCGTGGGAGCTGGCAGCGGACGTGCCGGCTCCCCGCCAGCCGGCCTCAAGGGAGCCGCCAGCCGGCTTTGAGGGAGCCGCCAGCCGGTCCTGAGGCAGCCGGAGGGCCGCCAGCCGGCCGTGGCCCCGCCGGCCGCAAACCAGCCGGTGGTATTTGATTTTCTTCGAAAGGGGGAGAGAACCCCAGCTTTGGCCTACCCGGGGGTAACAACCCCCTCAAAAATTCTTAGTAAACAACTGTAAAGTTTGTAAACAAACTTGCCTACGTATCACTGATCTCCCCCTTGCCTACAATCACAGTAAATTTGTGATAAACAAAAAGAAAACTTGCCTACTCTCAATGTAGTAACGAAAATCCCTGCCTACATATCACTGGAAGTTGCGTGTAAAACACTGAAGCCTACATATCACTGTAAGTTTGTCTACTGCTGGAGAAACAATGCTGCATCAGAACTGAAGTGTTGCCTACCTCCCCTGTGCAAATAAAAACCTACGGGAAAATCTCCGTCTAGAAACGCAGAAAATTCTGCCCCGATGCTAACACAAGATGTGAAAAGCCTTTAGTCGACGAATAGGGTTGCTTATGATGGGCTACCAAAATTTTGACGGGGGATTCCTCTCTGCTTGCTGGTGCGTTGTTCAAAAACGTGTGGGGATTGTGCACGCTGGCTTCGTTAGCACATCGATTTTCTCTCACAGAACCCCTAGTGAGCCCCCCTAGCTCTCTCTATCGGCTCCACGCACCACCTGCCCTTAGAACCCCTAGAATTTCTCTCCCTCTATTGCGTGGGGAGGGGAGGGCGAGAGAGGCGAATGCACGGGACGGGTTAGGTGGGCACTGTCCACCACTGTCCACCACGAATTTCCCCAAATTTTGGAAACGACAACCCCTCACCACTCTCTCTTCTGCTGGTCGGCACTGTCCACCACGTGGGGTGATCTCGCGCTGAGATGGACGGCCCGCATGCGGCCACTCGTGTTCGCTGAATCGCGCGCATGCATCGAGCAGCGTTTAGGATACTAGACAATTCCCCACACGTCGCTATGGGATTTGGCGGCAATATGTTTAGATGATACTTGTTTATGTGAAATATGAATATTATAATTAATAATATGAGCATAAAAATACTAACATATGAGATTTATTATAGTTGATTAGTGTATTGTTGCAAAATAGTTTTGGAACATAAGTACCATAATGTGAGTTTAAAATCCTTTGGAGTTGTCCATGTGGGTGTCTTCTTCGTTGAGAAAAAAAATGGACATCAGTAGTGAGGATGACTCTCCCCGCACGTTAATACAGTAATTTTTTTTAAAGTGTGTAAGTAGTTATTAAATCTAATCAAAATAATATAATCTTGAAAAACAATAAACAAAAATGCCTAAGAATAGAATAAAACTTTTAAATTGCAGTTAAAAATGCCACTTCGAACAAAAATGTGAAGAATGACTAACATGAATATATGATGTGGCTGTGTTACATGCATAGAGTAATACAAAAATAATTGTAATTTACAAGTTAAATGCATGACTCACTTATGTCGCAGATTTTGCATGGCCTAGTGGGAGAGAACATTTAAATGCATTGCTTAGTGGGACGTTGAGGTGGACACTTTACATGTTGAGAGAATTGGGACCAACTTCTTGAGAATGTAAGATTCTTATGCCTCATGCAGATTTTACAGTTTATCATTTTTTGCAAGATCGACCGATCACTTTCCTTTTATTTCCTTGTTCATTTCACTCTGTTCTATCTTCAATCGACAATCACTTTCCTTATACATTGATCAGGTTTCGGTAAGAACTTCAATTATATCTCCTTCTCTGTCTGATCGCAATCTCTCTACCTCTTTCTCCTTCACTAGGACAATGCTCGTGCTTTACTACGGGATATACATATTCTATAAATAAATGCCCGTGATTTACCCATCCATATTAATGTGATTGTGTTAATAAATGTTCATCAAATTCTACTCATGAGTTATCTTATAGAGTAGTTTGATGATTTTGTGTAAGTAAATTAAGATGAAATTAGTTAAGGTAAGTAAATTAGGTTGATTTATTAGCATACAAGGAATATGCGGTAAAATATGTCATGGTGATGGAAAACCGGCTGGATGAAAAAAAAAAATGTGGAGGGGCATGGTGGGCGGAGGGGAACCCGTCAACGAAGTGTTCTGCCTGGCAGAAACAGGAAACTTACTTATTTTTTTGAAATAGTAGTCTTTCTCTCTCTCTCTCCGTGTGTGTGTGTGTGTGTCTCTTTCTCTCTACATACCTTAAAATACAGATGCAAAGTCATCTTGGACGAACATGCAAAACAGGAAAAAATGTAAAAAGAAAGTGTACAACATTTAGAAATAAAAACCTAAACGCTGCTCGATGCATGCGCGCGATTCAGCGAACACGAGTGGCCGCATGCGGGCCGTCCATCTCAGCGCGAGATCACCCCACGTGGTGGACAGTGCCGACCAGCAGAAGAGAGAGTGGTGAGGGGTTGTCGTTTCCAAAATTTGGAGAAATTCGTGATGGACAGTGGTGGACAGTGCCCACCTAACCCGTCCCGTGCATTTGCCTCTCTCGCCCTCCCCTCCCCACGCAATAGAGGGAGAGAAATTCTAGGGGTTCTAAGGGCAGGTGGTGCGTGGAGCCGATAGAGAGAGCTAGGGGGGCTCACTAGGGGTTCTGTGAGAGAAAATCGATGTGCTAACGAAGCCAGCGTGCACAATCCCCACACGTTTTTGAACAACGCACCAGCAAGCAGAGAGGAATCCCTCGTCAAAATTTTGGTAGCCCATCATAAGCAACCCTATTCGTCGACTAAAGGCTTTTCACATCTTGTGTTAGCATCGGGGCAGAATTTTCTGCGTTTCTAGACGGAGATTTTCCCGTAGGTTTTTATTTGCACAGGGGAGGTAGGCAACACTTCAGTTCTCATGCAGCATTGTTTCTCCAGCAGTAGACAAACTTACAGTGATATGTAGGCTTCAGTGTTTTACACGCAACTTCCAGTGATATGTAGGCAGGGATTTTCGTTACTACATTGAGAGTAGGCAAGTTTTCTTTTTGTTTATCACAAATTTACTGTGATTGTAGGCAAGGGGGAGATCAGTGATACGTAGGCAGGTTTGTTTACAAACTTTACAGTTGTTTACTAAGAATTTTTTACGGGGTTGTTACCCCCGGGTAGGCCAAAGCTGGGGGGTTCTCTCCCCCTTTCGAAGAAAATCAAATACCACCGGCTGGTTTGCGGCCGGCGGGGCCACGGCCGGCTGGCGGCCCTCCGGCTGCCTCAGGACCGGCTGGTGGCTCCCTCAAAGCCGGCTGGCGGCTCCCTTGAGGCCGGCTGGCGGGGAGCCGGCACGTCCGCTGCCAGCTCCCACGGCCGGCTGGACGAGGAGCCAGCCGTCTGGCTAAACGGCCGGCTGCCTCCACGCCGGCTCCTCCACCGACCTACGGGCGGACCAACGCACGTCCCGTCTCTCTGCGCATCAGTACGGCGACAAGACAAGACCTCCTCCACCGACCTTCGGGCGGACCAACGCCCGTCCCGTCCCTCTGCGCATCGGCACGGCGACCAGACGAGACCTCCTTCATCCGCCCCGGCGTGGCCACAGTGGCTACTGACGTCGGCCGACCACGACAGGGCTTCCAATAGTGCCGGCACGCTTCCAAAACCACTCCATTACCTGCTCCGGCGTGGCTACAGTGCGGCCGGCCGTGCCGCTGACCTCGGCCGATAGCCACAAGACGACGCCCCAACGGGCAGCCCGTGCTGCGACATGACCGGCACGGGGATCCACCAAGCGGGCCCCGCCGGCTCCTGACGGACTCGACAGCCGGCGGGCCCTACCGACGACAAGACCCCACAGCCGGCGGCCCCCACGGCCGGCTAGAAGAGGCTGCTGGCTGGGGCCCCCCAGGACCTCTTATTCATATTGTAACCCGGGGGGTTGGCCTATAAAGCCCCCCGGGCCTCCCCCAAGCAACGGGGTTCGCGGTTCCCACCAGTCGACTCTACACGCACACATAGAGAGGCAGCAAGGGCAAGCTAGCTCCTTCTTCCTCCTCTATCTATACAGCTCAAGGAGCACCATTGTAACCTCACCATTGTCTTAACTAGACCAAGCAGGACTAGGGGTGTTACCTCCCACGGAGGGCCCTGAACCTGGGTACATCGTGTGTCTGCCACCGCTTGTGCCTAACCCCGCTCCCGGAGCCCGTCAGCGTCCTTCGGCCCCTCTCGATAAGCCTACCCATGGCATCTGCCGTGACGAAACCACGACAGTTGGCGCCCACCGTGGGGCCGTCCGCGGCGCCGGCCGGAGTCACGCTCCGGGCGGGGCCCTTCACCACCTCCCCAGGCCGCCTCGCGTCCGGGCGGAACCGCTTGCTCGTGGGGCTTGCTCCGGCAGGTCCTGCGGGCGACGCGGCCGGCATCTCCGACGAGTGCCTCGGCCGCGACCTCGCGCTCGACGTCGCCGCGCTCGCTGGGCGGTTCAGCAAGCTGAGCCTCGCCGGCGAGCCGGCGGCTAACGAGTACCCTAGCTAGGTACTCGACTGCACCGACCCTCCCTCGTCCGTGGGCACGCTCGCCACGGGCGAGGCCCCCTGCTCCCGCGCTTGCGTGGGAGTGATGGTTACCTCCTCCACCACTTCGGGCCGTGTGCGGGCGGCCGAGGCCGACGCGGCCGCCGCCCGTGCCGGTACCTCCGACCCGCTCGCCGCTACCCTCCGGGGTCTGGGCACTCCCATCGCCCAGACGGCGGACCCGGCCGCCGCCAGAACCGAGCTGGAGGCGGCCCGCCGCCTGCTGTTCAACGACGCCACTGCCCTTGCTGCGGAGCGGCGCCGGATGGAAGCCGCGCAGCGGGAATACAACTCCGCGTATGGTCTCGCCCCGGCTGGCCCCGAGCCCAGCAGGCGTGGGGCTGTGCGGGAACGCGGCCGCGTGGTCGCGGAAATCCTCGGCGGCCGCCTTCCCGTCTACGACACCCCCGCGGCCAACCTTCGCGCCGCCAAGGTTGCCTATGAGGATTTGGCAACCTTGGAAGGCGAGGAGCGTGCCGCACGCGAGCGGCACATCAAGGACCTCATCGACACCGCCAACGCCCAACAGGTCATCCTCACCCCTGGTGGGGCCGTTTCCGAACTTCCCCGGCCCGAGGGTGAGGGTGCTAGGGCTACCAACCATCAGTCGGCTCAGCACTCCAGCACCCCTCATCCCTCCGGCCGGCGGAACGAGGGAAGCGACGCTCGGCGCACCCAGCTGCACGGGAACGAGCAGCCGGCTGTAACCAGCCTGCGCAGCAACAATCCAGCTGGCAGCCACCGCCGGGACGAGGCTCCGGCTGGCGGTAGCCGGCATAGCCGCGGGCACACCCCGCCCCCGCGGCAGGACCCGGCGCGGTCCATCCCGCCGGCCGGCCGACCCGAACTCGCGGCCCGGCTCGGCCCGCGGGTCCCCCACAGCGACAACGACGCCCGGCTCCGCCTCGACCGGCTGGCGCAGTCGGCTCTCCTCGAGGAGGAGGGCTCGATTGGCCCGGCCTGCTTCGGCCCTCGGATCCGCAACGAGCCATTTCCGTCCGGCTTCACGCTTCCCCGCGACATCCCGAAGTACACCGGGGCTGCCAAGCCGGAGGACTGGCTGATTGACTACACCACCGCCGTCGGCATCGCCAGGGGGAACAAGCGCGTAGCCGTCCGCTACGCCCCCCTCATGCTGATCGGCTCGGCCCGCACCTGGCTGAACAGCCTGGCAGCCGGCAGCATCAACACTTGGACGGACTTCGAGGAGGCCTTCGTCCACAACTTCACCGGCACCTACAAGCGGCCTGGCCGGCCCCGCGAGCTGGCCATGTGCGTCCAGGGGCCAAAGGAACCCCTCCGCGACTATCTTACACGCTGGACCGAGCTCCGCAACTCCTGCGAGGGAGTACACGAGGTACAGGCCATCCAGTACTTCATCGAAGGCTGCTGCGATGGCACCCACCTCAAGCACAAGCTCTTGTGCTCCGAGCCAACCTCCCTGGCGGACCTAATGTCCAAAGCAGACAAATACGCCACAGCCGATTCCTCGATGAGGATGAAGGCTAAGGCCCCAGCCAAGCCGGCTACGCCCCCCGCCGTGCCGCGGGCGGCGGCCGACAACCGGCAGCAGCAGAATAACAAACGCAAGAACGACCAGCCCGACTCCCGCTACGGGAGCCGGCAGGTCACCTCCATCGAGGAGGAGCAGCCGGCTGGCCAGGCTTCGGCCAGCGTCAGCGCACCGGCAAGACCGCCTGGCAGCCCAAGCTCACGTTCGAGCAGATGCTCGACCTTCCCTGCAAGAACCATTCCGGTGCCAAGCCGGCCACGCACACGCTTCAGCAGTGCAGCTTCTCACAGCGATTGGCCCGGGGAGATGGCCTCCCGGCTGCCCCCGCGCCGCCAGCCCGCGCGCCGGCTCTGGCTCCGGCTCCGGCTCCCGTTCCTGCCCAGGCGGACCCGGCTCCGGCCCGGAACGACGGACGGCTACTCGATCAGTTCCCCGACCAAGACAGTTGCTACGTCGTCTTCACCAGCGAGGAGACGGACAAGCACGCCCAGCGCCGGCCCCACCGTGAGGTGAATGCCACCATGCCCGCGAATCCCCAGTTCATGCACTGGTCGGAGAAGCCAGTCACGTGGAGCCGGGCCGACCACCCGGCCGTGATGCCAAATCCTGGCAGCTATGCCCTCGTCCTCGATCCCACCATCGCCTCCGAGAAGCGCACGTGCCGCTTCCCGCGGGTGTTGATCGATGGGGGCAGCAGCATTAACATCCTCTACCTTGACACAATGCTCAAATTGGGGCTCAAGGTAGAGGACCTACAATCGAGCCGGACCGTTTTCCACGGCATCGTGCCGGGAAAGTCCTTCACCCCCGTCGGCAAGATCAAGCTCGACGTCCTCTTCGGCGGCCACGACCACTTCCGCCGTGAGCCAATTTGGTTCGAGGTAGTGGACCTCGACAGTCCCTACCACGCACTGGTGGGTCGGCCGGCCCTCGTCAAGTTCATGGCGATCCCTCACTACGCCTACCTCAAGCTCAAAATGCCGGGTCTCAAGGGCATCATCACCATCGCCGGCAAATACCAGATGTCAATCGCGTGCGTGCGAGACGGCAGCCGGCTGGCCGAGGCCCTGGAGATAGCGGAGGAGAAGCGGCAGCTCGACCGGCTGGTGGCCTTCGCCTCTGCCCAGCCGGCCGTGCCGACTCCTCCATCCCAGTCAGCCGGTGAAGGCTCGTTCCAGCCGTCCAAGGACACCAGGCAGGTGCCACTTGATCCGGCTAACCCCACCCAGTGCGTGACCATTGGCTCCCGCCTCGACAGCAAATAGGAAAGCGAGCTCGTCGACTTCCTCCGTGAGAATCAGGACATCTTTGCATGGTCTCCCAAAGACATGCCGGGTGTTCCGAGGAAGTTCGCCGAGCACAAACTTCACGTGCGACCGGATGCGAAGCCGGTCAAGCAACCCCTGCGCCGTTTCTCCGAGGAGAAGCGGCGTACTATAGGAGAAGAAATCGACCGGCTGCTCGCAGCCGGCTTCATCATGGAAGTGTTCCACCCAGACTGGCTGGCCAACCCAGTCCTCGTGCTGAAGAAGAACAAGACCTGGCGCATGTGTATCGACTACACAAGCCTGAACAAGGCGTGCCCTAAAGACCCGTTTGCCCTGCCGCGGATCGATCAAGTCATCGACTCCACGGCCGGCTGCGACCTGCTGTCTTTCCTGGACGCCTACTCCGGCTACCACCAGATAAAGCTGGACCCAGCAGACCTACACAAGACCTCCTTCATCACCCCTTTCGGGGCCTACTGCTACATCACCATGTCCTTCGGCCTGAAGAATGCAGGCGCTACCTTCCAGCGCTGCATGCAGAAGTGTCTCCTGCCTCAGATAGGCAGGAACATCCATGTCTATGTGGACGACATCGTCGTCAAATCCAAGAAGCACTTCAGCCTCCTCGACGATCTCCGGGAAACATTCGCCAACCTGCGCGAATACAAAATCAAGCTCAACCCGGAGAAGTGTGTCTTCGGCGTCCCAGCCGGCCAACTCTTGGGTTTCTTCGTGTCCGCTCACGGCATCGAAGCTAACCCCGAGAAGATCAGCGTGATTGAGCGCATGCCCAAGCCGGTCCGGCTCCGCGACGTCCAGAAGTTCACCGGCTGCCTCGCCTCCCTTAGCCGGTTCATCAGCCGGCTGGGCGAGAAGGCCTTGCCCCTCTGTGGGCTCCTGCGCAAGACGGCTCTGGTCGAGCCGGGCCGGGACCCCTCGAAGAAGCCGGCACTGTTCGACTGGTCCGACGAGGCGGACGAGGCGTTCCGCGGCCTCAAGCGGGCTCTCACCAGCGCGCCCATCCTGGCCGCGCCGGCTGACAAGGAGCCTTTGCTCGCCTACATCGCGGCGACCACGCGCTTCGTCAGCGTCGTCCTAGTGGTGGAGCGGCCGGAGGAGGGAAAAGCGCTGCCGACCCAGTGCCCCGTATACTACCTCAGCGAGGTCCTCTCCGCCTCTAAGCAAAACTACCCCCACTACCAGAAGATGTGCTATGGCATATACTTCGCCGCCCAGAAGATCAAGCAGTACTTCCAGGAGCACGTCATCACCGTCGTGAGCACAGCGCCGTTGGGCGAAATCATGGCCGGCCGGGACGCCACCGGCCGGATTGCCAAGTGGACCATCGCCCTGGCCGACTACAAGATACGGTACGAGCCGCGCACCGCCATCAAATCCCAGGCAATGGCCGACTTCCTCGTCGACTGGGCCGAAACCCTGTTCGTGCCGCCTCCGCCCGACTCCACGCACTGGCGCATGCACTTCGACGGCTCGAAGATGCGAGCCGGCCTGGGAGCCGGCATCGTCTTGTCGTCTCCCAGGGGAGATCAGCTCCGGTACGCTCTCCAAATCCACTTCGCCGCCTCCAACAATGTGGCCGAATACGAGGCCCTCGTCCAGGGCCTCCGGCTCGCCAAGGAGATCGGCATCCAACGCATCATATGCTTTGGCGACTCCGACCTCGTGGTGTAGCAGGTCTCTGGCGAATGGGACGCCAGGGACGACAACATGGCCAGCTATCGCTTCCTCGTCCAACAGCTCACCGGCTCCGTCGAGGGCTGTGAGTTCCACCACGTCCCCCGTGCGGACAACGAGGCGGCCGATACGCTGGCAAAGATCGGCTCCACCCGGCAGGCCATCCCAGCCGGTGTCTCCGTCAAGCGGCTGCTAAAACCTTCCATCAAGCCTTCTCCCGAATCGGAGTCCATCTTCGTGCCGGCTAACGCGGCCGGTCCCTCGGCGGATCCGGCTGTCCAACCGGCCCCGCCGGCTGCGGCGACTTTGCCGACTCCGCCACCGTCGGCTTCCCATCCAGCGCCTCCTGTTCCGGCTGACGAGCCGGACGCCTCCGCAACAGCCGGCTCCGGGCCCGTGGCTGTCATGATGGTGGTCGACGCTCTTTCCGCCGGTTCACTCCCGGGGGCTGGCGAACCGGTCCCGGGGGCTGGTGAGCCGGTCCCGAGGGCTGGCGGGCCGGACCCGGGGGCTCCTGCCATCCTCGACGTCCCGCTTGGGCCCGAGCCGGCACCCGTCTCGGCGCCCTCGTGGGCCCAACCCATCCTGGCGTTCCTCCTACGGGGCGAGCTCCCCTCCGACGAGGCCACTGCAAGGCAAATTCAGCGCCGAGCCCCGGCTTATAGCATCATCAATCGCGAGCTGGTTCATCGCAGCACCACAGGCGTCTTCCAACGCTGCGTCGAGCCGGAGAAAGGGCAAGAGATCCTCCTCGACATCCACCAGGGCGAGTGCGGGCACCACGCCGCCTCCAGAACCCTGGTGGGCAAGGCGTTTCGCCACGGTTTCTACTGGCCGACTGCTTTGGAGGCAGCCAAGGAGCTGGTTGACAAGTGCGAATGCTGCCAACGCTTCAGCACGCAGAGCCACCTGCCGGCTACTGCCCTCCAGACCATCCCCCTCTCGTGGCCTTTTGCCGTTTGGGGGCTGGATATGGTGGGACCTTTCAAGACCGCACGAGGCGGCATGACACATGTGCTGGTCGCCGTCGACAAATTCGCCAAGTGGATCGAGGCCCGACCCGTCAAGAAGCTGGACGGCCCCACGGCCATCCGGTTCGTCGAGGACATCACGGTCCGCTACGGCGTCCCCCACAGCATCAGCACCGACAATGGCACAAACTTCGCCAAGGGCGCGCTAGCGCGTTTCTGCTCCAAGCAGGGCATCCGGCTCGATTTGGCGTCTGTCGCCTATCCACAGTCAAACGGTCAGGTCGAGAGGGCCAACGGCCTGCTCCTATCCGGCATCAAGCCCCGGCTCGTGACGCCACTGGTCAGGTCAGCCGGCTGCTAGTTCGAAGAGCTGCCAGCTGTCCTCTGGAGCCTCAGGACCACGCCCAACCGGTCGACCGGCTACACCCCGTTCTTTCTCGTATATGGGTCCGAGGCAATCATCCCCACCGACATCGAGTTCGATTCGCCTCGGGTTACCCTATACACGGAGAAAGACGCGAAGGAAGCAAGAGAAGACGGCGTCTACCTCCTCGAGGAGGCCTGCGAGCTGGCCCTGAGCCGGACGGCCATCTACCAGCAAAAGCTCCGGCACTACCACAGCAAGCGGATCCGGCCACTCTCCTTTCGCGAAGGGGACTTGGTGCTCAGACGGATCCAGCGAACTGCCGGCCAGCACAAGCTGTCCTCCCCATGGGAGGGCCCGTTCATCGTCAGGAAAGCGCTGCACAACAACGCATACTATCTAATAGACGCCTAGAAGCCGCAGAAGCGCAAGAGAGACGCCTCTGGCGAGGAGACGGAGCGCCCATGGAACGCGACGCTCCTCCGTCCATTTTACTACTAAAAAACCAATGTATGTATATATCTTCCCCTTTTGAGCTTATGAATGCAACGGGGGCCCCAAGCCAGCAATTGGGGCACGCCCTTTTTCAATCCTTCCAAAGGTTCCTCATTATTTAAAAGCGTGCCAGCCGGGTCCGGCTCCCTGACCCGGGGGCTCGCCGGCTCCCCTCCGAGGCGGACAAATGATGTGAGCAAGCAACCCCTTGCTACCTCCCCCCAACCAGCTACAGACCAGCTCCCGGCTGTCCGGCCAACGGGACCGCGGGGTACGAAGGAGCTTCTCACACAAAAGTCAGCCAACGAGTGGCAGCCGGACTATGCTACTTCTAGCAACTGGCCACTACCGGCTTAACCTAGCCCTAGCCGGTTGACTCTAAGAGCCCGCTTGTTTTCCCAAAGGTGAAGCCTCGTCCCTATCCCAGACCGGCTCCCGGCTGGCTGGCTGGCGGGGCGGAAGCCGGAAGGAATCCCGGCGTGTGACACGAGTCAAAAGGCAAAAGGCGAAAGAAGAGCCGGCACGCACAAATTTTTAACGGCATAAGTTAAAAACGATAAACGGCCACAGGCCAAAGGTTCATTACAGCCAAGAGTTCATTACAATAACACACACCCCCAGTGGGTGGAAAAGTGTCTCAAAATGTTGCAGAAGGCAGAAACAGATAAATATGGGCGGGCTCAGGCCACCGGCGCGTCGCCAGTCGGCTCGACGGTCCGCCCAGAAGAAGTTGCGGCCTTCGGGTATGCCTCCGTGGCTTCTGTGGCGCCGGTACCGCCGTCGGTGCTGGAGGCGGTGCTCTCTTCGGCGGCCTCGGCCTGCTCCGGGCCTTCGGGGTTGCCGAAGGAGTCCTCGGCGACCGGCTCGCCGTCCTCGCCAATTGCCGGCAGAAGCACGTCCGGGTCAACATACGAGGCAAGCTCGTCGGCCCGGCGGACGAGGGCATCTTCACGGGCCACCCGCTCCGCCTCCGGTACGTCACGCATCGTGGCCAGCCGGTCCAGGTTGATGCCGGCATACCACGACGTGACGAACCGGAGCGCCATCCGCGCACCGGCTCGAGCCGCCGACGCCTTCCAGACCTCGAGCCGGTCCTTGGCGTGCTCCAGCCACAGCGCCACGCGGTTCTCCATTGCCCCGCGACCCGGCCAAAAAGCGGCGATCACCTCCTTGCCGGCTGTCTTCAGCCGCTCCACGCTGCGCTGAAGGTGGAGCAGCCGGTTCTCCACGGCCAGCCCAAGCTCATCCACGCCCCAGGCGGTACCCTCCTCGACCTCCTGCCCGCGCCGGTGCCGGTGGTCCACCACGGCCCGCTCGGCGTAGTGCTGGGTCTCCGGGAACCGGTCTGGGGGGAGGGAAGAAGACTCAATGAGCAAGACGTAAGTGAGTCGAAAGAAATCGGCAAAGGAAGAAAGAACTCAAACAAGACTCACTCTCGAAGGCCTCGTCCATCTCGCAGGCGAACTGCAGGGCCGCGCTCCTCTCCTTCTCCAGCGCGTCCTCCGCCTGGGCAAGGGAGGCGCTGCGCGCCTCAAGCGCCTTCTCGAGACGGGTCACCTTGACCTCGAGGGCGGCTTTCTCTTGGGCAGCATCAGCCGCCTACTTGACGGCATTCTCCTTGGCCGCCACCTCCCGCTGCAGCTCCTCCCGCAAGCGCTCCTGGTCCGCCTGCCCGTCCACCAGCAGACCGGCCAGCCGGTCCCGCTCCGAGGTGATCGCCTGGACGTTCTGCGCCAGCCGGTCCCGCTCGGCGGCCACCTCATCCCTCTTCTCCCGGATGGAGGTCAGGGCGTCCAGGTCCGCTGCAGAGGCAAACAAACACGATCACCAACACGCACAAGACCCGCGCCGGCTGTTGAGCAGCCGGCCCGGCTCTCGGGGGCTACACCCAGTGGGTGCGCTCGCGCGCCCCCACTGGAACTGACGTACCTTGCGCCTTCTTCAGCTCCTGCTCCAGCCGGATATAACCGCGCTTGCCGCGGTTGTGAATGGCAACTGCCTCGTCAAAGAGTTCCTGCCGCCTGGAGTTCCCCGCCTGCTCCAAGAAACCAGTTAAGAGAATGCAAAAGTAGATCTGGCCCGGCTGCCTCGCAGCCGGTCAGCCGGCCCGCATCTCGGGGGCTACACCCAGTGGGTGCGCTCGTGCGCCCCCACTGGAAATTCAACGAAGACCAAGAAGGTTTACCTCTGCGCACTATAGGGCGTTGTCGGCTGAGGTCTGATGGGTGAGTTTACAACCCTGATGGCGACTGAGGTCACAGCTGAAAACCAAGCGGCTCGTAATACCGAGATTGCGAGGCTGAAGAACCAGATGACTAAAGTCCAGCAGGAGATTAATGAACTGAAGGCTCAGATGGATGCTGAGGCGGAGCGCCTTAGGGCAGACGCTTTCCGTCTTGGGCTGGAACAGCAATCAGCAGCGGCGGTTCAGCGGATGAGGCATCAATCCCGCTTGCCGGATCAGTATGAAGGAAGGAATCTTTTCAACACGCCAGGAACGGGACAGAACGTGCCTTTGGCCGTAACCCGGACGGCGGAAGTGCCTGGAAGCCGGGCAGCGGTTCAGCATCAGCAGGCTTACACGCCCCGGCGGAACCAGGCTACGCCAACTTCTTTCCCTACACCGCCGTGTAAGTTAGCCACTCAAAATAAATGCTTAGTCGCTTGCTGCAACCTCACCACTTAACCTTACCTCACCCATTAAGCTTTAATTGTCTTGATACCCTTGGAAATGAGATTGCTGAGTCCCTGTGGCTCACAGATTACTACAACAACAGTTGCAGGTACAGGTAATGCGATGTTATGACGTGAGCGCGATGCTTTGTTTGATTTGGAGTTCTTCTTCTTATTCTTCATCGATCTAGGATGGGTTCCAGGCGGCAGCCTGGGATAGCAAGGATGGATGTCATTTTATCGTTTGATTTCGTCCATAGCCGGACCCTGCTCTTCTGTATGGTGATTGTTATGTTGTTGTATTGATGTGATCTTGTTGTAGCTTGTGGCGAGTGTAAGCCAATTCCATATACTCACCTCTTCTTTACATGTACGTGTAATGATATCCATTCTTGCAACACGACGAGATGTGCTTCTATCCCTGTCGAGGCCCTCGTGCCAAAAATAAGGATAGGATCGCATCTTGGGCGTGACAAGTTGGTATCAGAGCCGGTACCGACCTAGGAGCCCCCTTGATTGATCGAACTTGGCCGAGTCGAGTCTAGTGAAAACTATTTTGAGTCTAGTTATATCGGAGAGTAGGATTCTTTTACTCCTCTTCTATACTCTGGTGAGGTATCCGACTTAGGAATTTTCATTCTACTCCTCTTCTCGCTCAAAATTTTTTTAGGATCACGCGGGTATTTTGGAAACTATATGATGCCGATGTGACGGAGTTCTGTCTTGGTGCCTCCTGTCTGACTTGATTTCTTCCGGGGAGTTGAGCTCCAGGGGATTCTTGACACATCGTTATCGTTCAGTTTCCTTAGTATCTCAGGACGGAGGATATTCGAAATTGCTTCAATACTGGTAGTGGCGAGAGGAGTCCGGCATCCCCAGTACTGGTGGAGAGAGTTCGGATGTACTGCCATACTTAGTATCGTTGTGATTACGAGTGTCTGAGGTAGATGAGTTTTCGAGACCTTTGGTTGTGTGTTGAGGGATGTGATACACTGGAGAGTAGTATTACTGCTAGGAGTTGTGTGATTATGTGAAACTCCGTGTATCCGTGTACCCGATCGCATAACCGAGATTTCGGGAGTTCTTAGGTGGGAATTCAAGTAGTTACCTAGGTTATCTTTCAACAGATGCATGATGTGAGGTTGGGGTTCGACATCTAGTGGATTCGTTTGTTCACGGTCGTTCTTACAGAGGACAGTCTCGATATATGTCATCAGATATGCTTCGTCAAGCCTTGTAGTTCGCTACGCCTAGGGAGCATATTCGAGCGTCATTTCAATATGACAATCCAATGTACGATCGAGCCCGTGCGAACCTTACCACGAAAATATCGAGCGGAATCTCTGTCTTGAATTTGTTCTGGCTTGTTTTGTAAGCCTCATCCCTTGTTTTATTGGAATATAGTAATTCAAGTTGCTTCGATGTCAAACGTTGATTTCATATCTTTTCTAAGCGGTGTTCTCATAATTCTATGGGAATGCTAATCCTTGTGCTCAATCAAGTTGTCATGTCAATTCCTTTCCATCCGGTGTGTTTCTCATCAAGTTAATTCAACCCTCCCCAATATTTGCAAGATCTATCCTCATCCTTCTTTTTCCCGGAGTTCATTTCATCCGTTCCAAGTTGTCTTTGTTTTCCCCACCCTCCCGCCCTTTTGCTTCAAGGATTAATTTCTCATTCAAATGCCTTTCTTTTCATTGATGCTTCCGCTATCTTTTCTTCCATTTGATATCCGGTGATTCATTATGGAGATGCTCAGTGCTCAAGTTTATCATTTCTTAGCCTTCATCTTTGTTTTCTTTCCCGGTGGATTCAATTCAAGCTTTCGGTGCGCATCATAGCCTTTTCATTCTCTAAATGCTTTCCATGTTGGAAATTCTTATCCAAGCATCCCTTGCTTATTCCTCTCTCTATTCTATCCGGAGTGGCAAGATATCTCAGAAGCTCGTGTCTTCATTCAATCCTTCTAGGTATTTCGAGGATCTCAACCTAATCAAGTTTTCATTTGTACCGGTGCAATATCTTTCTAATCTTTCAGTTCAACGGTGGTTTCTGTTGAGTGGGCCCATATCCCACATGTTTTTTCCCCAGGATCTTACCTGACTCTTTTAATCTTTCCGGAGATGTCCTCAAGTTCTTTCCAATATGACGTAAGAATGAATTCCATCAGTCATATTCCTTCCCGAAGATCGCTTCTAAATCATTCTAATCATTGGCTCAACCTTTTCTTATTCATTATTCCGGAGTATCTCAGTAATTCTTGGTGGTGTTTCTCGCCATCATTCTCAGCATGAAGACCAAAGGAGTGTTTCTCTTAAATCTTGTTCCATTCTCGGAGATTCTTGGTTTTAGCTTGGTGTTATCCTTTCAAATGTTTTAGATCATGAGGAATTCCTTCCATATCTATCCGGAGCATTTCAGAGTTGTTATGATTTCTGGATCCTCCGAAGGCCATCATTTCAGAAGATTTCTTCGTTCTCAGCTTTCAGCTTTCGTTCTCAAATTCTTCTCAATCGTTGTCTCTTCGTTCGTCTAAATTATCCCGGTGCTTCGCCCAAGGTTTCTCTAGGCGGATCGGATCTCTTCGTTCTCATGTCATGTATCTCCGGTCATTCATAATATCCTCATTCAATTGCAATTCTTACCGGTGCTCTCGTTCAAGTCTTCTTTCAGTTCGTGCTTTTTATCTCTCTCTTCAATTCTTTTCAAGAAGAATAAGTGGTATGCCAAATCCGTTGCTTGTCATCAATTGAACTTGATGAAGGATAAGCATAACATAATTCTTATTCTTGTTCCTTGAGGTGATTTCATTCCTTCTTCCTGAGTTTGCTCATGATATCAAATTCTCGATTCTAAGTTGTTCATCTTTTCTTTTCCGGAGCTCCTAGTTTTCTCAAGTATCTCGTCATGAAGCTTCATCTAATCTTTGAGGTCATAATCTATTCTTTCAACCTTCAATTCTTTTCTATCATCCTTCATTCCGGAGGCTCTTCATGATGGTTCATCAAGATTTCTCTCATTCTCAAGTGTTCTTCAAGATTTTGTTGGAGGTCCTCAAGTATTCTTATCTTGCATTTCAAAGTGCAATTCTTCTTCCTTATCGTTGAGATGGTATTATAGCATTCTTGATTCATGAGGTGTCTCCAAGAGAATTTATCAAGAGTGACATAATTAAACCCAT
Source organism: Elymus sibiricus (assembly GCA_039707655.1). Classification (NCBI taxonomy): domain Eukaryota; kingdom Viridiplantae; phylum Streptophyta; class Magnoliopsida; order Poales; family Poaceae; genus Elymus; species Elymus sibiricus. Next base: position 44,620,895 of record CM077675.1, on the reverse strand, counting down.
CTTTTCTTCTCGTAGTTATGTTGGATTGGATTGCACCTAAAGCACTTCCTAAGGATTGTTGCTATCATGGTGTTTATCAATGATCCAAGTTTTCTATGTATCCTCTTGGTGAAAGAAGTTTTCATATCTAGTTGCTCCCAAGCAATCAATTGTTTTCGTTTGTGGCCGGTTGTCACCTCATAATCTGAGATGGTTTCCATAAGCCCACAACAAGCTTATTCTTTTCGTTATTGTTTTTTTCAACAACTCCGTGCAATCCTTCTTGGTAAGGTTGTTTCATATTCAATTGTGATAGAAGTGTCATTTTCTTCTCCATTCTCTTCTCTCTAAGATCTAGTTCCTATTCTTTCGTTCCGGAGGCATTGTGTTGTTGCTCACTTCAATCTATCATCTTGTTTTGTCAAGATCATGTGCTTTCTTTCTTATCCATTTAACCGGAGTGTTGTGTCATCTTTTCAACTTCCTTTCTTATTATCAATTTTGCCTCTCTATCCTACCGAAATGCTGCCGAAATTTCTTCTGAATTCTCCCTTGTTTTTCATATCATTCTTCATCTCTTCCAACCTTCACGTTTCATTGGTTTCACTCGTTTGTCAAAGAAGCAACTAAGTTTTACCTCCTCCTTTCTTCTTTCTCTTCCCCTTCTCATTCTAAGATCTCGGGTCGAGATCTCTTGTAAGTGGAGGAGAGTTGTAACAGCCCGGAACCGACGCTCCAGAAGATTCCCCTTTATTTCCATTCTCGTCGTGTGATTCGTTTGTTTGTCGCATTCATCATCGCATCATTCGCATCATGTGCATAGCATCATCACTCGTTTTCAAAAACTTGCATCCGTTCGTAGCTGCTGGTTCTCTCCGTTCGTGTCATCGTCCGTTTTGAGACCAACCACACACGCACGCGCCCGCGGCATCGGTTTATTATCGGACGCTTTCGGTATTTCAAATCATGTCACGGGACGCAAACCTCCCTCTCTTCTTGGCCCAACCACCTCTCCACAGCCCACTAGCCCAACTTAGCCCGCCTCCGTTCGTGGTCATCGGATCGCGATCGGACGGACGAGACTCAACGCAACCCTAGCCCATTTCCTATTTAAACCACCCCATGGAGAGAGCCTCCTCACTCTCTAGGGTTTCCCCTTGCCAAAATTGCAGCCACCCCCCTACCAAACTCCACCTTCAAGCCCCACGTCCCTCCAATCCCGAAATCCACTCCTCCCCCTCCATTTTCAGCCCTTAGGTTCGCAATTAGGGGTCCAGATTCGTCCCCGCAGCCCCACCGGACATTGTCCGCGGCCACCGGACAATGTCCGGCGACCACAGAGCCCGCATCCCGTTCGCCGCCGCCAGCCATGGGAGGAGCCGAGCTCTCTGCCCGCGCTCGATCTCCCGTTGCTCCTCTCCGTAGCCCCAGCCGCCCGCTGCTCGCAGCCATCGCCCGCTTCGGCCCCGCCGCTCGCCGGTCGGAGGTTCGCCGGAGCCCGCCGCCCAGCCGTCGCGCCGCCAAGCCGGCCGCCTCCCGCCATGGCCTCGATCGCAACCGGCCGCCATGGGAGACGAGCCCCCAGCTCGCCGCCTCGTCTCACCCGTCGGTCCTCGCTGGAGAGGGAGCCAACTCCGGCCGGATCTGGAGAATCTTGACCGGATCCATCGTGCCAAGTCACCGGAGCCGCCGCCCATCGTCCCTGTCTGCCGCCGAGGCCGTCGTGTCCTCGTCTTGATCGGGATCGAGGAGAAGGGCAGCGCCTCGCTGCGTTGACCTCCACATGGGCCGGCCTCGCCCATGGCCCAACGTCTCGAGGTTGAGGTTTTCCATTGGAATTGCCTAGGAAGATCATGAGATTCGTGGTCGAGGTTGTTCCCGCTGCGTGTGGTTAATTTGTGATGGATGAGTTGGAGCACCCCTGCAGGGTTAAATCTTTCGGAAAGCCGTGCCCGCGGTTACGTGGCAACTTGGAAAACTTTGTTTAACACCCGGTCATAGCAAACTTGAAGTAAACTCAAATAAAATACACCAACCGTGTGCGTAACCGTGACTGTCTCTTCTCGTGAGTCCGTATCCGAGAGAGAACACGGTGGGGTTATGTTTGACGTAAGTAGGTGTTCAGGATCTCTTAGAGATCATTACTATATCACGTCCGTTTATTCGACAATCATCCCCCTTTATTCTTGTACTCGTAAGTTAGCCACTCAAAATAAATGCTTAGTCGCTTGCTGCAACCTCACCACTTAACCTTACCTCACCCATTAAGCTTTAATAGTCTTGATACCCTTGGAAATGAGATTGCTGAGTCCCTGTGGCTCACAGATTACTACAACAACAGTTGCAGGTACAGGTAATGCGATGTTATGACGTGAGCGCGATGCTTTGTTTGATTTGGAGTTCTTCTTCTTCTTCTTCATCGATCTAGGATGAGTTCCAGGCGGCAGCCTGGGATAGCAAGGATGGATGTCATTTTATCATTTGATTTCGTCCGTAGCCGGACCCTGCTCTTCTGTATGGTGATTGTTATGTTGTTGTATTGATGTGATCTTGTTGTAGCTTGTGGCGAGTGTAAGCCAATTCCATATCCTCACCTCTTCTTTACATGTACTTGTAATGATATCCATTCTTGCAACACGACGAGATGTGCTTCTATCCCTGTCGAGGCCCTCGTGCCAAAAATAAGGATAGGATCGCATCTTGGGCGTGACACGCCGGGTCATTATTCTAACCCGGCGGAGAACATGGTGGTGGCAGCAACCCGGCTTGCTGCTATCCCCATCCCCGACGAGTCGCCTTTTGCGGAAGAGGTGCGGAACGCTGTTGGGTACCTGCGGACGGTGGTAGCCCAGCAGGAGAAGTATGCTTACAGTCGGAGTCGCGTGCACTCAACCTCTATCCCCAGTCGCAGCTACAGTCGGCGTTATGAGTCGCCGGCGGTTTCTAGCAGTGAACGACATCGGAACCCGCCATGAGCCGATCGGGCGGCTCTGGATGCTCAAGCACTGGTGGATCGAGCGAGAGCACAGCGAGAGGCGAAGGCTCTGGCGGCAGCGGCGGCTTATCAGGAACCCACAGTCGCACCCTCTGCCTCAGTCGGAGCGGGGTTAACTTCCAGGGTTGTGGGAGTGCCGTGCTTAACTCCGGCTTCGCGGAATGAGCGCCTGCCGAAGGATTTCAAGGGCCCTCGCAAGGTGCCTAATTACACGGCTGACTTGCCTCCAGAGGCTTGGATCGAAAGCTATGAGCTAGCCATGGAGATGTTGGATGTTAGTGATGCAGTGTGTGCCAAGTACTTCATCATGATGCTGGAAGGGCCAGCTCGCACGTGGTTGAAAGGATTGCCACCCAACACCATTACTTCCTGGGCCGAGTTGAAGGCGAAATTTATCAAAAATTTCAAAGGGACGTGCAAGCAGCCCATGACGATCGTGGATTTGGACCATTGTGTGCAACAGGCGGATGAGTCGGCTCATCATTGGGTTCGGCGGGTCTCAACTATCATCCACTCCTCAGAACAGATCACGGCAGCTCAAGCAGTTTTGATTCTGGAAAAGAATTGCCACTTTACACCTTTGAAACAGAAGCTTGGCCGGCTCAAACGCTCGTGTCAAGACCTGGGGGAGCTCATGGCGGCTCTCACTAAATATGCAGACTCTTACAACATGAAAGACCCGGGCTCTGATGATGAAAAATCAGGTCAGGGGAAGAAGAGTAACAATGGAAAGGGTCAGCAGCAGAACGCGGCTGGAAACGGCAATCCTGGCAAGCGGAAACACCCGGACGGCGGGTCAGAGCTGGTGGTGAATACCAGCGCTGGAAACAACCGTGCTAAGGGCAACGGGAACTTCAGGCAGCACTTTAACAAGGGTAAAGCTCCTTTCAACTTGGAAGCAATGCTCAATAAGCCTTGTCCAGAGCATAGTCAGCCTGATAAGCCGGCAGGTCATACATGGAGGAATTGCAGCATTATGCGGCAGTTTCGAGATTACAGCCTTCAACAACATCATAATAACGGCAACGGTCCATCCGGCGGCTCAGGGCCAGGCGGGTCAGGAGCCGGCTTTGGTCCCGGCGGTTCAGGATCCGGTTACCAGGGTCAAGGCAATCAAGGAGGTCATCATCAACAGTCTGGAGGCGGTGGCCAACAGCAGCATAACCAGTCAGGGTACCAGAGTAACCCGAAGCAGCTCAGCGAGGGTCAGTATCATGTTTTTACGACTAGCCTTGACAAGCGGGACGAGAAGGTGCGCAAGCGGGCGGTTAATACAGTCATGCCGGCTCTCCCGCAATATTTGAAGTGGTCCGAGTATGACATCACTTGGAGCCGGGCGGATCACCCGCCGCGGGTTGACAACCCGGGGCAACTAGCTTTGGTGGCTGCCCCCCAAGTAGGAGGATACATGTTCACTAAGGTGCTTATGGATGGTGGCAGCAGCATCAACATCCTGTATTATGATACTTTCAGCCGGATGGGTTTGCTTGACAAGGATCTTAAGCCCTCTTCCACAGTGTTTCATGGCGTGGTGCCTGGCAAGTCGGCTTATCCAGTGGGCAGGATTTCTCTGGAAGTCGCCTTTGGTGATGAATACAATTACAGGGTGGAATCCTTGTGTTTTGAAGTGGTTAAAATCAAAAGTCCGTATCATGCTTTATTTGGACGGCCGGCTTATGCCAAGTTCATGGCTAGGCCTTGTTATGTTTACTTACAGCTCAAGATGCCCAGGTTAAGAGGAACGATTACCGTGCATGGTGATCGGAAGACGGCTCTTGAGTGCGAGGAAGGTGATGCAGCTTACGCAGAGTCAAGTTGTGCAGAGGCAGAGCTCAAGTTTTATAAAGAGAATGTCGACCCGGAGGATATGTCTCCGTTGAAGAAGCCTACTACGGAATCAGAGCCGCCCCTCAAGTTTGCGGCGGATGATACCAAGCAGGTGGATTTCACTGAGGGCGACTCATCTCAGCAGTTCACTATAGGGGCTAACATGGACCCCGCATAGGAAAGCGCGCTCATCAAATTCATCCGTGAGAATCGGGACATCTTTGCATGGAAGCTGTCTGACATGCCGGGTGTATCGAGAGAGTTTGCTGAGCACCACCTTAATGTGGATCCTAAGTTCAAGCCGATCAAGCACTTCCTTCGTCGTTTAAATGAAGAGCGGCGCAAAGCTATTGGAGAAGAGGTGGCCCGGCTCTTAGCGGCAGGGTTCATCGTGGAGGTCTTTCACCCGGAGTGGTTAGCTAACCCGGTGCTAGTGCTTAAGAAGAACGGCACTTGGCGTATGTGCGTGGATTACACTGATCTTAACAAAGCCTGTCCAGTTGACCCGTTTGCTCTCCCCCGTATTGACCAGATCATTGATGCAACGGCGGGTTGCGAGTGTTTATGCTTCCTGGACGCTTATTCAGGTTGTCACCAGATCAAGATGGCAGTCAAAGACCAAGAGAAGACGGCTTTCATCACGCCTTTTGGTGCTTTCTGCTACGTGTCTATGCCTTTTGGGCTCAAGAGTGCCCAGGCGACTTATCAGCGTTGTGTGCAGAACTGTCTTCACAGTCAAATTGGGCGCAATGTTCATGCTTATGTGGATGATATTGTGGTCAAGTCAAGGAAGAAGGAAACTTTGCTGGACGACCTGAAGGAAACTTTCAATAACTTACGGGTTTATAAGATGATGCTTAACCCAGCCAAGTGTGTTTTTGGAGTTCCTGCAGGCAAGCTTTTGGGGTTTCTGGTCTCTGAACGTGGAATTGAAGCTAACCCGGACAAGATAAAAGCGATCACCTCTTTGTCTGAGCCGGCGTGCATAAATGATGTTCAGCGCCTGGCGGGTCGGATCGCTGCGTTAAGCCGATTCATAAGCCACCTGGGTGAGAAGTCAATCCATTTATATCAGATGATGAAGAAAACAGACGATTTCGTCTGGAGCAAGGCGGCGGGTGAGGCGTCTGAGGCGCTCAAGAAGCAACTGACTGAGCCACCGGTCTTGGCCGCTCCGGCTGAGAAGGAACCCTTACTCCTCTATGTGGCGGCTAACAACAGAGCAGTCAGCACTGTGATTGTTGTGGAACGCAAGGAGGCAGGAAATGAATATCCGGTTCAAAGGCCGGTTTACTATGTCAGCGAAGTCTTGATTGAGTCTAAGCAACGATACCCACATTGGCAGAAGTTGATATATGAGGTGTTCATGGCGAACCGTAAGCTAAAGCATTATTTCCTGGGACACCAGATCACAGTGGTCAGCTCTGCCCCGTTGGGAGACATAATTCAAAACAGAGAAGCCACTGGCAGAATTTCTAAGTGGGCGTTGGAGCTTGGACCTCTTAATCTGAAGTATGTGCCTCGCACGGCTGTCAAGTCTCAAGCCTTGGTGGACTTTATAAACGACTGGACGGAGTGTCAGTCGCCAGAGGAGAAGCCGGACAACACTTATTGGACGATTCACTTCGACGGGTCTAGACAGTTGGAAGGCTCGGGGGCTGGAGTTGTCTTAACTTCCCCTAAAGGTGATAAGTTCTGTTATGCGCTAAGGCTGATGTCTCCTTGTACTAACAATGCAGTTGAGTATGAGGCTCTGCTTCATGGCCTCCGTGTGGCTAAGGAGATGAACCTAAGCTGGGTTAGATGCCTCGGCGACTCAGACCTCGTGGCTCAACAAGTTTCAGGCACGTGGGACTCCAAGGACCCATGGATGGCGGCTTATCGTCAGGCGGTTGACGTCATTGCAGGTCACTTCAAAGGTTATCAGGTGGATCATATTGACCGTCGCAAGAACGAGGCGGCTGACGCGTTATCACGGCTCGGCTCCCAGCGTAAGCCGGTGCCACCTAACGTATTCTTGGATGTGTTATATCACCCATCAGTTAAGCTGCCTTCGGAGGAGGATCTGGCTATACCTGACCCGGAGGGGCAGCTGGTGGCGGCTCTTCATGCTATTCCTGACTGGACGTTACCTTACATGGCATATCTGACTCGCGGCGAGTTACCTGAGGACGAGACCTTGGCAAGACAAATCATCAGGCGATCAAAGTCCATGACGATAATCAACGGCGAGTTGCATAAGCGTAGCGTTACCGGCATTTTCCAACGTTGTGTTTCACCTGAGGAAGGCAAGGAGATCTTGAATGAAATCCACGCCGGAGATTGTGGTCATCATGTCGGCTCAAAATCTCTGGTGGCCAAGGCTTTTCGACATGGTTTCTTCTGGTTGACGGCTCATAAGGACGCAGAAAACTTAGTTCTCAAGTGTGACGGCTGTCAGAAGTTCGAGCGGCGTGCTCACGTACCGGCTCAGGAATTGCGCATGATCCCAATTACTTGGCCGTTCGTGGTGTGGGGGCTTGATATGGTCAGGCCCTTCAAGAGATCCAAAGATAAGAAGACCCACCTTTTGATGGCGGCAGATAAATTTACCAAGTGGGTTGAGGCTGAGCCGGTCAGCAAGTGTGACGCGGCCACGGCGGTTCAGTTTGTCAAAAAATTGATCTACCGTTTTGGTTACCCCCACAGTATAATCACAGATAATGGCACAAACCTATCAAAGGGGGCTATGCAAGCTTTTTGTGAAAGTGAACACATCCGGCTTGACGTCTCTGCTATGGCTCATCCACAGTCCAACGGTCAGGCGGAGCGTGCTAACCAGGAGATCCTGAGAGGTATCAAGCCCCGGCTTATGGTTCCTCTACAGAGAACGCCGGGTTGTTGGGTTGAGGAGTTACCATCAGTTCTATGGAGCATCAATACAACTCCCAACAGGTCAACAGGCTATACGCCTTTCTTCATGGTTTACGGTGCAGAAGCCGTGTTACCAAGCGACATACGTCATGACTCTCCACGGGTGGCGGCTTACGTTGAGGCAGATAATGAGACGGCGCGACAGGACGCGTTGGATGCTTTGGATGAAGAGCGTGATCTAGCAGCGGCTCGATCGGCGATTTATCAACAAGACCTGCGTCGCTATCACAGCCGCCGGGTCAAGACCCGGACGTTTCAAGAAGGCGACCTAGTGTTGCGCCTGATTCAAGATCAGACAGACGCGCACAAGTTGTCTCCTCCATGGGAAGGGCCTTTTGTGGCTAGCAGAAACCTCAACAATGGGTCATACTATCTCATTGACGTACGGGACGAGTCACGCACTTCTGGGCAGGAGACCCATCGGCCGTGGAATATCGCTCATCTGCGGCCTTACTACACTTGAGTCATCGACTCCCCCCATTGTATATCATCATTGTATATATCACATATATATATATATATATATATATATATATATATAATAAAGTTGGCATCCCTGTTAGCCGGGGTTTCTGCCGTTTTATGTATCTCACATGGCTCAAAGATGGATACGATCATACGATCATTTGGGGGCTTTCAACCTGCTGGGTTAAGCTTCAACCCTCTTGGTCAGGTTCTTCAGCCGAAATTACAAGGTCACTTGGGGGCTTTTAACCCGCCGGGTTAAGCTTCAACCCTTTTGATCGACCCTTCAGCCAAGATAGCACCATCAACCGGCGACTTACAAGACGGCGGCTTACAAGATGGTGTGAAAGTTGATATCCTCGACAAGGTCGTTTGGGGGCTTTCAACCCGCCGGGTTAAGCTTTACCCCTTTCGATCGGGCTTTTCAGCCACTGCAAGGCGGGTCATTGACCCAAAGCGTTGACACCGTCAACAAAGATCATTAGGGGTGCAGCAAGTTACGAACTTACCCTCTTTTCGATCCACAAAGCCGAGTTATACCTGCCTGTACGTAGCTGCGCTTTGTCAGGGGTGCAGAAAGTTCTAAAACTTACCCCCTGCAAAGGCCTCTTACAGCGGCGAGGTAAACTTTTTTATCTGCAAGGCCGGGTTATGTCTACCCGTAAGTAGCTGCCGCTTTGCCAGGGGTGCAGCAAGTTCTAAAACTTACCCCCTGCAAGGGCTTCTTACGGCGGCGAGGCAAACCCTCTCATATGCAAGGCCGGGTTATACCTGCCTGTAAGTAGCTGCGCTTTGTCAGGGGTGCAGCAAGTTCTAAAACTTACCCCCTGCAAGGGCCTCTTACAGCGGCGAGGTAAACTCTCCCATCTGCTGCGTCTCTTTCTGGTTCGCTACGCTCTTATCAGTTGTTAAGAGTTCAAAGTAGTGAGACTACCCAGAAGAACCGGCTTATGTGTTCAGAAAGAAAGGCAAGGTTATGAGATTTCACGTCTCCGGGTTAGGCTTTTTTAAGCCGCCCTTACAACAATACAGCACATTTTCTGTCTTGTTGGTTTTTTGCAGGGTTTTATCTATACGATAAGCCGCCATCAAGACAGGTTAGAAGCTGAAACGCAGGAAGACAGGCATGCATTGAACTATACAAGCATTTATACGTGCACGATGGCACGGCTCAGACAGTTAAAAGTTTTTCTAAAGACTATTACAAAGCTCTCCACGAGAGCCCAAAAGGCAACAGATTCAGTTTGGCGGCTCAGACGGCCGAGTTATCAAATTTACAACGTTCAGCTTGCTGGCGGGTCATCCTGCGCCGGGTCTTCGACCTCTTTGATCTGAAGATTGTCCACGTGCCAGTTGCAGTGTGTTAGTGCTACAAACTGGGCGTCTTCAAAGATAGGACACGGATCAATCTCAGGAGCGAAGAGATGCTTACGGCGGGCAGGAGTCAAGTCTCTGCATTCAAAGGTTGGACAGCGCACTTTCTTGGAAGCCTCGCTGTAAGCCGCCTGGTAAGTTGACACATCAAGTTCTTCCACCAGCTTTGAGGCAAGCACCCTGGAGGCTTTTCTGCATTGGGCATAGTCTTCTGCTGTGAATTCAGAACCATCATCCTTCCTGGATGGGAACCCGTCCATCATCTCTTCAGCAGTCAGCTCAGGAGCGAAGGCTAGGCACCAGCTTAGCGCGGCTATAGCTCCCTGCCTGGCGGCTGATCGTTTCAGTTCTTCAACCTGCTTAGGCAGCGTGGATAGCAGTTCTATAACTCCCTTCATGTACTTGGGGATGCTCTTCTCAGTCAACATTGCCTTGATGGTAAAAAGAGTCCCGCAGTACAGTTGTTCGGCTAAGGAGTATACTGCTTTCAATTTCAGCAAGTTATCAGATGAAAACTGGCGGCTTCTCTGGCCTGCAAGACAAAGTTTGGCGTTATAAGCCGCCCTCACAAGATGTTCAACAGCAAGGAAATCGGCCATGTTTTTGAAGCTTACCAAAAACAGCAGAAGTCATCCTAGAGATGTGGCACTTGAGGGTTTTCAATTCTTCTGACACAACTGTAAGCCGCCCTTCAGCATCTTCTGTGCGTTTGGTCATGGCGGCTTGGTCCGATTCAGTGTTTTTCCTGAACAGCGCAAAGTCAACTTGCGTCTTCTCAAGTTCTTCTACGGCAGTTCGATATTTATCTTCCGCCTCTTATCGGGCGGTTTGTTGTGAAGCAACATAATCCTTCAGGCGGGTCATCTCAGATTCAGCCGCCTCCAAAGCATCCTGTGGCGTACAACACATGAAAAAAGTTAAGTCATCAGGATGAGTTATTAATGAAGCAATTACGTTACAAGTCTCAAGCAGATTGCACGCAATATACTCGACACTTGGGGGCTAATGTGTTTTCAGTCTACCATGGAGTCCCGGTTCATCTTTTTCAAGATAAAACGACACTTGGGGGCTACACAGAGCGCTCACAAGTCTACAAAATGAAGTTCCGGCTTATCTACATAAAGATCAACCGGCACTTGGGGGCTACTATCAGCGCTTTTTAGTTCTGCCATGCAGTCCTGGATCATCTTCATGAATATCAGCCGGCCCATGGGGGCTACAAGCGGCGCTCTTAAGACTACAATGAAGTTCCGGCTTATATTTTTCAACATAAGCCGGCACTTGGGGGCTACATATGGCGTTTCCAAATTCATCCAAATAAAGTTCTGGCTCATCATTTCATAATGACCCGGACTTGGGGGCTACAGCTCAAACTATAAGTGTGTTGCAGAGGGAAGACCCGGTTTATTATTTGAAATATTAATCCGGCTCTTGGCGGCTATGGAAGGATATAAGCGAAAAGCTGGTAAAAATATTACCTCGTATTTCTTCTTCATCAGGCTGACGAGCTTCAGCTCCATATTCCGGCTTGACTCCAGGCGGTTCAAAAACCCAGCGTGAAGCTCGTCAACAGTTAACTTCTCCAGCACAGGATGTTCAAAGTTAAACTTCTCAGGCGAAGAAGCTTCAGCCTTGCCAGAGTGCCTTGACAGTACATGGGGCTCAGGAGTTTGGTGACCCGTCCCAGTAATGATAACTTCTGGAGGGACCATATCTTCAACAGCTGTTGATGGGCTGGGCGGTTTAGGATCATCCCCCGCAGGGCTTTCAGCAGCAGTGTCATGACCCGCTGGCTCAGATGGCTGGTGAGTATCGTCAGGTGCATCCTTCATAATGTCACCGGGCTTAGCATGAGTCAAAGGGGAGGCCGGCTTTGCGAATGCCGGCTCCTGGGCAGAAGGGGCGGCAGTAGACCCGCCAGTCTTCCTTCGTTTCGCCTGGGCCCTGGAAGGCGCAGACGAAGGTTACATAGAGGTCAAGAGCGTTAAAACATTTGGTGCAAAAGTAAAAATACGCACTCCGGGTTGACTTTCATTGGAGGCAACTTGGAGGCAGTCGAATCGTCCGAGGAAGGAGGAGAGTCCTGAAGGCAGTTAAGACAATACAAAGCAGAATAAGGTTACAGTGCAAGTTTGATTAAAATTATGTCTCAGTTAAAGAATACCTCAGCTGGCCGTTTCCGTTGAGCCGGAGCATGTGATAACCCGGCCACGAGATCTTCAGAGCTGGCGCTCCGGGTCTGACGTCGGGAGGTGTGCTGTTGCTTTTTCAAAAGAAAATTGGGATCTAAGTGAGCAAGAGGATGAGAGAAGGGGACTTTCCGGATGACCCGCCGTACTCTCTCTGGGGGAAGGTTTTCTGAGTCAGAAGAAATGTAAGTTACCTCAGGGGCATCTGCATGGCTGGCCTCTGCTTCCTCCTGTGAATGATTGTTGTCAATAAAGTTGATTGAAAAGATAGCCAAGGGAGTCAAGTTCTACCTCTGAGTCGTCAAGCTCAGACGGATCTGGAGTGGAGGCTTTCTTCTTCTTCTTCTGAGCGGGGACTTTCACCTTTGGCTTCCTAATTGGCGGATTAAACTTCTTTTTCCAGAAAGGGGAGTTGGCCTATACATAAGCCGCCAACAAAGGTTAGAAGGTGCAAGACAAATATGACCAGTGAAGGGGAAAAGAATCTTACATCCGGAGCCGGGTTCTTGGTATAAAAGGGCTTCAGCCCAATTTTGTTGCAAGCTTCCTGTTTTTCACCAAGGAGTCCTTTGATGCCGGAGTTGATATCTTCTTCAGTCAAGGGGGTTTTCTTGAAACAAAGAGGGTCATTGGGTTCACCCGTATATTCGCACATGAGTCGGTCACGCCGGCTCAGTGGCATGATCTTCCAGCTTACCCAGCAGCGGGTTAAGTCAACACCTGTCAAGCCGTTCGCTAGTAAAGCCTTGACTTTGGCGTAAGCCGGGGCATACATTGCTAGTTCGGCGGCAGTCATCCGTGCGGGGAGTGGGTTGTCATTTGTAAAGCAGAGTCGGGTTGGACGGTAACCCGGCAGGGGATTCTCACCTTCAGGAGAGGTGTCCTTATAGTAAAACTAGGTTTTATTCCAGTCTTTGGGATGACTTGGCAAGGTAGCTATGGGGTATGGCAAGTCTCTCCGTCTCTGGATTGTAATACCACCAAGCTCCAAACTGGGCCCAGCCGCCATTTCAGTTTGGCGGTTTGCATAGTGATAGTCGTGGAAGAGGTCAATAGATGGCTCTTCTTGCAGATAGACTTCACTTAAGACTTGGAACTGGCAAATGTTGGTGACTGAATTTGGGCCTATGTCTTGGGGATGGATCTTGAAGAAGTGAAGAACATCTCGAAAGAATTTTGACCCCGGTGGGCAGAACCCACGGAGGATATGATCTGTAAAAATGATAATCTCCCCTTCTTTGGGCGCAGGCCCCTTCTCTGGTCCTGGGACCCGCCAGTCTATTACGTCTTTAGCCGGCAGCATGCCGGACTCAACAAAGTTGAGCAGGAGCTCTTCAGTGACTCCAGAGCTGACCCAGTCACAGGATGATGGAGCCCTTGACATGACGGCGGGTTATGCTACGAAGATAGAAAGTATGGCGGATTAGAAAAAACATTTGCTGTGTATGGCAGCTATGGTCAGTATAACAGTGAAAGAGTTAAGCCGCCAAGGTAATTGGCGGAGAGCCGCCAAGGCAATGGCGGGTTACATGGACTTGGCAACATTGAGAAAACGGCTAAGTACAGATAAACAGGTTTTGCATATTGTTATTTCCATTGCAAGATCTACAGGCGAAGGGAAAATGAAAAATATTTATGACTTAAAAATAACGGTGGGAAGACAGATCAATCTGCTCGCAGAGATAAGTGCTATTTGGACCTAAAACAAATGGGCATTGGCCTCGGAGGAGTACCCGCAACAGATAGGCAGTACTATAGGGCATGTAGTGGTGCTCGATGCCATGATGGACTATGAAGAACACGCGAAGAATAGCAAGAACTCTGACGAACTCGGGAAAACCCTAATGGGGGTAGATGCAGATTCTAACACGGGCAGAGAAAGATACCTTCTGGAGGCGGAAGCGCCGGCGAACTCTGGTTTGATTCTGGTTGATGCAGCGGCCGGCGATGAGGGCGACGGCGAGGGCTGGTTGACGGCGGCAGAGTTCTGGAGAGAAGGGGCTTTGAGCGAGGAGGAAGATGACAGCGACAGAAGAGAAGAAAGAAAAAAGGGGCACACGTGTCCCTATTTATGGGCCAGAGAAGCAACAGTGCGCGCGAGAATTGAGGGGCACAGTGATTACTGACCAAATGTGGCGCCTCGATTTTCGGGATGGCCTTTCAAATGAGGAGATCCGTTGCAGACGTCACGGAGTCTTTTTCAGAATATTCCATATGACGTCATGGCGGGTTATAAATTGTCTTTCCAGATGACAGACGTGTGAAGACTCGCCGCCAAGTAAATTGAAGATTGACATGAGCTGGCTCAAATCAACCTGGGGCCTAATGTTGGGGATATAACCCCGTGGTAAGACCCGCCCAGGCGGGGCCGGGTCACACCAGGCGGCTCGTGAGCCCAAGACCTGTAAGGTGGGCCGGAAGATGAAGGCAAGGCCGCCGGGCGGCTTACCAGACGGGCCGTTGACAGAGGTCCAGAGACAGAAGTGGGCTTCAAGACCCGGGTGGCTAAGCCACCCGGAGGCGGCTTACCTACGATGGTAAGGCGGCTTAGAGACAGAGTAGAACACGTTGTGTGGGTCGGTTTATGACTCGTGTAACCCGGGGCCTTGACCTCATATATAAAGGTGAGACCCCGGGGCGGCTTAGACAAGAAACCAAGCTATCGAGAACTAGGTCAAGCAATCCGCTCCCTTGTAATCGATACTCCAGTTAATACAACACAAGCAGGACATAGGCCTTTACCTCGACTTGAGGGGCCGAACCTGGGTAAACTCGTGTCCTTCGTCCCAATCAACCCCTTTGAGTCCACTACTATGGCGCTGGCCTCGAACCTAAGTCTTAGGACATCTGCCGTGTTAAAACCACGACAGGACTGGCTGCCGACTCCACATCGTGGAGCTCGATGGGGTCCCTGGAACGAGCAGACGCTCAGCCGCCTACCGGCACGAAACCAACGAAGAGAAACACCTCCAAGAATCAAAAGTACTCACCCGACAACGACGGGAAGGACCCGCTTGGCCCGCACCGGCGGCTTCGCCATGACCGCCTTCACCCGCTTGCGAGCCGGCGGTTGGGCCGCCGGCTCCTCCTGAGCCGGCCTCTTCTCCCGACGGAAGGACCCGGCCGCCCGGCTGCGCGGCGGCCGCTCCTCGCTCCGCTCACGCGGGTTCCCCTGAACTGCGGGGGGAGGCGCATCCAGAACCCGGACACATCATCATCATCATCGTCATCACTCCAATCTTTGATCGTGGGGCCGGAGGGGTACTCACCAGCCGGTCGGGACCCGCCGGCTCCCGGGTCACCGTCCGCCTCAACCTCTCCCGAGGAGTCGACCCCCTCTTCAACGCCGCCCCCCGGCTCGACGTCCTCCGCGTCGGAATCGGCGCGCTCCACCTCGAATATCTAAGGGTGCGGGCCATCCGGCGTATTCTGTCGCACAGAGCGCTGCGGTCAGCATGGAATGTGAGTCGGGGGGAGGCCGGCAAAAATAAGACGGGAGGAGGAAATTACCACGGCGGGGCGTACCAGGGGCGCCGGGTCGTGCCGGCTGTACGGCGGCTTGCCGAACCTCCAGGTCCCCGGCTTCAGCTTGAAGTTGGTGATGGCGTTCACCTGCTTCGCCACCTGGGACGGCGTCCGTTCGATGGTGGACAGCCGGCAGGGGTCCCGCCGGCCCGACATGCCGCAGATCCGGTGCGGCCTCAGCTGCAGAGGCAGCACCCGGCGGTCGATGAAGGCGGCCACCAGGTCGAACGCGACCAGTCCCTCCCCTTCTCTCAGGACCCTGAGCCGGGCCAACTCCGCGTGGACGTCCACGAACGGCCCATCGCCCGTCCAGTTGGTCCCGGACGACGGGGCGTTGACGAACGCCGGCAGCCGGATATAGTCCCGCCTCGGGTCGACGTTCTTCACGTAGAAGAACGTCCGATGCCACCCCTTGACAGATTCGACTAGGGTGAGCTTGGGGAACACAGTGCCCCGGACGCATATCACTGCGCTCCCGCAGGCGTACGGCCCGTCGGCGTTCCTCTGGGACTTGAGGTAGAAGAGCTTCCTCCAGAGCTCCACAAAGGGGAGGAGGCCGAGGTAGCCCTCGCAAAGTGTCACGAAGCTCGCAAGCTGGAGAACGGCGTTGGGGCCGAGATGGTGCGGCTGGAGATCGTACGTGTCCATGAAGTATCGGCAGAACTGGCTCACTGGCAAGCCGAAGCCGCGTGAGAAATGCCAGGCGAAGACCACGAACTCCCCCTCCTGGGGGTCAGGCGCTACCTCGCCGCCCGGCGGACGGGCGACGACGCGGTCCTTCGGCGGCAACATCCGGGCGTTGCGGAGGCGCTCGATGTCCTCTTCGGTGATGAGCGACCCCTCCCAGCTACCGGAGGTCCTTCCTGCCATCTCCGCGGCGGTCGAGCGCAAGATGGAAGGTGGGCGGCGCTGCGACGGCAAGCAGGCGGAGCCGCGGCGCGAGGCGAGCGCAGAAGGCGAAGAGAAAGACGACGGGGGGAGCGAGGAGAGCGCAACTGCTTCCGCCCCTCGCCCTTCCCCTTTTAATAAGGGGGCGACGCCCGGGGGAGGCGGGGATTAACTGCGCCCACTCCCCCGGGATACCCGCGAGATCGTGGGCGCCTCGGGCCACGGCCGCCGCGATCTGGGCGCAGAAGATCTCAGGCCTGCGGCCCGAGGCCTACTGGGCTACGCCCGCGGCCTAGCGGTCTAGGCCCAGGGCGACGTCCCGTCTGCCCGCGTGCGTGGGCCCCACGGCTTCATTACGCTCCGCGTGGCGCGCCCCGAACTGGCGCGGGAACCGGGGAGGCGCGGCGGAGCCCGAGGCGTCGGGGGCGGCCACCGCCTTGCCCGGCCATTCGGCTCCACGCGGGGGCAGGCACCGCCTGGAGGAAGCCGCCGGCTCCTCCTCGTCCGGCCGACGGGAGCCCCCGCCGGCTTCGAGGACTACTGACGGGGTTGTTACCCCCGGGTAGGCCAACGCTGGGGGGTTCTCTCCCACTTTCGAAGAAAATAAAATACCCCCGGCTGGTTTGCGGCCGGCGGGGCCACGGCCGGCTGGCGGCCCTCCGGCTGCCTCAGGACCGGCTGGCAGCTCCCTCAAAGCCGGGCGGCTCCCTTGAGGCCGACTGGCGGGGAGCCAGCACGTCCGCTGCCAGCTCCCACGGCCGGCTGGACGAGGAGCCAGCCGTCTGGCTAAACGGCCGGCTGCCTCCACGCCGGCTCCTCCACCGACCTACGGGCGGACCAACGCCCGTCCCGTCTCTCTGCGCATCAGTACGGCGACAAGACAAGACCTCCTCCACCGACCTTCGGGCGGACCAACGCCCGTCCCGTCCCTCTGCGCATCGGCACGGCGACCAGATGAGACCTCCTTCATCCGCCCCGACGTGGCCACAGTGGCTACTGACGTCGGCCGACCACGACAGGGCTTCCAACAGTGCCGGCACGCTTCCAAAAACACTCCATTACCTGCTCCGGCGTGGCTACAGTGCGGCCGGCCGTGCCGCTGACCTCGGCCGATAGCCACAAGACGACGCCCCAACGGGCAGCCCGTGCCGCGACATGACCAGCACGGGGATCCACCAAGCGGGCCCCGCCGGCTCCTGACGGACTCGACAGCCGGCGGGCCCTACCGACGACAAGACCCCACAGCCGGCGGCCCCCATGGACGGCTAGAAGAGGCTGCCGGCTGGGGCCCCCCAGGACCTCTTATTCATATTGTAACCCGGGGGGTTGGCCTATAAAGCCCCCCGGGCCTCCCCCAAGCAACTGGGTTCGCGGTTCCCACCAGTCGACTCTACACGCACACATAGAGAGGCAGCAAGGGCAAGCTAGCTCCTTCTTCCTCCTCTATCTATACAGCTCAAGGAGCACCATTGTAACCTCACCATTGTCGTAACTAGACCAAGCAGGACTAGGGGTGTTACCTCCCACGGAGGGCCCTGAACCTGGGTACATCGTGTGTCTGCCACCGCTTGTGCCTAACCCCGCTCCCGGAGCCCGTCGGCGTTCTTCGGCCCCTTTCGATAAGCCTACCCATGGCATCTGCCGTGACGAAACCACGACAATTTTACTGGAGTAGGCAAGGGCTCAGTTATTTTACTCCCGCGTACATACTGGATAAAATGTTGCCATCTACTGTATTTTTGTGTGTAGGAAAAATACACTGCACAAAATGCCCGCCATCAATTGGATATAAATTTGCAGTACTGCAAATGTTGCAGAACATCTGTTAAGTAGATATAGGCTCAAATTTTAGTGGAGATAAAAAATGGTTTTCTGTATTTTTAGTGCTAGTGTGAACCTTTCTACCTATCTTCAGTTTTTGATTTGCCTATGAACCTGACCAGTGTGTGCAACCTTGTATGAAACATCATGTTTTATTCACCTACTTTTAGGTTTTAATTTTCCTATATAATTGAACCTGTGTATTAAACATCATGTTTTATTCGCCTACTTTTGGCGTTTAATCTGCCAACATTCTGAATCCTCTCTATGCAACCTTGTGCCAATTTGAGCATAATACTAGTGTCAACATTTTTGCCTACCTCCAGTTTTTAATTTGCCTACAGTTATACAAGGAACTCTTTGATGCAGGGTTTAACAGTTTCTTTTTTCTTAGTTTTGGACAGAATTTTCACTTAGGGCAAGAACGATCATTTGGCCATCTCTTTTGAATTTTGATGAACGATCATGAAGCCCTGCAGTGATTGTGATTTGTGAATGTCTTTTCTCCTTCAGAAATTATTGACACCTGCTCTGGTTTAGCTGATTAATCAGTCACTTGCTGCCATCATTTACTCATCGCAGACCAACTTTGGGCTTAAGTCATGGACATCGATCATCCACTGATCATCAGCAAAGGCGAGGTTCAGACCTTAGATGTGACCGCCCATTCATAGTTTGAAATAGCAGCTATAGTTTGCACTGCAGTACTACGAGCTCTAAGCACAAAAGGAGAAAGCGGGTAAACATCCATTACTGACGAGATCGAAAAAGGCACAAGTGCATTGCCGAAACGCACACGACCGGTCAGTTTGGTCGACAGTAGTCCACATTGGCAATAGGAAAAGAAACAGATAGCCGAGCATCGTTGGGTATACTTCAAACTGACCCACATTCCTGCTATGACATACTCCCTCCATTCCACAAGGTAGTGCATATAGATTTTGTTGAAAGTCAAACTTTGCTAACTTTGACCAAGTTCATAGAGAAAACTGTCTATATCTACAATACCAAACAAGTACATTATGAAAATATAACTCATGATGTATCCAATGATGTGCATTTGATATTCTAGATGTATTTATTTTTCTATATAAACATGGTCAAAGTTTGTAATGTTTGACTATAAAAAATATATATATGCACTACATTGTGGAATGGAGGGAGTACTACTCTCTAGTTCCCACCCGTATTAAACAAGTGGTACATACATATCGGTACGCCGAGCCGCATTACGAATGGTGAAATTATCTTGAAACATGCTTTCACTCCGTTTCACGGTCAAACCAGGAATGCTTTTGGAAGGACCCTCATATATATATAGGTTGCTCAGAGAAAAGACATGATAAAACAAGCTGAGCGTGCTAACTACCACGAGGAGTGTACTTCTAGGTGCCTCCAGCAAGCAATCGAGAAGAAGCACAAGAAATGTTGGATCACCACAAGATGACACCAAGCGTCACCTGGAAGGAAACCACGGATTTTATTGCACTCTCCCCACAAAACTGCTGCTTGAGCCCCCCCTATCCTCTTGCGCCGGACCGAGGAGCACCGACCCTGTCGACAAGCATATATGAGAGAGGGAAGACACCGACAAGTGTAGAAGATAGGTGCAAACGGACTACTAGCTGCCAGAACCGACGCAATCTTACAACCGAACCATCATTTCTTTGAATACATGCAGAAGCATGAGGTAGAGGTACTTGTCCTTCAAAACATACGGGTGGCCGCTGAGATTCCTGGTGTCCAAACACTCTGGACACTCTTCATACGCACTCATCGTGTATATATGGAGGAAGGGGCCACATTAGTGCACAGGTCTCAAAGGAAATTAAATCCTGAGATGAAGGAAGTTGTCAGGAAGGGCCTTATTCAGCTACACGACACATGTATCATATACCCGGTTTTTGAAAGTATGTGGGTGATACCGGTTCATTGTTTCCCTAAAAAAAGGAGGATTTACTGTTTTACCTAACAAACATAATGAGCTAAACCCCACTAGGATGATAGTTTTGTATGGAATGTGTACTGATCTTAGGAGATTGAATAAACATACGTGCAAAGATCATTATCCTCCCCCGCAAAAAAATGAAGAGATCATTACCCTCGGCCTTTACTGTCTCTCCAGGATTGGTGGCACAAGGCCAGGCCAGGCTCATTACTCAAGGAACTAAGATGAAGTCCCTAAACTCCTTAGTTCACTTGATCATCTAGAGCATATGGCGCGAGAGAAACGGAAGAGTCTTTGATAATCGCTTCACATCTTTGCAAAATTTAAGTGGTCAATCAAAGCTGACGCTAGGTAGTGGGAGGTGGCGAGCTTTGGTCGTTTGGTCATTCATTAGCTGCCAGTTATTAGTGTTCGACTTGTAGGGACATTTTTTCCTTGTTAGTTGTCATTTGATTGGCTGTGTAATTCGTTTATTTGGTTCTTTTTGAGTTGTTGTCAGATTGGTCGTGTTATTTTTTCCTTGCTCTTTAATATAATACATGCAACTCTTCTGCATGGTTCGAAAAGAAAAGAGTCATGCCGCCGCGAGGAGGACCAAGCCAGCTACGATCCATGGGGGAGGAGCCACTTCAACCGCAGAGCATGCAACTGTAGGATCACCCTCCACTCTTGGCACCCGCGATGATGACGGGCAGGCGTGACCATACCTCCAGCGAAATATCTCCAGGTGGAACCTTGTCACCGGCCGTCTCGGTGGAGACCAAGACACTATCAATGCCCCCCCATGGGCTTAGGCCTAGGTATACCGATCATGGTAACTTTCTATAACCAAAGAAAACACGCTTCGTTTCGATGGCATACCTCGACTCTGGCATGAGTTAGTGTTTGAGAAACGCGGGCACTAATATGATTCCTTGATAACCTTGGCTTCTCTCAAGGGCGATAATCTGGATCACTCTACGTATGGTCATCTAGTTGTTGAGATAATGTTTTTGATGATTGACAGGGAGTTCATTCCCCCAAAAGTTACCCGTGAACAAAATAAGGTAGCAGATCGTTTCGCTAGTTATAGTAGATCTGAATGTACTACTACTATCTGGCTAAACCGTGGTCCTCCGTGCATTGATACTCTTTTGCCACTAGACTGTAACCCTATCATTATGGAATAAAACTCCTATTTACCCCGCAAAAAAAAAGTACAAAAGTACTACTGAAAAAGGAGTTAACGGGGAAATAAAAATATATTTTATTTGACATAACTAAAGATTTGACACAAAAACTTGTTTTGTCTTTAGAAAGGCAACTGACCCCCTCATACCAATCATTATTGTGCTCTGGAGAAAAAAGGTTACTCACCCTCTCCACCTCCCTCGTCGTATTGCCAGCCTCATGGGCTTTGTGTGTGTGTGTGTGTGTGTCTATGGTGGTTGTGCTCACGATGCCCGGGAATAAAGCCCTCCCAGGTCCATCTTTGATGTAGATGATCTCTTCCTTCGGTTGGCGGCATATCTGGGAGGTAGTATGATTGTCCCGATCGATACGATGAGGCGGTGGCAGCATCCCAGAGTTAGAGTAATATACCCCCGCCTCCTCCTGCTTCGATCATACACCCATCACCAATGGAGGGCGCATGGCTATATGTGTTTTCGATTGGCCTACTTGGGTCCGATTGCTATTGGTCTCCAAAGTACCTATTTTGATCCGACCGACATTAGTCTTCGATGGATCAGTGTGGATTCAACCGCGCTCATGGTCGTTGTCGTTGGTATGTTTGTAGGTATGATCCATCCAATCTAAGTTTTTCTATGATGGTGCCAGCTAATGCTTTGGTTCGATGTCAGTTTGGAATCTTAGCATGACCATACTTCTCGACTGTCAACTACGATAAGGTTTGCCCCGCCCCGGTGAGGAAGAGCGCATGACTGTGTGTTTTCAATGGGTCTGCTTTGGTCCGATTGTTGTTGGTCTCCAAAGTATCTATTTTGATCCGTCCGGATTTTGTCTTCGATGGATGAGTGATTCAACCGACACTCATGGTCGTTATCGTTGGTATGCTTTTAGGTCCGCTCCTTCCAATCAAAGTTATTTTGATGGCACCGTCTAATGCTTTGCTTCGACGGCCCTTTGGAGTCTTAGCACGACCAGATTTACGGACTGTCAATAACGACAAGGTTCGTTCGGCTCCAGGGATGGAGGGTAGATCGATGACCGTGTGTATTCGATGGGTCTGCTTAGGTTCGATCATTGTTGGTCTCCAAAGTATCTATTTTGACCTGGCTGGCATTGGCTTCAGCGGATTAATGTGGATTCAACCGACACTCATGGTCATTGTGTTCAATATATTTGCATGTACTCTCCTTCCCATCTAAGATTTCTTTGATGGTGTCGGCTAATACTTTGGTTCGATGGCCCTTTGGATTCTTAGCATGATCAAACTTCCCGATAGGCAGCAAGGTTTCCCCTGCTCGCGTGACGAAGGACGATGACGACGGATCGGCTTCGGCTCGTTCCAGTGCTTGTAGGTTTTGCTAGGTGATCTACTAATTTGAGTGTAACTTTTGTTACTTCTAGGGTATTTTGTTGTGTCATTTTTATATTATTAATGGATTAGAGGATTTAAATGACTAAATTTTGACAGGACAATCAAAATAACTTTTTGTCGCATATGAGAATTCTTTTTGGAAAATGGTAAAGAGGGGGCATGGGTCTGGCTCAGTTTCTCCATGGACTGGACATGAAGATATTAACTTAGTGCTATTCCAACGTCATGCACCAAAACAGACAATCAAATGTTTGCGGACACGTCTGAACCTATCAGCGGACAACACTAGGAAAGTGGGTCATCCAACCGTAATAATTATCAAATCTGAATGGCAGGAGTGGGCTAGGCGGACCTAACGGAGAAAACACGTGGGTTGTGAGAACATGTGGGCCAAGCAAATGTACGGACTCACCCAAAACCTCCTGGCGTTGGTATCAGAGAGATTTGGACACCTGAACCACACCGTGGACATTTGGTCATTAGTGGAGAAACGGACATTAGTCCCGGTTGGCGAAGGCCTTTAGTCCTGGTTGGCCAACCGAGACTAATAAATCGGGACTAAAGGCCCCCAGTTGGCCACGACCCGGGACTAAAGTCCCTCCAAGTGTCCGCCTGCGCGCGCCGGGGGCTGGGGACCTTTATTCCCGGTTCGTGACACCAACCGGGACTAGAGTCCCTTCACGTGGCCGCCTGCGCACGTCGGGGGCTGGGTACATTTAGTCCCTGTTGTTGTTATCAATCGGGACTAATGATTTTTTTTTGTTGGGGTTTAGGGTTTTAGGGGTTTAGAGGTTAGGTGTCATCAACCGGTGTGGTATTATGCAGAATGAAGATTTTTGAAATGAAAAGAGATGGAGTCTATGGCATTGTTAAATAAGTTCAAACAAGACACAGAGAAAAGCGTGCTAATGTTTTTTAAGGAACTAAATACCAAACCAGAAATACTATTTCCTTACAACTTCATGTGAGTGTTACTGTCTTGTACTACAAATTCTATTTTTGCTTACTCGATGTTAAGTGTAGTTGTTGAGTTATGCATGGCCGCTTATACAAACGTGTGCGCAGATATAACTGGATCCTGCTAATCATTAGAGTTGACGAAGGAACTGTCGAAGTACTGGACTCACTAGGTAAAGAACCTGGAGAATACAAAAGCCTGGTTTTGATGCTCGACGGGTAATTTCAATCATTATCGCACCATGTCGGCCTCTTTAGTTCATTTCCTGATATATCAAGTAATTAATAACTTCTTTATTCATTTTATTTGCTGGGCAGGGTTTGAGAAAAGTTCACCAAAGAGATTGTCGGTGATTGGAATCCATAGCTGAAATGGCGACGGACCAAGGTAATTAAGTAGTACTAGCTACGTCCGCGCATCTCTTTAATTCTAGTTTCAATACCATTATCATGCTTGATTATTATCTAATTGAATTATATTCTCGTAAAGTGTATGAGGCAGGAACAGGGGACCAATTCATGTGCATACTAGGTTTGCGAGAACATTCGCTTTATGACCGAAAGGAGCCGAGATGCAAGACATCTTTGGGTACGTAAACACTATTCACATTTTTTTATCATGATCTAATATATATATATATACACACACAAAACTAATATATTCATATTGATCTCCTTCTTTAAAGATGGTGGAGATGCGGGATTGTCTCCTACCAAGGGACCGCATACGAGCACTTCAAGCGGAAATGGCGGGATTTTTGCTTGAGTAGGTCATATCTCCCGACGGATAATACTATTTCACCTAATGCCTGCATGTAATGATCTGCAAATTGTATGAAAAATTGTATATACCAAAATATATATATATACATATATATTTATTTATATCAATATATATATATATGTGTGTGTGTGTGTGTGTGTGTGTGTGTGTGTGTGTGTGTGTGTGTGCATGGTCCTACCAGAAATTCTATGATATATATATGATCGGTTCTATGAGAAATTCTATTGTATATGCATAACGTGTACAGTATGTATTAGCGTAAAATATGTTTGAAATGAAAAATAATTAAATGGAAAACACAAAATGAAAAGGAAAAACTAAACCCCTAAACACCTAAACCTTTAGTTCCGGTTGGTGTCACCAACCGGGATTAAAAGTCCCCAGCCCCCGGCGTGCGCTGCCGGTCACGTGGCCGGAATTTAGTCCAGGGTTGTGGCCAACCGGGACTAAAGGGTGGGGGCCTTTAGTCCCGATTTATTAGTCCCGGTTGAGGAACCGGAACTAAAGGCCCTTTCCAACCGGGACTAAATGCCGTTTCTGTACTAGTGGTTGTTTTGCCACACGCATGAACTCGGATCTTCCCGAATGAGGGATGCACTGAGCATAATTAAAAGAGAAAAACAATTAGATAATTTTGGACGGAACTTTATATACTTGAGCACCGCATCAGTCACAACACTAGTTGAATTCAAATGGACTGCCCACTCCAAAAAAGTCCTTCTGAAGATCTATGCATATTTCATTGCAAGTGACGCTAACCTTGGGGAACCCACCTAGCCTGCTCTCCCACACCATTGGCATGCTCGGTTAGTTTCCGATATTCATGTTCAAAAATTTAATAGAAACCACATAGTTGATTCATGATGTTACAATATAGTACGATGAGTACAACCATAAAATATGCATTAAAATTATGGATCAAGGAATTATTTTATTGGTCACGACTTTTGCTAAAAACTAAAAATATTGATTGCCAGAAATATGGTGAAACATAAATTAATCAATGTTTCACCATAACTTTGGCACTCATTTTGAAGACCTGCATAATTTGAGCATTCAGTATGCATAATAGACCAATAGAATAAAAGACTATCAATTAAGCACATATCAATCGCTCCATGTAAAAGACCATCGGAACAAAAGATGGAGTATATGCAACAAGACCACAAGAACAATTCACTCTTTGCATAAATAATGAATTCTGATTCTACCATGATTTCTGATGCTAGATATATGCACCAGGGAATATTTGAATACCAAAAATATGATAATAACATCTTTATTATTGCCTCTAGGGCATAGCTGATTACCAACAATATGATAATAACATCCTTATTATTGCCTCTAGGGCATATTTCCAATAGGGATGTCTGCTGTCGTGTGACGTGGACGGGCGCAATGACGGAGGGAGGCACCACTCCAGCGAGGATGCTTACGGGTGGCATGGCGGATGGAGGGGGCCATATCTAAGGGACAGCAACACAAAAATACATTTTTTGATGCATTTCAACTTCAAACTTTTTCAATGATTAGTACATACCACTGGAAGCCCCATGCACAAATTTGTCCACTTTTGCGTTGGTTTGCTATTTCGAAGTATTGGCTAATTTTTTGGCCACAAAAAAGGCCAAAACACAATCATGTTCAACATACCGTGCAAACGACCTCCGAAAGGGCTGAAATTGCATGGAGTCTTCATAGGAACCTCTATGGGGTGTGGCAGAAATTTGACATCCTTTGATTTGATGCACTTAGTATACAAACCGAACAGTCTCCGACAAAGTATCAACCTTTCGAACTGAAAGCTTCGCCTTCCCGAAACAAATCCGTTATTTTAAAGAATTTCAAATTCAAACTTATTCTATGATTAATACACACCATTGGAAACCCCGTGCTCTATTTTGGCTACTTTCTGAGCTGGTTTACGATTTTTGAAGCATTAACTGATTTTTTGGCCACTAAAAATGTTAGAACGTAATTCCATTCAACATACCATGCGCACACATTGCGAATGGAATAAAACTTGGCATGCTGTCTTCATAGTACACCTGTAGGATGTGACAAAAAAGTGAGGGCATTACAGCAAAAAAAACATAAAGTTCGTGTAGAAACTGAACACTCTGTGGTGAAGTATCAACCTATCGAGTTGAAACTGCCGCCTTTGACACAAAAATCATTAAAGCATTTAAACATCAAACCTTTTCAATTTTTAATTTAAAGCATTGAAAGTCCTATGAAAAAATAAGAGAACTTGATTTGGTTTGCTATTATCAAAGCAGTAACTAACTTTCCGTCCACTAAAAAGGTCAGAATGCAATTCCTTTCAACATACCGTGAAAACGCGCTTTAAAAGGGATGAAACTTGGCATTGTGTCTACATTGGACCCTGTTGTGGTATAAATTTCAGAGCGTGACGGCAAAACTTTGATGCACTTAGTGTACAAACTCAACACTCTCCGGCGAAGTATCAAACTTTCGAACGGAAACCGGTGCGTTCCACACATAAATCCACTATTAAATCGTTTAAAATTTAAACTTTCTCCATTATTAGTACACACAATTAACATCCTCATGCTCAAATTTGGTCATTTTTTCGTTGGTTTGTTGAAAGCATTAACTGATTTTTCAGCCGGTGAAAAGGTGAGAACGCATTTCCGTTCAACATAACATGCAAACAAACTCTTAAAGGGATGAAATTTGGCACGGTGTCTTCGTAGGACGCCTGTAGTGTGGTAAGAAAATTAGGGCGTTATGGAAAAAACTTGATGCACTTTGTGTACAGACGAGACATTCTCCAGCAAAGTGTCATCCTTTCGAATGGAAAACAACGCCTTCCACACACAAATCCATTTTATGAATTTCCATTTCAAAATATTTCCATGATTAATACACACTATTGGAAACCCCATGCTCATATTTGGTCACTTTTTGAGTTGGATTGTTATTTTCGAAGTATTATCTGATTCTCCGGCCACTAAAAAAGTCAGAACGCAATTCCGTTCAACATATAGTGAAAACGAGTTGCAAAGGGCGTGAAACTTGGTTGGGCGTGTTCATAGGACCCATTTACGGTGTTGTCAAATTTTAAAGTGTTACCACAAAAACTTGATGCAATTCGTGTATAAACTGAATACTTTCGGCGAAGTAACACCCTTTTGAACGGAAACCACCGCCTTCCACACAAAAATACAAATTTTTAAAAACAATTAAAGTCTAAACCTTTCCATGATTAATACACCCCACTGGAATCCCCATTCTCAAATTTTGTCACTTTTTGAGTTGGTTTGCTATTTTTGAAACATTAACTAATTTTCCGACCAATAAAAATATCAGAACGCAATTTCGTTCAACATACCATGCAAACGATCTCTGAAAGTGATGAAACTTGGCATGGCGTCATCATAGGACTGCCGTAGTAGGGTGTGGTAAAAAGTTGAGAGCATTACAACAAAAACATGAGGCACTTCGTGTAAGAATTGAACACTACCCGGCTAAGTATCGGCCTTTCGAACGGAAACTGCCGCTGTCCATACACAAATAGATATTTCAATCATTTCGAATTCAAAAACAATCAATGTTTAATACACACCATTGGAAGCACCATGCTCAAATTTGAGACTATTCTGGGTTTAGTAAACATGATATTTCTTGAATATTTCGAACTTAAGATATGTGTGGCGGGCGACCGATACTACCTGCTACTTCAATCTATTTGAAAATTTGAAAAAAAATTGGCGTAGGTTGTCAAAATATTGTTATGTCTGGCACATTTTTTGCCCGACATTGGTGCATGATTAACCAGTGGTGGGCACTTTTTACATGACCGCCACTACTTCTTTCATCCTGCGCACAAATTTGTAAGAGTCTACTAGTGGCGGGTAGTAATATTTAACTGCCACTGCTCTGCACAAAGTAGTGGCTGGCAATTTTTTTCCCTCCACTGCTACATTTCCAAAGAAGCATTGGTGTGTTCCTGATCATGCGCTTCACTAAATTGAGCTCACATATAAGTATTTTCCGAGTAGTGTGATGACGCTGAAGAATCTCCCACTGCGGACGCCAGATTAGGCTCTAGACAACCCTTCAGGAGCAGATCAGTGGTGGCGGCGGCTTTGTCCAGCAGAAACAGGGGGGAAATTCCATCCAGTGTTTTGGCGCGGAAGACATATAGAGGGCATGGGCCACATGGTGGCCCTAGTCACCCCCATCCGCAATCTTCTGGGTCAGTGGCTCATTTTTCCTAAAAACTTTGAGTGTATTTTTATTTCATTTTTCTAGACATCTTTTATTCTGCAAAAATATAATACTATGGCAATCTTCATGAAAATAGCATCGGGCTGATTATTATTCATTCAAATTAGGCAAGTTAGAGGGCAAAAACATAGCAAAAGTGTTAGAAATGTACTTACGTTGAAACATAACAATAACCTGCCATACGCCACGGTTCCCCGTCCATTGGAAGGTGGCCAGGACAAGGATGTTCATCTTGTATGTCGAGATCAACCATTGCAAGCCAACACACAGTCGATACATGACACCTTAAAAACGGTAACAACACAAGTTCTTCGTTGTTAAGACCGACCAATAAAAGCAAAAACAAGAGTCATTAGTGGAGAAACGGCCTTTAGTTCCGGTTGGGAAGGGCCTTTAGTTCCGGTTGGCCACGAACCGGGACTAAATCCCCGCCACGTGGCCGGCAGCACGCGCCGGGGGCTGAGTACCTTTAGTCCCGGTTGGTGACACCAACCCGGACTAAAGGTTTAGGTGTTTAGGCTTTATTGTTTATTTATCATTTTCATTTTTTGTTTTCCATTTAATTCTTTTTCATTTCAAACATATTTTACGCTACTACATACTGTACACATTATGCATATACAATAGAATTTCTCGTAGAACCAATCATACTTATATCATAGAATTTCTCGTACGACCATGCATACACACACATATATATATAGAATTTGGTATATACAATTTCTCCTACAATTTGAAGATCATTACATGCAGGCATTAGGTGATAAAATGGTATTCTCCGTCGGGAGATATGACCTGCTCAAGAAAAAATCCCGCCATTTCCTCTTGAAGTGCTCGTATGCGGTCCGTTGGTAGGAGCCTATCCCGCATCGACACCATCTTTAAAGAAGGAGATCAATATGAATACATTAGTTATGTGTATATATATTAGATCATGATAAAAAACTGTGAATAGTGTTTACGTACCCAAAGATGTCTTGCATCTCCGCCCCTTTCGGTCATAATGTGAATGTTCTGACAAACATAGTATGCACATAAACTAGTTCCATGTTTCTGCTTCAAACACTTTACGAGAATATAATTCAATTAGATAATAATCAAGCATGATAATGGTTATTGAAACTAGAATTAAAGAGATGCGCGGACGTAGCTAGTACTACTTAATTACCTTGGACCGTCGCCATCTCAGCTCTGGTTTCCATTCACCGTCAATCTCTTTGGTGAATTTATCCAAACCCTACGTGGCAAAAAAATGAATAAAGGATCTATTAATTACTCGATATCAGGAAATTAACTAAAGAGGCCAACATAGTACGATAATGATTGAAATTACTTGTCGAGCATCAAATACATGTTTTTGTATTCCTTAGAGTCTCTACTTAGTGAGTCCAGTACTTCAACGGTTCCCTCGTTAACTATAATGATTAGCAGGATCTAGTGGTATCTGTGCACATGTTTGTATAAGCGGGCATGCATTGTGCATTCAACTACACCCTTAACATCGAGTAAGCAAAAATAGAATTTGTATCACCTCATCGCTCTCTTGTGAGACATAACATCATCATGATGTACAATTAGCAATTAGAACGACTGCATCTAGTCTACACTACTATTAAAAAAGCAAACATAAACTTTTCTAGAGTCACACAACAAATTGTACACAAGATAACCAGGACCCTTCGATCAAAAAACTTAAACACATCCTACTGTCCATATCACCTGAATGGTCTGCCACCGAAATCAACGACTGAGATCGAATGTTCTGCCGAGCAGACGCGGTGGTCTGCCAATCGTTCGCGCTCGGCGTCCCTCGATTCCCGCGGCCCACCCTGATTTTCGGATTCATTTCCACCCGAATCGTGCCTCCCCGACCTTCTCCAGATCGAGGACAGATCCTCAGCCATGCGCCGCCACTCCACCCTTCCCCTCCTCCTCGCGCCTCCCTTCTCTATACCATCACCGGTCCCCATCGGCGCCCTCGGCAGCCTGGACTGCGAGGACGCCCGCCGACGGCATCCTCCCGGACTTCCTCCCTCCAGTGCCCCGCGCCGCAGCCTTCCCCCTTACCCCTAGAGTCCTTGACGCTCCGGCGCCGAGGTCCCAGCCGAACGGCCGCCACCATTGTCGGCGTCATTCATCACGGCGCCTGAGAATGGTTCGCCGCCGAGTTTGTCCCATCGCAAGCACAGCCGCACCGCGATCTACTCGCTCCTCCCTTGCCGTAGGCAGCCAGATGGTGAGAAACCTTAATCCATACGTGAGTTTCCTTCTGCCTTCAGCCGGCAGTTTCGTTCAGCTCCAACCGGTTTCTTCAGTTAGCACATGCTCCCAATCTGACGATCCGTACTTTGAATTACTGTACAAAATGCCATCTTGTCCGGTGATGTATGAGCGGGCAGTCACTCCATCCAACGTGCCTCCATTAACCCCTGACGAGCTCCATATGGCAGATGCGCATGGCGATGCGTGGCTGTTTCTTCCAAGCCTGTTAGGACATGACCATGCTGCAAATTCTTTAGCAGAGCAGTGTACCCTTTGGTGCTTGAATAACAGCTAAGGGCAGTGTCGGCTCCTGACCGAGTGCAGTCACCAGCATAAGGGAGATAGACTGTTTCTTGCTCCTGAATCCTGATGTCTCTCCAGTAGGTTGAGCTATGGCAACTCCATACAGATTACATGGATTGGTACTCAAATAAGATACTTGGAAATAATTCTTTCTTGGCCCACCAATAGGAGCCATGCTGGACTCTAGGTCTATTTTTATACAAGTGTGTTTCAGCTGGTACTTCAATTCACAATTTGCACGCTCCGCTTCTATCCACAGAACCTGTGCATGCTCTTCCTCACAGGCCATCTTCTTTTTGATTCCCAACTAGACTGATATTTTGTTGTGCTACTTGACATGTTGCTGGACGCATTTCCTAGC
This sequence comes from Elymus sibiricus, assembly GCA_039707655.1. Classification (NCBI taxonomy): domain Eukaryota; kingdom Viridiplantae; phylum Streptophyta; class Magnoliopsida; order Poales; family Poaceae; genus Elymus; species Elymus sibiricus. The sequence continues at coordinate 44,589,508 of CM077675.1, read as the reverse complement.
ATGACAGTGTTTGTGTGCTCTTACTATGAAATGGACAGTAAAACCGAATTTCTTTTTTCTTATAATTAGATTGCTATATGCTGCACAGTAGACCACATCTCTTGTCAAGATTATTTGGTCAATGGTTCTCAATTCTGCTTACTTCTGTGTTTCCAGCATTTCGTCCAAGGATACCATGCATCTTTTATCCAGCATAAGAAGGAGGAGTTGTATGATGTCATTGCTGAAGCCGAGGCTAAATCTACTGCTTCCGGGTATGACACAAGCCCGCTCAAGGCTCTCTGTACACAAGTCGAGCCAATGCCAGATGACCCTCAATGGTACAATATCCATCAACCATACACAGACATAGATATTATGTGTTCTATTTTTTCCTTTGCTCTGGTGGCCGCGCTGCCCATGATGCCGGCGGCAACTCCGCTCACGACCCTGGTGATTTCTATTTCAATTTTACTTGCAATTCTGATCAGTTTGAATACGTACCAACTAGCATGATATTGAAGATCCATTTATTCCCTCTGTACTGAAATGTGTAACATGACGTACTATTCTAGCTTTGTAGTCAGTTTTATTGTTATATTGGGCAGTTTAGATAGTGGATGCTGAAGCTAGCTAAGTTTAGCTTAGAAATTACCATAATAGTTTATTTTCTTTCGACAAGTCACTTGCATCCAACTTTAATAAGAGCTTCAAGCCAGATATCCATCTGACGGTACAAAGGATTTCTTCGGTCGGATATCTAGGAATGTCAATCATGTTCCTTGGTTGTTGTGTCTGAATTCTGTGGACATGAATCAACAAACCATTCAATTGATGTTTCGTGCGTTGTCTCGCTATCATTTTGGAGCTAAACAGTGTGCCTTGCATGGAGTTGGCGCAATCTATTCCATGACCAAGCCTGTGATGCTTTCATGTGATTTTCATCGGATCAATTACCTATGATGCCCCTTCTGACAGTATATAGCAAGATGGCAGGAGACTTTTCTTATTGCACATCTGGTTAGCGATGTGTTGCAACATCAGACTCCACAGTCCAAGTACCTTTCCTATATTTTTAGGTTAATTATATTAAGTTTTGCTATAGCAAGCTAACTAGAGTACACCCATCGCCCGTGGTCTGTCATTTCTTAGTCATGAACCCAAACAGTAACGGTAAACTATTCAAACTACTATTCCAATACTGTATTGAAAATTTGAGAAGAATTGCAAAAAATCTGGAGTTTCCAACCTAATCCTGACTGAGTTTTTGTTAGGTTTCTATTCATAATTTTTGCGGTACTGGATTTTATACAGAATGACGAGGATAGGCCAAAAATCAAGGATATGTTATTTAGCCCTTGTTCATACTTGGAACTCCAATCTGATGGATTGTCCTTGCTATTATTAAACATAATGATACTATTCTTGTATTGCAGATTATCAGGACATTGGTGATCACATTAAACCAAGATAGTCAGCTATCAGATTTCTTAGTATGCTGAAGTAAGTACAGCTGCTGCTCGTACTTCGCCCCTGGAGTTGGATGAAGCAGGTACATTTACTGAAGGAATGTTTTCTTCATGCAGCATGCCACAATGTAAAGAATTACATAGCAGATCATAGAATTGAGAGGCAACCAAGAAGCCCTACACGGGGTTTAATGGTGTCCATGATTGCTAGCATATTTTTCTTCATGGTTTCTGTTGTATCCATTACCTTTATAATTCTTAATTGTGACATTTTGGTGAAGGTTACGGTGGTGGCAGAGATCTCATAGAATGTGTGCACGGTACCACCCATAGTGAATCATCGGTAATAAAATGTGTACAGAGTTATTATGTTATGCCTCAAGCGTACAAAGTTCATTCACTTTAGGTACAGACTAATATTTTAAAATGTGTATTTATATACTTTGTCTTTTCTTTTCATTACCTTTCTTCTTGCTTGTTTTTCTGTTTTGTGGAACCTTGGAGCTATAGTTGACGGCCACACCGTGCAATTAAGGTTCCTTCTACAGGAAACTCAATGCAACATCTTATTATCCTCAAAGAGGATGATGTGGTGATGGGAAAACGTAGCATATAGCTCATTAATTTTTACTTTCCAGCTCACCTTTTTCTTGAAACATTGTTTTCCATCAGCAATATATTTTGACAATGTTGTTTTGTATATTGTTTTCTTTCACTCATGTTATCACCAGGATTTGTTGCTCCTCTTATGTCTAAGAATTTTGTTGGCCTAGGCAGTGCGGCCCTTTGTATCTGGTTTTCGTCTGGTTTTTCTAGATTAATCAACAATTCTCTTCTAAATAAATGGGCAGAGTCCTACTGGTTTCTCAAAAAAAGGTTGAGGATGAAGGTAGGGCTAAGGATTACATCATGGGCTTGATCTGATAGCTCTGACCACGCGCCGGTGTAATGTCTTGTGTGATAGCGAGTACCGTGGTTCCTTGTAATGTATTAGGTTGATGTGTTGTCAGGTGTATCGGCATGGCTGCCACTCTTGGCAATGTAGAACCACCTGGTCGTCCTCCTGTATATCCTGATAATTCTGCTTTGTTTATGAAACAGACCCGGTTTCAAGGTTTGCTCTTATACAATGGTGAGCTGTTTCAGTTTCAAAATGAGGAAATAAAAGGACGTTTCACGGGCTCCCTCACTTGCTAATGAAATATGCTAATCACGAAAAAATGATATATGTGCACCAAGATCCAGCAGGCTCTCCCTGACCTTTGCAAACCCAATGCCACCTTGATAGTATACAATACTAATATACGTGTTTGCAACGTTATGCTTCTTGTCATCATCAGAATAATTGCTATGTGAAAAAATAGATAATCTGAGTTTTCTAGCCATCTATGCTGGTATTTCTTGGACCTGGTCGTAGGAGGCATCCTAGTGATGGAATAGAGAAATGATATTATATTCTACACAACTTTTTATAAGTGCAGACATCATGCCGCACTGTTCGTCCAAAACCCATTTCTCTCATATCCAGAATACTACTGGAAATTATGGCCCAAACGAACATTATCTTGTTCCAGTAGCTTCACAATAAATATAGCACCATCAACGTTAGCATTTGCAGCTATGGTCATAAAAATTCAGGAATAATTCATACATGTCAAAATATCTTTATTAAGATGCTAAAGGAAAGTGTGATTACCTGTTAGTACATAATAGGAAAATGATCAGAATTCACTCTCCTGCAATGTTCGAGGATGATCCATTAACCTAGAGGGAGAACACCAATCAAGAATAGCAGCCTATTCAGAGAAACTATTTGTTAACTTTTGTTGCGTTGATCTCATTGACATGGTTCCTCCAAACTTCAAATCTCAATGATTATATATGCTAATGAGAAATATAATCAAGAAACTGTCAATAACTTACCTGTATCAGGAATAAAGCACCCTGCGGTATCTTTGTCAGATAAAATATTACTTTATCCCATGTACACATGCAAGCTGACAATGAGCGGGCCTTTGGGGATGCATGACAATCATCCTAGCTTATATTCAGCAAGTAGCCCTTCATTCCTTTCATAATGAATGTAGTAATACAGACCATTGAAGTACTGTTGTTAAACAGTACACCCCAAGAAGGCAATGTTAATTAGTAGCTCATATCCCTACATAATGCACTAAAATAAGATCAATGACTGCAGGTACTGTATGTGAGATTACAATGCATAAATAGCTCCTGTACCTCATGTTGTATCTTAGCCTAGCATTCAGCGTCACAGCATCCATTATCCATGAAGGAGGTTTTCAGACAACCCGCGCTGAACACACGACACACACATAAACAACACAAGCATATACGGTCTGGGAGAGCAGCAGCGGCACAGCTTGAGCAGCTAGCCATGGGGGTGAGCAACAACATAACGGTGTGCGTGACGCTGGCATGTGTGTCGTCTCCATCATCACCTCAGGGATCTGGTTCGCGTACACGTGGGGGGTGGGGGAGTTCGCGTCGGCCCGTCCATCCTGGGCGGTCTCATCCTCCTGGCGGACTTCGACAGCGCCTGCTGGAGCCAGGAGCCTCCGCCGACTCCTTGCTTTCTACTTCTTCGTCATGGCGGCATGATGCTCATCACGCTCCTCGTCTTTGCCTTCGCCATCACAAGCGGATGCAGAGATGAGGTTGCTTGCTTGGCCGGCAGAGGGAAGACCGTGGTGGAGAAACACCACGCTATTGCGCCCAAGCTCCTTGTGCGTTGATGCTGCCGCTGCTACGCCGCCTTCATGCCAAATACGTAGGGATCCCACCGCTAGAGAAAGTATTGCAGTTATGGAGCAGGGAATCCAGTTCTAGAGAGAGAGAGAGAGAGAGAGAGAGCAGGAGATGGTTGCTCACGTCAATCTGCTGCTGCCGCGGTCACCTCGTGCCCTCGTTCCGTCGTTGCCGCTCCAGCTTCCGGCTGCCGGGGACCTCAACTCGCTAGCGTGGGGATAGGCGAGGGGGGGGGGGGGGGGCAGAAAATATCTCGATGTTGGCCGATCCAAAATTTCAGGCGTGTAAGGGGGCATGCCTTGCGTGGGATTGATTTTTACCGGTGGAAGAACGTGCGTGGGATTGATGTCCTGTGGCAGAACATTTAATCTCAGCCATTAGATGGGATGGCAGACCACTGAATCAATTAGGACTGTTAGATTTAACTATGTGGATCAGATCCTAAGGTTCTGGTTGTTTTGTGTACATCAAGTTTGGTGGCTATAAGCGAATTCATGTTTGCTCTTTTAATAGTAGTAGAGATAGAGAAGTAGAGAAAATAGTGGTAGAGAAGAGATTAATTGTAGTAGAGAAGAGATAGAGATTAAAAAGGACATTATTAAAATTCTATTTTTTTGGAATTTGTGAACAAAATTTCAAAACAGGAACATTTTTTTAAAAAACGAACAAAGTTCTTAAAAAGACACAATTTTTTAAAATTTCTGAAAATTTGTTGAAAAGGAAAAGTAAAAAAGGAAGGCAAAGAAAAAATGAAACAAAGAAAATAAAAAAGGAAAAAGGAAAGAAAAGAAAAAAAGGATAGAAATCATATCAGCCATCTAAGTGTTAAACTTGCCTGTTTCTTTGTTGAGCCTGTTTGCCCAATAACAAGTAAGACATGACTGAAAGAATCTGTTTATTGTAGCCTCTTCTCACATATCGATTTTGTTGTAGCAAGAAAGATACGGATTTCATTCCAAGGGAGTCTTTAATGGGAGACCGATGGTGAAGGTCACATGCAGCATCTGATTTTGTTGACTCTCCTATAGGGCCGGCGTTGGCCAAGGGATTATTAGGGCAGGGTGGTGTCGTGGCCAGGGTTCGGCCTCGTCCTGTACTCCTGGGAAGAGAGATGATGGTCGTGGCACTCGTGCCGTCGGTGCAGAGCAGTGGCGGCGGCGGTGTTTGTATCCTCGGCTTGGCGAAATGGCGGCGGCGCTTGCATCCTACACGCATAAAAACAACAGGAAAATCGGGCGCATCAGCCCGCGGGGCGCATCGGCGTTGCCGGCAGCGATCGCGCTTGCGCCGAACCGTGAGTATAGAGGAAGACCTGTACGGACGGGGCGGCTCCCACGTCATGGGAAGCGCCTGCCAGCGGCGACGTGAAGGGGGGGGGGGCAAGCGGCTGGCAGTGGCGGCGTGAAGGGGTCGGGGCAAGCAGCTGGCGGCTGCGACGTGAAGGGGAGGCGGGGCAAGCGACGTCAAGGGGAGGCGGGGCGAAGTGGCGAACGCGGAGCGGTTGGTGAAGAGAGGACGTGCGGGGTGAGGCGAAGCAGAGGATTAGTGTTTCGTTAACAAAGACTATTTCGTTAACAACGTATTTAAGCCGTTGATTATGTCATTAGACGGTTTAGATTTTAAGTTGAATCTACCTTCTCGTCTTTTTATAGGGGTAGTAGATACAGCGAGACACCGTCGCTGCCCCGTATCCACCAGCAGGCAACCAAGGTAGAAATCCAACATCAAAGGGGAAGGGATTTCTCCGCGACTGCGCACGGCCAAGATGCTGCAAGAGGCGAAGCTGCCACCCGGCGTGGATTCGTCCGTGGCCCCTGCAGCAGCAGGGGCTGCTGTAAAGAAGGGCAAGGTTCGGATGTCGAAAGCCGAGATCAAGAGCATAATTGCCCTGAAGCCGGAGCCACTCCCCAGCGCCGATTACCTTGTTGATCTGGCAGAGTTCTTCCCGGCGGAGTGGATCGCGGAAAGGAAGCGTGCCCATGTTGATGGTGAAAAGCTTTTCAAGAAGACGGACGACGATTTCGAGGAGTACCGGCAGCAGCTCATGGCGTCTGTGCGGGAGAAGGGCTATTTCGAGGTCGACGAAGAGCTCATCGCCGACAGAGAAAAGGGCAATGAGTTCGCCGCTGAACAATGGAAGAGGATCGACTGGACAGGAATTCAGATTGCTACACCGGAGGACAGGCTAAGGGATGCACATGATTATCATCCATACGTTTCGCATACAGAATGAATTTTGATTACCATAATTTGCTTAATGTTGGAGAAGGATATGCTTAATTTTGGAATTTATGAAAAAAAATTGTATTGATGTTGGACAAGGATATGCTTAATTACCTAGAGGCTAAACCCGCTAGAGGACGAGGAGGAGGAGGGAGATGGAGTAGCGCTGGAGGAGGAGTCAGCCGATGACGACATGGTGAAGCCTTCGGTGTTGTAGGAGGAGGAAGCCATGGCGCCAAGGCGACACCACATGGAATGCCCGCTGTCGTGTGACATGGACGGGCAGGATGACGGAGGGAGACAGACCATGCCAGCGAGGATGGGTATGGGCGACGTGGCAGATCGAGGTGGCCATATCTTAGAGACAACCACGCACAAATACATTTTTGAAGCATTTCAACTTCAAACTTTTTCAATGATTGGTACATACCACTGGAAGCCCCACGCTGGAAGCATTGGCTGATTTTTCGGCCACTAAAAAGGCCAGAACGGAATATCGTTCAACATACCATGCAAACGAGCTCAAAAAGTGCTGAAGTTGCATGGAGTGTTCATATGAACTTACGTAGGGTCTGGTAGAAATTTGATTGTGTTACGGTAAAAATTTGATGCACTTCATGTACAAAATGAATAGTCTCCGGCGGAGTATTAACATTTCGAACTGATAGCGCCGCCTTCCCCTCACAAATCTGTTATATTAAAGCATTTAAAAACCAAACTTAGTCCATGATTAATAAACACCATTTGAGGCTCGGTGCCCTAATTTGGCCACTTTCTGAGTTGGTTTACTATTTTTGAAGCATTAACATATTTTTCGGCCACTAAAAAGGTTAGAATGCAATTCCATTCAACATATCGTGCAAACGCACTCCAAATAAAAAGTAACTTGGCATGGTGTCTTCATAGGACTCCTGCAGGGTGTGATAAAAAAAATTAAGAGCGTCATGGCAAAAAACTTGCAGTTCGTGTGCAATCTTCTACCACACCCTATGTAAGTTCCTATGAACACTCCACCTGGGTTTGGTCCTCGGCTTTAGCGGCGCACCCCTCATGACCCAGCCACCCCCGAGGCTCATGTAGAATTGATGAGTTAAATATATATTCTCACTTTTTTATAATGAACTTTTCAACTTCTACCATATTGATGTTAACAATATGAGATATTCTTTAATGAGTCTATTACATCAGTGGTGTCACAAATTGACGTGAAAAGTCAGTTTAGTGCTAAAACTTGCGGCATACATTGAACCGGTGTCAGAACTTGACTTTGACGTGCATATAGGTGCAAATCACATTTCTATATGATCATAGTGCTGATTAGGCGCGCCAACGTGCCATGGGGCCGTTATTAGCGACTGGACGAACGTGACTTTTATTAATATATAATATAATCATCAGATATTAAACAATTAAATTAACTGATATGTATTATGAAATAATTCCCCCACAGCTCTAATATTTATGATTACAACTGCATTTTGTGCTAAAATAATATTGTATATTCTTTTTCATAAAAGTTAGTTATAATTTACTTTCGTTTTAAACATAAGCATTTTTAAGATCCATGCCACCCTAAATGTACGCACACCAAATGCACCAAATTAATCCACAAGTTAATTTATGTCATTTTAATGTAATGGAGTATCTTTATATGTGTATTTGTCTCCAGCCTCGTCAAACAATATGTGTAAAGAACATGGTAGAGTGTTTTAGATCACATGAATTTAACAAATAGCTTGATGGAATTTTCTAGAGCAGAGTACAAAACTATCAAGTCTTCTTGGAAAAGAATATGGCAATTTCAAGTGTACCGAGAAATTGAAGGCTGAACTTTCCATGAGAAACTCTTTGATGATTTTGTGGAGGAGCTGACGGCATTCCCTGCACGACGTTCCCAATAGTCTCTTGAAGTTTCTCTGGTGAGACCATCTATGATTTGTGTTGACAACACACTATGATTTACATTTGAACTTGAATTTTATTAAATTTCGAAAATTTAAATTATGTTTCCAAATGCGTGGTGCATGTTAAAAATATTTTCGAATGATTAGGAGACAGATTTTAGGGAACATCTTCAGAAAATATGCATAATTGAAATAGACATAGAAGCTGGGTGAAATATATGTAATAATTTTCTTGGTAACCTGCCGGCGAAGAGAAGAATGACCTACCTAGAAGACATTTAAGAGAGAGAGAGAGAGAGAGAGAGAGAGAGAGAGAGAGAGAGAGAGAGAGAGAGAGAGAGAGAGAGAGAGAGAAGTGACCACTGGAGAATTATTTACTTAGGTCTAGCATTGCCCTAGTGAAACAATGTAGAGGGTTTTACTTCAAACCTCTTATGAAAAATTCCTCTTAACCCGCCTTCAGATCGATCTGAGCGTGGATCGGGGTTGGGTCGTCAGTGGTTTTCATCGATAGGATCCGATCTAGAGCCTCATTGAGTGTCGAGAGCTCGATCGGGTCCATCTGCCCCGAGCTTTCGGAGTTAACCTCCAACGCGTCCGAACAAGGAGTGTGTTCGGCAGGAGCTGACCCCCGACCATCCGGTATCATTACCGGATCCGGACTAGAAGCCAGATCATCGTCGGGGTTGGTCCCGTGGGCGGGGTCGAGAACGAAATCCGAAGTCAAGGCCTCGGAGTCCTCGGGCGCATCAGATGAGATTGCAAGCCCGGTGAGCAAAAGATCGCCCTGAGAGTCTACGGAGAACTCTAGGTTCCCGAATCTGACCTCTTGATCAGGGGCGAAAGTCCCGACTCGGCCAAGACGGCCGGTCGGGTCGGCGTGCAGCACGACACTGCCGAAAGAGAAAATCTGTCCAGGGACAAAGGAGTCCATGTTGCGGACTTCCTCGCTAATGACTAAGCGAGCCATTGATTCCTTTGGCGATCACAGCGGAACTCTCAATGAAAGCACCAATGTCGGTGTCAAAACCGGCGGATCTCGGGTAGGGGGTCCCGAGCTGTAAGTCTAGGATCGATGGTAACAGGGGACGAAAGAGACGATGTTTACTTAGGTTCAGGCCCTCCTATGGAGGTAAAACCCTACGTCCTGCTCGATTATATTGATGTGTATGAAGGTTACAGAGTTGATCTACCTCGAGATCGAATAGCTAAAACCCTAGATGAGTCTCTCTGTTTTACAATCTAACCCCCCCCCCCCCGGTTTATATAGGCACCAGGGGGTACCTAGGGTTTACACATGACAGGTCTCTCGCTGGAGATGGAGATGCCGATTTCCTCATCTTGACTTGGAGTGCACGACGCGCCTTCGAGACTTCCTTCTAGAATATGGGGTCGTGGTGTATCCGGCCCTTCCTGCGATAGTCAGAGAGCGGCCCAGCAAGCCGGCCTATTGGGAGATAGGCCAGCGGCCCGAGGACCCCTTAGTCCAGGACTCCCTCAATGGGTTCGATCTTGCAGTGTCCTTTCCCAGTGACAGAAGGGCAGCAAGGCACGCATGTATCGTTGCCATTAAGGATAACAAGATGGTGTCTATTCCTACATGAATAGATCTTGTCTACATCATGTCATCGTTCTTATTGAATTACTTCGTTTTTCCATGAACTTAATACACTAGATGCATGCTGGATAGCGGTCGATGTGTGGAGTAATAGTGGTAGATGCAGGCAGGAGTCCCTAAGAAAGCTTCTTGATGCATGTATAATCTATCCCAAAGCTGATAGTAGATGGGTAAGTCCCGTTCATTGTGTCCCTAAGAAAGGAGGTATTACTGTTGTTCCTAATGATAAAAATGAACTTATCCCACAGAGAATTGTCACTGGCTATAGAATGGTAATTGATTTTAGAAAATTAAATAAAGCTACTAGAAAAGATCACTACCCTCTACCTTTCATTGATCAAATGCTAGAAAGATTATCTAAGCACATACACTTTTGTTTTCTGGAAGGATAGTCTGGCTTCTCTCAAATACCTGTATCACCGTCTGATCAATAGAAAACCACCTTTACTAGTCCTTTTGGAACCTATGCTTATAGACGTATGCCTTTTGGTTTATGCAATGGACCTCCTACCTTTTAAAGATGTATGACTGCTATATTCTCTGATTTTTGTGAAAAGATTGTGGAGGTTTTCATGGATGATTTCTCCGTTTACGGAACTTCTTTTGATGATTGCTTAAGCAACCTTGATCGAGTTTTGCAGAGATGTGAACAAACTAATCTCGTCTTGAATTGGGAGAAGTGTCACTTTATGGTTAATGAAGGTGTTGTCTTGGGGCATAAAATATCTGAACGTGGTATTGAGGTGGATAAGGCTAAAGTTGATGCAGTTGAGAAAATGCCATGTCCTAAAGATATTAAAGGTATTCGGAGTTTCCTTGGTCATGCTGGTTTCTATAGGAGGTTTATTAAGGACTTCTCTAAAATCTCGAGGCCTCTTACTAATCTTTTACAAAAGGATATTTCATTTGTTTTTGATGATGATTGTGTAGAAGCCTTTGAAACACCCAAGAAAGCCTTAACTTCTGCACCTATTGTTCATCCACCTGATTGGAACTTGCCTTTTGAAATTATGTGTGATGGTAGTGATTATGTTGTTGGTGCGGTTCTAGGACAAAGAGTTGATAAGAAAATAAATGTTATCCATTATGCTAGCAAAACTCTAGACAGTGCCCAAAGAAATTATGCTACTACTGAAAAAGAATTTTTAGCAGTTGTGTTTGCTTGTGATAAATTTAGATCTTACATTGTTGATTCCAAAGTTATTGTTCACACCGATCATGCTGCTATAAAATATCTTATGGAAAAGAAAGATGCTAAACCTAGACTTATCAGGTGGGTTCTCTTGCTTTAAGATTTTGATTTACATATCACTGATAGGAAGGGAGCTGAGAACCCCATAGCTGATAACTTGTCTAGGTTAGAAAATATTCTTGATGACCCACTACCTATTGATGATAGTTTTCCTGGTGAACAGTTAGCTGCAATAATTTTTTCTCAAAACACTCCTTGGTATGCTGATTATGCTCACTATATTGTTGCTAAATACATACCACCTAGTTTCACATACCAACAAAAGAAAAAATTCTTATATAATTTAAGACATTTCTTTTGGGATGACCCACATCTTTATAAAGATGGGGTAGATGGTATTATTAGACATTGTGTACCTGAGCATGAACAGGAACAAATCCTACGGAAATGTCATTCCGAAGCTTATGGACGACATCATGCGGGAGATAGAACTGCTCACAAGGTATTGTAATCTGGTTTTTATTGGCCTACTCTCTTCAAGGATGCCCATAAGTTTGTCTTGTCTTGTGATGAATGTCAAATAATTGGTAATATCAGTAAGCGTCAGGAAATGCCTATGAATCTTTCACTTGTTGTTGAACCATTTGATGTTTGGGGTTTTGATTATATGGGACCTTTTCCTTCCTCCAATGGGTATACTCATATTTTGGTTGTTGTTGATTATGTGACTAAGTGGGTAGAAGCTATTCCAACTAGTAGTGCTGATCATAACACCTCCATTAAAATGCTTAAAGAAGTTATCTTCCCGAGGTTTGGAGTCCCTAGATATTTAATGACTGATGGTGGCTCACACTTTATTCATGATGCTTTCCGTAAGATGCTTGCTAAATATGATGTTAACCATAGAATTGCATCACCCTATAATCCTCAATCTAGTGGTCAAGTTGGACTTAGCAATAGATATTACCAAAAACTGTCAATAGGTCTCGAAAGAATTGGTCTAAGAAACTAGATGATGAACTTTGGGCTTATAGAACAGCTTATAAAAATCCTATGGGTATGTCTCCATACAAAATGGTATATGGAAAAGCTTGCCATTTGCCTTTATAGTTAGAACATAAAGTATTTTGGGCAATTAAAGAACTCAATTATGATTTCAAACTTGCCGGTAAAGAGAGGTTATTTGATATTAGCTCACTAGATGAATGGAGAACCCAAGCTTATGAAAATGCCAAACTATTCAAAGAAAAAGTTAAAAGATGGCATGACAAAAGAATCCAAAAGAGGGAATTCAAAGTTGGAGAATATGTTCTTTTGTACAACTCTCGTTTTAGATTTTTTGCAGGAAAGCTTCTTTCCAAATGGGAAGGACCATATATCATCGAAGAGATTTATCGTTCTGGAGCTATCAAGATTAATAATGCCAAAGGTACTAACCCAAAGGTGGTCAATGGACAAAGAATTAAGCTCTATATCTTGACAACGGAGGAACACATAAAAGAAACCTTCTGGAACACTCCAGAATCCTGAAAAAGAGGAGGTACGTGATACAGTAAGTAAACGGACTCCGAAAAATCTGCAAAAATATGTTCTGTCATTTTTGGAATATTACAAAAATTAGGAAAATAATAAATAAGCAGGAAAGCAACCGAGGTGAGCACGATACACCAGGGCGCGCCTGCCCCCTCTGGCGCGCCCTGGTGGGTTGTTCCCACCTCGGACATCTTCCCGACTTCGTTCTCCTTCCATATTCTTGTTTCCCAAGATACAAAATTCTTTATATATACCCCTGATTGTTTTGACCACCGCATCGCAGAAAAATTCTATGTGCTTGTTTCGTGCTGTTTTCGTGTCAGATGTAGATCTCCATGGCACCACCAAGCTCCTCCAAGAACAAGTTCTTTGAGAAGGTCATCAACCCGTACTTGACGGAGGTGATGAAGCACCCTCAAACCATTGAGATGCGTGAGGGGGTGCTCCACATCCGAGATGTTCAGGGACCCAAGAGGACGGGAAGCATGGAGGCTAGGCTCGAGGCGGCGGAACAAGACATCTTCAAGTGCCAAGAGATGGTGGAGCGTGGACTTAGTGCCAATCACTCCATGATCACGGAATTCACCCGTAATCACATGGTGGATGGCCGGTCTATGAAGAACATCGTCTTCACCTTCAATGAGCAAATCAATTTTCTGCAAAGTCAAATCTATGATCTTCAAAACCAAGTTTTTGAGTATGAAGCAAGATTTAAAGGTATGAGTTTAGCTGCCAGTTGTAGGACTCAGGAGACTCTCGCGTCATCTTTCTATGGTGAATCCTTTCCCTGGAAGCTGGAGGACAAACCTACTACTTCATCACCACCACCTTCATCATATTCACCACCAAAGGAAACTTGAGTACACGCGTATGGGCACTCCCCTTGGCTTGAGCCAAACTTGGGGGAGTGATACGTCTCCAACGTATCTACTTTTCCAAACTCTTTTGCCCTTGTTGGACTCTAATTTGCATGATTTGAATGGAACTAACCCGGGCTGACGCTGTTTTCAGTAGAATTGCCTTGGTGTTATTTTTGTGCAGAAATAAAAGTTCTCGGATTGACCTGAAAATTTATGGAGAATATTTTTGGAATTAATAAAAAATATTGGCGAAATAATCAATCGGAGAGGGGCCACCACCTGGCCACAAGCCAGGGGGGCGCCCCCCCCCTAGGGCGCGTCCCCCTGTCTTGTGGGGCCCCTGAAGCTCCTCCGACCTCGTTTCCACTTCTATATATTCCTATTCGGGGAGAAAAAAATCAAGGAGAAGAGTTCATCGCGTTTTACTATATGGAGCCGCCGCCACCTCATGTTCTTCCTCGGGAGGGCAGATCTGGAGTCTGATTTGGGCTCCGGAGAGGGGAAATCGACGCCGTCGTCATCACCAACCATCCTTCATCACCAATTTCATGATGCTCTCCGCCGTTCGTGAGTAATTCCATCGTAGGCTTGTTGGACGGTGATGGGTTGGATGAGATTTACCATGTAATCAAGTTAGTTTTGTTAGGGTTTGATCCCTAGTATCCATTATGTTCTGAGATTGATGTTGCTATGACTTTGCTATGCTTAATGCTTGTCACTAGGGCCCGAGTGCCATGATTTCAGATCTGAACCTATTATGTTTTCATGAATATATATGTGTTCTTAATCCTATCTTGCAAGTTGTAGACACCTATTACGAGTTATGATCCGCATCCCCCAGGGTGACAATAACTGGAATTCTTTCCAGTGATTACCGTAGTTTGAGGAGTTCATGTATTCACTAAGTGCTAATGCTTTGGTCCGGTCCTCTATTAAAAGGAGGCCTTAATATCCCTTAGTTTCCATTAGGACCCCGCTGCCACGGGAGGGTAGGACAAAAAATGGCATGCAAGTACTTTTCCATAAGCACGTATGACTATATATGGAATACGTGCTTACATTACATTGATGAATTGGAGCTAGTTCTGTGTCACCCTATGTTATAACAAAACTTCGTGAGATCCGTTAGTATATGAAACATATTGCATACTTTAGGTACTGTGACAAATTGATTCTTAATTCATCTTTTCATAATAGGTAATGTATTCTAACTTCTGCATGGCTTACACCCCCCGACATTGTCCATAGCATAATCAAGACAAGCAAACTATGCAATCAAAACAGAATCTGTTTAAAACAGAAAAGTCTATAGCAATCTGTAAAGATCCCATACTTCTGTAACTCTAAAAATTCTGAAATATTAGTAAAACGTAAATAATTTGTATGGAAATACTGTGTAAAAATTTCAGATCATTATCGCCCTCCAGTAAAAAATGAAAATTCCTGCACCGGAGTTAAAGTTTCTGTTATGTTTTAGCATCGTTTCTACTCATCTTATGAGTCATCCCAATGGATTTACTTGGCACTAACACTAATTAAAACATAAAAACATAACCATTACATAGGCAACAATCATGTTATCACAAAATAACAGAAAGGAAAAACAAAAAAAAAGATACATATTGGGTTGCCTCCCAACAACCGCTATTGTTTTATGCCCCTAGCTAGGCATAATGCATATTTTCAAGTGTTGTCATCTTTGACACTCAGCTCCTCAATAACACAACTATGATTAATAGGAACAAAGGAAGGCTTGACAATATGATCTTTTATCAAGTTCACAAAGTTGGGGTGAACACTAATCATTTTGAGATCTTTGTTTCTTTTGGAAGGAGGTGTACCAATGCTCTTACGAATGAATATGATCTTGGGGTTTTTGTCTTGTGAGGTACTAGCACTAGTTTTGGATGGTTTGAACGGGGAGCTCACTTTGTCAATGACCTCCTCCATTTTATCAATCCTACTCAATCCTTGTTCTACCCTCTTATCTATAATATATAGTGTCTTTTTCCTTTAAAGTTTTCAAAGTTATTGCTACCCGTGACCCAAATTGAGTGATATGATTATGAAGTTTTTTTCCTAACTCCTCAATTGGTTCACTAGTGATCATTTTCTTTTCAATAGCATCAAGCCTTTGCATAACATGTCCAATGTTAAATTGGTTTCATTAACAATAAGGGGTGGTGTTCCAACAAGATTTTCAATTGCATTATAAGCATCCAATGTATGACACATTAAGAAGTTCCCACCGGTGATGGTGTCAAGGACAAACCTATACCAAGTTGTCACACCAACATAGAAATTATGAAGCTAATTGGTGGTGGATAGCTTATTAGTTTCTTTATTTTGAGTGTGGCAAATCATATACCATGCATCCTTCAAACCTTCTCCTCCCCTTTGTGTAAATTTGAAAACATCATTATTCGGAGTAACACGAACAAAAGAAGAACTAGCCATGACTTCAAACAAGAAAACTAGTAACTAGCAAGGATAAATATTTTTGATTTTTATGAGACAAACTAAATATAACAGAAAATAAAAAGAAGAACAAGTGAATGAAAATTTGTGCGACGTTACTTGATAGTTGGTGACGGTATTCCCCGGCAACGGCGCCAGAAATCCTTCCTAATACTCGTGATCTGCATTGCGTTTTCCGTGAAGAGGAACGGGTTATCGCGACATAAAGTGGGTAAGTATTTCCCTCAGTTATGAAACCAAGGTTTATCGAACCAATAGGAATGCCAATCCTCAACCGTCTTCAGCGTCTGCAAACAAAAGAACAAACAACTTGCACCCAACGCCGGCAAGAGGGTTGTCAATCCCCTTGATCTCGTTATTTGCGAGCAAGTGAGTTGTGTAGATAATTGTGGATAATCGTAAAGTGCAAAATAAAATAAAAGCAAATAAATAACAGCAAGGTAATGATAGCATTTGTGAATATATAAGTGAATAGACCCGGTGGCCGTAGAGTTCTCTATTGGCATCTCTCATAGAAATAGCATACGGTAGGTAAACAAATTACTGTTGGGCAATTGATAGAAAAGCGAATAGTTATGCGATTTTCACGGCAATGATCATGTGTATGTAGGCATCACGTCCATAAGCAAATAGGCCGACTCCTGCCTGCACCTATTTGTATTACTCCACCCATCGACTGCTATCCAGCATGCATCTAGAGTATTAAGTAAAACAGAGTAATGCTTGAAGAACATTGACATGATGTACACAAAGTAAACTCAGTCAATATGAATAAACCCCATCGTTTTATCCTTAGTAGCAGCA
The DNA here is from genome assembly GCA_039707655.1 of Elymus sibiricus. Classification (NCBI taxonomy): domain Eukaryota; kingdom Viridiplantae; phylum Streptophyta; class Magnoliopsida; order Poales; family Poaceae; genus Elymus; species Elymus sibiricus. The sequence goes on along the minus strand of CM077675.1, from coordinate 44,572,682 downwards.
ACACAAAGACGCCACTTGTCCCCTTCTGTCATTGGGATATAAAAACTCGCCAGGTTGAACCTACTACAACGCACCACTCCCACTGAAGAAATATCAATCTAGTTGGCCAAACTATCTAAATAGATCGGAGAGCATTACGAAGCTATGATGATCATGCAAATAAGAATCTTAGTATTCAGATTTTACTCAAATAATTTTCATGAATAATCTGAACATAAACTCACAATTCATCGGATCCCAACAAACACACCATAAAAAGGGATTACATTGGATAGATCAAGGCAAAGATGGGATGAACATTGTAGCGTCGTGCGTGGGAGGCTGCGCTGAAGCGGAGCTTCGAGCGGGCAGACGCACTGGGGATGGAGCTGTCGGAATCGGGGTGGCCAGTCGTGGGATCCACTGCCGTCGTGGCGCTCCTGGTCCGTGGCAGCATCCTCGTGGCCAACTGCAGCGACTCCCGCGCCGTGCTCTGCCGCGCCGGTGATGCCATCCCGATGTCTGAGGACCACAAGGTGAGATTCATTGGTGTCTCTCTCTCCTTTGGTAGTCAGGCCGGACAAATTTTGAGCGGAGAGTGGATTTTCAACTCCCGGGTGCCTAGGCACCCTCTATGAACAGTAAAATCAAAACAAATAGAAATAAAAATCGAAAAAATCTGAAACTTTGCAATATCAAAGATGACCAATGTTTCTAGGTGCTTGCAAGTTTTCATGCCAAAAAAACATTCGAGGAGTTGTACACACAAAAAACATTTCAGTGCTTCAAGTTTTGAGCACTTTTAGCACTGAAATCTTAAACTTGTTTGTACACATTTCTCTACATGATATTTTGACATGAAAACTTGCAAGAACCTATAAAGTTTGACCACCTTTAATGCTGCAAAGTTTCAGATTTTTTTTAAATGTTTTCCTATTTTTTTTGATTTTACTGTTCATAGAGGGTGCCTAGGCACCCGGGTGCTGTTACACCTTTCTCATTTTGAGCGTGATGAGGCGTCGATGCAGCTGGAGCGGGCGGACGAGAGGGCGCGCGTCAAGGCGGCCGGGGGCAAAGTGTGGCGCTCCAACGACGGGCAGCTGCGCGTTGGGAGGCTTGCCATGTCACGCGCTTTAGGTACGTATACATACTTTTTTTTTAATATATATCCGGCGTTGTATGATACGTTTTTTTTTTTAACACAGTACAGACGCAAGCGCTCATATACACGCGCATACACTCATCCCTATGAACGCACACACGCACACCCTACCCCTATGAGCACCTCCGAGAGACTGAGCCGGCATATCATCTTGAAATTTACGAAGTCACCGTAGGCACCTCGTCGTCGACGGGAACGTCTCCTCCCACTGAATGCGCATCGCCGGAAATCCTGAAATAAATCCAGGAATAAATGCAAGCACCAGGATTTGAATCCTGGTGGGCTGGGGATACCACAGTCCCTCTAACCATCCAACCACGGGTTGGTTTGCAGGTACGTATACATACTACTGTATCAAAGCCGTGTCATTTCTTTGGTTCTTATTATGTCCACGTATTGTTTCAAAAGTAGATACTACTATATCGATGCTAATAATTCATCGAGTGATTCGTTTCAAAACATTTGGTCTTATATACACATATATAAGTTGAGAAGTATCTCAGTTCAGTGTGTAGGAATTGCACCCGGCCAGGATTTGGTTTACTCAGTGGGTGAAAAAGATTCTTCTTCTTATTATTTTATAATATAGAAAAGGCATAATCCAAGCTTGAGATAGGGCTCAAGCATAGTCCGACTTTGAATTTACAAAGCTATCAACTGGTAGGATTGCAACAAAGACAAACCATACAATCAGGAAAAAAAAAAAACGGGGATACAACCTCACAACAGCCGGTGCAAGGAGCTTAACGAAAGCAAAAAACGGTACAAACATAGATTAAAAATACTAGAGCTTGAAGACCTAAGTACTTGAGGGGAATCCGCCCCTTGAAAGCATCCGAAGCCATCAAGAAGACCGAGAAAGCCACCGTCAACTCCGACAAAGACCAAGTCTTCACGGGCTTGAATGACGCCACACCGACGGCAATGTGCAACTGCCCCGAGAGCAAGCTTATATACACATACGTTAGGCAGTGTCTAAGTTTAGGTTGTAGGAATTGAACACACGGCTAGGATTTGGTTTACGAAAGAAAAAAAATCCTTATACCGGAAACCGTGAACGGTAACTCATTTTGTACGTCCCCTATGGTACGTGACATGCCGTATGTCCCTATCCTAGCATCCCTCGCCGACGGCCGCTCCGGCCTCAACGTCCACCACTCCCATCCCACCCAGCACCCTTATCCTCCCATGGCCTCCCGTCCCTCGACTGTGCATGGTCGCACCCGGGCGGACAGGTGGCTCGAGTCCAGCTTGTCCTCGGAGGAGTCCCTGCCGCGCTCCTACCATCAAGCCCTCACCGAACATCTCCCCATCTCCAGCGTTGTGTCCTCGTCGGGCGCTGCTGCACCACTGTCGCTCTCTCGGCATGTCCTCTGCTTCGATCTATCGGGTCCGGAACGATTGGGCGACAGAGGACGGCGAGGGATGGTCATCACTAACGTCGTCATCCACGTCGCTAGTGGCCTATGGCACCCATCCTGTCCCTCCACCCAACATTTGTCGTCCCCGGTGTCAGAGGGGGTTTGCCCTGTTGCCAATACATCGGCCACCCCAGGGTTGACTGCTGACGTGACATCCATTACAGGCACTACGAGTACTAAGGGCAGATCGCGCTCTCCTGCACAAACCCCCGCGCCCTGTCTCCGGGGAGCTCGCCATCGACCAAACATTTGCATGTTCCTTCTAGCTCCGTTCGGCTTCATTGGTGGCTGGACTACGGCAGCCCATGCTCTCCAGGATCACCCCGGCCGCTGCCATGCTCCCACCTTCGCCGCCTCGGTCCACCTCACCCTCAGTTGCCCTGTTGGGTCATCCTGTGCTCAAGTCGACAGAGTTTGCCTGCTACCTCCCATGCTCGCCCCAGATAGAAGAGGATGAGCGTGAGTTGCACCTCACCCAGCTGGCCATGATTGAGGGATGCCGCTTTGGTGTCTCGTGCTAGGAGGTCGCCGACGCCAACCATGACTGCTGCACCCTCTTGTCGATAGCTTCTCCCCACCATCACCTACCTTACGAGTTCCTCATCCACTTTGTCGATGTCGGGACCAGTGTGGAACCTGTGTGCACCCTGTTCCACGTCCATGTCGAGATGACCAACATTCTAAACAATGTTTGGCATTACTCAACCGCACTTACTCTCCTCTCCAACTATTCCATGATCATGGATCTCACATCGGAGACGAGGCTCAGGCCCCCCATTCTCAAGAGGTTAGAGTCCACCTTCTACCTTCCATGCTCGCCCAGATAGAAGAGGATGAGCGTGAGTTGCAACTCACCCAACTGGCCACGACTGCGGGATGTCGCTTCGGTGTCTCGTGCCAGGAGGTCGCCAACGCCAACCATGACTGCTGCACGCTCTTGTCGATGGCTTCTCCTTATACCATGACCTACCATAGGAGTTCCTCATCTACTTTGTCGACGTTGGGACCAGTGTGGAACCTGTGTGCACCCTGTTCCACCTCCATGTCGAGATGACCAACATTTCGAACAACGCTTGGCATCGCTTCACCGCAGTGACTCTCCTCTCCAACTATCCCATGATCATGGATCTCACATCGGAGACGAGGCTCAAGTCGCGCATGGAGAAGTTTTGCATCATGGTCTGGATAGTGAACCCCAATACCACCCCCGTGCTATCATGCTCTTCCTCCTCGTGCCAGACGCGATGAACGCAGACACTGAACCCGACTATGTTGAGCGACTAGCGCTGGACATGTTGAGTTATCAAATACATTTTCACGTCTCGCTCTGCGAATACTACCACCAGTCTCCCCGACGATGGTGATGGCGGTGGCCCTAGTGTGGCAAATAAAGTATCCTCCAGTCTCCCCGACTCGAGTTCTTAATTTCTGGCCAGTTGTTCTCTCTCTCTCCCTCCCTCCCTCCCTCTCTCCCCCTCTCTCCCTCCTCTCCCTCTCTCTCTCTCTCTCTCTCCCTCCCTCCCTCCCTCCCCACTCTCCCTCCCTCTCTCTTCCTCTCTCTCCCTCTCCCTCTCTCTCTCTCTCTCTCTCTCTGTCTGTCTCCCTCTCTCTCCCTCTCTCTCCCTCCCTCTCCCTCTCTCTCCCTCACATCGGAGACGAGGCTCAGGCCGCGCATGGACAAGTTTTGCATCACGGCCTGGACGGTGATCCCCGATACCACCCCCGTGCTACCATGCTCATTATCCTCTCATGCCAGACATGATGAACGCAGACAGTGAACCCGACTATGTTAAGCGGTTGGCGCTGGACATGTTGAGTTATCCAATACATGTTCCCGTCTCGCTCTATGAAGAGTACCACCATCCCCCCGTGTCCCCACTAGTGTCGGTTGCTCGTTGCCTGATGACCCCTACGAGGACGGTGACCGCTCCGGGTCATCCCCACCATACTGAAAGCACATTTGCTCCCTTGGTGGTTTTGGTAATTCATAACAACATATAAGTCATTGAACTAATGTTTTCACTAAGTATATTTCAGGAAAAGTTCAATGAGAGGGTTGGCAAAAAGGATTGTGGAGATTGTGGAATACCCCAAGATGCAAGGAAATAGGTTGGCAAAGCTTCAAGCAAGAGGACTCTACATTTTACTTTGTGAGAAATCACTTTGAGTCCATAGGAAAGCCAATACTATTAAAAGGGGGTAAGGTTTTGTTGGTGAACAAAATGCTCATACGTGCACAAGTGATAGTCACCAAAAACACCCACAAGCTCTCCCACCAAAGTCTGTCATAGCCATATACTCAAAATCGGTGCAACCAACATTTCCATTCCGGTGCCACCGATTCTCAACCATGGACAGACTCAGCCAAACCCTAGCCACTTCGGTGCAACCAATTCCATACCGGTGCCACCGAGTTTAGGTTGCCAACTTTCTGTTACGCAAATTCACAATATCGGTACCACCGAGATTGTTGGATCGGCGTCACACTACAACAGGACAGAGCTTTGGTAACACCGCCTTGTGTTACTACAGGCCCAAAAGTGTGTTACCAGGTCATATAGTAACACAGTTTGAAATGTGTTCCGTTAGACCGTGTTACTAAGTGGTGTCAACTGTCACACATATTAATTGTTACCACATATCAAAAATTGTATTACTATTACGTTGTAGTAACATGCATATTATGTGTTACCAAATGGCATTGGTAACACATTTTTTTAACTATGGTAACACCTGCAGTAACATATTTTCCGTAGACGTATGACATGGTTGTAACATGTTTTTGTACCTACTGTAACACAACTTGTAACACAATATCCAAGTATCATAGCACTATAATTTATAATTGTCGACAACCCAGTAACACATTTTGTGATTACGGTAACACCATGAGTAACACTACTATATTAGTATGGCAACATAATTAATGTATTTTGTTTTAATTATTAACCACGAAATTAGGTACCCATTTTATAGGTTTATTTAATGAAATCACTACAATTGCTCAAATAGTCAATTATTTTATTATGATGCTTGGCACCATTAAAATAATAGAGAAGCAGAAGCATGACACATACGCAAATTGGAAATACCAAGATATTTAATATGAATATACAAAAGTGTAGGATACATATGCATTACAATAAACAAATACCAATAATATTGGTCCAACAACATATCATTCATATAATTTGACTACAGAGAACATATCTATGGAGAATATTACGCCATAGCATTTGCATCAATTGAAACACAGAAAAAGATCTTCTGCATGATATTACATTTGCTACGGAGAATATTACAGCATAACATTTGCATTAATTCGACGGAAGAAAAAGATCATGTGGATGATATTACACTTTTCAATCTATCAATGTAAACTACGACTATTGGTAACTAAAATCTTCAGATTTTGTTTGCTTCTTGATCCAAGAATTCAGCTGCAACTCAATTATCCTTCTCTCGAATATGTAAAAGAAAATTGGACCTTAGATATATGTGATTAAATGCACACAAATATGATTTCAAAATGTGGAAGAGAAGATTTAACTTACAAAAGCTGAAGGCCATGCAATTAAGTATCCTGAAGAGAACGCCTCACCAATTGTCTTGCAATCAGAAACTTCCCTTACCAACTCCTCATTATCAAGCATAGGTTGATCTATGCGCACTAGGGCAAATTCAGCACCTAACTCAATACCACCAGCCTTAGTTCTTGGATTGGTACTCCGAATAGTACCATATGCAACATTCCGCTTGTTGGGATATGTTGAAGTCTTTAAAACTACTTTGGAACCAGCCTATATTATGAACAATATTAGCATTCAATGACAATGATAATATAATTTGCATGAACAATGTGAAAACCTTGGTATTAAATACTTTGAAGTGTTTGGCTTAAACAATTATTGTAGTTTAAGTTACTATGGAATCTTTCAGACTTAAGTTTTCTAAAACTGAACCAAGAGAAATCGTTGGGGAGAGTTTAGCGTGTTGACGTCGCCGTGTACGTGCAATTCAGAAAATTATACGAATTAATTGGTTGCCGATTACTTTTTGCACGTCTCGAACCAAGCTAGCTCGTTAAATAGATTGGTAGTTGGAGCACACTTGTACACAAGACTACAGGAGACTGACCTCGTGCATGGCCATGTAGTTGTAGGTAGGTGATTAATTCGATCGTACACTAGCATACGTTGATTAGTCCTGCCGTGTTACTTTTTACGTGTTTTTGAGTTAGCACATACTATTCGGTATGTAGTTATTTCTAAAAAAATACATCAAAGCAACACCAGCCAAACGCTTCATGGACTTGATGAAACTGAAAAAAACTGCAGTTTTAGAAAAAAACAGAGTATTTGTTGCCCACACAGAAAATCTGAAAAACGCTTCATGGACCTTGGCTGATCTATAAAGGATAGCTATGGACTGCATAGGATCCTTTCTATGATCCAATCCAATACAACAGGGAAAGCTTGCATCAGGTGACAGGACAAATGCCATCTTCAATCTAGTTGAGGACTAACCTGAGTCCACGGCCACACGCAGCAGCTGGCAGCTCCGTGTTGCGTTCAACTGCCTCCTTTTTGCTTACATCTAGCTTTGTGCATGGTAGTTCAGTACTTAGTACATGCGGCTGGTTGCTATGCATGGCCGTTTAGTGCATGCGGCTAGCTGGTACTGCTAGCTAGCCGATTTACGTTATTGCATATATGCGCTTGCCAAACAGGTCACTGTATGCTGAATACTCTAAAATGCACTGGTATGTCAAAACTGTGGTATCGTGTACCTACAGGCTGAAATACTATGGTTTTCGATACTTTGGCTTTTTCAATACTTTGCTACCAAACATAGCCTCAGGGTTCTTTTTATTATGTAGAGAAATTACCGCAGGTTTGTAGATACTCTAGTTTTAATAACAGTGTTTAACGTTAGTCAAACAGGTCGCAGTAAATAAAACCGTGGTATCTAAAAAAACTACAGTAATCCATGGCCGTTGGCGTATCTTTACCTTGATGGAAGAAGTACGCCTTTGTTTTGAGCGAGCTGGGTGTCGATGTTCAGTTCTAGTCCCCTGCTGGTTCAGTCTTGAAAAAGATTCACCCGTAAGATCCCTTGTTTCCCTCACCTACCAAGAGACAATAATATTAGATGGAAGGGTATTGATATCTTTAAGCTACAAAAATCTGCAACTTCAAAACTCAAAAGCACACATAAATTACCTCTGCCACAGAATCAATAACAAAGTCTTGTGGCGATAATGAATTTGGTTGAATTTGTAATTGGTTCACATCATGGTCAACAGCCTAGTTCCATGATACAACAATGGTAAGAAAGTAACTATCTTATATTCTATCTTTGTGATATTAGTAAGAGTAAGTGTAGGTATAACCTTTTCGTGCGAACGTGATAAATTATTATCCTCAGAAATGTCGTGTTGCATAGACAAGCGTGCCTCAACAGGTCCATTGCATTGTATTCTCTACAAACTGAAATATTAACACAAAGGTTTCAAGTAACAAGCAATGATATAGCCATGTATATATTAACATTACCTTTGATTTACCATGTAGTATTGGTAACCGAGAAATACCATTATCATTTGGTTGCAGGTTTTCCTACAGAACTAACAAATCTGAGTAAAATATTGATAGAAATGCATACAAAAGGTGGGATAAAGAAGTCCTTTACCTCTTCTATTCCATTACTCAGATAGCCTTCTTTGTTTTTCATATGTTCAATAATCTGGTCTTGCTTTTTTATATGTTCCTTCATCTTTGCTATTTCCTCCCAAACATCATGTTCAACTTCATAAGGTGATCCATCAGTTGTAGTCATATTGATGTTCTTTAGATACCGTGGTGTCCGGCCATAGACTTGCTTAGGAGTTGGAAGCAAACCCATGCCATGCACTTGTCCAATCTTTTCTTCCCCTAACACTTTCTGCAGGGCATCACCTTCCCATGCGACTCTTCCATTCAAATTTTGTGCCAACTCTGGTCGTTCAGTTATTAGATTCTTCAATTGATCCTATAAGAAGAGAATCATTCATATACTACTTGTTAGATTGAACTCTAAGTTGATCTCGAGAACAATTAGATTGCCTCTACAAAATTAATTGTGTACCAGACGCTCATTTCTATATTAATTGTGTACCAGACGCTCATTTCTATCTTTATTTTCAGCATTAGCATCATCCTTCTTGTGAGTTGCTAAATAAACATGTGATCTGTGTGGTTGTTTCTTTTCAGGATCAGCTTGCCTCTACAAAACAGAAAGAGTACCCATATGACAAAAGGGACAGAGAAAAACAGTTCAAGAATCAAGAGTACTCACCATGTCTTCACCCCAACAAGCATAACTCTTTGAGCCAGCATTATGTGAATTCTTCACGAGGGAACAACTAATTATATTCTTCTCAGCAAGAGCCTATTGCGATACAATCATATCATAAGTGTAACTTTTAAGATCAGCCCAAGAACTCACATTTAAATGTCGAAAGAGGAAAGTACAGTATCACATTCATTACCCTTCCTTTTTTTGACTTCCAATATTTAACAAGACCACGCCATTGATCGATGTCCACATCTTCTGGACAGAGCTTATACAAAGCCTTTCGCTTGATGTTTGGATTTTTTTCAATGGCAGGTTTGAAGAAAACATCTTTCAAACTAGACTTATATTTCCTCCAGTCTCTTCCAATCGATTTGAGTATCCATTTTTCACATGACCTAGGATATACAAACTTTGTCTGGAAGTACAAAATAAAGAATGAATGTAAATAAACATGCAGACCATATTACATCTAAAGTGGACAAATTAGATATAAATAGAAGGACAACAAATAGCATATTTTATTTTCTTGTCAATTGTGAAGTACCTGTACACACTGAAGTATTGTTTCCTCACCACTATTCTTCTTGACATCACGCCAATCATTTATGTTTAGTGGGCAAAATCCTCCGTTTCTAGCTATCGTGCCCAAAAACTTCCCTAAGATTGCACCTTCATCTCCTATGGGCTGGCTATTTTCATTGCATTTTACAACTATTCTTTGCCCCTTTGGCATGTTCCAGACAATTGGCAAGCTTGTTCTCTTGCGCTTGCGTACTTCCTTGTCTACTACAAGATGAATTAAGAAAAGTAGTAACTAAATGACACCCGCCATAGTGCAGGTATATCAAGATTAAGTCATAGTACGAGACAAGATTCCTTGCGTACTTCCTCGATCATCAAGATTAAGTCATAGTACGAGACATCATGCCTCATCATGGACCTTTGTAAAATTTTGGTTTCCTGATTTGCATCTTCATAGTGCGGGTATATGGTCAACATGTCCCTCGCCATCCTAGATATATATTAAAATGTCAATTAAACTATTACAAGTAAAGACAAATTAACTAATGACATAACAGGGACAATTTAATTTACCAATAGACATGTGAATGGAGAGGGCAGAGAAGTACACAGTACCATGTCAATGCACTATCAGCATGGTGTGCCAACTAACAATATTAGTGTGGATGATCGCCATGATACTGCTATACCCATTTAAAAAAAATCCTCATTGCTTTAAACATTTCAAATCAATACAGACAACAGTGTGTCATGTTCCACTGTAACATGAGAAAATAAGTACTGATGGTAGCATCAACATTTTTTTTACAGCCCAGACTATGTCGAATTGGCACAAAGGAAGTTAATTTGGGACTATTGTTTTGGCACGAATGAAGGTGTGCCATGTTAGCTCTATTATTTCTTAGGCTTTGTTAGCAGACTAATGCATGTGTTCAGAATGCATCTATTTGCTGGATTAAGTAATATATGCATGAGCATATTCAGTTAATTAGCATGAGCATATCCACTTTCTGAGGTATACATCAGAAAGGGGGGGGGGGGGATTCTTACTAGCCTTGCCACCTATTTACATGTATCTTGCCTTGCTACCCTGTTTTTTACCCTTTGGCTAGTGCTGGTTCTCTCTACTTGCTCCAGAATTGCTATTCTTTTTGCTGGAAGCATTCTAAAAAAAGATCACTGCATTGTACTGTAGAAAATAGTCAGTGTTCAAAATCCTACGTTCTGGTTTCTACCTTATGCTTCATGTTCTGGTTCATATCCTCAGCAGTGAGAATTTCTCCAAATTGGATACCATCCAGACACTCCAGTACATGGTTTACGTTTTGTCCAAAGTTCCTTTGCTTGGATTCCTTATATCTATGTTAAATCATGCTTTGAGTTCAGAATTGTGCGTGCTCTGCTTTTTTTAGATGAACGTGTGCTCTGCTTTCTAACAGATTTTTTAACATGTCTTTCCCTTGGTTAGCCACTTCCATGTACAGTAAATTCATTGTGTCTATTTAGTATATGAGGAGTCTACTGTGAGGTGCTGAAATAGTATATGTGCAAGCCGTCGTGGGCAGCGGCGAACAGGTAGAAGGAATCAGCCAGCGGCCTGCGGATGGAAAGGATTCAGCCAGCAGCAGGCGGAGGTGCCCTTGATCAATCCCTCGTCTCTATGGTTCAGATCAGAGAAGGGCTGGGCGTTCAGATCAGAGGATGGGTGGGGGTTCAGATCAGAGAAGGGGTGGGTGTTCGGAGCAATACCAGCCACGAGAGGTGTCGGAGCTGAAGACCGACGAAGCTGTAGCCACACCGATCCAGACGGCGCCGAGGCAGGTCGAGAAACAGCCAGATCGATCCGGTGGTTGAGGTGGGGATGTGGGTCATTGCAGCCGACGGCGGGGCTGGGCGCTGAAGGGCGACGTGGTCGGCGTTGGAGGGCAGCGAGGTAGCAGCCAGAATGGGGGCGTCCTGGGCGGTCGGGCGGCGAGGTGGCGGCTGGGCTTGGGTTGAGTTGGGGCGGGGGGTTGCAGGCGATGACCGGGCTCGGCGCCGAAGGGCGGCGATGGAAGGGGCGTGCTGGGCGCTTAGACGGTTGATCGTGATTTATTTAGCCTATTTTTAGGTAATTGGAGGGAAAAGTAAGCGCGAAATTACAGCTTTGGCGCCAGGAAAAATCTTATTTTTTCAACATCGATTACTGAAGAAGGAGATTGTTAAATATTTTTATTTGTTTCACATGAAAATTATCCGAAAGTGTTTTTTACATGAAAAATATATTTTATTTTATTTATTATTGAGAGGAAAATTAGATATAGTTAAATAGTACTGACGATTGGCGGGCCGGTGTCATTATGACCATCGACAATGATTGGTTAAATAAAAACATTGTAATTCGATCGATCTGGGAGTGGCGTCGAAGAAAGTTGCGGTCACAAGGCCGACGTGGAAGAAAGCTACGACCACAAGGTCGACGACTTTCGATGGGTGCTAAGAGCACATAAGGTGATGCTCAGTAGCGGAGCTAGAATCAGACTACGTCCCAGGCAGGCAGCATAGCCACAGTGTAATACAGTGTGCTACAGTGGAGATTTTGCTACAGTCAACAAACAAAATCGTCACCACGCCCCAAAGATCCTACCTCGATGATTGGTTAAAGAAAAATGTGATGGTGCTAGAAAGTGGCGACGACGAGATGCGTTAGGTGTAGCCAAGCGCCGACGGTGCTGCAACGACAGATATGAGAGGTTGGCACATCAAACCAGTCCCGTCATTCCTTCCACCTCCATGGCGACAGTGAATAAAGAAAGAGGATACTAACTACACCCATAGTTAAAAATACTAACCGTATTTGCAGGAAAAAAAAGAACATGCTACCTTGATGGTTCATTAAAGAAAAAACATTGCAATTCAGTCGAGGAGGTAATTCGGTTGACTTTGCATCGGTCAATAATTTTATAAAATTGTTTACGTAAAATGTGCTAAATAACCTATAACATGGTTTCCCTCGGCTAACTAGTTCATATAAAAAACATCGAGCTTCAAGCTGCGACGGACCTTGGATGATGAACACGATGGTGTTATTATGAAGAACGGCGATCGGTTGACAGATCTCGCTCCTGATCGGTCATCTCGACCAAGATCGCGTAATTTTTACACTACTTCTCATGAAAACTATGACTGACGTAGGACAAAGCTGCGACCGACCGACGATGGTGTAACGACATATCCGAGAGGCTGGCACATCAAACTCGGATTTAGGCAAGTCTGAGACAGCAGTTCGTTTTTTAGGTCTCGCAGGCCGCAAACGACCACGGATGAAGATGAGTCCAAAAGAAATTTAACCGTTTCGACGAGACGAACAACTTTTATGTTGAACATTTTTCGATTCGAGGCATTCTTATGGACCAAAACGCTGGCGCAAAACACACAATCAGTGGCGCTACCTATCAGACATGTGTCTCATTGGGCGCGTCACTTTTTGCCTCGTGGTAGGGCCATGCTCCGATGGCTCTAACTTTTGCATACGATTTCCGATTGAGATGATTTTTATAACAAAATCGATCGTTTTGACGAGACGAAGACACCCCATGTAGAGTATTTTCTCATATGAAGTCATCTTGGGGGCTTAATTGGTCGGTGCTGTAGTTCGACAAACCGATCTCACTCCTGATCGGTCGCCTCGACTAAGATTGCGCCATCCCACACAACGGCCCATGAAAGCTATGCCGATGTGGGAGAAAGCTACGACCGACAATGTTAAAGGTTACGACTAGCCCGGGAGCATATGTTGTGACCAACGAGGCCGACGACTTTTGATCGGTGCTAAGAGCGCATGCGGTGGTGCTATATCGCAACCATCCCACCATTTCAATGGACAATAATTTTTGTAATGACTCGGACCGGCGGTTGGATTGGGAAAAAACAGAATCGGACAAAAAAAATGATTGGACCAAGTGATCCTATAAAAAAAAGCGTTGAACCGGTGTCTCCAGAAAATCCCATCGTTACATTTATTTTTGATGACCGCAAAAGGAAATTTATTTTCATCGTGTGAATAAGGTAGCGGTTTGTCCTGAATCGCTGGAAATCCATCCAATATCCCCTTCTGCTGGACCCCTTCCGCCGCCGCCCCTTCCGCCCGCCCCTTCCGCCGCCGACCGTCCGGCCGCCCCTTCCGCCCGCCCCTTCCGCCGCCGCCCCTTCCGCAGCCACCCCTTCCGCCTGCCCTAGCCCGGTGCGGCGACGCCTCCCCGCGCCACGAGGAGCCCAGGACCAAGACGCCGCCGCCTCGCGTACGACCGCGCCAGCGCTGGTAGTTGGACGACCACCTGTATCTACCCGACATCGTACCCCCTCCTTCTCTCCAACAGGTTCCCCTTGTCTCTCTCACCGTTTTACTATCTCATAGTTTTTTCTTGTCTGAAAAACGTATGGAACTACATACATAATCTAGCTACTAAAGAGCGATTCTTCTTCTTATTATCAGTATATCATTGGATATAACTATATACAAAAATTGGACATATGAAGGTTTGCTTAGCCTTAAAAACTACACGTACATCTTGCAAAAAATACATGCTTGACAGGTTTACATGTGTACTCGCTTTAGGCTTTGCCTCAAGGTTTTGCTAGCCTTAAATGTTTATGTACATCCTGCAAAAAAGACACACTTGATAGGTCTACATGCGTCCTTGCTTCAAGCGTTGCCGCTAAAAGTAGGAATTACCTAGGCTATATGGTTTACTATAAATGTCAGATAACTGAACAAATACAAATTGAGGCGCAGAAGGAAAAAAGAGATACAACTATAGATTTGACAGGCAAAAGCCTGGATTTAACTGACTTGGTAGTGCATTCGGCAGACTTAGTACATGAAAATATATAGTTAGGTTCCAAAGCATGTGATTGGTCATAGCTACAGCATTAAACATCAAGAATATTTACACTATGCAAGTTCATTACTTACCTGGTAATTTAAGTAATCATATCAAGCATTTTCTAGACATTCAATTAACCCAAATATGAAAAAATAAAGCAGTTTGCTGCAAGAGCAAATTAATTTCTTACCAATCATATGAAGTTATGCACCAATATATAAAAGAAATAATGTACTACGATAAACTTATGCACAAAGGTAAACCTAAAAAATTTGATGTTTCAGTTTCTGTCCAAGAAAGAAATATAGAGCAAGCAGGATTGGTGCATTCAGTCTTATCATGCGGAAACCATGCTGCTTCCAGCCTGACACTACCTGTCTAAACTGAACCTGAGCATGCACAAAGCACGTTTCAGAATTATTCAGAAAACTAACATAAAAATAGAACAGGTGCAACTAGATTAACATAACAGTTTTGTCCTTTGTCATTCAGCCCAGTAACTGAATTTCTTTTTGTTACACAGTGGGTCGATGGATTTAGAATATATAAAACAGCTATTGCTTTCTCCTAGACCAAGTGAGGAATACTTGGCTGGTGTAGCTGGTTTTCTCGACTTTGCCTACATTGGAAAAACTTCTGATGCCAAGATCCGTTGCCCATGCTTCATATGTGTCAATGGATCGTTATTGAAGCGGGAGGATGTGTACGACCACTTGGTTTGTAGCGGATTTTCACCTGGATATACTGTTTGGGGTTGCCATGGGGAAACAACATCATTCATCTCTGCTAACAAACAAGGTGAAACTCCAACACACATGAGAACTAACAAAAGGCCACGATCACAGTTTGAAGGAACAAAATCTAATATGCATCAGTTAGTGGAAGATGTTTTTTGTGAACCTCCAACGATAGAACCTGAAACCCAAAATCCATCTAAACCAGGACGAGACTCTGAATCACAAGCTTTTTATGACCTTTTGAGAGATGTAGATCAACCTTTATGGCCAGACTGTGAACTATCCATACTTTCTTTTATTGTTATTCTCTTCAACATAAAAGCCACTAACAAGTGGAGCAATAAATCTTTAAATGATTTGCTACCAGTTCTGCACAAAGCAATTCCTAATGGTAAGAATTTACCTAGTACATTTTCTGACGCTAAGAAGATCATTGCAAAGCTTGGGCTTAGTTATGTGAGAATTCATTCTTGTGATAATAACTGCCAACTTTATCGGAAAGAGAAAGCAAGTGATGATTTTTGTTTAGAGTGTGGAACTTCAAGGTGGAAGAACATACCAGATAAAACTACTTTGACTAAGAAGGAAAGAAGGAAGGCAATCCCAAGGAAGGTGTTACGGTACTTTCCAATTAAGCCAAGGCTTAAGAGGCTTTTCATGCACAAAGATACAGCTACAGCTTTAAGATGGCATGACGAAGAGCGCACAAAGGATGGAGCATTGCGTCATCTAGCTGATTCAGAGGCTTGGAAGGCCATTGATACTAAGTATAAACACATCGTGTCAGACTCCCGAAACATGAGGTTTGGAATAGGACTTGATGGGTTCAATCCATTTGGGAAGATGAGTTCCAAACATAGCTGTTGGCCCGTGGTCTTAGTGCCCTATAATCTTCCTCCATGGTTATGCATGAAAGCCTCCTCTCTTTTGCTTACTTTGATTATTCCAGGTTGCCCTGGAAAGAACTTCCATGTATTCATGGAGCCAGTTTATGAGGAACTAGCTGAGTTGTTTGAAGTTGGAATGTCAACATATGATGCATCTCGAGATGAGACGTTCCAGCTTTATGCTGTTTTGTTGCATACTGTGACTGACTACCCTGGGCTTGCAATTGCTTCAGGACATAGCACCAGTTCTGAGTCCGGTTGTTTCCCATGAGTGATGAAACTTGGTCTTTACGCTTGAAACATGGGGGGAAGTTCTGTTTCATGGGACATCGCCGATTTCTGCACCCAGATCATGAGTTCCGTTATGAATCTGACTTATTTGATGGAGTTGAGGAGCACAGAACAGAGCCAACTCTTTATTCTAAGGTTGGAGTTTTAGATAAGATAAAATCAATTAAGTGCTTTGATGATTCCAAAACTTGGAAGTTTGTTAACGGGTTTTTCTCCCATTTGAATTATTGGGACTTCAATTTGCTCCGTCACAATCTAGATATTATGCACATTGAAAAGAATGTATGTGAAAATATATATGGGACACTTTTAGGAATGGAAGGCAAGTCAAAGGATAATTTAAAGGCACGACTAGACCTGCAGGACATGAAAATCAGGCCAGAGCTACATCCTCCAAAAAAAAACAATGACAAGTATTTTCTTCCTCCTGCTTCTTATACCTTGTCAAAAAAACAGAGGCAACAGTTTTGCAAAGTACTTCATGTAAGAGTGCCAGATGGTTATTCGTCAAACATCTCAAGATGTGCAAACATTGATGAAGGGAAACTTTCTGGCCTTAAAAGCAATGATTGCCATGTTCTGATGCAACAACTATTGATGAAGGTTTACTTCCAGATAATGTCACATCTGTCTTGTTTGATCTATGTGCATATTTTAGAGAAGTTAGTGCAAAGGTTCTTCATGTGAGAGATCTTGAGAAGTTAGAGGAAAGAATAAAGATAACATTATGCCATATGGAGATGATATTTCCGCCCGGTTTTTTTACTGTTATGGTGCATTTGGTTCTTCATCTAGCAACAGAGGCAAAAATAGGTGGTCCCGTGGCCTATCGTTCTATGTGGTTTCTGGAAAGGTATTCTTTCAAAAGGGAGACATATATTTTCTAATTATTGCAATACTACATTCGTTAACAATTTTTGTCTTCTTTTCTCATTTTTTATTAATGCAGGTATCTCTGTGTCCTAAAGTCATATGTGCATAACAGAGCACATCCAGAAGGATCTATCACCGAAGCATATCTTGCAGACGAGTGCATGACGTTTTGTTCAAGATATATTGATAGTTTCGCCACCAAGCATAACCGGCCTTCAAGGAATGACGGTGACGATGAGGTGGTTGATGTTGAACAAGGATCAACTCTCTTTCCTTCCGTAGGAAAACCACTTGGAAAGCCTGGCAATTATGTTCTTAGAGGGTTGGCTAAATTCCAAGCACATAGATATGTGTTGTTCAATTGCTCAGATGTCAACCCATTCCTTCGGTAATACCTTAATCCTCTAAACAATTTCAGCTTTTCCTGACATGTTTTCACAACTCTTTCTCTGACTTCAAAACTAATTATAAAATTACTTTGCAGAGCTCACGCTGATGAGCTCACTAGCGAGCGTGATGTCTCCTCAAACACAGTCGAGTCCATGCAGCATGTTAAGTTCAACGACTGGTTCAAAGCTCATGTAAGTCCATATTTCATATCCTTTGTAGGTACAACTGAAGCCATTTACTAAAGAACTTCTTAATCTGCAGATGATTAAATTGGAGAAGGAAAATGCTATTGGTAGTATTAATAATGATATTAGATGGCTAGCACGTGGCCCGGTTGATGCAGCAAAAAGGTACCGCGCTTACAACTCCAGAGGATATCGGTTTAGGCCTAAACGCTTAGACAGAGTAAGTCAAAATAGTGGAGTGGTGGTACGTGCCAAAACATCTACATATGCTGCACCAGGTGATGCGACCCCTGTTTTAGGCGATGTGACTTACTATGGCAGGATAATTGATATTATTCAGTTGAACTACTCTGGACAATTTTCGGTGGATTTATTTAAGTGTGAATGGGTTGATGTTTCTGAAAAAGGAATTCAAAAGGACAAGTATGGTTACACACTTGTTAACTTCTCACATTTGATGCACAAAGGAGACAAGATTGAACATGAGCCTTTTATTTTGCCTAACCAAGCCGATCAAGTGTTTTACTTAGAAGACGAACTGAACCCAGGTTGGTCAGTGGTGATGCAGGATAAACTACCTAGAGATAGATATGACACTGGAAATGATGAATGCACACGAGATGTAGAAGCTGAGCCATTCCATGTTTCTCACCTCATGGATATGTTTAAAAAGAAAAGGAAAGATCAACATTGGGTACGATCCGATATTGAGGGAACAATTGTGGATGCTACTGATAATGCTTTAATCGATGAAGAATAGTGGACATAAATCATCTAAATGCATTTCTCTGTTCGTTATATCTACACTGTAGTTTTACCTGAAGTCAAAGTTGAGTTTGCATGACATTAAGAACCATTGTATGTTCTTGCAGATCGTTGGCAGATCTTACACCCTTCAGAAAATTCGAAGGAACAAGGTCTTCCACTCAACATATAAACCCAAGTTTTGTATTTCTTTATTGCTTTTCAATTTCTTCTGACCCATCTAATAATGATGATCCCAAGGATTTAACAACAGAAGCAGCTCATCATCATCATCATCCAGTGTGCGTGCATGAAGTTATTTTTTATACGAGTGCTAGACTCGGACAATAAGCCGCCGTGGCGGCAACGACAACAGCAGGCAACAAAAAATGTACATACATATTCGTAGTGGGTTCACATGCAAACAATTTTATACAAACGACCATGGTTTTTCTTGATATATATTTATAATATCGACGAGTGAGTTATTAAGATCCAGGTCAGATGGCTAAGCCAGCCACTCAAGTAATTCTTTGATCATTGCATTTGGTCTCTTGATTGATGATATCTTGTTGCATGTTCTCTTGTGATATTGCTTCTGATGGCCAAGCCTGATATCATGTTCTCTTGTGATCTTGTTTCTAATGACCGAGTCTGTTATCTTGTTCTCTTTTGATCTTGTGATCTTTAGGCCCCGCTTGGGATATCCGATACATTTTAATCAAAACTGTTGTTTGGATATACCAGTGTAATCTGATCGTTTTGCACAAGCAACAGCATACAAGATGCTGCCAACGCAAGTGAGCCTCTAGCAGAGGATGCTCGACGTGAGGAAGATGCTTAATTGAGGGTTGCCGGCGCCACGGCTGTGTCATGGTCGCGGCCACGGTCGTCGGCGCATCGCTTTGCCTCACCTGGTGGTTATGGTTGCCGGCGACGGCGCCTACCCCCAGCCGTCGCCATGGCTGCCGCTGTCCCCGTTGGTTCGTTGGCTCCTGAAGGGGATCGATGGCGAGCGGCCGAGCAGAAACTCAATGATGGCCGAGGCAACGGAGGCGCGTGCTCTCGTCCCCGTGCAGTCCACGCGACAGCACGGCTGCCTTGTCTGGTGGAGGGCGCCACAAGAGGTAAACTCACTCGAAGAACCAGACAGCACGGCTCCCTGTCCGCTGATGCGCGTGAGTCACGTGGCGTGACCTTCCCTTCCTTTTCTCTCTTCCACTCGATCTCTCTCTAAAGTCTGAACTACCTCCCCTTGATCTGATGCTCTATTCTCCCTTCGATCCCCTTCTCTCGATCTTTTTTTTTTTGGCAACCTTCTCTGGATCTTGTTTTTTTCTTTGAGAACACCTTCTCTCGATCCCTCGTTCGATCCCGTGTGACTCCAGGAGAAGGAGAGCGAGGCCTCGCGTGGCCTGCCATCGCTCAGGTGCCTGGTGGGTCACCTGCCTATTTTTTTTTTTGAAAAATTGCGTGACTCTTTCCTCGCCTGATGACAAATTTTCCAAACCCATTTGGTATTGGGCCGTTGGCCATGCCCTCTTCAGCAAGAGATCCAGCAAAAGGAACTTCGCTTCCACCTGTACGTGCTTCACCCCTGTACATGTTCCATCCCTCAAAAAGAAAAGGAAAAAACTGTACATGTTCAAGCACGCTCAGGCCCAGCGATACGAGAACTAGTGGTTAATAAAAAACCGGGGATTGATGCAATTTCGTCAGACTGAATTTCTTTTTGGTCTGATGTTCATCTGAAGTTAAAATGTCGGGTTGATTCTCTGCAGTGCTCAATGGGGCATTTCATCTACTCGCCCTGCCGTGACGAGCTCCAGGCGACGGAGAAGGCCTGCAGCGTGTGCTCCAAACCCGTCCACGGCATGGAGCGCGTCGTCGCCTCCGTCATCGTTCGGTGGTCCTATGCAGCCCATGGTGTGCCAATGTGA
The DNA here is from genome assembly GCA_039707655.1 of Elymus sibiricus. Classification (NCBI taxonomy): domain Eukaryota; kingdom Viridiplantae; phylum Streptophyta; class Magnoliopsida; order Poales; family Poaceae; genus Elymus; species Elymus sibiricus. Next base: position 44,552,350 of record CM077675.1, on the reverse strand, counting down.
TGGCGGCTCAAGGTCAATGGTCCGATTCCTAGTTTCACAAGTTTTTTTTATTTCACTAAAGAAACACATTTTTTTAGTAATTTACTAGTTTTCCGTTAAAAGACTGACACGCCTTAAAAACCCGGACGAGGCCTTGGTTCCCCCTTTTCCGGTCAGACCGCTGGTCCAGTTCTTAAAACCATGCTCAAATTTAAGCTCTCATTTGTTGTTGGTATTCCACTCCTTTGTGAGCATTGATGTCAAATACTTGATTTCATATGATCATTAAAAAGTGTGCATTTCACATTTATGGTCACCGAGCCATCCTAAATTCATGTAAAAATATGGTTAATATGATATTCACTGTAACCATACCAAAAATAGTTCACTATTTACCAACCAAAATGTATTGTTTTTTCATATCATATTAACAAAGAATGAAAGCACTATTACCCAAAACAAGAACATATTTACAAAACAATATGTTAGACACATGGGCCGTATGTGTCAAGGTATTTGTTATCTATGCATGTAGTTGATTTTAGGTTTTTCTAGTACCCCTATAATAGAGCATGTAGCACTATGTATCAACCATGATTATGTGTTACTACCTACGTAACACATTTCAGTAACACATATTTATATGTTACCATGTCAAAATATATGTAACACATTCGACCAACACATATTTATATGTTACCATTACAATATCCCTGTAACACATTTTGAGGCCATATATAGTATGTGTTACCGCCTGTCGTTGGACACAAAATGACGTGTTACAGTAATTTCACTTGTAACACATTTTTCAATCTGTTACATGATTGTGTTACTTAAAGTCTGTTTTGTTGTAGTGTCACCGAGATTGTCAATCTGACCGTTGGTCACCTTATCGGTGCAACCGAGTTTCCTATATCGGTCTCACCAAGATTCAAAAGTTGCCACCTTTTGGTCACTTCGGTACCAACGAGATTAACACATCGGTGTCACCGAGTTGGTCATTTTGTGTGTAACGGTTGGATTTTTGGGGATGCCTATATATACCCCCTTCACCACCACCTACTCGAAAGAGAAGCACTCAGAACTATTCCATACTTGCCCCATCCAGTTTTCTGTGAGAGAACCACCTACCCTTGTGTTGAGGTCAAGATCTTCCACTCCAACCATATGGATCTTGATTTCTAGCCTCCCCAAGTTGCTTTCCACCAATCCCATCTCTTCCACCAAGCCAAATCTGTGAGAGAGTGATTGTGTGTCGAGGAGTCTATCATCTTGAAGCACAAGAGCAAGGAGTTCATCGTCATTACCGAGCCTATTATCTTTTGGAGGGTGGTGCCTCCTAGATTGGTTAGGTGTCGCTTGGGAGCCTCCTACTTCGTGTTGTGGAGTGAACCAAGAAGTTTGTACGGGCAAGGAGATCGCCTACTTCGTGAAGATCTACCCTTAGTGAGGCTAGTCCTTCGTGGACCCTTGCAACCGTTACCCTCCGTGGACCCTTGTGGGTGGAGCCCTCCGTGGACTCTCGCGACCGTTACCCTCCGTGGGTTGAAGACTCCATAAACGTGGATGTACGATAGCACCACCTATCGGAACCACGGGAAAAATCATCGTGTCTACAATTGCGTTTGATCCTCCTACTCTATCCTTTCTATACATGCTTGTTGTTACTTTCCGCTGCTATACTCTTAGACTTGCATGTGTAGGGTGTACTTGACTTGCCATGAATGCTAAAACTGCAAACACTAAAACTTGGGAAAAGACAAAAAAATTATTTGGTCAAGTAGTCTAATCACCCCCCCTCTAGACATACTTTCGGTCCTACACATACCCACCTCCGTGGCCTAGGAAGTATGAACATCCCCCTCCTACCGGCTATGGCGGAGGCTCCGATGCTCCTCGCAGTCATAACGACCTCTTTCGTGGCCCACCGACACAACGACAGCGTGTTGTTAGCCCTTCCACTGCTAACACTGACATGGAAATGTTATTTGCATTTTCGTGCCCAGATACTAGACCGGTTGTTTTGACATTTGACAAAGAGTTGGGCCCCACTATGTGTTCTCCTGCTGGGGCGTGACGTGCCTATGTCGCCTAGTTTCCCAATGCCTCTGTATCTCAGTCTCCATCCTACACACCCATGATTTGAATTCAAACAGTGAAGGCTGGGTCAAGCTTCCAAAAGGATCCCACTCTCTAGTGGACAAGGCAAGCACTGGTTAAATGCTTTAGGATATGCATGTCGTTTTTCAGCCGATCACCATCAAGCATCGAGCCCTTCAGGAGGGCAGAGGCGGGTCAACGACCTGTCGGGCCACCCGTCCGACTGAGATGCTAAGCCAGGATCCGATGTGCACCCATGCACTCCTAGTGGGGTACAAATCCTAGAACTAGCTACCCCCTCGATGAAAGGCACACCCACCATAAATTCGTAGGTTGTGCCTAGGACCGCAAAAGCAGATATCCAATATGACATACACATGGCTCCCCTGATGCCTGGGGATCCACCATGTGCCTCACACGAGGTGGTCAACTCATGGTTCGCGATGATTACCATTGAGGGGACGACACACGTCATTCATAAACCAGATTACTCGCACCATGCACCCCAAAACTCTAATGGATGGCCAAACGTCATGCATGAGCCGACTGACTCCTCTACTCTTGCCGTTGTTGACACATTCCTGGCAAACATGTAAAATACTATTTAAATTATTCTTCCCACGCCAACGCCAGGCAGATGCCAGAAGAATTTGCCTCCTAAGTTTTATCCAAGGGGGAGTGAGCTAGTCGCCAAGTATGATTGTGTTCTGGACAGTGAGATGAAGTTGATTGCCTAGGGAAGCTTGTTGTTCACGTACCCATCTCAGAGGCAATCTTGGTGAAATACATGCACTTGTTCGAATGACCATTTGCAGATGATGTCATGTATGCCTTTGCATGCCTCTTTAGATTGCGGATACCAGACTTTGCGGATGTCCTTGTGGTCCCCGCCCATCCACAACATCGCATGGTCGATTTAGCTTGGGCTCTCCCATCCCTTTCCCATGGACCATCATTTTCCAATGGATTGCAACCTCCAAATGTTATTTTGGAACGTGCGTGTTCTTGACTCCCCGGCGAAGCTCACGGATGTTCGTAGCATGTTCCCTCCTACCGCCCCTTGCATTTTATGTTTGCAAGAAACCATCACTCTCTTCTCCTAGTGCGTGACTTTCTCGTCCCCCTCTTTCAAAGAATTCTTTTTTCTCCCTGCCAACTACACTCGAAGCGGCATTATTCCTGTGTGGCTCGGCGATATTTTCATCCTCTACAACTGAGAACGCTTATGTGGGGAGCACGCGATATCACGGCTGCAGTTTCCCCACCCTCCAGAGGCCAACACTGGTCGATCAACAGGGTCTACACTCCAAAGGACGAGGACAAGATTGCATTTCTCTCTAATCTTCAGGACGTCCCTGCCTCTCATACCGCCCCATGGCCTCTTTGTGTTAATTTCAACATGATCACACTAGTGTAGAATGAAAACAACGTAGACTTTAATCGTAGTCCCATATCCTTTGATCTGTTGGCGACGAGGAGCTATGTGCTCTATACGTGCATGGTCGCCGCTACACTTGGTCCAGCGAGTGCGACTCTCGAATGCTCACACACATTGAACACATGTTATGTACCTTGGGCTGGTCCCTTACACACCCACATTGCCCGCACTGATGCCTCTCCTCAGCAACGTCTGACTACTACAGTCCCCTTCTGGTTTGAATGCACGACGCGTACTCGTGGGCCTCGAAGATTCTACTTCGAGCAGCATTGGCCACATATTAACGGCTAAATATATGTCATTCAGGGATCATGCACATATGTGCCTCGTGTCCCTAACCCTTTCTAGCGAACCATGGCTCATCAAAAGATAACGACACGACAACTGCAAAGTTGGAGCCCTTGGTCCATTGGCCATATCTGCGCCAAATCCTAGCCGCCAACAAGCTCATAACACGCCTTGATCAGGCGCTGAATTTCCACCCTCTCTTCTTGCTCGAGGCCTTGCGTCGTCACCATATTAAGGGTGCACACTTCTCCTGCCTTCAGGATGGAGATGTCAGGACACACTTTTTTTTGGCAGCCATGTAGCCAACACAAGCAAAAAAAGGGATGGTCAAGCTCAAGGAGCGTGATGTCTCTGTCTCTGATCCTGCATTCATGGCGGAGGCGGCGTTTCACCACTACACTATCGCCTTGGGCAACTTCGAGGAACGAACGTATACCGTGGACATTGGCATGGTGCATGTTCGACTCTTTGACGTCCACGCCTCTTACTAGAGGACAACATCTGGCTAGCCATCGAAAGCTTGACCTTGGATAAGGCACCCAGTCTAGATGGGTTCACCACTAAATTTCTTTGTAGTGGATGGGAGATCATTAAGCATGACCTTTGCGGTGTCTTCAGAAAGATTCACTCAATGAATCAGCAAAGATTATGTAAGCTCAATGAAGTGTTGCTCAGCCTCATCCCAAAGAGCCGGGTAAGGAGTCCTCATCTAACTATTGTCCGATCAACATCATCCCAGTCATCGCCAAGGATTTTGCGAAGGCTAACTCACTGCAGATCACTCCCGACTTCGATCCATGGTCTCAACTAACCAAAGAGCATCCATAGCCGACCGCAACATCCATGAGAACTTCCTGCACCTCGAGCAGATGTCGCGCCTGCTGTAGAACATCAAAGTCCCCCGAATGCTGCTCAAGCTCGATATCGCACATGCATTTGACACACTGGCCTGGTCATTCCTCCTAGAGACTCCCCAACACATGGGCTTTGCCCATCGTTAGGGAGAGTGGATCTCCATATTCCTCTCCTCCGCCTCCCCCCGTTTGATGATCAATGGGATCCCAAGTGCATGGATCGACCATGACCGCGCTATACGACAGGGTGACCCACTATCCCTATTGATCTTCAGGCTCATCATCAACATCCTAAACTCACTAATTTAGTGGACGGTCCAGCTAGGACTGTTACACTGCTTCACCAATATGCATGCCGCCTTGAGCGTGTCTCTTTATGTCGACAACATTGTTGTGTTTTCCCACCCTAATGACCATGACATTTTGATGATCAAAGTTTCCTCTAGGTGTTTGGCGTAGTGGCGGGACTACGCACCAACTTCTCCAAATGCTCCGCTGAGCCAATCTACTATTCCCATGATCACATCAACAAGATCGCGGCATCGATTTCAAGTCCAATAGCACCCAATGAAATACATGGGCCATCCCCTCTCCATCCGTCAAGCTTCAACATCCAACTCATGTCACTTGCCAAGGAGCTAGAGAAGAAACTCCTCTGCAAGGAAGGCATCTATGCTATACATCGGTGATTGCCTCGCACTTGCACGCCATGTGCTCCGCCCCATGTCAAACAAGTTCCCAATTGCCCTATTCGTCAACAATACCATTCTTGACAAGGTCAACCACATCATCCGCGTTTACCTTTGGGTTGGCTGTAAAGACACCAAGGGAGGCCACTATACAAGGTGAAATGGATCGGAGTCTCACACCCCACACTCCTTGGTGGCCTTAGGATCATAGACCTACAGCAAGAGGACATTGTGCTGTGCACCCGATGGCTGTGGCTGAATGCAAAGACCCCAACCGAACATAGAGCTGCCTACACCTTCCACGTGATGCTATGGCAATGCAAATATTCCGCGCCTCCACTAGCTGGATGCCATGCGATGGCAATTCCTGCCTCTTTTGAATGGACGAATGGCTTTATGGCTGCTCCATCGCCGCACTATTTTCGCTAGTATTTTATCTTTTCCCCAGTAGCTACGGCAAGAGAACACACTATCCTTGGGCTGAGCACCCGTCCTCTGTTCGGGACATTGGACTGATGCCTACTATGCACTTGTTGTCCAATACTCTTCCCTTATTCTTTGTAAAATTCTCTATCTTCTTCTATCAATGAAAGGATACGCAAGATCTTGTGTATTCGCAAAAAAAACTTATACATACAAGTCTTGCTCTTATGCATTAACGAGGACGGGTACAAGGAGAACATTTTCTATGCATCAACATGTTGGCTTCTAGTGGATTTTTAAATGTTGTATTGCATCTTATTATGGTCTTGCTCTCAATTAAGAACTCGCTCTATTCGGGTTTATAAAGCCCAACCCACATATCATTAACATAATTGCATATGTGTTTATACATATATCATTAAAATTACATTCAAAGAAAATAATGATATTGCTTTTATGGCATATGTTTCATATTTGGCTGATTATGTCAATGGTAAATATATTTTTCTTAAAATACATGATATCTTATGAACACCAACACAAAGACTACGAATAAACAAGCATAGGTAGCAAATAAGTGCTGAGTTATATCAAAAAATGAAAACAAGCATAGATAGGAAGAATGGTTGATCATGTTAAGCTCTAAAATAAATGATGATATGCATGCCCAATAACTAATTAAGTTTCCGTAGATGTCAGTAAGGTCCTATTAAGTTCCATTCATGATAAGAAAAAAATAGGAATAGTTGGTTTCCTGAAACTTTCCTCCCCAAACCCTAAGAGAGGTGATGCCTTGGCAAATTGTGCTGCCATCCTCCTCTGTTAGTAGATCGCTGCGCCTGGTCCTCCACCATCATCTTTGATGTTGTGAGAGTGTTGGGGTATGGCGGAGGCCCTGATATACCAAATGGAGATATATATTTCCCCATTTTGGGGATTTTAGATAAATTTCTTTTTTCGATAGCTTTGGTGCTTCCCACTATGGTGACTGCGCCGTACAATAAAATAAAGTCTCCTCAAGTCACCCTATCTTGAGTTCTTGACACTTTCATGTGCGGAGACATCAATATCTTGCTGGCTTATTTTCTTGCCAGTTGTTTTGGCCGATGAGCTAACTGATGTTGCAGAGCAATCGGTTTGCCACAATTACCATATGTCAAAGATAGGTAATATGTTATTTACAATTTTTTGTGCTCACGCTATAGGTTCCCAAAGCTCTCACTACGGTTACCTCGGTGTGGTTCTCACGAATCTATCTACAAGGTTTCGCGAGAGAGTTGACTTATTGCTTTCTGTTCACCAAGGCTACTCGGAATTGCTTTACTACTCCTTTTTTTATGATTTTTGGTTAGTCACTTCTTTGAACTGGTGTTTATTCATCCAGTTAGGATTTGAGCAACATCTTAGGTAGGCAAAGAAGGCAATAGATAAAGAAGGCAATAGGTTGAGATGGCTTTTGGCCCGCGACACGACATACCTAATATGGTTATCATCGGGATAATGGAAAGAAGCAGGTTAGTATGAGTTATAGCGCAATACAAATCTTGCTGCGAAGCACACTTCGTGATCATATCATACGGGCAAAGCAAAGAATGCGGTGGTACAAAGACGAAGCGGAGGAGACTTTCGACCAAACAAAACCTCTTGGTTTACTAGTTGGGAGCATGGATTGCTATTCGCTCGACTACCACTATTCTGCTTAAGTTGACGGATAAGACGGATGACTATCGGCATTGATGTCGTCATGACACAGCCTCTTTCACTTCTCGTGAATACGAAAGGATCACAACTACTAGACCTGCAAGACAAACGATGGAGACATACATGATTTTACTAAGAGGCCCGACAAAAGGGATGAGACTGGTGGATGGATATGAATTGTACCAAGGACCACTAAATTAATAGCTGGGCACCGAAAAAATGGGTAGTATGTATATGTAGTAACCTACCATTTTACCAAACACCCAACACTTTACGTCACTTGTTATTTTGGCACACATTGTAGTGGAAGAGTAATCGTAACCATATGTGGATAGTTTCCCATAATGGTTCATCCATTTGTCTAGTGAGACAAGATGGAAGAAGAGAGGGCCGATAGGACAACAGATGTCAACACTCAACATGTTTCTCGACTTACTTCTTATTGGAGCCGATGGTGAAAGGTTGAGCATAGCTTATGGATGTAGTCTCCCATACAAGATGACAATGGAAGGGACCTCATACCAAAAAGCTAAATGAATACAGGTTTACGTAACATACTATCTCCGCCACATATTGTTGCCATTCTAATTATCACGAACCATGTTCGGTGCGGCTATCGTGCTATCCATCTCATCAAACTTTGAATGGGTATGTCTATGATTGAAAATATAGATGTATCTAGCTAGGCTAATTAAAGGGTTACAAGATGCATAAGAAAGATAAAGATATATGGCAATGGCATAGGTACCATAATGTGGCAAAGCTTAGTAGGAAAGGAGATACCAAGAAGAAGGTTTGTTGGGTTTTGAGTGAACATGAGTCGACTACCTTCCACGTGATTCTAATCGACACCCTACATGGGCATTTGTATTAATCGGGATTACTGCTTCATGGGCAAGCTAAGTAGTATATGGTGCAAAGGTGAAGGACAAGGAATGAATGGTTGTGGGTGGATGGTAGTTGGAGTCAATTGTCATGTAATTTATGCCTCGACAATGGGTGCTAATCAATTATGTAATAGCTGAGAATGATTCAGAATGATACCATGTAATCTTATTTTAACACTTTGTGTATGCCTATTAGTGGACACGAGTTAGTTAATTCTCTAAACTTTAGCATTCTTAAAGGAGAAGGAGTGAATTTGTTTTGTAAAGCGACTAGAAGTGAATGAAGCTCTTAAAGTATCTAAACAACCCAAAGTGATAATGAGGTGATCATTTATGTTGAATGTTACCCATGTTTATCAAACCGTAGGCCAAGATTGATTTGCCCCACACGTCGTCCTTAGTCATATATTGTGTATTTCTGACTCTAAAACCGACATCCACTACCTAATCACATGTACCAATGGGGAGAAGTGATGTGCATTTTCTAGAGGACTCAAATAATCGACATCATGAAATTAACTTTCTTTGATGATAGTGAAATCAAAGTAGATGACGGTGCACCACTACAATTCGACTAATGGGCTATCTCCAACAATTCGACTAGTGGGCTATCTCCAATACATAAGTATTAAATAATCTATTGGGCCCCATATGGCAACTTTGATAATCACATGTACCAATAGTTATTTCTCAAAACAAATGTACCAATAGTTATTTCTCAAAACAAATGTACCAATAGTTAGGAGAAACATGTCATTTTGTGTCAATTAGATACTATTGGACCAAATAATCAACTTACTAAATTAAGCCCCTCCATAGAGTCGAGCCCAGTTGTTTAAGAAACGCCATCACAATTCCACCACTAGGCTATCCCCATGTCCTTTAGTATCAGAAAATTGGATGCACCCCATATTGTGACTTTAATATATCGAAGCCATGTTGCTAAGTTTTTGTGTATAAATTACTACGAAGGTAGTGCCTTGAACCTTGGCCTCGCTGATGGAAAGCAAAGCCACTCTCACATGCATCCCATTTATTCTACAAATTTGAGACCTAAATCCCTCGATCATTCATATATATGAAATCTGAGGAATACATGGTCCAAAAAAGTTCACCTAGTAAGATTATGAAGAAAGGTGGATAACATATTTTGAACACTCCCCTCAAATTAAGCTCATTCTAGCTCTCTTCCAGGTCTTAGACTGCCTAGACATACGATTGATGTAGTTCACAAGTATTATTATTGTTATTATGTTGGCTACATGTTGATCTTGATCCTTGTTTTCTCAATACGAATATGATTGACCTAATAAGTTTTCCCAAAAGTTTGAGTTGATGAAAAAGGGTATCCAATATACTTCAACTACCCCTTCAATTGAAAATTTTAGGGGTATACATTCCACTACGACGACAATAAACTTTCCAAAAGTATTAAATTCTAATTGAATCATTTAATCATATAGTAGTATGTATGTTAAGGATTTTAGCAAATGGAAGTTATGGTTCAAATGCTACTAGTTGGACTTGAGAAACTAAATAAATAAATGGTCTAAGGGAGCGTCTTGGAGCAAAGCCCATGAGAGCAAATAGTCGAGTTGTCTTTTCCTACAATATTGGTCCTCCTCACACTAAAATTAACTCTTGCAAGGAGACAAGGTTAACAAGTTATGTTCACCACTGACTATAGCAAGGTCTCAAACCCACTGAAGCAACATGTACCCCTTGGATGTGCAATGTGAAATTAACACACGGTGACATAAGGGTAGCAATAAAAATATCCACATGGTTCTAGGGATTTTAGGAAATTTTGAATTCATCATATAATTGGAAATTCATCAAACAAGAATTGTTTATTTTCACTGCAAACCCAAATGTTTTCACTTTTTTTATCACTTTTTGATCACATAAAAGTGATATATTCCACTACATTTTAAATATATTGCGTTGGTCTTATCAAAAAAACTTTTCACCAGGGGGCATCCTTATTTATGTGTTTAAAGAAATGTAAGTGAAGTGTGTACGTCGACCTTATATCAAAGGTAGATGTACACTGACATGATTGATACATTGATGTTTTTTCAATAGATCTATTCTCCTCGGTGGAGCACGACCAACGTCCTATGTGAGGAGAGGCGTCGAGAGAAACTCTTGGTTACTAATTGTTCAGTATGTAGCCGCTTTTAAGGTTCCCCAATTCCCCACTATCACAACCTTATGATGTCCCTTGAATCATGAAACCCGACCACCTTAGAACATTGATTCCATGGAAGGAGGACTCCCTCTCCTCTTGAGTTTAATAAAGTTGGATTGAATGATAGTACATGTCCATCGAGAATATTTACATGATAGGGCTCCTTGATAAATGACGAAGCCTACACTCGAGGGTGGTAGGATGAAGGGTAAATGGGACAAAAATGGAACATGTGTCTATGAAGACTAGCTAGAAGAGGGGATGTCCATCTCTAAATAAGCCGAGCTACTCATCATCCATTCATGAATGGGGCTTGGCTAGTTCACGCTTAAGTTGGCTTGGGCTTCTACACTTCTTGTGTTCGTCTTTGACTTTATCTTTTATCTGCCACTCTATCTCTTTTACTTGTTTACCACGCTGGATTGCAAAGACTTTCATTGACTGTCTTTGACTTATGTTAACCATGGCGGTTTTCTTGGATTTTTTTTATTGTCTTGGACATATCTTTAGCATCCATGGGGATGCCATGCAGGATTAGGTGTCACCCTTGGTATAGTTTAATTATTATTCCCTTAAACAGAATCCCCTAGAGATGAAGTTTCAAAAGTCATCATTGTGTCATCAGGTCAATAGTTGATTCTTAGCTATCTTGTTTGTCTCCTTAGATTGCTGCCTTGTGTAATTGTAATATTCTCTTGAATTCATGGCCTCATCCCAGGTCTTCAAATTTCTGGCTTGAGGTTAATGCGGTCGGAAAAATTGTACATCACTTTTTGGCGGGAACGAAACCTTGGCATTCGTAAGTCCCCAAGACCTTTGGGGCATTTTTCTACATTGTCCTTCGTGGAGAAATTCCTGCTCCCAGGGACTTCATGCACAAGTTTCGCCGATGAAGAGAGAGATGGAGATATAGATATAGGTAGAGAGAGCGGGAGAGGGAGTGAGAGAGAGAGAAAGAGAGACGTGTGTGTGTGTGGGGGGGGGGGGCTCTTTTCTGGAGGGGGGGGGGGGGGAGGTCTAGGTCAAACGTACCTAAAAATGGAGAGGCATGATTTGTTGGGACTTAGATGCGTGTTTCAATTTTTTGGGATAAGCTTCCCTATTTTTCTAAGTCTTCCCAGGGTTTTCTTAGATTTCCTGGAGAATGAGGGATAAAAGAAGAGTTGTCGAATAGGGAGAAAATATTATTTAGAAGGGTGCCCAAATTTCCCCCTCAATATTTTGTTTTTTTAGTTTCTAGATGATTCCGAATAATACTGGAAAAATACCCCGAATAATTTCCATAATTTTACAGGAGTGTATCGCTCTATAGTTTCTCCAAAAACCAGTTTTATTTTTATATTTCAAGTTCTATTAAAATAAAAAAAATCGACAAAAACCCTTTGCGGGCGGGATTCGTTGTATCATTGGCTGTTACCGGGCCTCTAGACCCACACAGTGAGCTAGGTTGCCCATCCGGCACCAAACTGCTATGCACCGATCGGACAATTCGGGTGGAGCAATGTCGCCATGATTGAACGAGAACTCAACATACTACAAGTTGTCTGTGTAACTGACTTACAAGAGTAGCTTATCTATGTAGAAATTTGTTTGCATGAAGATAACAAAATGATTTGTGTTGTTCATTACACTTTTGTAACTTTGATAATTATTTTAATGGATGCATATATAGCTGAAATCAGTTTTTACCTAATGTGTGTTACTGAAGATATTATTTGTAAAATAATATTTCATTTGGAAAATCATGAATTTGTATACGGTTACCTTTAGCAAGGATGTTACCATGCACTGTTTTTTTTTGCGGGTGCATGCAATGTTGCATTCATATTCCTATTAGAACTCAAATGGATGTTCATCGATGTGCATAGGACGTTGTTGTTTGCTTACAAAATCCTTCATGATCAGGTTACCTTCTTGTTTTTTATCAATATGAGAGGTTTCCCTGAATAGTTTCTAAAGAGAAATAACGTAAATTCCAGTTTTGTTTATTTTTCACAAGTTCATCCATTTGTACAGCAAGTTTACTTTTTGTTTAGTATATATTTGTTCTGATGCTTCAAGTATTCAATCTCATGACACTGAACTGTACTTGTAGGGCATAGGCTCCTTAAGCCTGCAGTGATATGTGAGCCAGATATAACCATGACCACTAGATCTGAAGATGACGACTGCCTGATCCTCGCGAGCGATGGCTTGTGGGATGTCATCGACAATCAGAAGGCCTGCAATGTCACCAGCAAATGCCTAGAAGTAGAACACAAGAGTAACCAAGGCGCTCCTAGAGGCGATGCACCAATAGGCCAAGAGGAAGAGGTTGGCTGTGTCCATGCCGCAAGCCTCCTGATGAACATGGCGATCCATGATGAAAGCCAAGATGACATCAGTGTGGTCGTACTTGATCTGAATGCGAGAGGTTAGCTAGGCAGATTATATCAGATCATCATCTCCTTTGCAGCTTAGACCTTATATGGATGAAACATTGCCATGGATAGAGATTTATAAGAAGATGCATGGATGATTGGAATTTACAAAATATATTGCTGACATTTATTTTCGTTGCATTGTATTCAAAATAGTTTTCTTGGTGGTATCTTTGTTTGTGGTTTGCACCCGAAACTGGTGAACTCGCCTCATACAGGTTTGGTGTTTGCATCTGGTCGAGAATTGAGGGAAATGCCGGGCAGGAAGTTGCAAATTCAAGTTGCAATGTGCTTTCAAAGAGCCTTTCTTACATTTTTTTCCTTCATGAAAGAGCCTTTGTTACTTACCATCATCGTATTTATAGCACGCGTATGCATGCATATGTATGTGCTGATTGCAACATATCAATTCAAAGACGAGGATGAGGTAGATGGATGCGGGCCTTCTGTAGTTCATCAGCCTGCCCCGACTTCGACAAACAGGAGCGTCCGACTCGAGTAGGTAGAAGAATCCCGATCAGATGCTACCGCACCAGTTGCAACATTGACACGAGGAAGCCCTCGACGGATCCACGGGTGCTATCCAAATTGCCGAGGCGTTGCTCTAGATTTTTTTTTGGAGAAACTTAGGTCACCCTAGCTTGACTCGTTATCATTCATGCTCGACTGGGTCTGCGTGTGCATTATGAGCCCACTAGATCTGGTACTACTTGGGCCAGACATGATTTGTACCCCAAAAGGTAATAAACATGTGCTTGTAGCGGTAATGTAATTGTACTTCACACACAATCATACTTGTACTCCACGTTGCGCAAGATCTGCTCTATGCTCAGTGCAATCTAGGATGCACCGCTTAACACACACGTGCTTCATGGCAAAGCACACCTGTGCTTCGAGTGCTACAGACACCCACGACAAATGAGCTGCAGTTGTAACTCGTACCTCCCACTCGTTTCAACTTTCAACTTGTACTCCTCACAGCAACGTGTTGAGTAGTCATTACAACCGAATTGTATTGGGCACATGAGAAATCTGGGTATGGAAGATCTAGGAAAACCCAAAATTAATCATAAGAGAAAAACAGGGAGAAAACCCCCGTGCCGATGCATTAGCAGTTCCACTGCGATAGAGCACCGAGCCCATATAAAAACATTAGATGACCGTGGTACCCATTACCCATATGGAGGACTGCCATACATGGCTCCGGAAGGTTATTTTTGCTTCCCTTGACTCAGTCGCATCATGACCTGTTTGGGGCCAACGACAGTGTGTGTAGCTGCCTGCGCGAATTAGCCCCATAACTTCCTTATCCAACCTAGGTTCTAATTCATCTTACTTTTTTGTTCCTTTTGTGTCATCCAAATCTGTTAAATGAAAGCAATTAGTCTCAATGTTGTGCCCGTGTTAGAGCTGGTGCCTCCATTGTGTTGCTTGTATGTCCTGCGCGTCCTTCATGTCAAATGCTTGGTGTACCACATACTTCGATGGATCCCCACTTGTGCCTTCAACATCAAGGTGGAGCACGCGTGGTGGCCACTGGTGGCGCATTCATCGTACCTAGGTGCATAGAATCAAACCCATGATTCATTTCTGTTGTTGCAAGAAACTACTGTACTTTGGAAGCAAATTCTATGTTTTGTGGGCATAAACTTGTTATATTTTTAAGCAATGTTTTATGGAAACAAATATTTAATTTGTTGGAAGTACTTTAACATTAAACGCGAAGCAATTCTCCGATGGCTTAAAAATTATTTTGTCCGTGGAGTAAACGAAATATTGTCGGCACAAATCCCAACAAGATTGAAGCAGTCTACAGCTGCCATGGAAACAATATCTATGGCTCAACAAAATTACGAAACTCTAACTAGATAGAAGCAATCCTCAGCAGCCATGGATGTATTATTTTCTGCCCATCGATATAACAAATTTTAACTAGATCGAAGCAATTGCTGTTGCCATGGAAGCAATTTCTATTGTCACTCGAAACAAACAAACATGAAAGCAGGCCTCTCACCTGCAGTTGCGTTTTTTGTGCTTCCTAGATCAACTCATAATAATTCATCAACGGTAGTAGAAAAATATCATCTAATGTCCAGCGAAATTTGTAGGTTTTGAAGGCAGGTGTGTCTCCAAATATTGATTTTATTTTATATTTTTCATTTTTTTTAAATTAGTTCAATCTTTTCCTGAATATGTTCATTTTCTTGTACCTCAACTAGAAAAAGGCCAGGCGGATGTTATTGCGTGCAGATAAACTAAAAGTTGGGAAACGATATACTTCGAATTTATAATTTGATTTTTTTAATATAAAAAGTTAGAATTCGACTGGGAGTCGAGTACGGGGGCGATACCGACTGAGTCTATCGGGCAAAGGAAAGGTCTCGGCTTAGGGTTCTTTATAGATATGTTCGTGCGGCGTCGTTCAATCTCATCTGTTTGAGTTATTACAGATTACAGAAGGAAGGGAGGCAGCGATCGACAAGATGCTGGAGGAGGCGAAGCTGCCAGGCGCAATCAAGCAGGGCACCGACGCCAACGCCGCCGTCAAGCAGAGCGCCGATGCCTCCGTCGCCGTCAAGCAGGGTGTGGAGTCCTCGGCGGCCCCGGCAGCAGTGGCATGTGGAAGCAAAGGGAAGAAGTACCGGCTGAAGAAAAGCGAGCTCAGGATCATCTTTGCCCTCAGGCCGGAGCCGTTCCCACCGGCAGACGACTATCTGGAGCTGGCCCCGTTCTTCCCGCCAGGGTGGCTCGAGCAGAAGAAGCGGGAGGAGGAGGAGGATGCGGTCCACTTTGCGAGGATGGACGCGGAGTGGGAAGCTTTCCGGCAGCAGGTGATCGAGGGGGTCAGGAAGAACGGCTACTTTGAGGTCGACGATGACCCCTCGGAGGGCAGGGAGGAGGCTAATGAATACTCCAGGCAACAAATGGCCGAGATCGACTTCAGTAGACTCCGTCTGCTTGATGCTAGACCAAATATGCTACAGCCCAAAGTATTTCCTTACCTTCCTAACAAGGACGAGGATGACGCTCTTCTAGATGATATTCCGAGCGATGATGATTTTGAAGAGGACGATGCTCTGCTCATCAACGAAGAGGACCTTGAAGGGGAAGCCGCCGACGCTCACAAGATTGTTCCTCCCAGCTGAGAAGATGATTCAGTTGGTCCATCTCTATCTATTCTATCCAACTATGTTTAGCAGATGTCTCTGTCGTGGATCCATCCATGTGGGTTGCTCGGGTCTGTCTATCTATCTGTGTTAAGTGTACTCCTGTCGTGTTATGTTTGGAGCATCGACTATAATTTACAACTCTGTTTCGCTAATGCATTGTGGTTGTTTTGCTATTGCAATTGGCCCACAAGGTTGATTTTCTGGAAATCAACATGCCCCCAAGATCCCTTGCTAAGAAAGTTTTGCTATTACAATTCCTTTTTTGTTCTTTCCTTAGATGCTGTTTTGTTTTCGGATTTGTAAGTATATAAGCCATATCATGGAATCTCTAACCAATCTCGATAGTTGCCAGTTGCCACTAATCTACATGACCTCTTGAATGGTTATCCGAATGTTCTGTGTTTTAGCCAAGCATGCAGATTTTGTTGTGATTGCTTAGTCAAAGTTTTGGTTTTCGATGTCCAAATCACAATCATGCCTTTCCAGGTTTTTGGTAGCCTTTTCAACTGTGACAAATTCAAAAAGGGGATTTGTAATCTTTGTGGAACTGAGCTAATAAACTGTAGCTACAAATTTTAATTTCTCGTGTTTTTTAGAATCTTCAGTGTGCACTTCTAATTTGCAGTGTTCTTTTTTTAATGTAATGCCACTTCTCCATTTTGTTGCATCTCCCAGCTGATAACATGCTCATGAACAGACTTAGGACTGCAACACACCCCAAGCTTAACATGGTTTATTAGGTGTTTATACACCGGCCCTACTTCTAACGAGGACGATGCTCTTCTGGATGATATTCCCAGTGATGATGATTTCGTGTCTGGCCATTACGAGGATGATGCTCGGCTGAACGACGAAGAGGACCTTGACGGGGAAGGAGCTGAGGATCACAAGCTTGTTCATCCTACCAAGTCCACCTGAGAAGAGGATTCTTCGTCTGGTCCATCTCTGTCTATTATATCTAATAATGTCCGGGTCATGAAAGATCAATCCAAATCTGTGTCTGATGTCCATCGGTCTACCGATCGGTGTTAATGTTTTTAGTTTGCAACACTTCATGGTTAGACTCGTTTGTAGGGATTTCTACGTCCGTGTGTGGCAGTGCATGTATTCTACTGCAAACTGAAACTAGTAGCAGAGAGTTTGGATTTAACTTTGTTTTCAAATCTCTTGATGCACTGAGATTAGATTTTACTTATAATGTATGGCTTTGATTCATGTGATGCCACTTGCCAGTTTGTATGTTAATTAGTTTTACTCAATGTTGTAAATAGCGGGCTATAGCGGGCATTTTGTACATGAGAGCATTTAGCGGCACCCCACTGAAAAGGCTATAGCAAAGCCATAGCGGACTATAACGGGCTATTTAAAATTATGGTTTTACTAGCAAAACAGCTCGTGCGTTGCAACGGGAGAAAAAAAAATCATAATCTCGAATGGCAATGACCACATTTTACTACATAATCGAGATACACTATCACTCTCATTTTCGTGAAATCATGAACAATTTTTAAAAATCATCAACGTTTTTTTAAACTCGTGAATATATTTGAAATTGTGAACATTTTTTAAAGTAGCGAACATTTCCAAAAATTAAGAACATTTTCTGAATTCATGAACATTTTATACCGTTTGCAAACAATTTTTTTTAATGTGAACATTTTTAAAAATATTTTTCTTTAATCAGCGAATATTTCTATAATCGACCAGCAATATTTGGGGTATGGAACAATTTTTGTAATTAATGAACATTTTTTTAATAAGCGAATATTTTATGAATCAATAAACTATATATTTTAATTTATGAACAGTTTTTCAATTTTCACATATTTTTCAACTCATGAATAGTTTTTGAATTGGCAATTTTTGGTGCAATTTCATTAACATTTTTAATACACAAAATTAAAAAAAATCATGAACGTATTTTTATTTCCGGAACATTTGTCTTAAAATTTGTAAATATTTTTTAAAAGTCGCAAACATTTATGAATTTTTAAAAGTCTATTTTGTAAATTTCGAAACTTTTTAAAATTTTAAATTATTTAAAGTAGAAAAACAACGATGGAAAATAAAAAATAAAAATTAAAAACTAGTCGCTCTTACATGTGCTGGTCGAAACTGGCGAGTTGTGTCTTTTTCTAGCGCGGAGCGCAGTATAGGAGATTTCTACATGGGCCGTTCCAGTCCGACATTTTTCTGCGTGAAACGTTTTTATCATTTATAGGTGGTATTGGTGGGTAATATTTTGCGACTTTATGTACAATTTTGATGACGTACGGGCAGAACCACTCCTTCCTTTATTGGTAGGTAAAGATGCTGTCACAAGGCTGATTTGTTTTTCCATTTGCCATTATATATAGCTAAGAATCTTTAAAATAATATGATTTATAATTTCACATTAACTACTGTTCTTCTGTTTTCCCATTCAAGCATTATATATAACTCATGTAGTTAGATATCCTAAGTTCACACTTCGTCCATCCTTGTGTATAAGTCCTCGTAATTTCAACCAAACTTTAACTATTGGTTTTAATTGTAATAACATCCGATCATTGTTTAGACAACGTTAGCACTATTATTTTATTTCACTATCGTGTTGAAGGTCAACTGATTTTCCGTGAGAATAAAAGTACGACCACTAAAACTCGAGTTGCCACGATGTTGAATGTAACTTATCAGGCCATATTACCCGTTCGTCATCAAAACTGTACATAAAGTCGCAAAATTGTACATAAAGTCGCAAAACCATAATGTTGTACGTAGATTATCATGCTACTTACACAAAAGTTAATTCAACAACTTTTTTGACCCCCCGTTCAGAAAACTTACCATCGTATTTGTATGTAAGTTATCATGCCTGCGATGCGTAAATTATCATGATATTTATACATAACTTTAAGGGGATATATGAAAACCTTTTTAAACCCCGAGGTCAAAATTTATTATGTGCCATGCTCGTTCGCCGAGGTAGGGCCCGTGGACCGGCACGTCCTGCTATGTTATTTACGCAGAAGTTACCCGGTGTATGTTTATCAAAAACTTCTCCTTGGTCGAACTTATCACAATATTTACACCTAATTTATCAGATCTTTGGTGCGAAAATTATCATATCATGCTATATACATAGAAGTGCATATAAAACTTACAAGGGATGATGTTTTCAACAACACCTCCCCACCCCCCGTCGAAGTTACCTCAGTATTAAGTTATCAGATGTGCGACATGTATATTATCATGGTATTTACACAGAAATTATTGGTGGTATATTTTCTAAAAAAAATCACCTGACCACGGTTACCATGTTGTTTGTACTTAGTTATCACGGTTGCGGTGCGTAAATTAACATGCTATTTACACGGCCGACGCGCGCAGGGAATTCAGATCTAACGGCAATCAGATAGTTCAGATCTATTGTTAAAACTCTGTGGTTCGGAAATGAACAAAATCGTTTAACTAATCAAATGTGATTTACAAGACAAATAATACATTGGATTCAAGCTTGAATGAAGTTTCATTGATCTGCCTTTTTTACATACAAGTGTATTTTCATTATTTTAAAATTGTAAAAATCAACAACTATAGGATGAAGTTTTAACAATTTTTATTTATGATTTTCTATATTTTTTTGAAATTTCCAATTTTGAGTTTGTTTTAGTATTAAATATTTATTGATTTTTTCATCCATTAAATTGGTTGTGAGAATAAAGAAAAAGCTGGCCAAGAGGTCATGCGGGAGCACCAAGAAAGTTGCTAATAGAGTTTGTGGAGTTAAACAAATAGATTTGAGCAGGCAAAATAGCATGTTTACTTTTGTTAGAATAAATCCGAGGTGCACAATTGATCTACCGAGAACAAAGCAATCACACGAGCACGACACCGAGATTTGTTAACGAGGTTCACCGATATGGCTACATCCCCGGGGCATGACTATGGGCGCTCCTCCCCATGACACCGCTAGAATACCGCACCCCGGCCGCCCGGGCGCCGGCACACGCCGCCGGCTCCTCCGCGTACCTGTGATATTATGTTGACATAGGTTATATCATGTGTCTATCCTCTCATTATATAATAGGTCTAGGGATACAGATGTCCTAACAGGACACGACTCCTACCCTGTCTACACACAGTCCAAAATCAAGTCTAACTGTAACCTACCTTGTACACTAATATTCGACACAACTCTAACAACTTTTTTACCGGAGGCAGCCCAAACCCCAGCCCCAGCCACAGGTTGTAGCCCCAGGCGTCGACATAGGCTCATCGTCAGAGTAGTATACCGCAGGAAAGTAGGCGTCGAACTCACGAGTGGCGGGCTTCCCACTTCTGCATCTCCACCACATGCAGTGAGAGCGGCCTCATCTTAGACGGGAGGAGATAATTAAACGCCAAACAGGGGCGCGACCTTGTTGGTAACAAGGGCCTTGGGGACGTGCTCCATGCCACCACCTACTCCATCGCCATGTCGAGCTCGAGCCTGTCATACTCGAACACCTGCTCCATGTCCTCCTCTGCCGCGTCGTCCATCTCGTAGTCCTACTCCGTGTATACGTCGATGGAGGAGCTTGATACTAATCCACAACCTTTTCGGTATGCTGTGGACTATGGTGTGTGGCGGCAGGCACTAGTAGAAAACGGCCCATTTGTCCCGGTTCTAGAGGCCCATTAGCCCCGGTTCTGAAACCGGGACTAAAGGTCGGGACTAAAGCCCAAAACCTTTAGTCCCGGTTCGCTTACGAACCGGGACAGAAGGGGCTCCACGTGGCCGCTGCGGGGAGCCCAGGCAGGAGGACCTTTAGTCCCGGTTGGTCATACCAACCGGGACCAAAGGGCATCCACGCGTCAGCATCTGGCAGGAGCTGGGGTTTTTGTTTTTTTTTTTGAGGGGGGTGGGGGGTTTTGGAGGGTTAATTTAGGGGTTTCATATTGTGTTAGCTAGCTAATAGAGAGAAGTGTTCTCTCTTTCTCCGTGCTTGGTCGACGCTAGTTACTATACATATAGAGAGAACTCGACGCTAGCTAATAAGAAAATGAAGGAAACCATTAATTACACAAGATCGTCATCCTGAACATATATAGAGAGAAGTGACATCTCTTTCTCCGTGCTTGGTCGAACAACAAGTTTTCGTATATCTATCCGACGCTACTACATATATACAATATAACATCTTTTACAATCCCTAACATCATCTACGTAAGATCCAATCACAAATTCACATGGTATTCTCCGTCTTTAGGTATGACGTGGTCAAGAAAGAATCCTGCCAATTCCTCTTGAATTGCTCGTATGCGATCATGTGGTAGGAGTTCATCCCGCATATGCCAGATCTAATTTAAAGAAGGGGGTCAATACATGCATATATATGAATAAAACTCAACACAATTGATGGTAATATATAAAATAAAATTGTGAATATTATTTACGTATTTCAAATTGTTTGTCAGAGAAGCCCCGCTCAGAGGTCGAGTGGCGAATGAACTCGCATACGTAGTATGCACATAAAACTGTCCCTTCTTTCTGGTACAAGCACTTTACGAGAATAGAGTTCAATCAAACTGATAAGCAAGCATGGTAATGATATATTGATGAAAATTTGAATCAATTAGAGATGCGCGGAACTAGCTAGTACTACTTACTTTGGGGTGCGTAAATCGCAACTCTTTGTTTAGACCGGGAACCTTTCGGGTGAACTTCTTCCAAACCCTGCCAGGCAAAGAAAATGATTACTTGATATCCGGAAATTAACGAAAGTTGCATACCGATATGGTCCCGGTATTGACTGAACTTACTTCTTGAGCATTGCAGTCATGTCCGCATAATTCTCGGGATCTTTACGTCTCGAGTGTAAGACAGTTACTAATGCCCCGTCAAGCTTAATGGATAGCAGAATAAAGTGGTAACTGCGCACGCATATATAACTCATCAATTACATTACTTAACCTCGAGTAAGCGAAACCGAGTATACAGAGAAGACAGCAACGCTCACTTGAAGTTGTAAGGAAAGAGTATTTCCCTTTTGTTTTGATGTATAAGGAACGACTTTAGCAAGTTCTCCTCGGTCTCTTTGATTTCATTTTGTACCGTCCATTCATTTACGGCATCTGGGCTAATGAACCCAACGTCGAAGATTCCTGCTTTTTTGCATTCGACGATCTTCAATCTGCATAATATAGTGAGGATCAATATATATACATGCAATGAACGAGCTGAGCTAGAGACTTAACTATAGAAGTAATACTTACAGACAGTAGGAAGTTATGAGTTGTTTGTCGAGGGCCAGTTGATTGTATAACTGAAATAACTCCACAAATTCAATAGGCATCACGCTGAGTCCAATGAATTCGTGCTCTGGTTTCACTGCCACATACATAGTGTCTTTCCCAGACTCTCTGTAGGTTTTCATGTACCACTCATGCAATTTGTACATCATCGTTGTTAGAGGAGGATGATCAGGTTTGACGAGAGGCTTCCCGTGCATGTATTTATATTCTTCTTTTGTTACCTCAGCCGTTTAAAAAATTACACCATCCCCCAAGTAATCACCAAATTTGGTACCGGGCAGTAGCACCGGATGATTAGCAATATCGCTAGACACCTTGAGCGGGGGGCACGATTGCTTCTCCTGTTCGCCGAGCTGGGGAATTGTTTTCCCACTTCTTCGTTCTTTGACTCTTGCAGCACTAGAAGTACTTCCCGACCGCTGCGCTTCATTATATGTCTTTATAATACAACGGTCATAGTTTGATGGCAGCGGAGGCGGTGATGGTCGCTTCAGGGCATCCAGAGTGCGCTTCGCTTTCACCGGATCTACCGTTTCCTTCGGAGGTGGATGTTTCTGTGCAAAATGGGCCTTCATTTCGGCTTTACTGATGTCATCGATTTCTTCGTCAGTCCTCTCGTATGGTAACTTTGGAAGAGGCTTGAGGCTTGGACCAAATTTGAATTTCTTCCAGCCTATTGTACTGCTAGCCGCCGGAGCGGCGGCGGTGTCTCTCTTCCGTCGTGGCTGACGCGTTGGAGGAGGCGGAGTGGCCTGACGCACCGGAGGAGGAGGAGGAGGAGGAGGCTGAGTGGCCTGACGCGCCGGAGGAGGCGGAGTGGCCTCACGCGCCGGAGGAGGCGGACTGCTCCGACGCGCCGGAGGAGGCGGACTGCTCCGACACGCCGGAGTAGTCGAAGGAGGAGGCGCAGTACCCTCACGCGCCGGAGGAGCCGTAGAAGGAGGCGGAGTGCCCTGATCACTCGCCGGAGGAGGAGGAGGAGGAGGCGGAGTGCACTGACTCGCCGGAGGAGGAGGAGGAGGCGGAGGCGTCCAGTTTGGAAGCTTGATGTACTCCTTCCGCCATAGACATGTACTCCTCAGAGCATGAACCAGCTGATTCTCCCCTTCACCTGTAGGGTGGTCAAGCTCGAGCTCCTCAAATCCCTCCATTACTTCATCCACCGTCACAACAGCATAGCCATGTGGAATCGGAAGGCAGTGAAAAGTTCCGTTGGGTTTAGAAGGTGCAACAGAACCGACAGCCGCCTTGAAAGTGAGGTTCCAGAATTTCGTCATAAGCTCGCAATGTTGAGCCTCCGTCATAGTATCCACGGGGTAGCTAGGAGCCGTGAAGTCAGGCTGAACGAGCTCCGTGGAAGCCACGCTGCTTCTCCGCTGAGATGGCGGGGTAGCTTCTGGGGTAGCTTCATGCCGCCGAGATGGTTGGCCGGTAGCTCGCTGGCTCTCAAGTTCCTCTAGCTTTTCTAGTCTTGCATTGAGCTTCTGCATGTCGCTCAGCTCGGCTTTCCTCTTTCTCTCCCGGCTTCTGAAACCGCCTGCGTCGGGAAACCCAACCTTCCACGGAACGGAGCCTGGTGTGCCTCGTGTTCGTCCAGGGTGCTCAGGATTCCTGAGGGCCTCAGTCAGCTCGTCCTTCTCTCTGTCGGGAATGAACGTCCCTTCCTGCGCTGCGGTGATATACTTCTTAAGCTTCTTGACGGGTATTGCAAGTTGCTCGTCCGTCCAACGGCACTTCCCTGTTTCAGGGTCCAAAGTTCCCCCAACCCTGAAGAACCAAGTCCTTGAACGGTCTGGCCAGTTCAATGTCTCTGGTTCGACCCCTTTAGCAATTAGGTCATTCTCAACTTTGTCCCACAACGGCCGGGCTTTGAGATAGCCACCTGACCCCGTGTGATGGTGATACTGCTTCTTTGCAGCATTGTTCTTGTTTGTCTCTAACATTTTCTTACTCTTGTCCGATGTCTTGTAGGCCACAAATGCGGGCCAGTGATCTCTTATCTTCTCAAATCGGCCGATGAATTCTGGAGTCTTCCCTTTGTCGACAAACTTTATTTCAACTCATTCTTCCACCTCCTGAATAGATCTGCCACCTTCTTAAGAGCACACGCCTTGACCAGTGGCTCTATAACTGGCTTATTCGGATCCTCCTCTGGCGGTAGGGTGAAATTTTCCTTCAGCGAGGTCCAAAGATCATCTTTCTGTCTATCGGTGACATAAGAAACTTCAGGGTCATCGTCCTTAGGCTTATTCCATTGCTTGATGCTGATTGGGATGTTGTCCCTAACAATAGCTCCGCACTGAGCAGAAAATGCGTCCTTGGTCCGCTTGGGTTCAATCGGTAGGCCATCGTCCGCGAGTGCTGTGATCGTGAACCTTTCATCCTTGTGCAACCTTCTCTTCGGGCCTCGTCTCGTTACCGAAGTTTGGCTCGATCCGGAGGGCTATAAAAGAAGAAAGAAGAGTTAATATATGTACATACCAAAACAATTAATGCATCAATTAGCTAGTCAGCACAGGCTTAATTAATATATATACCTCGCCGGACTTTGCAACAGCTCCCTCCTCCGTTCGGTCACCGGAGCCGTCATCATGGTCTCCTTCTTCCTCCGGCATCCGGTCACCGGAGCCATCATGAGCATGTCCTTCCTTATCCATTGTTCGATCACCGGAGTCGTCATCCTCTCCTTCCAGACCATCGGTGTCATTGAGAAATGACAAGACATCACGTCCTGTGAGGATTATCTGCCCCAACAACTATTCTTGTTCCAAGTCTCTTTGATCCATAGTTTCTGCAAATATTACAACATGGCAATTAATATACAAACATGAATGTCCGACGTCCGGACCGCCTCTCTCATGAATGTCCGACGTCCGGACCGCCTCTCTCATGAATGTCAAACAAGGGATTCTCTTAACCTTTAAGGGATTTAACAAAATGGCGCAATTCCGGATGTGTAGAAAATGGTCCATATTTTTCCTGATCTCATCTACCCTTCTATATATCACGTTGTCTAGTGTCAAAGGATTCAAGAAATCCAAGGCTTCATCATTAGCCGGAAGTAACAGGCGCATAATGGTACGAAGCTCTCCAAAATTGTTTTGGAACGGAGTCCCGGATAGGATAATTAATTAGCTTTTTGGTACGAAGTTCAGCAAGAGCCTTCCGATTATCGCTATTTGGAAGGCCTTTGCTGAATTTCATACCAAAAAGCGAATTATTCTATCCGGAACTCCGTTCGAAAACAACTTTGAAGAGCTTCGTAGCACCATACGCCTGTTACTTCCGGCTAATGATGAAGCCATGGATTTCTTCAATACTTTGACAGACAACGTGACATATAGAAGAATATATATATAGATGAGATCAGAAAAAAATTGGATCAACTTGTGCACATCCATAATGGGGGCATTCTTGATAAATCTATGTTACGGGAGTTTTCTATATGAACAAAAAAAAATTCCACATGACATGTCCGACGTCCCCCCTCATGTCGAAGTTATCGGGGAGGGGGTAGACGACAACGACGCTCACCCCTCATGTCCGACGTCCGACGTCCCCCCTCATGTCATGTCCGACGTCCCCCCTCATGTCGAAGTTATCGGGGAGGGGGTAGACGACAACGATGCTCACCCCTCATGTCATGTCCGACGTCCCCCCTCATGTCGAAGTTATCGAGGAGGGGGTAGACGACAACGACGCTCACCCCTCATGTCCGATGTCCGACGTCCCCCCTCATATAGAAGTTTTCGGGGAGGGGATAGACGACAACGACGCTCACCCCTCATGTCCGACGTCCGACGTCCCCCCTCATGTCATGTCCGACGTCCCCCCTCATGTCGAAGTTATCGGGGAGGGGGTAGACGACAACGATGCTCACCCCTCATGTCCGACGTCCGACGTTCCCCCCTCATGTCATGTCCGACGTCCCCCCTCATGTCGAAGTTATCGAGGAGGGGGTAGACGACAACGACGCTCACCCCTCATGTCCGACGTCCCCCCTCATGTCGTGTCCGACGTCCCCCCTCATGTCGAAGTTATCGAGGAGGGGGTAGACGACAACGATGCTCACCCCTCATGTCCGACGTCCGACGTCCCCCCTCATGTCATGTCCGACGTCCCCCCTCATGTCGAAGTTATCGGGGAGGGGGTAGACGACAACGACTCTCACCCCTCATGTCTGACGTATGACGTCCCCCCTCATGTCATGTCCGACGTCCCCCCTCATGTCGAAGTTATCGTGGAGGGGGTATACGACAACGACGCTCACCCCTCATGTCCGACGTCCGACGTCCCCCCTCATGTCATGTTCGATGTCCCCCCTCATGTCGAAGTTATCGGGCAGGGGGTAGACGACAACGACGCTCACCCCTCATGTCCGACGTCCGACGTCCCCCCTCATGTTATGTCCGACGTCCTCCCTCATTTTAACTAATTTCTATGAACAAAAAAATATTGTATGAACAAAAAAAATATTGACCAAGTTGTCATGAACAAAAAAAATATGAACAAAAAAAATATTGACCAAATATTGACGCGAGGGCGACGACGGGGGCGACGGCGACGGCGACGGCGGGGGCGACGGTGACGGCGACAGCGGGGGCGGCGGCGACGATGGGGGCGGCGGGCGACGACGGGGGCGACGGTGACGGCGACGGCGGGGGCGGCGGGCGGCGGGCGACGACGGGGGCGACGGTGACGGCGACGGGGGCGGCGGGCGACGGCGACGGGGGCGGCGGGCGACGGCGACGACGGGGGCGGCGGGCAACGGCGACGACGGGGGCGACGGGCGACGGCGGGGGCGACGGGCGGGGGCGGCGGGCGACGACGGGGGCGGCGAGCGGATGACGGGCGCGGCGGGCGACGATGGGGGCGGCGAGCGTCGGCGACGACGGGGGCGGCGGGCGGCGGCGGCGGCTGGGGCGACGGCGACGGCGACGGCGGGGGCGACGGGCGGCGTCTGGGCAGCCTGGCGGCGTCGATTTCGTCGGCATCGTCGGGGACGGGGGCGAGATGAGAACTGAAAATTCCTAGGTGCTACTTATATAACCAGAGAATTGGTCCCGATTCGTGGCACCAACCGGGACCAATGCACCCTTGTAGTCCGGGTTGGTGCCACCAACCGGGACCAAAGGCTAGTTTTCAGCAGTCCAAAGGGCGGGAAACAGGGACCTTTGGTCCCGGTTGCTGGCACCAACCGGGACTACAGGGGTGCATTGGTCCCGGTTGGTGCCACCAACCGGGACCAAAGGTCAGTTTTCAGCAGCCCAGAAACAGAGACTAAAGGGGACCATTTTTTGTTTTGTTTTTTGCTTTATTTATTTTATTTTGTTCCTACTTACAGCTAAATACTTACTGTTTTTCAGTGATTCTTTTTGCTTTTAGGTCACAAAAATTATAAACTTTCTGTTAGTGCCATTAGTTTTCAAATTTGAATAGTTTAAATATGAATTTTTTGAAATTTGTGTGAATCATAGTTTGTGAATAACTTTACTAAAAAAATAGATTGTTGAGTGATTCTTTTTCCTGCTATTTAATATTACTGTGTTTTATCATTATATTCAATTTGGTAATTTTTAGGTTATTTTATATGTCTGTTTTAATCAAAAACAGATTTTGTTATTTTAGTTTGCTATTAAAGTTTCTAACAACAAAATTCTTTATGAAAATTCTTTTTGCTATTAATGTTTTGAACAAAAAATACTTTGATAATTTTAGTTGCATAAATTTTATATAATTTTAGTTTCAAAAATATTAGAGGTTTATAAAAGCTTTTTAGTTCATTCCTTTTGCTATTAGAGTTTTATAAAAGCTTTTTAGTTGATTCTTTTTGCTATTGAAGAATATTATAGTTTTATTTTAGTTGATCATAACAGAATATTTTAATTGATTATTTTTAGTTCATTCTTTTTGCTATTAGAGTTTCATAAAAGTTTTCTAGTCCATTCTTTTTGCTATTAGTTCATTCTTTGAGCTAAATAACCCTGAAATTGAAAAGTACTACAAATGAACTCTGAAAAGGTTGAAAGTTGGCATGGTATTATCATTTCACCCACATACCATGTGCTAAAAAGTTGAGAGGGTTACGGCAAGAACTGGATGCACTTCGTGTACAAAATGGACAATCTCTTTCGAAGTATCAGGGTTTCGGACGAAAACTCATTTGTTTCAAAGGGATTTCATTTTTTGAACTTATTTGAACTCCAGACTTTTTATGTGTTCAAAATGCACCATTCAAAGCCACATCATCAATTTTCAACCCTTTCTGACTTCATTTGGTATATTTCATGCATTTACTGATTTTTTTGAGCTAAATGACATTGAAATTGAAAAGCACTACAAATGAACTCCGAAAAGGTTGAAAGTTGGCATGGTATCATAATTTCACCCACATAGCGTGTGCTAAAAAGTTGAGAGGGTTACGGCAAAAATTGGATGCACTTCGTGTACAAAACGGACAATCTCTTTCGATGTATCAGGGTTTCGGACGAAAACTCATCTTTACAAAGGTATTTCATTTTTTTGAACTTATTTGAACTCCAGACTTTTTGTGTGTTCAAAATGAACCATTCAAAGACACATCATCAATTTTCAACCCTTTCTGACTTCATCTGGTATTTTTCATGCATTTACTGATTTTTTTGAGCTAAATGACCATGAAATTGAAAAGCACTACAAATGAACTCTGAAAAGGTTGAAAGTTGGCATGGTATCATCATTTCACCCACATAGCATGTGCTAAAAAATTGAGAGCGTTACGGCAAAAACTGGATGCACTTCGTGTACAAAACGGACAATCTCTTTCGAAGTATCAGGGTTTCGAACGAAAACTCATCTGATACAAAGGTATTTCATTTTTTTGAATTTACTTGAACTCCAGACTTTTTGTGTGTTCAAAATGAACCATTCAAAGCCACATCATCAATTTTCAACCCTTTCTGACTTCATCTGGTATTTTTCATGCATTTACTGATTTTTTTAAGCTAAATGACCCTGAAATTGAAAAGCACTACAAATGAACTTTGAAAAGGTTGAAAGTTGGCATGGTATCATCATTTCACCCACATAGCATGTTATAAAAAGTTGAGAGGGTTACGGCAAAAACTGGATGCACTTCGTGTTCAAAACGGACAATCTTTTTCGAAGTATCAGGGTTTCATACGAAAACTCATCTATTACAAAAGGCATTTCATTTCTTCACATGTAACTGCAGTGATATTCTAGATCAAAGGCATCATCATACTAGTTGTGGAGAGAAAGTCTTCACTTTTTCTTCGCTTGTGTCCTTTGCTTATTGCGCCGTAACCATGGATAATCTTCATCGTTTAACAGGGTGCTTGCGTCAGCCTTGACTTTGAAGGGAGGAATTTCATGAAACTTTTCATAATATTCAGACATGTCTGTCTTGCCCTCCAATCCCACGATGTCTCTTTTTCCTGAAAGAACTATGTGGCGCTCTAGCTTATCGTATGATGTATTCGCTTCCTTATCTTTTCTTTTTCTCGGTTTGGTAGACATGTCCTTCACATAGAAAACCTGTGCCACATCATTGTCTAGGACGAATGATTCGTTTGTGTACCCAAGATTGTTCAGCTTCACTGTTTTCATTCCGTGCTGTGGGTCTACCTGTACCCCGCCCCTGACAGATTGACCCATTTTCACTGAAACAAAGGGACTTTGAAATCATGTCCATAGTCAAGTTCCCATATGTCCACTATGTAACCATAATATGTGTCCTTTCCCCTCTTGGTTGCTGCATCAAAGCGGACACCGCTGTTTTGGTTGGTGCTCTTTTGATCTTGGGCGATCGTGTAAAATGTATTCCCATTTATCTCGTACCCTTTGTAAGTCAATACAGTCGAAGATGGTCCCCTGGTCAACGAGTACAACTCATCAGAAACAGTGTTGTCACCCATGAGACGTGTTTGCAACCAACTGCCGAAAGTCCTGATGTGTTCATATGTAATCCAGTCGTCACACTGCTCCGGGTGTTTGGAGCGCAGAATATTCTTGTGTTCATCGACATACAGGGTCACCAAGGTAGAATTCTGTAGAACTGTGTAGTGTGCTTGAGACCAAGAATGCCCGTCCCTACATATTATTGAGTCCGCTCCTAGCGTGCCTTTTCCAGTCAGTCTCCCCTCATACCGCGATTGAGGGAGACCAATCTTCTTAAGGTCAGGAATGAAGTCAAAACAAAACCCAATGACATCCTCTGTTTGATGGCCCATGGAGATGCTTCCTTCTGGCCTAGCGCAGTTACGAACATATTTCTTTAAGACTCCCATGAACCTCTCAAAGGGGAACATATTGTGTAGAAATACAGGGCCCAGAACGACAATCTCGTCGACTAGATGAACTAGGACGTGCGTCATGATATTGAAGAAGGATGGTGGGAACACCAGCTCAAAACTAACAAGACCATTGCACCAAATCACTCCTTAACCTTGGTAGGATTTCCGGATCGATCACCTTCTGAGAGATTGCATTGAGGAATGCACATAGCTTCACAATCGCTAATCGAACGTTTTCTGGTAGAAGCCCCCTCAATGCAACTGGAAGCAGTTGCGTCATAATCACGTGGCAATCATGAGACTTTAGGTTCTGGAACTTTTTCTCTGCCATATTTATTATTCTCTTTATATTCGACGAGAAGCCAGACGGAACCTTCATACTGAGCAGGCATTCAAAGAAGATTTCCTTCTCTTCTTTGGTAAGAGCGTAGCTGGCAGGACCTTCATACTACTTTGGATGCATGCCGTCTTTTTCATGCACACGTTGCTGTTCCTCCCGTGCCTCCGGTGTATCTTTTGTCTTCCCATACACTCCCAAGAAGCCTAGCAGGTTGACGCAAAGATTCTTCGTCACGTGCATCACGTCGATAGCAGAGCGGACCTCTAGGTCTTTCCAATATGGTAGGTCCCAAAATATAGATTTCTTCTTCCACATGGGTGCGCGTCCCACATCGTCAGTCGGAACAGATAGTCCGCCAGGACCCTTTCCAAAGATTACTTGTAAATCATTGTCCATATCAAGTATGTGATCACCAGTACGGAGGGCGGGCTTCTTCCGGTGATATGCCTCACCTTTGAAATGCTTTCCTTTCTTTCGACATTGATGGTTGGTCGAAAGAAATCGACGATACCCCAGGTACACATTCTTCCTGCATTTGTCCAAATATATACTGTCGGTGTCATCTAAATAGTGTGTGCATGCGTGGTATCCCTTGTTTGTCTGTCCTGAAAGGTTACTGAGAGCAGGCCAATCGTTGATGGTTACAAACAGCAACGCATGTAGGTCAAATTCCTCCTGTTCGTTCTCATCCCACACACGTACACCTCTTCCATTCCATTGCTGTAAAAGTTCGTCAACTAATGGCCTTAGGTACACATCAATGTCATTGCTGGGTTGCTTAGGGCCTTGGATGAGCACTGGCATCATAATGAACTTCCGCTTCATGCACAACCAAGGAGGAAGGCTATACATACATAGAGTCACAGGCCATGCGCTATGCTTGCTGCTCTGATCCCCAAAAGGATTAACGCCATATGCACTTAAACCAAACCATACGTTCCTTGGGTTATCTGTAAAGTCGTTCCACTTTCTCTCGATCTTTCTCCACTGCGACCCGTCAGCGGGTGCTCTCAACTTCCCGTCTTTCTTACGGTCTTTTATGTGTCATTGCATCAACTCGGCATGCTTTTTGTTTCTGAACAGACGTTTCAACCGTGGTATTATAGGAGCATACCACATCACCTTGGCAGGAACCCTCTTCCCGGTGCGCTGGCCCTCAACATCACCAGGGTCATCTCTTCTGATCTTATACTGCAATGCACCGCATACCGGGCATGCGTTCAAATCCTCGTACGCACCGCGGTAGAGGATGCAGTCATTAGGGCATGCATGTATCTTCTGCACGTCCAATCCTAGACGGCATAGAACCTTCTTTGCTTCGTACGTACTGCCGGGCAATTCGTTATCCTTTGGAAGCTTCTTCTTCATTATTTTCAGTTGCGAACTAAATCCCTTGTCAGATACACCATTGTCTACCTTCCATTGCAGCAATTCCAGTGTGGTACCGAGCTTTCTGTTGTCATCATCGCAATTTGGGTACAACCCCTTTTTGTGATCCTCTAACATGCGATCGAACTTCAACTTCTCCCTTTCACTTTCGCATTCTCTCTGTGCATCAACAATGACCCGGCGAAGATCATCATCGGGCACATCGTCTGGTTCCTCTTGATCTTCAGCTTCCCCCATTGCAGCATCACCGTATTCAGGGGGCGGGTAGTTGTCATCATCCTCTTCTTCTTCATTGTCTTCCATCATAACCCCTCTTTCTCCGTGTTTGGTCCAAACATTATAGTGTGGCATAAAACCCTTCTCAAGCAGGTGGAAGTGAAGGGTTTTAGAGTTCGAGAAAGCCTTCGTATTCTCACAGACAGTACATGGACAATGCATAAAACCATTCTGCTTGTTTGCCTCGGCCGCTTCGAGAAAATTATGCAGGCCCTTAATATACTCGGAGGTGCGTCGGTCACCGTACATCCATTGCCGGTTCATCTGCGTGCGTTATATAGTTCTCATTATTGAACAACATATAGCTCTCTAGAGCATCTAATTAAAACATACATTGAAACTATGTAAAAAATTTAAATGCAACAACAAATGCGATCATAACCGCAACTAAGGTACCAATTGATCCAATGGCATAATGATACCAAGCCTCAGTATGAATGGCATATTTTTTAATCTTTCTAATCTTCAAGCGCATTGCATCCATCTTGATCTTGTGATCGTCGACGACATCGGCAACATGCAACTCCAACTTCATCTTCTCCTCTTCAACTCTTTGTAACTTTTCTTTCAAGTAATTGTTTTCTTTTTCAACCAAATTTAACTTCTCGACTAGTATTTCTATGTCGGTTGGAATTTCCGGTTCACATACCTCCTAGATTAAACAATCTATGTCATGTTGGTCGGCATAATTGTCATAAACACTAAATAAAACAAATAGTTATAAAAGATAATATATACCACATCCGAATCATAGACAGGACGAGGGTCGACGGAGGCGGATACCAAAACCATCGTACTATATAATAACAAACAATAATAAAAGTAAGAAAATTACACAAGTATCTTTCTAAATCATACAAGTAAGAACTTTTTTCTTTAAGAAAGAAGATAAGAAGAAGAGGCTAACCATGGTGGTGCCGGCGCCGAGATGGGCGCGGGCGATCGACGGCGGTGAGGACGGGGACGGGACAGGACGGACCGCCAAACCTAGACAAATCTTGAGGAAAATGGAGCTTGGACAAGGAGCTTCGAGAGGAGAAAGCTTAAGTGTGGCTCGGGCATTTCATCGAACACCTCATGTGCATAGGAGGTGAGCTAGAGCACCACAAAGCTCTCCCACGACCGGCCAAAAAAACAGAGCACTGCTCTGCTCGCGGGCAGGGGGTATATATAGGCCAACCATTGGTCCCGGTTTGTGGCTGGAACCGGGACTAAAGGACACCATTTGGTCCCGGTTCCAGCCACAAACCGGGACCAATGGTTGTGGGCCAGGAGCGAGGCCCATTGATCCCGGTTCGTGTCTGGAACCGGGACCAAAGGGGTCAGACAAACCGGGACCAATGGCCCACGAGGCCCGTCCGGCGCCCTGGCCTCACGAACCGGGCCCGATGCCCCCATGGGTCCCGGCTCGTGAGTGAACCGGGATTAATGGGATTTCAGGCCTGGACCAAAGCCATGTTTTCTACTAGTGGGGGTTCCAAATTTGAGGGGAGAGGGGTCTAAGATATGGAGGTGGAATGGAGAGAAGGGGCCAACGGTGGGTACTTCATATGAGGTGGGGGGGGGGGGGGGGGTGGGGGGAGAGCGTCCGGCTGCGGCGGAGGCATCAACGGCACCCATGCATGCTTGACCCTTTCCCCCTGCATGGAACAAAGGTAGGTGGCAAGTGACGAGTAGCCCGAAGGTGCTCGCAACATGTACATTAGCCCAATACGTTACCAAATACCTGTGATAGGCAACGAGAGTGTGGTTTTTCCCTTCAGTGATAAGTGGGCGACTATTGTTAAATTTGACATTTGATTAAAAAGAAATTAAAATTGAAGTCAGCCAAATTGGATTTTTTTCGTAGATAGTATGCGGCAATTACATATGATTCAGAAAGATTGCTACACTGTGTATAAGCTTTTTCCTGGTTACTTAGTAGAAAGTTCGAAGCAATGAAACCCAAAAACTTGCCTAAAACTTTGTATTTTGTTGCCTCGATGTCCCAAAGAAGCGAGGGCTCAAACATATTAGATTCAAGTAGATACAATTACCTACATAAAAAGATTCTAGGTTGCCTTCTTTTTTATCCGGTGACTTATAACTTAATGTTCTAGTGTTTCCTTTCTCCGCGATTATTTATTGTTTTTTCTATGATTTTCTTCATGTCTAAATGATGCTTCCATGATGCTCCTCTATAACTGCAACGACTGTGAAGATACCTCCTAGTCAGGGCAGGATAGTTGGTTGGCGTGGGTGTTTTGTTGTTTTGGTCGTTTTGGGGTAAATGACTGCTCGAATTAGTAATATACTCTCTTCATTTCAAATCACACTCCTCTCTATTTGACCAAATTTATATAGAATAACATCAATCACTATAGTAACAATACTGTATAATTAGATTCACCATGAAATATATTTGGAAAACGTTCTAAATTAACCGGTTGATTTTCCGTTCGCGTAAACCGCCTTGCACTCCAACCACGTGTCTCTCCGTGGGCCCACATATCGCTCCCTCTTTTCCCACCTTATCTCCTCCACAGCCGTACCTTTCTTCGCTCGCTCTCTCTCCTGTATCCCACTCCCTCAACCAACGAAGCATCTGGCAGCGCCGCCGCAATTCGCCGTCGCGTCGCAGCCTGTGTTTTGACTTTCGGCCGAGAAAAACGAATTTTGGCCGAATTTCGGCCATCTCGGCCTGGGGCGAAATCTATCTTCCGCACCCGCAGGAGCCGGTGCACTCGATGCTGCATCCGGCACCCGCCGTAGCCGATGACGCTACACCGCATCGTCCTCGCAATGCATCGCAGCTTTTTCGACGTGGCCATGGCCGCCCCGCTGCGTCGCAGCTTCCGCCATTGCCGCTGCGCTAAGTCACAGCACCCGCAGCCGGCAACGTTGCATCGCAGCAATCCGTCATGGCCGCCGCGTTGCGTCGCACCACCGTCACCGGCAACGTTGCATCGCAACATCCGCCATGGCCATCGGCGCTGCATCTCAGCTTCCACCGTCGTGACCACGCGCTGCGTCGCAGCTCCCGCCGTGGTTGCCACACTGCGTCGCAGCACCCGTCGCCGCCGTTGGATTTCCGCGGGAGGCCGTCGGTGTTGGGATGATGCTCCGTCGAGTCTGACCAGCGCTGCAATGGAGCTCTGCCGGGGCTACAATCAAGCTCGCTGAAGCTGCAATGAAGCACACCGGAGCTGCAATGAAGCACGTCGGAGCTGCAGTGAAGCACCGCGGGGCCGTTGAGAAGCTTCATCGGGGCTGCAATGGAGCATCGCCGGGCGTCACTGGTGCTTCGCGCAACACGCCGTGCTGCCATGGAAGCTGGTGTGCTGAAGCTTTTTTTGCTGCAGATGCCACGGGGTGCACGATGGAAGAACAGAGAGGAAGACGACGGTTTCGTTTGCTGCCATCGAAGGGCCATCATCTGTCACATCGGACGGCTAGCCAGACGGAGAAATCATCCGGCTGATCCGTAGCAGCCGCCAATATATTTTTATACTTCCTCCGATTCATATTAATTGTCACAACTTTAGTCAAAGTTGTACTAAAGCTGCGACAATTAATTTGAATCGGAGGGAGTAATTTATTTCTTTGTTGTGATATAAATTTCTTTACGAACTTGATCAAAGATAGAAAATTTGATTTAAGAAGATTAAATGCACGGTATATTTTATTTTTAAGCATGTTTCACCGAAGGAAAGAAAAATGAAGGGGGGGAGGGGGAAGAAGAGGAGACGGAGGGGCGGGGGCAGTAGGAGCAGGGCCCAGTCCGGCATGCCGAGTACGGGCAGTAAACGGTTCCGATACCGACTGAGTCCAGAGGCAAAGAAGGGCTCGCCCGGCCAGGGTTCCTCTTCCCCTTCTTTATACAGATTGTGATTGCGCTCCCGGTCATCAAGGCCATGGCAGTTCACGAGGGGCGGGAAAGTTGATGATTAGGTCGTGCACTGCTGTCAAGTCTACGGAGGCCGGCGACAATGCTTCGGTGAGGATGGCAGCCACGGCATCCAGCTACAAAGAGGGTGAGCAGCTTCCCGAGCGATGTATCCATCTTTCGACGTCGGCGGGACAAGAGCAGCCACGATCTTATGATCCGCTCGGGATAGGAGCAGCGATTGACAAGGAGGTGAAACTGTCAGCCGTCTTCCCCAAGGAGAGTGTCGATGCATCCATTGACCCTGAGGCGACAGCAGAAGCAGAATCAGCATTAGGAGGCATCAAGGGCATGTTTCGGGTGCCAGCGGAAGATGTCAAGCTCATCCTGTCCCTGAAGAGAGACGACCTTCCCAGCATCGACTACCTAGACGACCTAGCTGACCTATACACTCCGGAGGAGATTGCCCAGAGGAGGCGGCGCCACCAGTGCGATCTGGAGCTGTTAAAGAGGATTGACGACGACTTTGAGGTGTACCAGTGATAGACCCACGGGATCGGGGAGGCTAGGATTGCGGCAACAGTGGCAGTAGGAGATGGGGAATTACCTTCTCCTTGCGATGATGAACTCCCGCCGGTGGCCATGGTGGGATGGTGGCGGCGGTGAGTGGACAGAGAGATGGCGAGGTGGTGGCGGTGATTCCCGTCAGCACTGCACTAACCCTAGATCGGTAGGGGATGTAGGTGGGGTGTACGGCGTGGTGACGAACTTCATGTCGCGAGTCGCCGGCCCCCACCTCTTTATATAGTGCAGGTGACAGGGGCCCGTCAACCATAGTGGGTTGAGCGCCCCCGATCAGGGCGCGGATCTAAGGGCCCGGTGGGCCGTTGGGCCCACACGGTGGAGATCATCCTAACATTCTCCCCCTTGATCTCAACTTTTACTTTTGACCTTATACTTTTACTTTACTCGTTTCATAACAGATCAATAGATAGGACATGTTTCATCGTCACAGCTCAATTGCCGATAGAATCAGACAGCCACAACGTACCTCTCTGTTTTGAAACAAATTCTTTAACCTTGGGCCCTTTATTGTCCGGAAATCTTAGACTATACCATAAAACCCATGTCGACTGTGTGTTCTCCGAACACACTGGGCGGTAAGCCTTTAATAAGCAGATCTGCAAACACTTGTCTGTTGCTTTTATGCTTCAAGCATTTCTACATAATTCCGGACTTTCTCCTTTACAACGCATAACTCTGTGTCAGTGTGTTTGGCATCAACACTTGACTCGTTGTTATAGGAGCGAAAAACTTAAAATGGTTATCACTGTTGTCAACCATTATCAACTCCGGGTACAGGTCTCCTTAACCATTTTGCATGTCCCTCAGCCTCATATCAAGCTATAACATATCTTTGCATCACATTGATGATAATTGTTTCATTCTTTGGAGCTTTTCCACACAAAAACTCCAAGTGTGAAACTTAGCGACAATTCTGGATTTCGCTATACATTTCACAAGTCTTGTCTTTGTACTCACAATCTTTTTAGAGCACTTATTTCTTTCAGCATGAGGCCGATATCTTTGACTCCATTCCAGTGATCTATATATGGACTGGACATTGCCAAAACAACCCGGATACGTGAACTGTGTCAGGGTAATATATTGAGCTTCCAACAGCTGAAGCATACGGTACCATATCCGTTTTCAATCTTTTCTCATCAACTTTTGGAACACCATAGTTTCCAGTTCCATTACCCTTGACTATAAGAACAGGCGTAGGTTTTCTCGCATGCATCCTTTAGAGACCTTTCTTAGCATGTCCATGCGACATTCACAATACCCCCTTTTATTCTTTTCTTGGTGAATCTCAATACTTATAATGAGAGACACTCTACCGAGAACATTCTTTTGAACTTTGAGGACAAGAACTTCTTTTCTTCTCCTGCAGTAGATTGACATCACCACTAGCAAGTAGGACGTCATCCACATGCACAGGATTAGGAAATGAATTTCCCATTCTATAACTTTGCATGAATACAATTGTCCTCTCATTTTCTCTAACCCAAAATAACATCTGATTCTTTTAACTTTAAATGCCACTGTCTAGAGACTTGCTCTAGTCCATAAAAGACTTCTTGAAGCAGTATCCCTTGTGTTCTTTACTTTCATCTAATGTAACTCAGATCATGATGTCGATCATGATGTGCCACTAACACACATTGTAATCTATTCATTCTCTTTGCACAAAATCTTTCGATTTAAGTCGCGCTTTACACCTTTACATATTTCCTTTGGAGTCACATTGACCTTGTAGACCCTTTACAGCCTACTGTTTTGGCTCCATTGGAAATTTACTTATGAGTCCCAAACATCGTCGGGATTCACCAATTTTATTTCATCTCACATAGTCTCTTATCATTTAGACAAACATACACTTCTCAAAGCTCGATTGAGCGCTTTAAATGAGGTGGGATCAACCTCCATTTGAATTTCACTAGCATAGACTTTATAGTAATCAGAAGTATCTGATTTTCTCATTCCTTGAGACCATCTGTGTCTCAGGTACTGGCACTTCTTTTCATATGGGACTGTTGTTGCTCTGTCATTGCCAAGAGGCAAATTAATTGTATAGTCTTTCATTTCCAAGAGGCAATAGGTTTTACAGGGACCTTTATCACAAGATCCATGTTTACTCATTCCTCCTTTATAGAGCTAACAACAGGTGTTGTATACGTCATACAACATGCTCCCCCAGATACAATCTATTCGAGTCTTAGGTATTTTCATACCATGCTCCCCCAGATTACTCCATCTTCACTAAAAATGGCGTATCTTTAAACTTTATTATTTGGGTTTATTCTGTTAAAACTTTCTTCTTTATGGCACTTTAAGCACCGTCTTAGTATTCCTTAGTGTGCTTTCGAAACTATAAAAGATCCAGGAATACAACTATTTCTTTTCTTTAGGGGTATTATCATTATGACCGTCGTACTCCCCCAGACGATCACATTCTTCATAAATGGATATCTCATATTTCTTTGATCATTATGATCGTCGTACTCCCCCAGACGATCACATTCTTCATTAATGGATATCTCATGTTTCTTTCGCCCCCTCGAAATGTGGCAAGAACTTTTCTGCCACAATTTCGAAAAACCATTCATAACTCTTGTGAATTGAGGAAACTTCGATTATCTACTTCATTTATCTGATTACTTCATACGTAATGAAGTTATCTGTTAACTGGTATGGGAGTACTTTTTCCTCATTCCATTTCAGAAACTCAACAGAGTTCTTTATCATTAGTACTTTTGCAAGTCACACTTGCATATCATTCTTATCTTTAGGTTCGTCTGTAACTTCTATACTCTTTGGATTTATTGAGTGCTTAATGACCGTTACACATAAGGTGTACAGTCGATACTAGGAAAGCATAATAGCTACTCCATACTTTTCTCCCAGAGTGGGACACATTAAAAGCACATGAGTCATCATGTCTTTCTCCTGTCATACAGGATAAGTCTGGGAAAATTTCTGCCGCCATACGGGTTACGCAGGTATTTTCCCAAACTTTTCTTGCCATGCGGGTTTTATCATAATCATCTTTTCCCGCTATGCGAGTAATTCCCTGTAAGGGACATAAATGCCAGAATTGGCTCTTTTGACTGCATATTCAATCATCAAATTCAGAAATAAATCCGAATGCTCTTTGACACACATGCTTGATCCGACGTTGGTCAAATTAAACACGCATGTTGCTTGTTTCAACTCAAATCATGTTGACTGAAAAAATCTTCTTCATAGAGAGTACATGAAAGACATTCGTCAACCAAAACTCTCAATGATCTATCTCTTTTCTTTTGAAGCCATTCTTTAGAGAGAACATACTCCCTCACGTTATGACCTTTCTTGGTCATCTTTCAGGTCACAAGTACCCAGCCATTCGCTTTCACGAATGAAAGCATGGAAAACTTTTAGTCTCAGAAAAATTAGCCAATAATCAACAATAATGAGCATAAAATTAACCCCATGTTGGTCTGGTTAAAAAAATATGTACATTAAACTTTTAAAACTTTCTTTTATATTCTAAATCACCGTTGGGCAGAATTAGAATAAAACATCATCCTTCTACATTAATTCCATATCACCGTTGGGCGGAAATGGAAATAATGCATATAACTCATAAACAATGTGATGATAGTATTTCTATTAAACAACTTTGCTAAGAAATAATCATCATCATCAACTTTATTGCAGCGGGAACAAGAAATATACATTTCTCTAGCTCAAGAGCATTTCTTGATCTTTATGTGTTCTCTGAAAATTGATCACTTTGATACAAAATTTATCAGAGATTTTAGCTTTGAACATAAGACTCATAGAATTATAGTACTGTTATCATCAACGTTGGTCAGAAAATAACAATACCATATTTTTAACTTTAAAACAAATATCTTTCTTTTGTCATAGCGGAAACTATCTGAATCTGATTTCACCCACAGGGGAAAAACATTGCTAAGAACAGTTCTTCCAATTAAATTTTTCCGTTGGTTCCAATTTAATTGGAGGATTAAACTTTTACTTTGCAGCGGAAACTTTACAATATTCTTTTCAGAAACAATTCTGTACTCTTTTACTCTCTATGCAATTTTAACCGGTTGGTTCAAAATTGAATTAGAGAAGCAACAATTTAATCTTTCACAGTGGAAAAACATGAATAAAATTCTTGAAAACAACACTGTTCAGAAGCAATTCTTTGCTTTTCTATTTTCTAAACAAAAAAATTCTTTGAATAATTTGAATAGAAAATGAACTGTGTGAACTTTGCCCAAAACACTGGACAGAAAAAGCAAATAAAAAACTGTAGCTCGGCCTGGCCTCGGCCCAGCACGCGAGTCCCGCAGCGGAAGCTAGCCGGCCCACGGCCTGCTCGGCGCGCCGCCGGCCTCCCCCCGAAACGCCGCCCTGGGCGAGCTCTTGCGTAGCCTGCGCTCTGTGGCCTGGTCAACTTTCGGCCCAAGGCCCGCCAGACGAGCTAGGGTTTGGGGCCGGCTGGATCCTGGCCGTCCGCGCGATCGGACGGTTGTCCGCGGCCCTCGCTGGGGCAAAACAACCTGACCGGCCGATCCGCCGAAACCGCCCCGTTCTTTTCGCTCGCCCACCTTTCTCGCCCCCGCATGCTCTCTGTCCCGTGCGACCTGCAGCGGCCGGCCGCCGCCGGTGACGAACGACGAGTGCCGCCGCGCCACGCGAGCCTGCTCCGCCCGAACCCCCTCCCCTCCACTTTCTTTCTCTCCACCGCCGCCATGTAAAACGAGAGAGAGAGAGAGAGAGAAGGGCGCGGCCGCGGCCCCCTTCCTCTGACCCTGCGCTCGACGGTGAGAGGTGCGACCACTGTGGCGTCGTGGCCTCTCTCTTCGCCGGTAGCGCGTTTGCCCTAGCGGCAGGCGCGCCGCCGTCGAATGGAGAGGTGGCGGTGTCCGTTTTACTCCCCGGCTGCTCTTCTTCCCGCGCCTCCAAGGATGCGCACGGGATAGAGAGGAGCGGCGCGGCCGTGGTGGCGGCGCACTGTTGCC
The DNA here is from genome assembly GCA_039707655.1 of Elymus sibiricus. Taxonomy (NCBI): domain Eukaryota; kingdom Viridiplantae; phylum Streptophyta; class Magnoliopsida; order Poales; family Poaceae; genus Elymus; species Elymus sibiricus. The sequence goes on along the minus strand of CM077675.1, from coordinate 44,510,188 downwards.
GGTGAGATCTTTTCCCTTCTCCCCTCTTGTTCTCTTTTAGGGTTAGGGTTTCTTTCGGGTGGGGATTTCTTTTCTTTTCTGTACCGAAAATCCTAAACCAATCTCTGGCTGATACCATTGATAGACCCACGGGATCGGGTAGGCTAGGATTGCGGCAACAGTGGCAGTAGGAGATGGGGAATTACCTTCTCCTTGCGATGATGAACTCCCGCCGGTGGCCATGGTGGGATGGTGGCGGCGGTGAGTGGACAAAGAGATGGCGAGGTGGTGGTGGTGCTTCCCGTCAGCACTGCACTAACCCTAGATCGGTAGGGGATGTAGGTGGGGTGTACGGCGTGGTGACGAACTTCATGTCGCGAGCCGCCGGCCCCCACCTCTTTATATAGTGCAGGTGACAGGGGCCCGTCAACCATAGTGGGTTGAGCGCCCCCGATCAGGGCGCGGATCTAAGGGCCCGGTGGGCCGTTGGGCCCACACGGTGGAGATCATCCTAACAACCAGAACCAGGTACGCGATTCGATTCAGAACCATGGCTACTTTGAGGTTGACTACGACTACCTTGAAGAGAGGAAAAAGATCAACGCATGGACCAAGGCACAGTGGGCGAAGATCAAAGAAGATGTCAAGGTCACAGTTTGTGCCGCTGATGCTGATCAAGCGACACAGGGTTACATCGACTATGTCGACTCGGATGATGATGATGCTTCTGAGTATGATGATGATTCTGACTCTCAAGATGAAGACTGATTCCCTCAACGATGGAGAGACAACTGGACATGCCTATATGGCGTAGTATTGGGGTTATCTATCTATTTTATAGACCCATCCATGCTCTCTCTTTATTATGTCTGTATCTATCTACGTTATTGGTACTTGCCCGGTTGAAAAACAAAGTACAAATATGTTCTCCTATGGCAATGTAGTCATTCTTTTTTGCTATTACAAATGTGCTTGCTGGTGCGCTCTTTATTCGACCATCTTTTAGCCTTCGAAGTTTCAGACCACTCTTTGTCACAGTTTTTTACACCTGTTCTAGATTTTACAGACCCATCACGAAAACTCAAAACTGAGTGATTCTTTTTGAATTGAAAATCTCAAGTCAATAAGCATCTTGAGTAAAACATCGTAAAATTTGGTTTAAAATCAGAGGAAAAGTTGAAGAAAAATGTTTCAATGTACTCTGTTTTGGAGATTATATTCTGTTGTCAAAACCTACTGCATATCATCTGCTGCTCTTAGTTGTGTAGCATTGTGAAAATGTTAGTGTTCCAAACCCGCATTGCTAGTCCAATCTATCCTCGGACAAACGCAGTACCGTCGTTGAGCATTTGTTGAACTTATCTCTCGGAATTGATTATTGATAACATTGCTACTTACTTTGGCTTTACCAAGTTCTAAAGATTACTACACCGTGCAGTTTGACATCCCCCCTGGCAGTCCCTCTACCCAATCTTTGGAGGTAATTAACACCATTGGTTAGTTTTATGTTCGCTGAAAGGAGTTTGTGGAACAACTAGTAACATGGATGGACGATACATTTCCATGGATGGAAAAAAGAGTAAGAGTGCGTAAAATAAAAAACTGTTTTATAAAGGTCTGCATGGGTGATCGGAAAAGTAGAAAATATGAATTTGACATTTTATATGCGGTGCTCACTATTGCCACTAGGCTCTGTTGGGTGCAATTACTGCTACATATTGTTGTTTTCATCTGGTTGAGACTTAAGGGAAGATGCATGGCAGGAAGTTGCAAACTTGAAAAGCTCCAAATTAGAAGTGCAATGCAGGGAAGAAAGTGTTCGTTCAAGAGCATTTTCACTTAACCGTGTCGTCTTTGTAGTTCACTTGATAAGCGGAAACTCATATCCAGTTGTATGGATAAATTGCCACAAACAACTTATGTATGTGTGCCGATGGCAATAGATCAATTGAAAGAGGAGTCTGAGCTGCATGGTTGTCTGCACTTTTTCAGCCCGCCATAGGTTTCACGATCCCGGTATCGACTTGAGGCTTGATATGGCAAACAAAAGCAAATGGAATGAACAAGGGAGGAACTAAATCCGAATGCAGTGTGTTCTATGTTGGGTTCAACCCCGTCTCCTGGCAAGCCCCATGAGAATGACTGCTCATGGGGTGATCCCAGATGGGGCCCATGTGTTGACTACACATGGGGCGTCCCGTACCGCACGCCTACGTAAAAAATCATGACATAGACGGCATGGTAGTGTACAATGGTATTCAACCACTCCCGTGCTGCGTCATGGAGTGGTCTTAGTCCAGGTAGTTGGTAGACCCTAGATGTAGTATTTTCTATTGCTCCGTAAGCTACAAAGGGTGAATACAACGCTCCAACGCGGAGCCAAAATACAATGTCCTCTCCTTTCTCTCTCTCCCCTTCCCGGAAATTTCGGCTCTGGCGTCCGGCAAAGCTCCTTTTGGGCTAACATTCTACTCCTGCAGAAAATATGTATTCAGATCCCTCGTTATATTCTAATACGTGTACTAATTAGCACCATTTTTTGGGTAATAATAAGCACCAAATTAAAGCTAATAAATGAAATATATGATATGGGCTATGATTCCCTTTTTGGTTCCTCCTCGAGTTCACCTCCTCTTTCTCACACTTCTTGCATCCGTTTCTTTCCTTTTTTTTGTATGATTTATTCCCGCTTTATGCATAAGTTTTCTACAAATATATGCGGTCACCGTTTTTTCATACCTATGTGATGAACATTTTTATACAAATATGTGACGAACATTATTTTTAGAAATATGCGATGGACATTTTCACGTATACGGGAAATATTTTTTAAATACAAATGAACATTATTTAAATATGCCTTGAATATGTTTAAAATAGACATTGAATATTTGTAAATACACAGTATTTTTTTAGAAATACACGATGAACAATTTTAATATTTGTTGAACCCTTTTTCAAATACACAATGAAGTTTTATTCAAATATGTGTTGAACGCTTCTTCAAATATCCGTTGAACACTTTTCAAACACTTGATTAACACCTTTTTGCGTACACAATGAATATTTTTTCGAATACATGATGACCATTTTTTTCCATATGAGCGTGACGCAAAAACGCTTCACGCCTGAATTTTTGTTCTTCAATCCTCTAGTCTTTGACATCATTTGCCCTGTCTCGTATCCATTTCTTTCTTTCCTCTTTCAACAAAATTGCGTGTCCGCTGCATTGGGAGTCGCACACGTTCTGGTCAACCTTGTCCTTCACGTGATCAATCTCTCTAGCGATGGCCAGCACCGGTGATTGTGGAGTTGACCCCGCCGTGGCCTCTAAGAAAGGCGAGATGCAGTCTCCATTACCCTCGTAAGGGTACTACGCGTCCTCGGAGGGCTCTGAGGAGTATCTAATTAACAGACGCTGAAAAAAGGGAGGACTCCCACGCGCGTACACTAGTACATAACAGGGTATTGGTCCAGGCCGGGCCAGCCCATTAGTCCCGGTTCAGTCACGAACCGGGACCAATGGGTGCAACAGTCCCGGTTCGTGAGGCCAGACGGCCGGGCGGGCCACGTGGGGCATTGGTCCCGGTTCGTCTGGAACCTTTGGTCCCGGTTCCAGACACGAACCGGGACCAATGTGCCTCGCTCCTGGCCCACAATCATTGGTCCCGGTTTGTGGAAGGAACCGGGACCAAATGTGTAACCGTTCGCCTGGTGCGCGCCCCTTTAGTCCCGGTTGGTGGTTCAAACCGGGACTAAAGGTTCGAACGTCTCGCATCCCACGACGTTTCGCGCTCCGAGAAACAGGAAGATAAAGCAACTGTTCCTCGGCGAGGGCTACAGTAACTTTGCCCATTTCTCTTCTTCTCCTCTCTTCTTCCCCATATCTTCTACCATGAATCCAATCACTCGCTACGGGGAGGTGCTCGCACATGGCAGTACCAATCTCGATGTCGTCTACACGAACGACAGCGCCATGGTGCCGCATTTTCTTTCCCTTTTGCAGAAATGGCTTCAAGTGGCGGATGAGAAAGACAAGTTCATAGGACTTGATCTCGAGTACACGGCCAAGCAAGAAGATGTTGCCGTCATCCAGCTATGTTTCAAGAAACATGTCATGATCTTCCAATGGGCAAGGTGAGTTTTGAGGGTTTTCTTTTATCAATTAATAATTTATAGATTATTATGAAAATTGCATAGGATAGAAATATGTTCCATTTTGAATCCTATGGGAAAGATCAATATTTCTTTTAAGTTTGTAGTGAAACAATTTTCCTTGTTGCAAAACGTGGGAGAACATATATGTCATATAGTTAATTTAGGGTTTCTTCATCAATTCATAGGATATGAAAATTGCATATATATAGGATATATAGCAATATATATGTTCTATTTTGAATCCTATGGCAAAGATCAATTTCTCTTAAGTTGTAGTGAAATAATTTTCAATTTTTTTATGATATTACTGTTCACCGGGCTCAAATGAGCCCGGGAGCAAAAACTCTGCATCTTCCTCTTTTGTTGCAGCGAAATAATTTTCCTTTATATAGTTGCATATTATAATTCTGCCGAAATATACTTGTTGCAGCAGTATTTAACATTTGTTCCATTTTAATTTGTTGATGTTGCAGTAGTGACAAGCACTGCCCAACACTCATGGACTTCCTACGCAGCGGCATACATTTTGCTAGTGTTGATGTAAGTAATGACAAGCTGAAGATGAGGCGCAGCTTCGGTATTGAGATACCAGCTGGCTGCCTTATTGATATCCAAGACATATTCAGGCTTCAGTATGAGAGGACTTCGATGGCTTCTATGGCAGTCGCCTTGATCGACGACTATTACGGAGATATGAAGACCAAATTCCCCCGGGCGCAGCACAAAGAGTGGGAGAGGACCCCACTTCAGCCTATCAACATTGAGTATGCAGCAAAAGATGCATACGTTGCATATGAGTTGTACCGCAAGATTCGAACCGTGAACTATGGTCAGCGTCACCTCGCACCACCACCACCATTGGAATATTCTTCTGATTCAGACTAGCTAGTAGTGTTCGCTTGGACGAGTACTTTCTGTAATGGATATCTGAACTATTATATATATATTACATACCTCTCTAGCTATTATATATTTGTAGTGCTTTTCAATTCAGTTTTTTTCTTAAATTCCGATTGTGGCTGAGAACAAAATGCAACAAAAAAGTGGGTTGTCATTGTTGGCAAGCACGCACACCATGCCAACTTTCAACCTTTTCAGAGTTCATTTGTAGTGCTTTTCAATTTCAAGGTCATTTAGCTCAAAAAAATCATTAAATGCATGAAAAATACCAAATGAAGTCAGAAAGGGTTGAAAATTCATGATGTGGCTTTGAATGGTGCATTTTGAACACACGAAAAGCCTGGAGTTCAAATAAGTTCAAGAAAATGAAATGCCTTTTGTAACCGATGAGTTTCCGTCCGAAACCCCGATACTTCGAAAGGGACTGTCCGTTTTGTACACGAAGTGCATCCAGTTTTTGCCGTAACCCACTCAACTTTTTAGCACATGCTATGTGGGTGAAAGGTTGATACCATGCCAACTTTCAACCTTTTCAGAGTTCATTTGAAGTGCTTTTCAATTTCAGTGTTATTTAGCTCAAAAAAATCAGTAAGTGCATGAAAAATACCAAAATGAAGTCAGAAAGGGTTGAAAATTGATGATGTGGCTTTGAATGGTGCATTTTGAACACACAAAAAGTATGGAGTTCAAATAAGTTCAAAAAAATGAAATCCATTTGTAACAGATGAGTTTTCGTCCGAAACCCTGATACTTCGAAAGAGATTGTCCATTTTGTACACAAAATGCATCCAGTTTTTGCCATAACCCACTCAACTTTTTAGCAAATGCTATGTGGGTGAAAGGTTGATACCATGCCAACTTTCAACCTTTTCAGAGTTCATTTGAAGTGCTTTTCAATTTCAGTGTTATTTAGCTAAAAAAATCAGTAAGTGAATGAAAAATACCAAAATGAAGTCAGAAAGGGTTGAAAATTGATGATGTGGCTTTGAATGGTGCATTTTGAACAAACAAAAAGTATGAAGTTCAAATAAGTTCAAAAAAATGAAATCCCTTTGTAACAGACATTTAAGAATTTTCATAAAGAAATTTTTTGTTAGAAACTTTAGTAGCAAACTAAAATAACCACATCTGTTTTTGATTAAAACAGACATTTAAAATAACCTAAAACTTACCAAATTGAATATAATGATAAAACACAGTAACATTAAATAGCAGGAAAAAGAATCACTCAAAAATCTATTTTTTTAGTAAAGTTATTCACAAACTAGTTATTCACACCAATTTAAAAGAATTCAAATTTAAACTATTCAAATTTGGAAACTAATGGCACTAACAGAAAGTTTATAATTTTTGTGACCTAAAAGCAAAAAGAATTACTGAAAAACTGTAAGTAGAAACAAAAGAAAATAAATAAAGCAAAAAAGAAAACAAAAAAAGTAGAAAAAATTTAAAAAAAATGCCGCCTACCAGGTTGGGCCAGGATTCGGGCCCGCTGAAGGCCCACAGGCAGGGGTGTGTGCAATTAGGCCCGTAAGCCTGCTGTTGAGAGGAGCTCGAGAGGTGGTGCACAGCAGCGCTTATAAACCACTCTCGAGCCCTCTCAACTAGCGAGGTGGGACTAAACATTTGGCCCCGGGCAGCACCACACTTTGGTCCCGGTTGGTGGCACCAACCGGGACCAATGCCCACCTTTGGTCCCGGTTGGTGCCACCAACCGGGACCAAAGGTCCCTGTTTCCCGCCCTTTGGGCTGACGAAAAGAGACCTTTGGTCCCGGTTGGTGCCACCAACCGGGACCAAAGGCCCCTGTTTCCCGCCCTTTGGGCTGACGAAAAGAGACCTTTGGTCCCGGTTGGTGGCACCAACCGGGACCAAAGGTGGGCATTGGTCCCGGTTGGTGGCACCAACTGGGACCAAAGGCTCTGGGTATATAAGCCCACGCACTTAGCAGTTTCTCCAAATCGTGTTCTTCTCCGCCCGACGCCCTGCTCCTCGTCGCCGTCGCCGCCGAGCCCTGCCCCGACGCCGTCAGGCTGCTCCACCTCGCCGTCGTCGCCGTCACCGACGCCGTCCCCGCACCCACTGTGAGCCGCCTCGCTGTTCCCCTCCTCTCATCCTCCCCCCCCCGTGCCCCGACGCCGTCGCCCGCCGCGCCGTTCCCCTCCTACCTCCTCCCCCCCCCCCCCGCGCCCCGACGCCGTCGCCCGCCGCGCTCTGCTTGTCGCGCCCCGTCGCCCGTCGCCCGCCGCGCTCTGCGAGCCGTAGCTCTGCTTGTCGCGCCCCGTCGCCCGTCGTCCGCCGTCGGGAAGGGCCTCGCCGGCTTAACTCCGGCGACGCTGACGTGGCGCTGACGTGGCGCCGTCGTTCATGTATATGTTTTTTTCATGTATATGTGTATATGTTCATGTATATGTGTGTATATGTCCATGTATATATATATGTATGTGTATGTATGGATGGATGAATGGATGGATGTAACTATATGGATGCATGTAACTCTAAGTTAAAATTATTAGGAGTCTTAGGGAAAAATTAGTATGTGTATGTTAGATTATAGAAAAAAAATTGGTTTTATGAAAAATTAGTGATTAAACGATAAGAAAACGTTCTCATAGGAATTTGTCTCGACGTCGACGATGCCCGGCCCTCATCCTCGTCGTCGAGTGGTCCGCGAGAGCCTGCTTGATAGGCGCCATGTCCGGGACTGGGCTCCGCCGGGCTGGCACTGGGAGGTGCTACCTTCCTGGGCTCGGAGGTTGGTGAGGAATCCAGGTCTCGTCGTCGACCCGGAGCTTCTGTGGTGGCGGTCACGCGGGCCACTTTCGGTGCGGAGGGAGCGGGCCCCCGCGGAGGTGGTACGTCGCCGTGTCAGGGAGGAGGACGAGCACGTCCGTCGCTACGTGGCGGCGTTGGACGCCCGGTTCGACAATACCTGGCAGATTCTTCAGGGATCTCACCGGAGTTATGATCCGGTGATGGTTCCTTATCTTTGGGTGTCCACCGCCGGCGACTCAGAGACCGCTAGTGAACCTAGTTCACCGTCCTCCACTTTGGATTCTAGGATATTCGATCTGTATTAGTGATCTTATATGATAATATTCGAGATGTATTAGTTAATATTTGATGATGCATTAACTGGATTGTTCGGGATGATGTATTAGTTAATATCGAGTGCTTGTGATTTGCTAGTCATTGCGGCAAAACATAGGGAATTTTTTCTATGTCATTGCTCGATATATGGAACGGGTTGACTTCAGGTCTGTTTCGGCTCCTTGTGTGTCTTTCAGTGAGGGAGAGTGTCCACCATATATATATATATATATATATATATATATATATATATATATATATATATATATATATATATATATGAGAGAGGAAGAATCCCGACCGTTGTCGTGGGGGTCGCTTCTCCTTCGTTCCCGTGTGCTAGACATTTTGGTGTAATGCACTCGGGGACGAATGGAGGAGCCACCATCATCGACGGTCGCAATATCACAGGGAGTGCCCACCATATACGTGAGATGAGAGTTTAGAAAGCAAAGACTCGACAGACCTAAAGTCAACCCGTTGCATATTTTGAATAATAGTGATCTGTGTGTTGATCAGTTTCCTGGTAGTTGCCTTCGATCGATTTTAAATGTTTCAACTATGAACATAGGAAATGTCTGACGACGATAGCGAAAGGGAATTCGGTATGTGCGAACACTGCGAAGACGAGCGCGGTATGTGCGACACGACTCACCTAGTTGATGGTAGGCGCGCTTCAGCATCGTGCTGGATGAGACCTTCGAAGTGGATACAGTAAGTCACAACGACAAGTATTTTTTCGTAATTAAGCATGACTTCTGCTTCTTTTGCTTCAACTTATAATTTTAATTTTTTACTATTCTACTAGCGTATCCCCTGCCATGCAAGAAGATATGTCTTGGATAAGATTGGTTTCAATACTAAAGAAAGTATGGAGGTAAAGATAGTTCACTTGAGGACCGAGCATGGTTATACTTTTGCCGTAAAATTGTACAATGCAGACACCTACTCCTATTTTGAATGCAAAAGTTGGCAAGCACTATGCAAGGCTTATGCATTTGAGCCTAATATGCTTATCACCTTTGATATTCGTCCGGAAGATGAAATTGAAGGTAATATCGACATCTGGGTCGATGTGCAGACACCTCCAGTTCTACCATTATGTGAGTTTCTCAACCATATTTATTATGATTCCGATTCTGCCTCCTTGTGAGTTTGTTAAACATATTTATTATGTAATTTATATTGTTTATTTCAGAATAGTTGACAGCTTATTTCCATTGACAGCTTATTTTCATTCTTCAAAAAATGTACGGAAGATGGTAGACAGAACCTACTACACCGATGGCGCAGAATTAACTTGTCAGGAGAAAAATCATCTTATCACATTTATTAATGATCTTCAGAATTACAATACCTATTATCAAACTCCTACACATTATGGTCAATACGTGCCACTAGTGCACGTGTTGAACTACGGTAACATCCATGGAGATCGCATGGTAAGATTTTTTACTATTACGACATCCGTGCATCTTTTGCATAAATTATTTTTAAAACTAAACTACATTGTTAACTACGAAGTTATTACTATGTTTTTCAACAGAAAATCCCGAATGATTGTGTGCCTCATCTGATGTTTCCGAAAGGTCACCTTGATGTTATGAGCTTACTGCCACCAGGTCATCATATGCATCACTGTTGTCCATACCGGATTTCTAAAACCGATGAAGACATGACAATCAAAAATTGGAAAAAATGTATGGTCGATCGTAGGGAGCTACTTGGAAGCAACATTGTGCGACGTGCAAGAATTGGAGACAGGATAATCTCCATTCTCCATAATGGAGAGTCAGGGCCTATCTTGTTTTATGCTATTTTACCTAAGAGAGGCCGGGTAGTTAGGTCCTAGCTAATACTCATGATCATGTGCTAAGAATAATTAAGTATGGTTGGTTAGATGACTATGGTGATGATGATCTAGTATGACTTGTTATTATGATAACTTGTTGTTCGACCAATCTCTCCGGAGAAAGAGAGGTCGATCACTCCTCTCTGTATATGTTCATGACGATCTTATGTACTTACTGGTTCCTTCATTTGCTTACTACCTAGCGTGTCGAGTTCTCTCTATACGTATAGTACGTAGCGTCGACCAAGCACGGAGATAAGAGAGGTCACTTCTCTCTAGGTAGCTATTAGCTAGCTAACACAATATATGAAACCCCCAAATTAACCCTCCAAAACCCCCACCCCCCCCCCCCCCCCTTCAAAAAAAAAAACCCCAGCTCCTGAGCTGCTGACGCGTGGATGCTTATTGGTCCCGGTTGGTATTACCAACCGGGACTAAAGGCCCTCCTGCCTGGGCTCGCCGCAGCGGCCACGTGGAGCACCATCTGTCCCGGTTCGTAAGCGAACCGGGACTAAAGGTATTGGGCTTTAGTCCCGACCCTTTAGTCCCGGTTCCAGAACCGGGACAAATGGGCCTCTGGAACCGGGACAAAAGGGCCTTTTTCCACTAGTGGTAGTGGCAGCATCTGTGCTGCTAGTTGAAGCAATGGCTACGGGAGTGTAACATGTGGCGTTCGGGTCGGTGTTGGTGGGGGGGTCAGCAGCCCTGGATAAAGGATAATCGAGAACTAAATTACCTAGAAATGACAAAATTAAGATGGCAATAAGCTAATTTGCAGGGAAACTTCCTATGCTGCATGCCAGATTTTTAGCAAAACCCCAACATACACTTAAAAGCGCAATCCACCACAAGGGGTTTGTACTATTCAAGCCCACCAGGGTTCAAATCCTGGTGCTCGCATTTATTCCTGGATTTATTTCAGGATTTCCGGCGATGCGCATTCAGTTGGAGGCAGGGGCGGAGACAGGCCCCAGGCCGGGGGGGGCCAGGCCCGGGGCGTGAGGACCATTTCGTCCGTCTGTTGTTTCCTGACTCCTGCCCGTTCTTATCAATCTGCTCTTTCTCGTGATTGATCTATACTTTTGGCAAACCATGGTGACAGCACCGTGCCCGTCGCAGGCCAGTGGGGAGACGACGCCGTCGTGGCCTCCGTGGAAGTTTAGGTGCAGCTCCACCGCACTCGTCCGGGTAATAAGCACCCTCAGAGGGTTTGGAGGGGTATCTGACGGGTGCCGAGGAACGGGAGAGCTCCGATGTCTTGACAACGACAGTGTGGTCCCTCGCATTCGCAGCAGCGTCAGAGCGGGACCAGGATCATCGGAATATGATGGAGGACACCGTGGCGATGTGCCCGCTCTTCTGCGCCTGGGCCGACAGCTCCACCATGCACTTATTTGCCGTCTTTGAAGGCCATGGTGGCCCGCAAGTAAAATCCCCTCCTATTTCCTCCACATGCTGCCAGACTGCAGCAACTTGCATGACACCTCCAGGTCGAGTGGTCGACACGTCCAGGCCCTAGCCTACATGTTTGAATTTCTTGGTACGTGCTACATGGTAGTGCAAGTGTCGACCCTCTGCAGGGACCAGATGCATGTCATACCGGCGGAGGAGTTGGCCGGCGCGGCAACGGCCTACCGGAAGGAGCACCCGAAAAATGACGAAGAGACTGAGCATCGCGCATGGGAGGCCGCGCTGAAGCGGAGCTTTGAGCGGGCGGACGCACTGGGAATGGGGCCGTCGGAATCAGGGCTGCCCGTCATAGGGTCCACTGCCGTGGTGGCGTTCCTGGTCCACGGCGACTCCCGTGCCAACTGCAGTGACTCCTGTGCTCTGCCGCGCCGGTAACGCCATCCCGCTGTCCAAGACAACACGGTGAGATTAATTGCAACATGTATATTGTCTTTCGGTGAGCGTCCGGTCATACAAATTTGAGCTTGATGCGTCAATGCAGCTGGAGAGGCAAGATGAGCTCGCGGCATGAGAAAAATTGCGGCCATGTGATGAAACAAAAGTATGTGTTGAAGACTTTTTAACAAATATGTGATGCACATTTTTTCAGAAGTGTGCGATGAACATTTTTCCAAGTATACAGTGAATATTTTTGAAGTACAAATGAGCATTCTCTAAATACGAAGTACATATTTTTTTAATATACGTTGATTTTTTTTGTAAATACGTGGTTAACGTTTTTGAAATACACGAAGAATATCATATATGTGTGGAACTCTTTTTGAAATACAAGATGAACATTTGTTCAAATATGACTTGAACATTTTTTCAAATATCTGTTGAACTCCTTTTCAAGTACATGATGAACACTTTTTTGAATACATGATGAATATTTTTTTTCAAATACACGATAAACTTTTTTTCCGTACGAGTGTGGCGTAACAACGTTTCACGCCTGAACTTTTTTTCCTTCATCGTCCAGCCTTCCTCGTCTTCTACCGTTTCTCGCATCCGTTTACTTCTTCCCTTTCTCTACATCTACACCCTCTCTCTTCCAAGACAGTTTACTTGGTTTGCTCGTAGAGAAAATTAGTATCAGTTCCATTGTTTTTTTTCGATAAGGAGGTTATCCCCCGGCCTCTGCATCTCAGAACGATGCATGCGGCCACTTTATTAATAAGCAAACGGTTCAACAAAGTCTCCAAAGTCACAAACCGAAAAAAAGCTCACAAAGAGCTGGAAATAAGGAATTGGGACAGCCACAACCGGCGGCAAAAAATAGATAGTAAACTAAACACCTATCCTATTACATGACCGCCATCCAAACCGGTTGAAGATAGCCCGTGCTACCGTCTCCCAGCGGACAGACCCAGTAACCATACGCTCCCTGGCATCCATCGGAGTGAGTAGCGACCACATACGGATTAACGTTGTGGCCCGGAAGATAACCTGCAAGAAATCAAAATTTGTTGTTCTGTTAAAAACCAAATCGTTCCTGCAGTTCCATATAGCCCATAATAACGCACATACGCCTACACGGATGTGTCTCGCTGTTTCTATGTCGACTCCATTTAGCCACGCCCCAAATAACGTGTGAATGCTAGAGGGAGGATCAATATTAAACGCTATATGGATAGATCGCCATAAAATTTTGGCCAAAGGGCACTCAAAAAAGAGGTGTTTGATAGATTCATCATGATCACAGAAGCTACACCTTCTAGATCCAGACCAGTTACGTTTTGCCAAATTGTTCTTAGTGAGAATGACTTGTTTGTGGACAAACCACATGAACACTTTAATTCTTAAAGGCACTTTGACTTTCCAGATATGCACAGATCGAGGGATAGAGACCGAGTTAATAATATCCAAATACATGGACTTTACCGAGAACACGCCATTCTTGGTTAGTTTCCAGTGCAGCTGGTCTGGCTGTTGAGAAAGGTGGACATCCATCAATCTTCTCACAAGATGGAGCCAAGCTTCCCAACGGCTTCCCGCTAAGGTCCTTCTGAATTGAATATTTAGAGGATTGGACTGTAGTATTGTTGCAACATAGGCCTCTTTACGCTGAACAATATTATAGACAGAAGGATATTGGATAGCTAGAGGTGTATCCCCTAGCCATGTATCCTCCCAGAATCTCGTAGAAGTACCATTACCAACGATAAATTTTGTCCTGTGGAAGAAGGCAGATTTCACTCTCATCAGTCCTTTCCAGAAGGGCGAGTCGGTTGGTCTGACCGACACCTGTGATAAGGTCTTAGAATGAAGGTACTTATTACGCAGAATCTGGGCCCATGTGGCATCGGTCTCGGCAGATAACTTTTACAGCCATTTGCTGAGTAAGCACCTGTTCTTCACCTCTAAATTTTCAATTCCCATACCACCTTGGTCTTTTGGCCTACAAATAATATCCCATTTAGCAAGTCTGTATTTTCGTTTTAACTCGTCACTTTGCCAGAAAAAACGCGATCTATAAAAATCCAATCTTTTCCGTACCCCTACTGGTACCTCAAAGAAGGACAAGAGAAACATTGGCATACTCGTGAGCACCGAATTAATGAGAATTAGTCGGCCTCCATATGACATAAGTTTGCCCTTCCAGCAACTTAATTTCTTTTCAAATCGATCTTCAATACACTTCCATTCCTTGTTGGAAAGCTTGCGATGATGAATCGGAATGCCCAAATATGTGAAAGGCATCGAGCCCAACCCACATCCAAACAGTTGTTTGTAAGCTTCTTGTTCGTCTTTAGCTCTTCCAAAGCAGAACAATTCACTTTTATGGAAGTTAATCTTTAACCCCGACAACTGCTCGAATAAGCATAATAAAAGCTTCATATTTCTCGCTTTCGTTAGGTCATGCTCCATGAAGATGATAGTGTCATCTGCGTACTGTAGAATGGACAGTCCACCATCCACAAGATGCGGGACAAGACCACCTACTTGGCCATTTTCTTTAGTTCTTCCTATCAGAACTGTCAACATGTCTACCACTATGTTAAACAAGATAGGTGACATCGGGTCTCCCTGTCTTAGACCCTTGTGTGTCTGGAAATAACGACCTATGTCATCATTCACTTTAATTCCGACATTGCCTTTTTGCGTGGAAGTCTCTACCTGCTTTCTCCAGGATGGATCGAATCCTTTCATCCGCAAGGCCTGCTGAAGAAATGGCCACTTAACCTTATCGTACGTTTTCTCAAAATCCACCTTAAAAACCACTCCATCTAGTTTTTTCGTGTGGATATCATGGAGTGTCTCATGAAGGACCACAACCCCTTCAAGGATGTTTCCGTCCGGCATGAAGGCTGTTTGAGAAGGTTGCACCACACTATGTGCAATCTGCGTCAGCCTGTTAGTCCCCACCTTGGTGAAGATTTTAAAGCTGACGTTAAGAAGACATATCGGCCGGAACTGCTCAATCCGCACTGCCTCTGTCTTCTTAGGTATCAAAGTAATCGTTCCAAAATTTAAGTGAAATAGCTGCAAATGCCCAGAAAACAAATCATGGAACATTGGAAGCAAATCACCCTTAATAATATGCCAGCATTTTTTATAAAACTCTGCTGGAAAGCCATCCGGCCCAGGCGCTTCAAAATTCTTCCTCTGTGAAATTGCCTCAAACACCTCTTTCTTCCAAAATGGGGCGGATAAGATCTCATTCTCATCCGTCGCAAGTTGAGGAATATCCTCAACCCTGGATTCATCTAAGGACACAAAACTATCCTCAGGTGCCCCGAACAACTGCTTGTAATAATTGGTAATGTATAATTTTAAATTTTACTGACCCAAAATCGTCCCCTCATCTTGCTCGAGCTGGAAAATTTTCTTCTTGCGATGCTTGCCATTCGCAATCATATGAAAGAATTGCATATTATCATCCCCTTGGACGACTTTTCGCACTTTAGCTCTAAGCGCCCATTTCAATTCTTCCTCTCGCAGCAATTCTTTCAGTCTCAGCTCCGCCTCCACTTTAGCCTCCAAGTCTCTGGTATTTAAAATGGAGGACTCGGCCTTTAAATCTAAGGCATCAATAAGGTTAAGGAGCCTTTCCTTTTCGACCTTATAGACGCCGCTCAAATGTTTGGCCCAACCTCGAAGGAACTGTCTTAAATGTCTAATCTTATTCTGCCATTTTTCTACGTTCGATCTCCCTCCTGAAACTCTTGCCCACTCACGTGCAACCAGATCCAAGAAACCTTCTCTCTCAAACCATGCTAATTCAAAGGAGAAGATATTTTTATTCCCCACATGAGTCGCCTCCCCGGAGTCAACAAGAAGTGGGGTATGATCCGAGATCGCTCGCGTCAACACCTGGACCATCACCAGGGGAAACTTCTCCTCCCAATCCACACTGGTGAGAACACGATCCAACTTCTCATAAGTTGGAGTTGGCAGTGTGTTGGCCCAAGTAAATTTTCTACCTGAAAGCTCGATCTCCCTGAGATCCAGACTTTCAATAATAGTGTTAAACATGAACGACCATCTTCCATCCAACCAGAATTGGGAGCCGTTCATCTCCGCAAATACGAAATAAGTCAGTCAGAAAATCTGGCTTTAGCTCAGGCTGCGCAGCTCCATACACTGCCACGAGTGCCCAGTGGAACCCATCAACCTTCGACCTAACCCGAAATTTAACCGCAAATTCTCCCAGAAAAATGCTCCGAACCTCCAAGGTTTCGCACTTGACCCCAAGTAAAATCCCACCGGATCTTCCTCTTGGGGGTAAGCAGTGCCAATCAAAATCAACTCCTCCCGATAAGGTGCTAAGAAACTGAGAGGTAAAATTATCTCTACCAGTTTCAGAGAGGGCTATGAAATCTAACTTGTGCTCTATAGATGCATCCGCCAAAAACCTTCGTTTAGCCAAGTCCGTCAGACCTCTGCTATTCCAAAAGATTCCTCTCATTTTTTATCATGGAATTTTTTAGCAGTCCGAACTCTCGCACTTCTGCGCATAGCTGAGTCCGGATAAATTTTCCGAGTCCACTTGCGCTTAGGCCTATGCTGCTCATCAACTCGGTCCGTACAACCGAGCTCAGTGAGCTGACAAGCCCTAGGATTTACGGGAACTGTAACCTCCTGAGATTCTAAATTTACTTCCCTCTCAGACCGAGCGGGAGATGTCACGAGGTCCTCACAGAAACTATCAAGGACCCTAACACCCAATGCATCAATCTCCGAATCATTTAAAGGTTTAACCGCCGCTAAGTTTCTAATCACCTCCATGGCCCTTTCCGCCTCAAGATCAAGTAAGTCATTCACAGATTTAGCAGTTTCTTTACCATTACTACCCAACGTGACACCCAATTGATTTGCATTATTCATAATCTCTACCTCAGAAAAATGCAGAATTGAATTGGTAGTTTTAACTGACATCCCTGTGGTGACCTCAATGTCACAAAGCTTAGCCGCCCGCATGGCGTGCCCCAGCTGTAGGTCGTCAACGTCAGGCTGATCCTGGAGACGGCTGCTCATACGTCTACCTTCGGATCGGGGATCCGGGATCCCTCCGAAAGCAACAATGTCGTCGTGAGTAGGCCCAACCTGGCTTGGGACACCTGCCCGCACCCCAGCAGAGTCAACTCTCATCACGTCCGTAGCCCCGAGATCGGCCGCCGTGCTTCTCCCAACAATACCCATAGAGACCGGAGTAGCAGCCGTCCTGGACACCCTAGAAGAAGACGTCGCCGGGCAGCGTAGGGTGCCCGACCCCACGCCTGGGGGAGAACCGCCAGTGAGCGCTCCCATCGCCGGGCTCGGCACAACCGCAGGACCACCCGGCGTGGTCGGGCTGGCGGGTCGGGAGGTCACCGACCTCGGGCGTCGAAGGGAGTCCGACCCCTGTTGTCCCGCGCCAGCAGTGAGGCCGCCAAGAGATGCAGCCCCGTTGGTCGGAGTCGACACCACCACCGGACCACCGGGCATGATCGGGCTGGCAGGGCGGGAGTGAACCGGCGATGGACGGCAGGAGGAAGCTTCCAACAGCCGCCCCACGCCGGAAGCGGAGCGACCAGCAAGCGCCTCCTGCGCCTGCGTCGTGTGGCACCCCGCCGATGCGGCACGGCCATGCAGCGTGGCAACCGCTGAACGTCGAGTAGCACGGGCCGCTTGCCCTTGGCTGACCTCAGCAAGGTCCCTGAAGGGGTCAGAAAGAGTACGTGACGAAGAAACCTCCAGGTTCCTAGCGACTGATGTTGCAATGGTCGAAACTGCTGCGAAGTCGGGCAATGGTGGCAGAAGAGCCTCGTGCGGATCCTCCGACTCAACCCTGCGGCTCCACAAGTGACAAGGAGCCGAAGAAGCTCCGAACGACCCAAATCTCAATGAGTTCGATGGCACCACCTAGTTCCCACTCATAGACGTCGCCCCTGTTTTCCCAGACCGTGCAGCTGGCCGCTTAGGAGTCTCATGTGGCCCATCAAGTGTCTCTTTGCTCTTTTCCCCAGAGTTATCATCACCCTCCATTGTATCCATGTCCTGTTGACCATCATCAACCTGATCCAACGGTGCGTCCTCAACTTGTACCTCTAACTCGTAAGTAATCCCCGCATGGGTCCACCGTACCACATCTGGCACGAGCTCGAGGTTAACAACATTCACAAGAAGCCGCGCTACCCCGTTCGCGCGAGTGAAAGGCATATCAACCTTCTCCGTCTTGCCAATAAGAGAGCCCAAACTCCAAGTCACGTAAAAATTATGAAATGGTTTGGGAGGTGCCCCAGAGAACCGGACCCAAGCCTGAGTCAAAGGTGTGCCCTGCGGCTCCTTCTTCTTCCACTCGTCAAATTCCAGTATGATGCTAGTATTAGGCACTCTGCACATGCCGAACTTCAGAACACGAATCTGATCCTCCTTAGAAGGAAACTCCAGCTTGTAAGTTTGTCCCTCAATTTTTACCAAGTTCCACCGGAATATACCCGATACCAATTCTCGTAGCTGCTGTATGATCTGTGCCTCAGTTAAGGTGCCATTTGTTACCTTCACTGTGCCCGGAAAGGATGTGTCTAGAATATGCGAGGTCTGCTCGACTTCAGGTGATTCAAAAAACATCAAGTCCTCACAACAAACTCCATAGATCGTGACCACCGGCTTGGGCCCAAGCAAAAGTGGGCAATCTCGAGAGGTGTGTTTAGGCTTGAGACAAACATCGCAAAGCTCAACCGTGCACTCTGCAACAAAATGACCCCGAAGACCGCATCGATGACACGTCAGTTTCTCCTTTTTACGCGCCCATTTGACAGACGTTCGCCGTCAGACTTATCCGAACCCTTATCAGATGCCGAGTCCCGCGACTTGGATGCCGCCTGCTTTGCAGCGGGCACCTTCACAGATGCCAAAGCCGTGACCGCCTCCATGGCAGCCTCCAAAAGCGCCGGCTTAGAAGCCGCCTCAATGACCACTCGCATCGCTGTCTTCTGCACCTCCGTGCTCTGGGCCGGTGGTGGCGGAGGCCTAGGCGGGGGCGGCCGTCTGCCACCACCCCTCCCTCCCCGGTTGTGGCGAAAATTTCCGCATTGCCGAAAATTCGGACCCGATGGCCCCTCCACGAAGCCTCCCGGAGGACCATAGAAATCACGTCCACCGCCGCCGTCGTTCTGCCACGCATATCCACGACCCCCTCCCGTCGAAGAGGAACCGCGATGCTGACCTTCCCAATAGGCATCGTAGCCATCATCACCCCACTGTCCACGGAGAGGGAAGCGATCGCCATCCGGGGCGCCGTAGTTCTGCCCCGCGCCCGCATGTCGCCCTCGGCCAGCGCCGTTATAGGACGCCCGCCCATCTCGAGCAGGCAACCGAGGCGGCGGGGCCCCTTGAGCTGGCGGTGGATAGGTCTTCTGGGGCGGAGGCGGTCCAGACCCGCGGCCAGCCATGTCCTCCACGCCGGAAGAGAGCGCCGGCAGAGATCCCACGGCCGCCGGAGTCATTCGCGAGGCGCGATCAAATCCGAGCTTGGGGAAGCCCGACTTAGCGATCACTCGAACCCTAGGAAACGTACGTGCATGTCCAGACCGATCGCTCGAACCAAAATCACGTAGCGTAACAATAGGCTGGATCGAGGCAATGGTGGCTGGGTTCGCTACCTGGGCCACATGCTCAGGTACTGGTGCGCCCAAGTCCACAAAGCACCGAGTCAGGCCCATCCTGGCCCAACAAGGTTTTCAAACGATCCTGCCTAGCCGCCCGGATCTCGCCGAGATCCAGCGCCGGCAACGCCGCCGCCACCGGCCGTTTCTTCTTCCGGCGACCTTTGACGACCTTCCACGAACCCCAAAAGTCACCAAGCGTAAGTGATGGAAGACATACCTTGGGTAATGGCCCCTTCCAAGGACGACTCGCCGCCGGAGCCGTCCGGTGATGCACCACTCGCGGGAGCACATCCACCGCATCCTCTTTGCCCAGCCCATCCCAAGCACGATCGCTCACCGGAACGATCCCGTCGATGAAACCGGCCACCTCCTCCTCGGAGTAGCCGACCCGGAGCGATTCGCAAACGTAGTCGCTTGGCGTTGGGGAGTATGCCGCCGCCCCGGATCCACCGCCGTCCCGGGCCTCCTCATCGTCGGAGCCGTCGGAGTCCGAGCCAGCGAGGGCCCAGAACTGATTGCCGCCGCGATGTGAGGACGTCGACGGTCGGTGCGCCGTCCCACGGTGACCCCCGCGGTCGCCCCCGTGGTCGCCCCCGCGGTCGCCCCGAGAGGTCATCCCAATCCTCTTCCATGTCTCTCCTGAAATCATGCATTATGTTCAAATATATCTAATATTGATCTGGTTCTGAAATTCTTCTCATTGGAATTCAAAAAAATGCAAAAACAAAGATTTAGTGCGAAAGATAACTATCATTCAAAATATGAAAACAAAATTAAATGCATGTCATTTGTATGGCCAGAGAGAATATCAAAGATAGGTAACGAACGACGAATGCTCTCCACACGGCACCGACCTGAGATCGACAAAACAGATAAGGAGAAAATCATGAAACATTAATCAAGGACAATCAATGGATAAGAAACGACATCGACATGTGTCCGACGCCTTGAACGTAGCCCCAGTTCCATGCAAACGGTACGCGAAACTGCTTTGCTACCCACCGTCTCTCACATCCATTTCTTCCTTTCCCAGAGGTTACTTGGTACTCCCTCCTTACTGGTGCATAAGTCACATTACGAAAACCAAATAATCCCAAAACTCTTAGGCGCGGTGCATTAACTATCCATCTCGTTTCCGGTTTTTTGCCACAAAAAAAGAAATTAACCAATAGGAGACGTGGGGCATGTATGCATTCAATTACTTGAGACTATTTAGCATAACATGCAGTTATCAATTATCTGCATGCAATGGCATTAGATAGAAAATAATCATCAAGTTCTGTCATTTCCTCCCACTTTGATCGCGGTGCACAATCTAAGATGACTAATACACGTGTACGAAGGAAGGACCAAAATATCTTGCTTCTTCGCGACCCGCGCGCGTTCTGCACAATCTGCTCCTTCCCTGTGATAGATCTGCAGTGATGGCCAACACCGGGATCAACAACGTGCCTGCCGAGCAGGGAGCCGACCCTGCCGTGGCCTCCGAGTGTTGTTAGAAAAGATGGGATTGCATGCGACACGATTTGATTGATCACGTGCACTTATATAGGTAATCGGCTTATCTCCCAAGCTATATACTATACGGAGGACAAAAGAGACGTGACAATACATGACCCTAGCCTATACGTACATACACGTTGAACACCCCCACACAGTCAAAAAGTCACCGGTGACGCGGAGACTGGACCATAACTCCTCGAAGGTGGATGTCAGAAGCCCTTTAGTCATAACATCGGCAAACTGTTAAGCGGTAGGAACATGCAAAACTTGTATCCAACCAAGCGCAACTTGTTCACGAACAAAGTTTATATCGAGCTCGATGTGCTTCGTCCGATGATGATGAACAGGGTTGCCCGATAGGTAGACGGCGGAGAAGTTGTCGCAGTACACGACAGTGGCCTTATGGAAATCGAAAATCAACTCCTGAAGGAGTTGGCGAAGCCAAGAGCACTCAGCAATAGCATTAGCCACTGCCCTGGTATTCCGCCTCAACACTCGACCGTGGGTTGTCGTTTAGACGACAATGAGATCAACGAAGGCCCAAGATAGATGCATTAGCCCGATGTAGAACATCGACTAGATGGACAGACAACCCAGTCGTCGTTCGAGTAAGCCACGAGGCCTGTGGAGGAGGACGCCGTCAACGTGAGCCCACGAGCCATGGTACCGCGAATATGACGAACAATCCGCTTCACCAGGGTCCAATGGGAGTCACGCAGAGCATACATGTGATGACACAACGGCTGCATGGCATACTGTAGGTTCGGGCATGTGAGTGTTAAGTACTGCAGCGCATCGACAATGGAGCGATAAAACGATTTATCCGATGCAGGCGAGCCATGGAGAGTAGAGAGCTTGGCCTTCGTGTCGACAGGCGTGGAAGCATGCTTGTAATTAAGCATGCCCCCGCGCTCGAGAAGCTCATGACAATATCGCCACTGATGAAGAAAGAATCCGTCGGCGCGCCGTACCACCTCAATGCCGAGGAAGTAGTGCAGAGGCCTCAGATTCTTGAGGGCGAATTCATGTCGGAGACGAGCAGTGAGGAGATGAAGGTGCTCATTGCAGGATGTCGTCAATATGATGTAGTCAACGTAAAGCACGAGGTAGGCGGTAGCAGCGCCCTGATGGTAAACGAACAACGATGCGTCGGAGCGGGTTTATTGAAACTCGAGAGGGGTCGAGAAAGCAAACACACATGATCCGGATGAGTGGCGTCGACGAATTTGGTAAGCTGCTGGCAGAAAACGTGCTCGGCGAGATGAACATGAAGAAATGTGTTGGAAACGTTCAAGCGATGCAGCTGGAGAGGCGAGATGAGATCGCGGCATGAGAAAAATTGCCGCCATCAGTATGTGTTGAATACTTTTTAACAAATATGTGATGCACATTTTTTCAGAAGTGTGCGATGAATATTTTTGAAGTACAAATGAGCATTCTCTGAATATGAAGTACATATATTTTTTTAATATACGTTGAATTTTTTTGTAAATACGTGGTTAACGTTTTTGAAATACACGAAGAACATCATATATGTGTGGAACACTTTTTGAAATAAAAGATGAACATTTATTCAAATATGACTTTAACATTTTTTCAAATATCTGTTGAACTCCTTTCCAAGTACATGATGAACACTTTTTTGAATACATGATGAATATATTTTTCCATAAACAAATACACGATAAACGTTTTTTCTGTACATAGTGTGGCGTAACAAGGTTTCACGCCTGAACTTTTTTTCCTTCATCCTCCAGCCTTCCTCGTCTTCTACCGTTTCTCGCATCCGTTTGTTTTTTTCCTTTCTCTACATCTACACCCTCTCTCTTCCAAGACAGGTTACTTGGTTTGCTCGTAGAGAAAATTAGTATCACTTCCATTGTAGTGGGAGCTACACGCATTATGTTCAAATACATCCAATATTGATCTAGTTCTGAAATTCTTTTCATTAGGAATTAAAAAAAAGGATTTAGTGCGAAAGATATCTATCTTTCAAAATATGACAACAAAATTAAACGCATGTCATTTGTACGGACAGAGAGAATATTAAAGATAGGTAACGAACTACGAATGCTCTCCACACGGCCACAAAAAATGAAATTAACCAATAGGAGACGTGGGGCGTGTATGCATTCAATTACTTGAGACTATTTAGCATAACATGCAGTTATCAGTTATCTGCATGCAATGGCATTCAATAGAAAATAATCATCAAGTTCTCTCATTTTCCTCCCACTTAATTTGATCGCGGTGCACCATCTAAGATGACTAATACACGTGTCCGGAGGAAGTAGCGAAAGCTCTTGCTTCTTCGTGACCCGCGCGCGTTCTGCAGAATCTACTCCTTCCCTGTGATAGATCTGCAGTGATGGGCAACACCGGGTCAACAACGTTCCTGCCGCCGGCGAGCAGGGAGCCGACCCTGCCGTGGCCTCCGAGTGTTGTTAAAAAAGATGGAATTGCATGCGACACGATTTGATTGATCACGAGCAAGTGCACATAATAGGTAATCGACTTGTCTCCCAAGCTATACACTACACGGAGGACAAAAGAGACGTGACAATACATGACCCTAGCCTATACGTACATACACGTTGAACACCCCCACATAGTCAAAAAGTCACCGGTGGCGCGGAGACTGGAACCAAACTCCTCGAAGGTGGATGTCAGAAGCCCTTTAGTCATAACATCGGCAAACTGTTGAGCGGTAGGAACATGCAAAACTCGTCTCCAACCAAGTGCAACTTTTTCTCTGCCATGTTTATTATTCCCTTTATATTCGACGAGAAGCCAGACGGGACCTTCATACTGAGCAGGCATTCAAAGAAGATTTTCTTCTCCGCTTTGGTTAGAGCGTAGCTGGCAGGACCTCCCGTGCCTCTGGTTTATCTTTTTTGCCCTTTGGATGCATGCCGTCTTTTTCGTTCACACGTTGTTGGTCCTCCCGTGCCTCTGGTTTATCTTTTGTCTTCCCATACACACCCAAGAAGCCTAACACGTTCATGCAAACATTATTCGTCACGTGCATCACGTCGATTGCAGAGCAGACCTCTAGTTCTTTCCGATAGGGTAGGTCCCAAAATATAGATTTCTTCTTCCACATGAGTGCACGTCCCTTAGCGTCATTCGGAACAGATTGTCCGCCAGGACCCTTTCCAAAGATTACTTGTAAATCTTTGACCAAATCAAGTATGTCATCACCAGTACGGAGGACGGGCTTCTTCTGGTGGTCTGCCTCACCCTTGAAATGCTTGCCTTTATTTCTTAAGGCATGCTTGGTCGGAAGAAATCGACGATGTCCCAGATAAACATTCTTCTTGCATTTGTCCAAATATATAATTTGGGTATCATCTAAACAGTGCGTGCATGCGTTGTATCCGTTGTTTGTCTGTCCGGAAAGGTTACTAAGAGCAGGGCAATCATTGATGGTTACAAACAGCAACGCTCGTAGGACAAATTCCTCTTGTTTATGCTCATCCCACACACGTACACCTTTTCCATTCCACGGCTGTAAAAGCTCTTCGACTAATGGCCTTAGGTACACATCAATGTCGTTGCCGGGTTGTTTAGGGCCTTGGATGAGCACTGGCATCATAATGAACTTCCGCTTCATGCACAACCAAGGAGGAAGGTTATAGATACATAGAGTCACGGGCCATGTGCTATGATTGCTGCTCTGCTCCTCAAAAGGATTAATGCCATCTGCACTTAAACCAAACCATACGTTCCTTGCGTCACCTGCAAAGTCCTCCCACTTTCTCTCGATTTTTCTCCACTGTGACCCGTCAGCGGGTGCTCTCAACTTTCCGTCTTTCTTACAGTCTTCTTTGTGCCATCCCAACAACTTGGCATGCTCTTTGTTTCTGAACAGACGTTTCAACCGTGGTATTATAGGAGCATACCACATCACCTTGGCAGGAACTCTCTTCCTAGGGCGCTCGCCCTCAACATCACCAGGGTCATCTCGTCTGATCTTATACCGCAATGCATTGCATACCGGGCATGCGTTCAATTCCTCGTACTCACCGCGGTAGAGGACGCAGTCATTAGGGCATGCATGTATCTTATGCACCTCTAATCCTAGAGGACAGAGAACCTTTTATGCTCCATACGTAGTGTCAGGCAATTCGTTATCCTTTGGAAGCTTATTCTTCATTGTTTTCAGTAACTTTTCAAATCCCTTGTCAGATAAACCATTCTCTGCCTTCCATTGCAGCAATTCCAGTGTGGTACCGAGCTTTGTGTTGCCATCTTCGCACTTTGGATACAACCCTTTTTTGTGATCCTCTAACACTTGATCGAACCTCAACTTCTCCCTTTCACTTTCGCATTCTCTCTGTGCATCAACAATGACCCGACGAAGATCATCATCGGGCATATCGTCTGGTGCCTCTTGATCTTCAGCCTCCCCCGTTGCAGTATCACTGTATTCAGGGTACATAGGACGATAGCTGTCATCATCCTCTTCTTCTTCGTTGTCTTCCATCATAACCCCTCTTTCTCCGTGCTTGGTCCAAACATTATAGTGTGGCACGAAACCCTTCTCAAGCAGGTGGAAGTGAAGGGTTTTAGAGGTGGAGTAATCCTTCGTATTCTCACAGACAGTACATGGACAATACATAAAACCATTCTGCTTGTTTGCCTCAGCCACTTCGAGAAATTTATGCAGGCCCTCAATGTACTCGGAGGTGCGTCGGTCACCCACTACTAGGAGAAACCTTATAGGCAGGACACTATTAGTAGCACTGGAAAGTAACAGGCGCTGCTGGTAATTACAAGTAGCGCTGGATTTCGGCAGCGCTACAAGTAAAGACTTAGAAGTAGCGCTAGAAACATAAAGATCGCTACTGCTAAGCGGGACCCGACGGGCCCACCGACACTATTGGTAGTATCAACGCTGCCCACAATAAAGCACTAATGCTAAGCCTCATAGCAGTAGCGGTTGTTGTGAGGAAACCGCTACTGCTATGGGGCCCCACTTAGTAGTAGCGCTGCTCCTAGAAAGCGCTACTACTAAGCCTCATAGCAGTAGCGCGCTGTGGAAAGCAGCGCTACTACTAATCATGGCAGAGCCACCTTTTCACCCACCCCCCTCTCTCCCCCTTCTTCCTCCCCCCTTTGCCCTTTCCCCTTCTTTCCCCTCTCCCCTCTCTAAGTTTCTTCTCCACCATTATTGCCCTTCTTCTCTCTTCCTTCTACCTCTCTTCTCTCCCCATTAATGCCCCCCTCCACCATAATTCTCCTCCATATAAATGGCCTCTTCTAGCTCTATCTTCCACATTTATTTGGCTCTCCCTCCTTCCATACATATAGATCTAGCTGGATCATCTATCTCCCTCTCCATTAGTTAGCTAGAGTCATCTCTCCTCCCAACAACTAGATCTAGCTAGCTATTTAGCCATTCACTCTCGATCCCTATAGGTCACGAAGGCCTAATGATCTAACCATGCACAATCTCTCTCGGGATATAGGTGAGTAAAAAGTTGTGCATTTCAAGAATGGGAATATGTGTGTTTGCGATATGAAGGGATATTGTGTGAGTGACATGCCCCGTGAGTTGCTTATGTTTTGCCGAAAAGTCGATTTATTTCCGTTTCGGCGAATTTCGAGCAAACTCGATATATATGTCCTATTTTTAGGCAAGGTCATGCCAAATTTTTATATGACTTTTGCTTGTTATACCGTGCAGTAATGAGGGTGAGTGGAAGGAAGGTGGAGCGATACTTGCAATGCGCGGTGATGGACATGTATGCAAATAATCGGATTGGGATTAGATGTCCGTGTACAAAATGCAAAGGAGTCATTTTGGACCCTTTTGATCGTGGCAGTTTGAAGGCGCACGTGCTGATGAATGGTTTCATGGATGGCTATACTCGGTGGATAAGTGAAGATGATGATGAGGACGTCCACATGGCAGGGAATAACGACATGGGGCTAGACGAAGAGATGACTGATCGACACGAAGGCGATGGCTGCGGGGAAGAGTCCGGACATGGCAGCGGGGAAGATTCCAGACACGGCGAACAAGAGTCCGGACATGGCGGCGGAGAAGATTCCGGACACGGCGAAGAAGAGTCCGGACATGGCGGAGAAGAGGCGACGAACACAACGTAGTCTTCGACGCTACTAAGTTCATTCGTGCAGGACCCTCATGTTCGAGACCTCCTTCGCAAGAGTATGACTAGCGTCAGAGCTGCTTCTAGAGAGGAGGCCAAGATGGCGCAACTTGAAGTAGACTCGAAGACTCCATTGTATGACGGTTGCGATCCCGAGGTGACCCGCTTGAGTTTCACGCTCGAACTTCTAAAGACGTAGGCCAAAAACAAATGGACAGACAAAAGCCTCGATGAGCATTTGAAGTATCTACATAATAAAGGTCATCCCACTGGAAACCTGTGTCCTACTAGTGTCGAGGAGGCCAAGAAAATTGTTTGCCCTCTTGATCTGCCGCACATTAGATACCACGCATGCATCAACGATTGCGTCATTTATCGGGGGGAGCACGGGGAAAAAACCAGCTGTCCAGTGTGCAATGCTTCTCGATACAAGAAGGCAGGAAAGAAAGCTCCTCAAAAAGTTGTATGGTACTTTCCAATCACTCCCCGTCTGCAGTGGTATTTCGTAGATCCTAAGGAAGCAAAGCTCATGCGCTGGCACGTGGAGAGGAAGAAACCCGACGATGGAGATGATCTGACGCTGAGACACCTCGCAGATGCTAGCCAGTGGAGAGCATTCAACGCCGAATATCGATTTTTCGGAGAAGATGCAAGGAACATCGTGCTTGGTGCGAGTACCGATGGCATGAATCCGTTTGGAAACTAGAGCACCAACCACAGCACATGGCCCATCTTTGTATGGATGTACAACCTCCCCCCCCCCCCATGGTTGTGCATGAAGACCTAGTACATACACATGAGCATGCTGATTCAAGGGCCGAAACAACCGGGAAATAATATTAACCTGTATATGGGGCTTCTGAAAGAGGAGTTAGACACGTTATGGAAATCGCCGGTCAAGACATGGGACGCCAGCACAGGAGATTATTTCTATATGAGAGCCGCGCTGATGACGACGGTGCACGACTATCTCGGTTACGGGTACACTTCAGGCCAGGTGTGCCACCGATACTGTGGATGCACGAGGTGCATGGATGATACAACGTCTCAGCAGCTTACGTCAACGAAAGATGGCGGGTCTGGGAAAATCGTATACATGGGGCATCGTAGATGGCTCGAGAAGGATGACCCGTGGAAAAAACGTGGAGATCTATTCAATGGTTTGGCTGAGCATCGAGGACCTCCACGTAAGAGGAGCGGAGCCGAAATCAACGAGCTATTGAATAACTGGGAACAGTGCGCGGCACCGGGAAAGATGGAAAAGGCACCGGAGCCATTGCTGAAGGTATGGAAAACGAGGTCTGTTTTCTGGGACTTGGAGTACTAGCACAATCACGACACGCCTCATTGCCTTGATCAAATGCATATCAGGAAGAATAACCTCGAGAGCTTGCTTGGCACACTGATGAGCATGCCGGACAAGACCAAGGATGGGCCGAAGGCAAGGAAAGACTTGGAAGATTTGGAGATCAGGAGAGATCTCCACATGCTCCGTAAAAAGTCGACGGAGGAGACAGAGATGGAGGCGGAGGCGGGGCCAAGGGGCAAAAAAGTCAAGAAGAAGGAGGAGAATTATTTCCCCCCTTCTTGCTTCACCTTAAGTCCGAAGGAGATCGATCAATTCATCAAGTGCCTTACGGGAATCAAAGTCAGTTCCGGTTACTGTAGGAAGATAAGCAGATTTCTAGACACCAAGAAGAAAAGGTTCAGCGGGATGAAGTCTCATGACTGTCACGTGATGATGACGCAAATACTCCCGGTTGCCATTAGAGGGGTAATGGAGAAGCACGTCCGTGACACGCTTACCGGTCTCTGCAACTTCTTCGACGTTATCAGTCGAAAGTCCATCAGTGTGAAGTAGCACCGAAGGCTACAGGAAGAGATCATTGTCATACTATGTGAGCTTGAGATGTACTTCCCGCCCGCGTTCTTTGACGTCATGGTGCATCTGTGTGTCCACATCGTGGACGACATCATCGACCTCGGGCCGACATTCCTTCACAACATGATGCCGTTCGAGAGGATGAATGGGGTCATCAAAGGATTCGTTCGTAACATGTCCCGTCTCGATGGGAGCATCTTCCAGGGTTATCTGACCCAAGAGTGCATCTCCTTTTGCGAGAATTATATAGGCGGCGGAGACCCTGTTGTTGGTTTGCCCGTCAATAAGCACCATGGGAGGCTCGGAGGAGAAGGTCACAGCACCGGCCGGAGGGAATTGCACGTGGACTACTCGGATCGACGGGGCGACTTTGACAGGGCTAACTTAGTAGTGCTACAACACCTAGATGTGGTAGATGATTATGTGACACTGCACAAAGAAACCATCGCAAAGAAGTACCGTGATCAGGGGATGCGCAAGACGGACGACGAAGTTACTGTAGAGCACAATGCCACTTTCTTGCGTTGGTTCAAAGAGCAAATTCTTGCTAATCCCCCTGAAGAGGGCAGTTCGCACGGATTGCTCATACACGCCTTAGCACATGGCCCCATGCCCAAACTCGTGTCCTATTAGGCATACGATATCAACGGGTATACGTTCTACACGGAGGCCAAAGACATGGACAGTGAGTACCAGAACTCAGGGGTGACGATTGAATGCGTGACCGACGCTAACGACACAACTGAAAGATTCTACGGAAGGGTCGAAGAGATCTGAGAGCTTGACTATGCTGAATTGCATGCTGCGACCATGTTCCGTGTCAGATGGGCTAAGGCCGTCGTAAGAGAAAACAAGTATTTCACTACCATGTGTATACCCGACGCGAATAGCGCTACCGTGAACGTTAACGTCATCGCCAAAACTAAGCCATGGGTACACGCTAAGCACGTGACACAATGCTTATTCATAACCGACCAAACCAATCCCGGTCGTGTTGTCGTGAGGAGAGGCAAAAGGAGCATCGTCGGAATGGATGGAGTCGCCAACGAGGAAGACTACGACCAATACGGCAACCCTATGAGGGAAGATGACGATGACGATGAAGCATACGTGAAAAGAAGAATCAAGACTACATTATGTAAGAAAGATCGTACTCCATGGTGCCGGAAAAGTCATAAAGAGGGGCTCAATTATACGTCAACGAACAAGAAAGGGAAGAAGCTCAATGTGAAACGTCGTCGACGCAGCTGAGAAACCATCATCTATATTTATGTATCTATTTTCTGTACGCACTTAAGTAACCGTTATCGGTCAAATTATGTATACAAAAACGGAAAATACAAAAGGGAGAAAGCAATACAAAAGAAAAAGGAAAGTAAATAGAAAAGAAAGGAAATAATAAAAGGAAAAGAAAACTAAAAACTAGAAAAGGAAAATAATAATAATAACTAATAAAAAGTTAGCAGTAGCGCTGGATTAAGGACCAGCGCTATAGCTAACTTAGCTATAGCGCTGGTTTCTAGTCCAGCGCTACTACTAAGTGCTAAATTAGCAGTAGCGCTGGTTAGAAACCAGCGCTATAGCTAAGTTAGCTATAGCGCTGGTCTGTTACCAGCGCTATTGCTAGTTTGAGATAACCCCCCGCGCGGGCTCAAATTTTCCCAACTCCCCCCCACACCCCTCTCGATCCTCTCTGTTGCCGGTGCCCTGACCTCCGTCGCCGCCGCCGCCGTCTCCCCTGCCCACCGCCTCCCGAGCCGCCCGTCGCCGCCCGAGCCGCCGCCGCCGCCGTCTCCCCTGCCCACCGCCGAGCCGTATGCCTCCCTCTCCTCTCCCTCTCCCTGCCCTCCTCTCCCCCGCCGCCGCCTCCTCTCCCCTCCCCTGCCCTGCCCTCCTCTCCCTCTCCCTCTCTTCTCCCCTGCCCCCCTCTCCTCTCCCTCTCCCTCTCTTCTCCCCTGCCCCCCTCTCCTCTCCCTCTCCCTCTCTTCTCCCCTACCCCCCTCTCCTCTCCCTCTCCCTCTCCTCTCCCCTTCATATGAACCCTAGCTAGGTGTGTTTACGAATGTAGGATTTTATTTTAGCATTTAGGATTTTTTTAGGAAAGTAGCTAGGGCAATTTCTATAGGAGAAGAGGAAAAAGGAAAAGAAGAAGAAAAAGAAGAAGAAGAAGAAGAAGAAGAAGAAGAAGAGGCGGAGGAGAAGAAGAAGAATAAAGAGGAGGGGAGGAGAAGGAGAAGAGGAAAAAGGAAAAGAAGAAGAAAAAGAAGAGAAGAAGAAGAGAAGAAGAAGAAGAAGAAAGAGGAGAGGAAGGAAAAGAGGGGAGGAGAAGGAGAAGAGGAAAAAGGAAAAGAAGAAGAAAAAGAAGAGAAGAAGAAGAAGAAGAAAGAGGAGAGGAAGGAAAAGAGGGGAGGAGAAGGAGAAGAGGAAAAAGGAAAAGAAGAAGAAAAAGAAGAAGAAGAAGAAGAGAAGAAGAAGAAGAAGAAAGAGGAGAGGAGGAGAAGGAGAAGAGGAAATAGGAAATTAGCTAGGGCAACTTTTTTTAGAAAATTAGCTAGGGCAATTTTTGTAGGTATATAAAATAGCTCTAAATAAAAAACAGTATCTTCCTTCCTAGAATTTTTAGCTATAAATAAAAAACAGTAGCGAATGTTTAGTGAGGTCATTTTGCAATATGAACCCTATGTGTACTTGCTTTATATTTTGCAAATGTTTAGTGAGGTCATTTTGCAATATGAACCCTATGTGTACTTGTTTTATATTTTGCAAATGTTTAGTGAGGTCATTTTGCAATATGAACCCTATGTCATTGATGTCATATGCTCCGAGTGGCCTATGTTTTGCCGGAATGTTTATTCATTTCCATTCCGGCAAATTTCAGGTGCTCCATATGTCCACTTTTTAGCAAAGGTCATGCCGAAAATTTCTGTGATTTTTGGGATGACTTGTGCTAGAAACTAGCTAGGACATATGGGGTGCCCGGGATTTGCTGGAAGGGGAATGAATCAACATTCTGACCAAATATAGGCCCCTTTTTTCTTTTCATTATTCATTTCATTCCGACCAAATAGTTGAATGAGCATACTTAAATAATCGTAGGAAACATGTCTGACCACGCGGAAGCCGGGGGTTCTGGTCGCCTCGAAGAAGACCCCGTCGAGGCAGCAAACAATTATTTCAGTTACCTGGACGAACACCAGTTGTGGGTGCAGGGTGATAGTGGCGTCAACAACCCCGAAACCGACACCAACACCGGCACGGACACTGGCACCGCCGGCACCGACACCGCCCCCGAGACCGGTGAAGGACCGAAGCCGAAGAGGGCACAAAAACCAAACGAGCTCGGCATCGGAAAAATTGTGGTCACGGCGATGCACCCCAAGAAATTAGAGCCAATGGCGCCGTAGGAAGCGCGCGCGTGCTACGGCAATCAACTAGGATGCATCCTCAGGGAAACCGCCAACATCAACGATGAACAGTTGAAGAAGATACCACATATAGAGCACATGCTCCTAACGAAGTTGCACAATAGGTTCTTGTTCCCCGGGCGGACTGAAAGCGAACTTCCGTGGAAGGACGAACCCATGACAAAGATAAACAGCAAGGTGACGATGATGTTCACCAACGACTTGTCCGACTGGAAAGTCGGGTGAAAAAAGCGATTGCGAAGAATGAACCGTGGTCCAAGATTCATGCTGATAATCCGACAAAAACGGAAGAGGACTTCGAAAAATTCAAGGAGACTTGCGCTAAAGAAGAAGTGCAGAAAAAGTCGGAGAAAATGAAGGTGCTCCAGGCCAGGAACATGCCTCCCCACCGCCTCGGAAGCCGTGGTTACGAGGGGAAGAGGCACGTATGGGCCAAGGAGGACGCCGAACGTGAAAGTCATGGAATCCCAGACCCCTTGGCCGAGTTCACCGACCCGCAGGAGCATGACTGGATCAGGGCCCGGTACAAGTGGGACCACTGGCGGAGGCCCCAGGTGGGCAAGGTATGGCAGCTGCCATACCTTAATTCCGGACCCAAAAAATGTATACATACGCATCTAATTTATTTTAAATAGACACAAGCGCTCATATATATAGGGCGCATACATCCATCCCTATAAACGCATACACGCACATCATACCCCTATGAGCACCTTCAAAATATTGAGCCGATATTTCATCTTAAGATTTACGAAGTTATCGTAGGCGCCTCATCGTTGACAGAAACGTCTCCTCACTGAATGCGCATCGACGGAAATCCTGAAATAAATCCAGGAATAATGCGAGCAACAAGACTTGAACCCTGGTGGGCTGGAAAAACCTACGTCCCTCTAACCATCCAACCAAAGGTTGGTTCGCATACATACACCTCCGCGCGCCACCCGCCTCTATGCAGCCACTCGCCTCCCCCCAGCCGACGCCCACCTCCTCGCCATATCTGGACGGGGGGGGGGGGGGGGGGGGCTCGATCCGCCCATGCCAGACCACCCCGAGCGGAGGGACCACGGGGGCCCTGGTCAGCTCCGTGCGCGCCCACCGCACGCCCATCGCCTCTGCGCGTGCCCGCCATGCGCCATTTCCCGCCACGCCCGGCTGGACCTTCACCACGCCCGCGCATCACCCCCGCGGCTGCCCCGCTGCTTGTGGCCGTCGCGAGTCCGTCGTCGCGCCGACTTCCTCATGGGCCACCGGAGCCGCGCCCGCGCGACGCGCCTGCTTGCCCCTACTCGCCATATCCGCCCGCGAGCCTCCCTACGAGATGCCCCACCGCCACCTTCAATTGAGCCGGTCCGGGCTTCGCCGGTGGGATCCTCAGGCGACGGCGAGGTGAGGAGGAGGAGGCGGGGTGCGGTGGTGGCGGCGCCGGAGGGATTCCCCCCGTGTCGTCAGAGAGGAGGCGACGCGAGGGGAGGGACTAAGTGAAGTTTTCTCCTAATAGCTTCATTATGGTATGGTTTAGGTTGTCT
Organism: Elymus sibiricus; assembly: GCA_039707655.1. Classification (NCBI taxonomy): domain Eukaryota; kingdom Viridiplantae; phylum Streptophyta; class Magnoliopsida; order Poales; family Poaceae; genus Elymus; species Elymus sibiricus. Next base: position 44,476,213 of record CM077675.1, on the reverse strand, counting down.
TCCTATTAAAACATTGTATTTGTTTTTTTGTTTGTAGTGTGTATAACTCTTTCGACTTGCATAAAAAAATTTATTTCATTAAGATTTCGCCACACCTTAATTTTTCTCTGTCCTCCGCCTCTGAGTGGGACCCCGTAAATAAAGTCTTTTACACAGACCCGAATACGAGGGAGTTCATGAGACTACTGGTAATTGTTATATTACCACCTTATATTAGCTTCCAATCAATTCGACAACAAGTTTTGTCACATTTGTAAACCATCCACGTTCCTTTTGCAGAAAGAGCAGCACAAAAAGGAAGCCGAAAGCGACGAGTCTTCTCAGTCGTCGGCGAGGCCCAAGTGGGACACCCCTTTCAACCGGGCCCTGAACATACTGAAAAAGGTGTCGGAGGACAAACCGCCGTCGTATGGACGTGTGCACGGCGTCGGAGATGGCGCCTCGTGGAAGACGTGCTACCACAAGAAGCCAGAAGAAAGAAGGCAGAGACGGTTGCTTACTCAACAGACCATCGACCAGAAGGTCGCGCTTGTGGTCAATAAGTCCAAAGCTGAGACCAAAGCAGAGTTGGAACAGATAGTCGATGCAAGGGTCAGTGCAGCGGTAGCTGGCGTCACGGCTGACTTCACATCTTCCATTTCCAGCTTGCTTCCGGCATTTTTCGAATGGACAAAGAAAAATCCAGATAAAGGGCTAGCGGACTTTCCCCTTCCCAGCTACGTCGGGAGCAATTCGGTGAACATCGCACCACCAGCACCTGCTCATGCCACCACACATGCTCCCGTACCTGGTCCCGCTCCTGTTGATAGTAGCCCGTCCTCCGTCTCTGGCCTGCTCAGTGGGGCTTCGTCTTTGGCTGAGCTCGACGCCCTCACAGTAATTACGCGTCATACCCTCTTGACCAGCATATCTATAGTATTCCGTTTCAGTTGCCTTTCGGATGTTTGACGTCGCAGACATGTCTTCGCAGGCCGACGAAACCCCATGCACCCTACTGTACGACATCAAAGGCCAGAAGGTGGACGTGGGAAAGGCAACGATCGTGAAGCCGAAGGAACGCATGTTACACAACCGACAGATGCCCCATAGCGTCTTCAAAGTTTGTGTGGCCAGTGTCAAAGCGTGCTTCGAGGATTTGCCTCCTCCGGTACAAGTCGATGATGATGAGACCCCTAAACGGATTGGCGCATGCAAGAGCTGGTTCTTGCCTTGGCCGAAGACTCTTCTTCGTGTCGAGGCACCCGGTAGCACACCAATGACAACTCCTCAACAGGGTATGAACACCACCCCACCTAACCAATTACCTGCACCTGTCGTGGCGGGTGATAGCGGACGATGCGAGGGAGAGCCTCCATTAGTGCCAGATGACGTCGCCCCCGTCGAAGAAGCAAATGTTGATGATGTCATGGAGGAGGATGACGATGACCCTAACCAGTATATCAATACCGCCTATGACAATGCTCGGTACTCTGACTCAGGCTATGAGCGTGGAGATGATGATTTGATGCTGCCTGATTTGCCGGAGCCGGAACGTCCTAAGGATGATTGCAAAAAGTCTCTCTTCATGCGATCCTCGCAGGAGCCGCCTCCAGATGCCGCCTCTACCCAGCAAGGACAACGCGAGGGCCGTCCACTGCTTAGCCCGACGACACTGGGGTGGTGGTTAGGGAAGTTATGGCGGCCGGCTCACTACCGCCACCCGTCAAGAAGCAAAGGAGGAGACCGGAGAGGAAAAGCTCTAAAGGCGCCAGAGCTGCTTCAAGCAGCCAGCCGCCTTTGAAGCCCCGGGAGGTAGACAGAATACCTGTCGTAGGTGCGGAGCGTTTCCATGTCGCCGGCCACCCGATCCTACCCCAGAAAGCGCTGGAGGACATACTGAACAATGATCTAAGGAGACTTCATGATGATGTGCTGGCCAGAGAGAAAAGCCTTCTCATCTCGGAAAAACCAGGATACCCGCTTTACGCGGCTCACGTTCCGGGTGGGAGGTTATACGTCGATAGATGTCCCGCGGATAAGTTCATCCTGTGATTTGACTACATCTACGACATGTTCCACATGACCAAGCTGGATTTTCAGTTCATCCGCATGTATGCGGTGTATCTCAACTACATCATCAGGCGCGAGAACATAAAATATATCTGCGTCGCAGACCCGTACTATATGCACGAGAGCTTCTTGGCAGTTTGCAAAGAGCACCGTGACTATGCGAGCAAGTACATCGGCGAGTTCATTGTCGCTAATAAGGACAAGGAAACGATTCTCCTGCCTTATCATCCCACGTAAGTCATCCGCGGATATCCTTTCGTAAGTTTTAATCATTCCTTTGCAAGCATGGAGGCTAATTTGAGGTGTACTTATTTTGCGCAGTCGGGGGGGGGGGGGGGGGCGCCGTCCTCATCTGTCTGTACCCACAATACTCTCGTGCTCTGTACTTGGACTCAGCGAAGAACATCAAGAAGAGGGATTACACGCACATAAAGAGTATTCTCGATAGTGCCATTTTAACCTTCAGCCTTAGTGGTGGATATATCCAGGTGAAAAAGTACAGGAATAGAGGGTCGGCTTTCGGCCATAAGACCGACTTCTGCTGCATCCAGCAACCGAACGATAGTAAGGCTGATGGATTCTACCTCATGCATCACATGATCGAGTACAGAAGGGATAATCAACGCCTTCGCATGTCAGCTAATTCCAGCGATGCCGAGATTGTCAACTGGGCCACAAGCATAGGAAGGACACCAGATCATCGAATTCGAGCTGAGTTTTATCATGTACAGTGTGAACTTGCCCAAGTGATCATGAAGGAGGTCCTCGAAAAATCAGGGATGTTCTACCATGGGCCAATGAGTCGGGAGGATGTCCGAACACTGCTCAGCGCTCACGGGGCTGAAGCCTTTCACGAAGCTCGGATGCTTCCTCCCTGACTATGAAGATTGGAGCGCCGACATGGAGGAGTGATTGACGATGACAATGTGTATGTTTAATTAGTACTACTGTCTTTCTATGAACTAGCGTAGATCGCTCTAGTTAATTAGTTTGGGTATGAGGAACTTCCTTATTTATGTTTACTATAGGTTGCTTGTATTTTGCTAACTATGCCTCTTTGTGTTTCTCAAGTACATTATGTTGCATATTATCGTTGAATTCATCAACTTACGATGCAGGTACATAGATCGGAGATGGCGAAGGACTGCTACGCCGTATTCATTGGGAGGGTTCTAGGAGTGTACGACCAATGGCCAGACGCTCAGGCCCAGGTGGACAGGTACCCGGGCGCTAGCCGCAGAGGGTTCGACAGCAGAGCCAAAGCGGAAAATAGTTACTTGAGGTGGACGCTCCGACAAGAGAGGGAGCGAAACCGGTGCCTCAAGAAGTACTACTTAGTCGCGCTCTTGCTCATACTGATCGCTCTTCTCTTCTACATCATGGTTTAGATAGAGATGATGAAACTTGTGTGTGTGTGCCATGACTATGCAGCTGCATTTATTCGAGACATGACATGACTTGTGTATCGCTATTTTCGAGATGTGATGATATTTGTGTTGGATGATGATGGTGGTGGTATGACGAGTCTCCTGTATGTGTATGATATGATGAGAATAATGTATGTTTATTATGATACGATGAAACTACCGTATAGAGCATGCACAAATACGTAGAGGGGAATTAAATCTTAGCAGTGCTGGTTTAGCAGTAGCGCTGGTAAGTTGTAGCAGTAGCGCTGGTTTAGCAGCAACACTTGTTGTAAACCAGCGCTACTGCTAACAGTACTTACCAGTAGCGCTGGTTTTTCTGCGCTACTGCTAAATACTTAGCTGTAGCGCCTTAGCAGTAGCGCTGCCACCAGCGCTACTACTAAGGGGAAAACAAGCGCTACTACTAGGCTTTCTCCTAGTAGTGACCGTACATCCATTGCCGGTTCATCTGCGTGCATTATATAATTAAATGTATCAAAAACCATTACAGAACATCATGAATAGAGAAGTGATCAAATTAATACAAGTTCATCATCACATTAAAACCAAAGTACAGTAGTGATCAAATGTTATTACTGAAAAAATAAATACATAAAGTTCATACATAGTTCTCATAGAACAACATACAAGTAAGAAAATTATACAAGTATCTATCTAAATCATACAAGTAAGAATTTTTTTTCTTTTAAAAAGAAGATAAGAACAAGAGGCTCACCACGGTGGTGCCGGCGACGAGATCAGCGCGGGCGATCGACGGCGGTGAGGACGGGGACGGCACCCTACACATGTGCAGACTCTAAGAAGTTAATTTAAGCTCTAATTGTGCGTCTAAATCAAAAGAACTCCCACATACACTCCTCCACTAAAACCCACAAACCACACTCTACTTCTAGAGCATTTGAAATGAGTTAAACTAGCAGTGAGAGATAAAACGATGAAGTCGTTAACCTTTTAGAACACTTGTGTAGTTGGTGCACCGCCAAACCTAAACAAATCTTAGGGAAAATGTAGCTTGGAGGTCGAGCTTGGAGAGGAGAAAACTTAAGTGTGGCTGCGGCATTTCATCGAACACCTCGTGTGCATAGGAGGTGAGAACAGAGAGCAACACACCTCCCAAATGCTGGCCGGCCAAAGAACAGAGGAGTGAGCGGGCATGGGCGAGCATATATATAGGCGTTGTATAAGTCCCGGTTGGTGGCTAGCACCGGGACTAAAGGTGCCTCTTTAGTCCCGGTTCCAACCACCAACCGGGACTAAAGGGACTGGGTCAGGAGCGAGGCCCTTTAGTCCCGGTTCGTGTCTGGAACCGGGACTAAAGGGGTCAGACAAACCGGGACTGGTTCCTGCCGAGGCCCGGCCGGCGCCCTGGCCTCATGAACCGGGACTGATGCACCCATTAGTCCCGGTTCGTAACACGACCGGGACTAATGCAATATTCTGGCCCGTTTCAAAGCACTGTTTTCTACTAGTGACACTATACGGAGGAGAAAAGAGACGTGACAATACTTGAACCTAGCTTATACGTACATACATGTTGAACACCCCCACGCAGTCAAAAAGTCACCGGTGATGCGGAGACTGGACCAAAACTCCTCGAAGGTGGATGTCAGAAGCCCTTTAGTCATAACATCGGTAAACTGTTGAGCAGTAGGAACATGCAAAACTCGTATCCGACCAAGCGTAACTTGTTCACGAACGAAGTGTATATCGAGCTCGATGTGCTTCGTCCGATGATGATGAACAGGGTTGCCGGATAGGTAGACGGCGGAGACGTTGTCGCAGTACACGACAGTGGCCTTATGGAAATTGCAAAGCAACTCCTGAAGGAGTTGGCGAAGCCAATAGCACTCAGCAATAGCATTAGCCACTGCCCCGGTATTCTGCCTCAACACTCGACCGTGGGTTGTCGTTTTGACGACCACGAAATCAATGAAGGCCCGAGATAGATGTATTAGCCCGATGTAGAACATCAACTAGACGGACAACCAACCCAGTCGTCGTTCGAGTAAGCCACGAGGCCAGTAGAGGAGGACACCGTCAACGTGAGCCCACGAGCCATGGTGCCACGAATATGACGAACAATCCGCTTCACCAGGGTCCAATGGGAATCACGCAGAGCAAATGTGCCGTGAAGTGAAGATGAGGTGGGAGACGGGATCATAACACTGGTAACCTTTGATGTTGGGAGGGTAACCGACAAACATGCAAGCGAGGGAGTGTGGGGCAAGCTTGTGAGGGGTGGTCGAGGCGATGCTAGGGTAACAGAGATACCCGAAGACACGAAGCTCATCATACGAGGGTGGAGTACCGAAGAAAAGCTAGTGGAGTGGATAGTTCCAGCAAGGACGGCATAGATGTATGTTAAGTAGAAGAGATGCGGTGGCGAGCGCATCGGCCCAAAATCGAGGAGGCACATTGGCGTGAAAGAGAAGGGTATCGATGCTATCATTGAGTGTCTAGTACACGTTCAACGCGGCCATTTTGTTGTGATGTATAAGGGCATGTGAGGCGAAAGATAGTACGATGTGATGCAAGAAGTGTTTGAACGGCAAGATTACTAAATTATTTCCCGTTATCAGTTTGGAGTGCATGTATCGGACGACCAAACTGTGTGGGGTCATAGGCATAGAAAATCATAAGAATTGCTAATGCATTAGATTTGTGACGTAAAGGCAACGTCCACACATAATCCTAGAAATCGTCTAAGTCCACAAGGTAATAAAGATAGCCGGTGATACTCGCGACCGGAGATGTCCATACATCACTATGAAGTAATTGAAACAGAAAAGAAGATATGGCGATGGATGCACTAAAAGGAAGACAAACATGCTTTCCGACACGGCAAGCATGACAAGTAAGATCGTCGATCTTATTGCAAGTGAATGAAAAACTATGAACAAAGATGACGAAGTGCGTCTGAATTGGGATGACCCAAACGACCATGCCAAAGGTCTACACCTGCAGAGAGGGGGACTGGGGCGGCGGTGGCGGTGGAGGATCAGTGCACCGGGTATAGCTTGTCTGGGTTCTCACATCGATGAAGAACCATCCGGGTACGGGCTTCCTTAACAGAAACACCGATTTCATTAAATTCAACAGTAACATGATTTGAATGAGTAAAGAAACAAACAGAAACAAGATTCTTTATTAATGCAAGCGAGAAAAGAATGTTAGACATAGATAATGGCATGGATGTAGACGAAAATGAACTATGAAGGATATGTATGATAGGTAAAGAGGAGCCATCGCCTACGGTGATGCCAGTGGATGTGTTAACCGGATAGGAAGAGATGAGGTTATCAGGATGTGATGACATGTGGGCGGTAGCGCTCGTGTCCATGTACCAATCGCAACCGCCACCATAGTTACTCGATGAGGGAGTCGAATGCAGCGCCGCAAGAGGAGCGGGGTCCCATGGCATGGAGGCCAGCGTCCTGACAGGGCCCGCTTAGGGTTGGGGTGGGGGTGACAGTGGGAGCCACCTGTCATCGGTGTCGCGGGCAACGGTGGGTAGCTGCCACAAGATGCGCCTGATGGCTGGTCGGGGGCGGACCGAGGAGACTCCGTGCGGGGCTGCAAAGAACCGGCATGTGGTTGGAGGCACCGGAGAGGGAGGAATTGGGGATTCCATGGCGGCAACAACAGATGGAGATGGGAGAAAGATTTGTGGCGGCGGCTATGGTGGATTAGAGTTAGGGTTTTGGGGGGAGATGAAAAGGGAGGGGGGGAGGCAGCAGCGACAGTAGGGACGGCCGCTATGGTGGGGAGTGTCAGGTGCGGCGGCGGCAGGTTGTGGCAGCGGTTGCTGGAGGTAGCAGCGGCGGCGGCGAGGTGCGGCGGTGGCGGGGAGCGGAAGCTAGGTCGCAGGAGAGAAAAGAAACTAATAGCAGGTTGTTTGTAAAGATGGGATTGTATGCGACACAATTTGATTGATGACGGGTAAGTGCACATATACAGGTACGAGGGTGCATGACCTCTACTTGTCTCGCAAGGTATACACTGTACCGAGGAGAAAGGACGCATGACAATACATGACCCTAGCCTATACGTACATACACATTCAACACCGAGGAAAGTGTTGTGTAGTCCCCACCAAACCTCGTCGGGGTACTACGCGTCCTCGGTGGGGTCTCTGACGGGCTCCGATGAAGGGGAAATCTCTTCGTGCCTGGTGCGGCGGTCCTACAGCCAGCTGAAGCGAGGGCGGCAGCGGCGGTGTGGCCCATGGCGTTCGGGTCGGCAGCGGAGAAGGGGCAGGATCACGGGAAGGTGGTGGAGGACACCGTGTGGCTGCGCCTGGGCCAATGGCTCGCCCATGCACTTCTTCGCCGTCTTCGACAGCCACGGCGGCCCCAAGGCAACCTCCCCTCTCCCCGACTTGGCCAGACTGCGGCACCGTGCACGCCAACTCCAGATTGAGTGCTCAACACGAATACATGTTTGATTTGCTTGGTACGTGGCGGTGCAGGCGTGGGCCCTGTGCAGGGACCAGATGCACGTCATACTCGCGGAGCACCCCGAAAAGAACGAAGAGGCGGAGCGTCACGCGTGGGAAGCGGAGCTTCGAGCGGGCGGATGCACTAGAGATGGGGCTGTCGGAATCGGGATGGCCCGTCCTGTGGTGCACTGCCGTGGTGGCGCTCCTCGTCCGCGGCAGCATCCTCATGGCCAACTGTTGCGCCTCCCGCGCCGTGCTCTGTCGCGCCGTTGATGCCATCCCGCTGTCCGCTGACCACATGGTGAGATTAATTGCGTCATGCATATTGTATTGGCGAGTACTTGGCGCCGGCGCGCCGGCCCAAATTTCGGCCGGCCGGCCGCGCGCCGTTCGATGCGCTCGTACAAAGCCGTTCGATCACAGAGTTTTTTTCCCTCTGTCTTTCCCATGCCCCTACGTCATCTCCTCACGCACACGGAAAAAAGGGGAAAAAGCAGAGACTTGCCGCTCCAACTCGTTGGATCCCGAATACCACTGTCCCTGCCATCAATCTCCCTTGTCATTTGACCCCGTGCAGCACCTGCCATTGACGGGTCCGAGGTCGGCCATGGCTGCTTGCCGCCCCATCCACTGACAGTGGCAGCTCTGCCATCGCCAACTCCAGCCATTGTAGCAAAAAAATCGCCTCGGATATAACATTTACGCCGGTGCCAACAAAAATAGCGCGGGTTCCAGTAAATCATTAAATGGTGGTAGCAAAAATCGGGTTTTGTTCAGCAAACCAAAAACTCCGGTGGTAGCAAAATTTCAAGCTGGTTCCAGCAAATCATTAAACGGTGGTAGCAAAAATCGGGTTTTGTTCAGCAAACCAAAAACTCCGGTGGTAGAAAAATTTGAAGCTGGTTCCAGCAAAACAAAACGCCGGTGGAAGCAAAAAAATACAAAATTTAGCGTGGTTCCAACATCCAACAAATCTAAAACACTGGTGGTAGCAAATAATGATGATGGTTCCATCAAAATAAAATGTGGTGGTTTCAAAAGTATTCGTCAGTTGTAGCATTTTCCCTCGCCTGGATGCAAAAAAAGGAGCTGCGCCGCCTCGTCCGCTTCAGCCAGCGACCACCAGCACACCCTCGCTTCCAGCTAGTTCCAGCTTCTCCATTGCCGGTTGCAGCAAAATCCACACATGGTTCCAGCAAAAATGGGATATGATGGTAGCAAATTTTGAGACTGGTTCCAGCAAAAATCGATAACGATGGAAGCAAAAAATAAAAAATTGGGCGATGTTTCAACAAACCAGAACACCGGTGGTAGCAAAAATTGAAGTGGAAGTGGTTCCAGCAAAACAAAAGGCCATTGGAAACAAAAATGCAAAAATTGGACGTTTGTTCCAGCAAAAGCAAAAATGCCTGGTTGTAGCAAAAAATGGATCTGGTTCCAGCAAACCAGAACACCGGTGGTAGCAAAATTGCAGAAATTGGTGTCGGTTCCAATAAAATGAAAAACGTTGATGGTAGCAAAATTGTGTTCTAGTTCCAACAAACCTAAAGAGCGGTGGTAGCAAAACAACAAAATTGGGACCAAACCAAGAAACATTGATAGTAGCAAACTTGGATGTTGGTCCCAGCATCTCGCTGCCGTAGTTGTAGCACTCGGTTGGGGGTCGCTCTCTCCATCTTGCTGGTTGCAGACCGTCGCCGCCGGTGCAGCTGGGCGTCGGCGGCTAGCAGCGGCGGCCGTCGCCATATTCCCAGCGCTTGCCTCTACTACTTGCAGGTCCACCACATGTGGTTTGCAGCTCCCCTTGCACAACACCTCAACGCCTCGTACTCCAGCTCGTGAGTAAGCAGCTTCGCCGGCACGCAGTTGCAGCAGCGGCCAACGCAGCGAACGGCGGCCGATGGTGGCAGTGGGGCTTGCGCGAGGCGGGGGTGCGGAGAGGACGAGAGCGAGATGAATGGGGGAGTGGATAAGAGCGAGGGGGAGCGAGATGCGGGCAGTGGACTGATATTTCTGTGGCCCCATAAAAAGAAATCGAGGGCCGCGTTGAGTGCGTAGGATTTGCCTCAATCGCGTGGCTCGCGCGCGTCCGGCCCAATACTTGGCCGGCACGCCGAACCCAAACGTTTCCCTAAAAAGAAATCCAGGGCCGCGTTGAGTGCGTAGGATTTGCCTCAATCGCGTGGCTCGCGCGCGTCCGGCCCAACGCTTGGCCGGCGCGCCGAACCCAAACGTTTCCCTATTGTATTTTTGTCTTTTTCTTTGGGCGTGCGGCCATATGAATTTGAGTTTGATGCGTAGATGCAGCTGCAGCGGACGGATGAGATGGCGACAGGAGTAAAGTGTAGGCCTCCGCCGACGGACAGCTCCGCGTACGGGGAATGCTTGCCATGTCACGTGCGATAGTTACGTACACTTTACATACCGTCTACATGTTTTGTTTCCATGCATTAACATTGGCTTTGTACATATCTATCTTATACAATATACAAAGAAACAAAAGTATGTGTTGAACACTTTTTAACAAATATGTGATGCACATTTTTTGTAGAAATATGAGATGAACATTTTTTCAAGTACAAGATGAATATTTTTTAAATAAAATGAACATTCTTTAAAACTTAGTATTTTTTTTAAATATACGTTGAATATTATTTGATGTACGCGGTTAAAAATTTTGAAACACACGAGGAACATCAAATATGTGTTGACCACTTTTTGAAATACAAGATGAACATTTATTCAAATAGTATAGAACACTTTTTCAAATATTTGTTGAACACCTTTTCAAGAACATGATGAACACCTTTTTTAATACCCGATTCATATATTTTTTTCCAAATTCACGATAAACTTATTTTCCATATTAGTGGCACAAAAAGGCTTCCCGCTGAACTTTTTTTCTCTTCATCATCCAGCCTTGCTTGTCTTCTGCCATTTTGGCGTTCGTTTCTTTTTTTCCTCGCTCTACCTCTACACTCTCTTTCTCTTTCTCTTCAAAAAAGAGGTTAGTTCACCCGCAAAAAAAAAAAAAGAGAGGTTAGTTGATTGGTTCGTAGAGAAAATTATTATCACGTCCGTTGTAGGGGGAGCTACACGCATTATGCTCAACCTTGTCTCTCCTCCGCGTGATCGATTTCTCTATTATGACCATCACCGACGGGCCAGTAGGAGCCGACGCCGCCGTGGTCTCCGTGGAAGGTGAGGTGCAGACCCACCGCCCTCGTCCGGGTAATAAGCACCCTCAGAGGGTTCGGAGGGGTACCTGAAGGGCGTCGAGGACTGAGAGAGCTCCGATGTAGTGACGGCGGCAGTGTGGTCATCGGAATATGATGGAGGACACCGTGGCGCTGCGCCTGTGCCTACGGCTCCCCCATGCAGTTCTTTACTGTCTTTGAAGGCCATGACGGCCCCCATGTAAAATCCCCTCCCCTTTCCTCCACATGCTGCCAGACTGCAGCACCCTGGACACCACCTCCAGGTCGAGTGGTCGACACGTCCACGCCCTAGCGTACACGTTTGATTTTCTTGCTACGTGCTACGTGGTAGTGCAAGTGTCGGCTCTCCGTAGGGACCAGATGCACATCATACTGGCGAAGGAGTTAGCCGGCGCGGCAACGGCCTATTGGAAGGAGCACCCGAAAAATGACGTAGAGACTGAGCATCACGCATGGGAGGCAGCGCTGAAGCAGAGCTTCGAGCGGGCGGATGCACTGGGAATGGGGCTGTTGGAATCAGGGCTGCCCATCGCAAGATCTACTCCTGTAGTGGCGTTCCTGGTCCAGAACGACTCCCGTGCCAACTGTAGTGACTCCCGTGCCTTGCTCTGCCAAGCCAGTAATGACATCCCGCTATCCAAGACCACACAGTGAGATTAATTGCATCATGCATATTGTCTTTCGGTGGGCGTCCGACCATAATGATTTTAGCTTGATGCGTTAATGCAGCTGGAGCGGCCGGATAAGATGGCGGCAGGAGAAACATTGTGGCCATCCGATGAAACAAAAGTATGTGTTGAAGACTTTTTAACAAATATGTGATTCACATTTTTTTAGAAGTATGCGATGAACGTTTTAGTGAATATTTTTGAAGTACAAATGAGCATGCCTTAAATTCGTAGTACATATATTTTTAAATATATGTTGAATATTTTTTGAAATATGCGGTTAACGGTTTTGAAATACACGAAGAACATCAAATATGTGTGGAACACGTTTTGAAATACAAGATGAACATTTATTCAAATATGGGTTGAACATTTTTTTCAAATATCTGTTGAACTCCATTTCAAATACATGATGAACAATTTTTGGAATACGTGTTGAATATATTTTTCCAAATACACGATAAACGTTTTTTCCGTACGAGTGTGGCGCAAAAACGTTTCACGCCTGAACTTTTTTTTTCCCTTCATCCTCCAGCCTTCCTCGTCTTCTGCCATTTCTCGCGTCCGTTTATTTCTTCCCTCTCTCTACCTCTACACCCTCTCTCTTCCAAGACAGGTTACTTAGTTTGCTCGTAGAGAAATTTAGTATCACGTCCATTGTAGTGGGAGCTACACGCATTATGATCAACCTTCTCCTTCGCTTGATCGATTTCTCTAGTGATGGCCATCACCGATAGGTGGAGATTCGCCACCACTGTGTACTCCAAGGAAGGCAAGGTGTAGTCCCCACCAGCCTCGTCCGGGTACAACACATCCTTGTTGGGTTATGCTGGGAATCTGATGGGTGTTGAGGAAGGGAAGGGCTCCCGTGTGGTAGCAGCACGCATGCTTCTAGCTGAAGGAAGGGAGTGTAGTGGCATATTTTTCAGTGGGGCCCCAATAATCGACACTGTGAAATTAGCTTCCTATGACGAGAGAGGAATCCAAGCCGGAAGCATTACATAATCGATTGTTCCTCATATTGAAACATTGATAACCAGATGTACCAATAGTTTGGAGAAAAGTGCCATTTTGTTTCAATGAGAGACCATAGGACCAACTAATCAACTTAGTAAATTGAACTCCTGCATACACTAGTAGGGAAACCCCCGTTTGTCCCGGTTCGTAAGGCCCTTTTGTCCCGGTTCTGGAACCGGGACTAAAGGGTCGGGACTAAAGCCCAGAACCTTTAGTCCCGGTTCGCTTACGAACCGGGACTAAAGGCCCTCCACGTGGCCGGTGCTGGGAGCCCAGGCAGGAGGCCCTTTAGTCCCGGTTGGTAACACCAACCGGGACCAAAAGGCAGGACCTTTAGTCCCGGTTGGCAACACCAACCGGGACCAAAAGGCACTGCGGTTTTTTTTTTTGAAAGGGGGGTTTAGGGGGGTTTGTAGAGTTAATTGAGGTGTTTCATATTGTGTTAGCTAGCTAATAGAGAGAAGTGTCCCGATCATCATCATCATAGTCATCTAACCAACCATACTTAAATGTTCTTAGAACTACTCGTTATCATAATAACAAGTCATACTCGATCATCATCATCATAGTCATCTAACCAACCATACTTAATTGTTCTTAGAACTACTCGTTATCATAATAACAAGTCATACTCGATCATCATCATCATAGTCATCTAACCAACCATACTTAATTGTTCTTAGAACTACTCGTTATCATAATAACAAGTCATACTCGATCATCATCATCATAGTCATCTAACCAACCATACTTAATTGTTCTTAGCACATGATCATGAGTATTAGCTAGGACCTAGCTACCCGGCCTCTCTTAGGTAAAATAGCATAAAACAAGATAGGCCCTGACTCTCCATTATGGAGAATGGAGATTATCCTGTCTCCAATTCTTGCACGTCGCACAATGTTGCTTCCAAGTAGCTCCCTACGATCGACCATACAATTTTTCCAATCTTTGATTGTCATGTCTTCATCGGTTTTAGAAATCCGGTATGGACAACAGTGATGCATATGATGACCTGGCCGTAAGCTCATAACATCAAGGTGACCTTTCGGAAACATCAGATGAGGCACACAATCATTCGGGATTTTCTGTTGAAAAACATAGTAATAACTTCGTAGTTAGCAATGTAGTTTAGTTTTAAAAATAATTTATGCAAAAGATGCACGGATGTCGTAATAGTAAAAAATCTTACCATGCGATCTCCATGGATGTTACCGTAGTTCAACACGTGCACTAGTGGCACGTATTGACCATAATGTGTAGGAGTTTGATAATAGGTATTGTAATTCTGAAGATCATTAATAAATGCGATAAGATGATTTTTCTCCTGACAAGTTAATTCTGCGCCATCGGTGTAGTAGGTTCTGTCTACCATCTTCCGTACATTTTTTGAAGAATGAAAATAAGCTGTCAATGGAAATAAGCTGTCAACTATTTTGAAATAAACAATATAAATTACATAATAAATATGTTTAACAAACTCACAAGGAGGCAGAATCAGAATCATAATAAATATGGTTGAGAAACTCACATAATGGTAGAACTGGAGGCGTCTGCACATCGACCCAGATGTCGATATTACCTTCAATTTCATCTTCCGGACGAATATCAAAGGTGATAAGAATATTCGGCTCAAATGCATAAGCCTTGCATAGTGCTTGCCAACTTTTGCATTCAAAATAGGAGTAGGTGTCTGCATTGTACAATTTTACGGCAAAAGTATAACCATGCTTGGTCCTCAAGTGAACTCTCTTTACCTCCATACTTTTTTTAGTATCGAAACCAATCTTATCCAAGACATAAATTCTTGCATGGCAGGGGATACGCTAGTAGAATAGTAAAAAATTAAAATTATAAGTTCAAGCAAAAGAAGCAGAAGTCATGCTTAATTACGAAAAAAGACTTGTCGTCGTGACTTACTGTATCCACTTCGAAGGTCTCATCCAGCACGATGCTGAAGCGCCTACCATCAACTAGGTGAGTCGTGTCGCACAGACCGCGCTCGTCTTCGCAGTATTCGCACATACCGAATTCCCTTTCGCTATCGTCGTCAGACATTTCCTATGTTCATAGTTCAAACATTTAAAATCGATCGAAGGCAACTACCAGGAAACTGATCAATACACAGATCACTATTACTCAAAATATGCAACGGGTTGACTTTAGGTCTGTCGAGTCTTTCCTTCCTAAACTCTCATCTCACGTATATGGTGGGCACTCCCTCTGATATTGCGACCGTCGGTGATGGTGGCTCCTCCATTCGTCCCCGAGTGCATTACACCAAAATGTCTAGCACACGGGAACGAAGGAGAAGCGACCCCCACGACAACAGTCGGGATTCTTCCTCTCTCATATTTCGACCGTCGGTGATGGTCGCTACTCCTTCTTTCCCGTGTGCATTACAAATATCTAGCACAAGGAAAAGAAGGAGAAGCGACCTCCACGACAACAGTCGGGATTCTTCCTCTCTCATATATATATATGGTGGACACTCTCCCTCACTGAAAGACGCACAAGGAGCCGAAACAGACCTAAAGTCAACCCGTTCCATATATCGAGCAATGACATAGAAAAAATGCCCTATGTTTTGCCGGAATATCATTGAATTCACATTCTGGTAAATCACAAGCACTCGATATGTCCTACATTGTAGCACAAGTCATGCTAAAATTCATGAAAAATATGAGGCATTACCTTTGCTAAAAACAGAAAAACAACATTATATAAAAAATAGAACATATGTGTGTGTGTGTGTGTTCATGCGTGTGTGTGCGCGCGGGATCGACCCCCCCCCCCCCCTCATGTCGAAGTTATCGGGGAGGGGGTATATCGACCCCGCCCCTCATGACGTTCTCCCTTATCCCTTTTTGCATGACCCCCCTCATGTCGAAGTTATCGGGGAGGGGGTATATCGACAACGACATACATTCCGGATCCGTTTGAAAGCTCTCTGGGAGCCGATGCCAACGTGATGATAGGCGGCCGGGTGCTCCCGTGGCCTTGTTGATAGATAGAGCCGATGCCAACGTGATGATAGAGCCGATGCCAACATTTTCATTTAACAAAAAAACTACCTTCAAAAAAAGACTTGCTTCGCCGCGGGTGCTCGGTGCGACATGGACTCGGTGGAAAAACTTGATCCATGCATTAATACATACATATATACATTCATACATCCATGCATACATTCATTCATGCATCCATATAAAAATTCATGCATCCATACATACATTCATGCATACATACAAGATCGGGAAGGGGGAGACGAAGCTCACCGAGGGAGGGGGAGGTAGCTCGGGGGAGGTGGCGCCGGCGGGGTTGGGGGGCGCCGGCGGCCTGCAAGGGGCCGGCCGAGGCGGGGGGCGCCGGCGAGGATGGGGCGGCGACGGGGACGGGGCGGCGATGGGGCGGCTCGGGGACGGGGCGGCGACGGGGCGGGGGGCGGCGACGGGGACGGGGCGGCGCGCGGCGACGGCGAGGATGGGGCGGCGACGGGGACGGGGCGGCGACGGGGCGGGGGGCGGCGACGGGGCGGCTCGGGGACGGGGCGGCGACGGGGCGGGGGGCGGCGACGGGGACGGGGCGGCGCGCGGCGACGGCGAGGATGGGGGCGACGGGGACGGGGCGGCGACGGGGCGGCTCGGGGCGGCGCGCGGCGACGGGAACGACGACGGCGACGGGGACGGGGCGGCGCGGCGACGGGGACGGCGCGGCGACGGGGAGGCGACGGGGACGGGGCGGCTCGGGGCGGCGCGCGGCGACGGGGACGGGACGGCGCGGCGACGGGCTCGGGGCAAATGGCAGATGAAAACTGAAATTTTCTAAGTGTGGTCTTATATACACACAACATTGGTCCCGGGTGGTGGAACCAACCAGGACCAATGCACCCCTTTGGTCCCGGTTGTCTCTTTTCAGCAGCCCAAAGGGCGGGAAGCAGAGACCTTTGGTCCCGGTTGGTGGCACCAACCGGGACCAAAGGGGGCATTGGTCCCGGTTGGTGGCACCAACCGGGACCAAAGGTGGGCATTGGTCCCGGTTGGTGGCACCAACCGGGACCAAAGGGTGGTGTTACCCGGGGCCAAATGTTTAGTCCCACCTCGCTAGTTGAGAGGGCTCGAGAGTGGTTTATAAGCGCTGCTGCGCACAACCTCTCGAGCTCCTCTCAACAGCAGGCTTACGGGCCTAATTGCACACACCTCTGCCTGTGGTCCTTCTGGGCCTTCTGCGGGCCTGAATCCTGGACCAACTGGCTGGTTGGGTTTCTAGTCGTATTCAGGCCGTAGTGGCCTAGTAGGCGGCATTTTTTTAATTTTTTTCTACTTTTTTTGTTTTCTTTTTTGCTTTATTTATTTTCTTTTGTTTCTACTTACAGTTTTTCAGTGATTCTTTTTGCTTTTAGGTCACAAAAATTATAAACTTTCTGTTAGTGCCATTAGTTTCCAAATTTGAATAGTTTAAATTTGAATTCTTTTAAATTGGTGTGAATCACTAGTTTGTGAATAACTTTACTATAAAAATAGATTTTTGAATGATTCTTTTTCCTGCTATTTAATATTACTGTGTTTTATCATTATATTCAATTTGGTAATTTTTAGGTTATTTTAAATGTCTGTTTTAACCAAAAACAGATTTTGTTATTTTAGTTTGCTATTAAAGTTTCTAAAAAAAATACTTTGATAACTTTAGTTGCATAAATTTTATATAATTTTAGTTTCATAAATACTAGAGGTTTATAAAATATTTTTAGTTGATTCCTTTTGCTATTAGAGTTTTATAAAAGCTTTTTAGTTGATTCTTTTTGGTATTGAAGAATATTATAGTTTTATTTTAGTTGATCATAACAGAATTTTTTAATTGATTATTTTTAGTTCATTATTTTTGCTATTAGAGTTTCATAAAGGTTTTCTAATTCATTCTTTTTGCTATTAGTTCATTCTTTGAGCTAAATGACCCTGAAATTGAAAAGCACTTCAAATGAACTCTGAAAAGGTTGAAAGTTGGCATGGTATCATAATTTCACCCACATAGCATGTGCTAAAAAGTTGAGAGGGTTACGGCAAAAACTGGATGCACTTCGTGTACAAAATGGACAATCTCTTTCGAAGTATCAGGGTTTCGGACAAAAACTCATCTGTTACAAAGGGATTTCATTTTTTTGAACTTATTTGAACTCCAGACTTTTTATGTGTTCAAAATGCACCATTCAAAGCCACATCATCAATTTTCAACCCTTTCTGACTTCATTTCCTATTTTTAATGCATTTATTGATTTTTTTAAGCTAAATGACCCTGAAATTGAAAAGCACTACAAATGAACCCTGAACAGGTTGAAAGTTGGCATGGTATCATCATTTCACCCACATAGCATGTGCTAAAAAGTTGAGAGGGTTACGGCAAAAACTGGATGCACTTCGTGTACAAAATGGACAAAACTTTTCATAATCTTCAGACATGTCTGTCTTGCCCTCCAATCCCACGATGTCTCTTTTCCCTGAAAGAACTATGTGGCGCTTTGGCTCATCGTATGATGTATTCGCTTCCTTATCTTTTCTTTTTCTCGGTTTGGTAGACATTTCCTTCACATAGAAAACCTGCGCCACATCATTGGCTAGGACGAATGGTTCGTCTGTGTACCCAAGATTGTTCAGATCCACTGTTGTCATTCCGTACTGTGGGTCTTCCTGTACCCCGCCTCCTGACAGATTGACCCATTTGCACTTAAACAAAGGGACCTTGAAATCATGTCCATAGTCAAGTTCCCATATGTCCACTATGTAACCATAATATGTGTCATTTCCCCTATTGGTTGCTGCATCAAAGCGGACACCGCTGTTTTGGTTGGTGCTCTTTTGATCTTGGGCGATCGTGTAAAATGTATTCCCATTTATCTCGTACCCTTTGTAAGTCAATACAGTCGAAGATGGTCCCTGGCCAACGAGTACAACTCATCAGAAACAGTGTTGTCACCCATGAGACGTGTTTGCAACCAACTGCTGAAAGTCCTGATGTGTTCATATGTAATCCAGTCGTCACACTGCTCCGGGTGTTTGGAGCGCAGAATATTCTTGTGTTCATCGACATACGGTGTCACCAAGGTAGAATTCTGTAGAACTGTGTAGTGTGCTTGAGACCAAGAATGTCCGTCCCTACATATTATTGAGTGCGCTCCTAGCGTGCCTTTTCCATTCAGTCTCCCCTCATACCGTGATTGAGGGAGACCAATCTTCTTAAGGTCAGGAATGAAGTCAACACAAAACCCAATAACATCCTCTGTTTGATGGCCCATGGAGATGCTTGCTTCTGGCCTAGCGCGGTTACGAACATATTTCTTTCAGACTCCCATGAACCTCTCAAAGGGGAACATATTGTGTAGAAATACAGGGCCCAGAACAACAATCTCGTCAACTAGATGAACTAGGACGTGCGTCATGATATTGAAGAAGGACGGTGGGAACACCAGCTCGAAACTAACAAGACATTGCACCAAATCACTCCTTAACCTTGGCAGGATTTCTGGATCGATCACCTTCTGAGAGATTGCATCGAGGAATGCACATAGCTTCACAATGGCTAATCGAACGTTTTCCGGTAGAAGCCCCCTCAATGCAACCGGAAGCAGTTGCGTCATAATCACGTGGCAGTCATGAGACTTTAGGTTCTTGAACTTTTTCTCTGCCATATTTATTATTCCCTTTATATTCGACGAGAAGCCAGACGGGACCTTCATACTGAGCAGGCATTCAAAGAAGATTTCCTTCTCTTCTTTGGTAAGAGCTTAGCTCGCAGGACCTTCATACTGCTTTGGATGCATGCCGTCTTTTTCATGCACACGTTGCTGTTCCTCCCGTGCCTCCGGTGTATCTTTTGTCTTCCCATACACTCCCAAGAATCCTAGCAGGTTCACGCAAAGATTCTTCGTCACGTGCATCACGTCGATTGCAGAGCGGACCTCTAGGTCTTTCCAATAGGGTAGGTCCCAAAATATAGATTTCTTCTTCCACATGGGTGCGCGTCCCGCATCGTCAGTCGGAACAGATAGTCCGCCAGGACCCTTTCCAAATATTACTTGTAAATCATTGACCATATCAAGTATGTGATCACCAGTACGGAGGGCGGGCTTCTTCCGGTGATCTTCCTCACCTTTGAAATGCTTTCCTTTCTTTCGACATTGATGGTTGGTCGGAAGAAATCGACGATGCCCCAGGTACACATTCTTCCTGCATTTGTCCAAATATATACTGTCGGTGTCATCTAAACAGTGTGTGCATGCGTGGTATCCCTTGTTTGTCTGTCCTGAAAGGTTACTGAGAGCAGGCCAATCGTTGATGGTTACAAACAGCAACGCATGTAGGTCAAATTCCTCCTGTTCGTTCTCATCCCACACACGTACACCTCTTCCATTCCATAGCTGTAAAAGTTCATCAACTAATGGCCTTAGGTACACATAAATGTCATTGCCGGGTTGCTTAGGGCCTTGGATGAGCACTGGCATCATAATGAACTTCCGCTTCATGCACAACCAAGGAGGAAGGTTATACATACATAGAGTCACAGGCCATGTGCTATGCTTGCTGCTCTGCTCCCCAAAAGGATTAACGCCATCTGCACTTAAACCAAACCATACATTCCTCGGGTCACCTGTAAAGTCGCTCCACTTTCTCTCGATCTTTCTCCACTGCGACCCGTCAGCGGGTGCTCTCAACTTCCCGTCTTTCTTACGGTCTTTTTTGTGCCATTGCATCAACTCGGCATGTTTTTTGTTTCTGAACAGACGTTTCAACCGTGGTATTATAGGAGCATACCACATCACCTTGGCAGGAACCCTCTTCCCGGTGCGCTGGCCCTCAACATCACCAGGGTCATCTCTTCTGATCTTATACCGCAATGCACCGCATACCGAGCATGCGTTCAAATCCTCGTACGCACCGCGGTAGAGGATGCAGTCATTAGGGCATGCATGTATCTTCTGCACCTCCAGTCCTAGACGGCATAGAACCTTCTTTGCTTCGTACGTACTGCCGGGCAATTCGTTATCCTTTGGAAGCTTCTTCTTCATTATTTTCAGTAGCGAACTAAATCCCTTGTCAGATACACCATTGTCTGCCTTCCATTGCAGCAATTCCAGTGTGGTACCGAGCTTTCTGTTGTCATCTTCGCAATTTGGGGACAACCCTTTTTTGTGATCCTATAACATGCGATCGAACTTAACTTCTCCCTTTCACTTTCGCATTCTCTCTGTGCATCAACAATGACCCGGCGAAGATCATCATCGGGCACATCGTCTGGTTCCTCTTGATCTTCAGCTTCCCCCATTGCAGCATCACCGTATTCAGGGGGCGGGTAGTTGTCGTCATCCTCTTCTTCTTCGTTGTCTTCCATCATAACCCCTCTTTCTCCGTGCTTGGTCCAAACATTATAGTGTGGCATAAAACCCTTCTCAAGCAGGTGGAAGTGAAGGGTTTTAGAGTTGGAGAAAGCCTTCGTATTCTCACAGACAGTACATGGACAATGCATAAAACCATTCTGCTTGTTTGCCTCAGCCGCTTCGAGAAAATTATGCAGGCCCTTAATATACTCGGAGGTGCGTCGGTCACCGTACATCCATTGCCGGTTCATCTGCGTGCGTTATATAATAAAGTGTATTAAAAACCAAATTAATAGAAATTCATCATCACATTAAAGCCAAAGTACAATAGTGACCAAAATAAATACATAACGTTCATACATAGTTCTCATTATTGAACAACATATAGATCTCTAGAGCATCTAATTAAAACATACATTGAAACTAGAAAATTTAAATGCAACAACAAATGCGATCATAACCGCAACTAAGGTACCAATTGATCCAACGGCATAATGATACCAAGCCTCAGTATGAATGGCATATTTTCTAATCTTTCTAATCTTCAAGCGCATTGCATCCATCTTGACCTTGTGATCGTCGACGACATCGGCAACATGCAACTCCAACTTCATCTTCTCCTCTTTCAAGTAATTGTTTTCTTTTTCAACCAAATTTAACTTCTCGACAAGAATTTCTATGTCGGTTGGAATTTCCGGTTCACATACCTCCTAGATTAAAAAATCTATGTCACGTTGGTCGGCATAATTGTCAGAAACACTAAATAAAACAAATAGTTATAAAAGATAATATATACCACATCCGAATCATAGACCGGACGAGGGCCGACGTGGGCGGATACCATGACCATGGCACTATATAATAACAAACAATAATAAAAGTAAGAAAATTACACAAGTATCTATCTAAATGATACAAGTAAGAACTTTTTTCTTTTAGAAAGAAGATAAGAAGAAGAGGCTAACCACGATGGTGCCGGCGCCGAGATGGACGCGGGCGATCGACGGCGGTGAGGACGGGGACGGGACAGGACGGACCGCCAAACCTAAACAAATCTTGAGAAAAATGGAGCTTGGACAAGGAACTTCGAGAGGAGAAATCTTAAGTGTGGCTCGGGCATTTCATTGAACACCTCATGTGCATAGGAGGTGAGCTAGAGCACCACAAAGCTCTCCCCTCGCCGGCCAGAAAAACAGAGCAGTGTGGAGTGCTCTGCTTGCTGGCGAGGGGGGTATATATAGGCATCTCATTGGTCCCGGTTCGTGGCTGGAACCGGGACCAAAGGGGGTCCTTTGGTCCCGGTTCCATCCACGAACCGGGACCAATGGTTGTGGGCCAGGAGCGAGGCCCATTGGTCCCGGTTCGTGTCTGGAACCGGGACCAAAGGGGTCATACGAACCGGGACCAATGGCCCACGAGGCCCGGCCGGCGCCCTGGCCTCACGAACCGGGACCAATGCCCCCATTTGTCCCGGTTCGTGAGTGAACCGGGACTAACGGGCTGGCCCGGCCTGGACCAAAGCCCTCTTCTGTACTAGTGATAGAGTCAAGCCCAACCTGTTAATGAAACACTAAGGCATATTCCAAGACTAGAATATCTACAATCCTTACTAATAATTTGACAACTGAATGTAGCTCATACTGTGACTTTATTTCAGTGCACTTTATTTTTTGAAATGTAATATTTGGATTTTTTTAATATTCTTTAAAAATCAGTTTTTGGAAACAAGTAAAGTTAGTTTTTTGTAGTAAATGAAATCACTTCTTAAAATTTGTAAGATTTTTTTTGAAATAGGTAAAATAGGTTTTTTAAATCGGCAAATGTATTTATTGAAATGAGGGAAACTAAAACATGGCATTCCATCTGTGTTTCTATTTATTCTTCTTCTCATTCTCGTCGACTGTGGCCTTACTGTTAACATAATCACAACACGTCTGAATGTTGTCAATCTTAATACATCTCCCTTTCGGTATAGGATGATAGATCAATTTTTTTCTGTGAGATTTTGGCCTGAGTGTTCACATAATCACAACATGTTTGAATGTTGTCAATCATAATACATCTCCCTTTCGGTATAGGATGATAGATCAATTTTTTCTGTGAGATTTTGGCGAGGTGTGCATGCGTGATTGTAGATATTTCTTCTCGTTTTTCATCTTGGTTTTGCCAAAATGTTCATTTTCAATTCGGATCAGCACCAGTATGAAAGAAAGACAAATCATATGTTGTTGATTAAGGTTTAACTGTAAATAGCTTTTTTAATGGTTAATAGGTAAAATAATATCATATTCGGATTTAATATATTTTTCTAATCAAATTTCATATATAATATGTTAAATTTGAAGTTAAGGTTTAAAAGATATGGAATTTTGAAAAATCATTTAATATGTACTGCGGTTTGATTACCAGGAACTTGAGGGGCTTCTTTCAAAAATAGTATGACGGACTAAGAATATCCATTTCTTTTATTAGTAGGTATAGATGAGGGAAACTAAGTTTCTTGAAATGAGTGAAATTCTTTTTTGAAATGCATTAGCTCGTTATTTGGAATTAGTGAAATTTGTTTTTATAAATTAATTAGAATATGTTTTCAAAATCTGAAATTTGTTTTTGGATTAGGTGAAATAAAGTTTTTTCAATGAGTAATTAGTTTTTTGAATTGACTGTTTTTTTAAGGAATGAATTCAGTTTTCATAAGTATGAAATATATTTCTGAAGTAGTTATATGGAACTCTTTATATAAATAATGTGAAATTGGTTATCTAAAAAATGTAGAACTGATTATTTTAAATCATCATTTTATAATGACTGGAACTATAAAGTGTGAGACCTATGAAATAAGTGATACGAGTATTTTGAATAACTAAAATGGCATTTTAAAATAATTGTAATTGTTTTTTAAGTAAATTAATTGTCCTTTTAAGCAATTTAAATCGATTTTTAAAATAATGGAAATGAGTTATTTGAAATGATCGAAAGGACCCTTTTGAAATAACAAAAATGTGTCTTTCGAAATAACTGAAATAGGGGAAATAACTGATATAGGTTCTTTTGAAAATAAAAATATGATTTAGGTATTTTAAAATAATTGAAATAGGTTTTTTGAAATAATTAAAAGGAGACTCCTTATAAATATAAATTGAAATGGATATTTTTTTTCCAAAAAGTAGAAATGACTTTTCTTCAAATAGTTTAACAATGGAAATCATTTTTTTGGAATAGTGGACCAATGTAATGTATGAAACTAATTTCAAAAATAATTGAAATAAATAAAATAAAAAGACAGTTCAAATATATCCAATATTGATCTTGTTCTGAAATTCTTCTCATTAGGAATTCAAATAAAAAAATGCAAAAACAAGGATTTTGTGCGAAAGATATCTATCATTCAACATATGACAGCAAAATTAAATGCATGTCATTTGTATGGCCAGAGAGAATCTTAAAGATAGGTAACGAATGACGAATGCTCTCCACATGACACCAACCTGAGATCGACAAAACAGATAAGGAGAAAATCATGAAACATCAAGGGCAATCAATGGATATGAAACGGCATCGACATGTGTCCGCCGCCTTGAACGTAGCCCGAGTTCCATGCAAACGGTATGCTAAACTGCTTTGCTACCCACCGTCTCTCGCATCCATTTCTTCCTTTCCCAGAGGTTACTTGGTACTCCCTCCTTACCGGTGCATAAGTCACATTACGAAAACCAAATAATCCCAAAACTCTGAGGCGTGGTGCATTATCTAATCACCTCGTTTCCTGTTTTTTTTTGCCAGAGGTTTATTAGGCCCGTCTTATTTTGTATAAAACTTCGGCCTTGATTTAACTTGCAAAATACAAGTTCTATATAGTAAAAACAATATCACTGGGAACTTCTTCCTAGTACAAATCAAACAATATAATTTTTGCGAGATACCAATTAGATTTTGTTAGTCAAGTCTCTGATCAAATTTTGACATTAAATACGAAGGGGTCAATAAACCCAGAAGAAGGAGTATCTTTTAGTGCTTGCGATAATAAGTACTAAATTCAAGTTAATAGATGAAAGATATTATGGAAAATAATGTGAAGCATTAAAATGGAAACTAAATAATAAAATAAGAAATAAGAGAAGAAAATAATGGACATTGAAATGTGAAATATTGAAAGGGGAAAAAATTAATAAGGATGATTAATAAATAGATGGATAAGAGGAGAAAATTAATATGGGTAATAAATGGATAAGAAACGCGTGGACACGTGTCAGCGTCCATTTCCATACAACATTTATTACACACAATTGCTTTGCTCCGAAAATAATCTTATCACTATGGAGACCTCACTAAACCATTTTGAAAAAGAGATAAAATTAAATACGAGCAATTAATGTATAAGAAACACGCCGCGTAGCCCCGATTTCATAGAAACGTTACACAAAACTTCTTCGCTCCCGAAGACCCGATCATTTTCCCTCTTCATCCCCCGGCCATCCTTCTGCCCTTCCGCGTTCGTGTTCTTCTTGCAGGTTTGCTTGGTACCGAATTCGCTGCTGCTTCGGCGCCCTCGTCAGTTCTAATCAAGTTGCTCCTTACCGTGATCGTTGATCTGTAGTTATGGCCAACGCCGGTGTCAACAACGTGCCCACCGCCGGGGAGTCGAGAGCCAACCCTGTCGTGGCCTCCGAGGAAGGCGAGGTGCCGTCCTCGCCGCTGTTATCCGGGTACTACGCATCCTCGGAGGGGGGTTCCGAGGGGTACCTCACGGGCCCCGAGGAAGCGGAGGGCTCCCGCTTGGTGGCGGCGCCGGTGCCGCTTGTGCCAGCTGAAGCGGCGGTGGCGCCAGTGTGGCCCGTGGCATTCGGAGCGGCGTCGGAGCGGGGGCAGGATCATCATAAGATGATGGAGGACACCGTGTCGGTGCGCCCGTTCTTCTGCGCCTGGGCCGACGGCTCCCCCATGCACTTCTTTGCCGTCTTCGACGGCCACGGCGGTCCACAGGTAACCTCCCCCCCGCTTTCATCCACATGATGCAGACTGCAGCACCTTGCACGCCCTACCCTACACCGCTACACGTTTGATTTGCTTGACACGTCCTACGTGGTGGTGCAGGTATCGGCCCTGTGCAGGGAGCAGATGCACGTTATCCTGGCTGAGGAAGTGAGGAGCTAGCCGGCGCGGCAACTGCCTACCGGAAGGAGCACCGACAGCAGGACGACGAGGCGGAGCGTCGTGCGTGGGAGGCGGCGCTGAAGCGGAGCTTCGAGCGGGCGGACGCACTGGGGATGGCGCTGTCGGAATCAGGATGGCCCATCGTTGGGTCCACTGCCGTGGTCGCGCTCCTGGTCCGCAGCAGCATCCTCGTGGCCAACTGCGGCGACTCCCGCGACGTGCTCTGCCGCGCCGGTAACGCCTTGCCACTCTCCGAGGACCACAAGGTGAGATCAATTGTGTGACCGGCCGGATAGTTTGATCTTGATGCGTGGATGCAGCTGGAGCGGCCGGACGAGAGGGCGCGGGTGACGCGGCCGGCGGCAAAGTGCGGCCCTCCGACGACGGGCAGCTACGCGTACGGGGAGTGCTTGCCATGTCTCGCGCATTAGGTACGCCGGTTCTTAATCTTATGCACACGACGTTTTCTTCCATGCAAAAGAAAAAAGACGTTTCATTCCCATGCATCAGTGTTGGCCTTGTATATCTATCTGCAAGGACGACTCAAAAAGAAAATCTATCTGCAAGGAAACAAAAGTAAATACAACTATATCAACAGGCTGCTACTAATTCGTCAAGAGTGATTCGTTTCAGAAACTGTGTTCGTTGCGTTCTTACACAACACAAGGAAACAAAAGTACTTTTATACCAATAAAGGAGGACATTTTCTATGCATCAGCATGTTGCCTTCTAGTGGAAAAATAAAACTAAATTGTTTTTTCTAGGGGAAACTAAAATGTTGCATTGCACATTATTATCGTCTCTCACTCTAAATTAAGAACTCACTCTGTTCGGGTTTATAAGGCTCGGCCCACAATGTTATTTGAGAGAAACATTTTTTTTTTTGCAGGGATTTGAGAGAAACTTTGAACATTAATTTCTCATTAAAATATTTGTTATTTGTGTTGAAACGTATATCATTAGTTTACATTCAAGGAAACCAATGATTTAAACAGTTGATATTAATTTTGATTGTGGTGATTACATGGTCAAAGTTATTCTTAAGATATGTGAGGGTGTTATGAACCCCAACACAAAGAGTACTAATTGACAAGCATATATAGTAGGTAGGTAAGAAGGGATCCCTAGTAAGAATAGTACTGTTAGGCTTTCAAATTTATGGTAATATGCATGCCCAATAATTAATCAATTTTCCGTAGATATCTGTAAGGTCCTATTAACTTTTATTCATGATTAGTTAAGAAAGGCTATTTTTTTCATGAAAGTGTTCCTCTCCAACCCTGGTGCACTGCGCCACCATCTCTCCTTTGTTGGTAGATTGTCGCCCACATCCACCACAACCATCTTTGACATATGCTGTGGGAATGGGTGCGGGGGAGGCCCGATCTACCAGGTGGAGTTATATGTTTCCCCTTTTGGGGGATTTTATATAGATGTCGGTTGTCCATAGTGTTGACCCTCACACTATGGTGATTGTGGCTAGGCAATATAAGTCATCTCTGCTCGCACAACGACGGTGATGGCGGTGGAGCTAGTGTGTCAAATAAATTCTCCTCGAGTCTCCCCGACTCGAGTTCTTGAAAATTTTGTGTGCGGCGACATTGATGTCTTAATGGCTTATTATCTTGATTGTTCTGGTCCATGACCTTATGGTTTGGAGGGTTTATTCATGAAGTGGTTTCCCTTTGAAATTTGGAACTCCGACCACTCCTCTATCACATTGGTGTGACCTCCAGTACTAGCGCTAGGCCTTTGAGAAGAAAATTTATGTTTGGATGTCTAATTCTCCTACCTCCTTGAAGTCTCCCTCTCTATCTATCTATCTATCTATCCATCTCACTATCTCTCTCTCTCTATCTCTCTCCTTTGTGTGCATGCAGGAAATATTGGTTGTCCCTTAACCATGTTCCTCAAATCTCTTGTTTTGATGCACACTGACATCTAGTAAATAACCAATTTATTCATTGGTTTCATTACGTTGGGCTAATTGATGTTGTTGGAGCAGTCAGATTGCCATATCTACCATATGTCGGAGATAATTATTTGATGTTACCAAGTGCCAGATTCGAGAAATAACCACCTCCACTGCCCCCACCTGGCACAAGATAAGGCGAGATCGACCTCAACATCTTACAATTTTTGTGCCAACTCAGTAGGCTACCAAAGCTCTGACCACGGGTTTCTTCGTGTTCTTGTCTCGACTCCATCTCCTATATTGACGTACCATGGCCACTCAGAATGGCTTTATTACTCATCTTCTAATGATCCGCCACAGGGTAAACCACCGCCTCTCAGGCCTCCCCAACGGGTTCTACCATAGAGGCTAACGATAGACAATACCCCCCCCCCCCCCCCCCGCGAACACAGCTGCTTTTCAAGGTAGGAAGGGGTATAAAAAATGGCTTGAGCCGAGGTCCGAGTACAGCCCCGTGGACAAGCAATTTCTTCTGCACGAGACTCATACCAGGCGCTACAGCGCTGAAGTATGGAACTGATGCCATGCTGCTAAGAAAAGCTCGAACGACATTCAACAAAAGGGCTTTTTGATACATCGGTTGTATGAACCGGTGTTTATTCATCGAGCCAGGCATTGCAAAAAGATAAACCATGAACACCAAGTTTAGTATGAGGGCTTTTGTCCGACGACAGAACAATACCTAAAATTTGACTAGGGTAATGGCACCAAGTTTAGTATGAGAGATGGAGACCATACATGTATGGATATGAAAGGATGTCATCGAGTAGAAACATGACCAACAAATGTGAGAGACATGATACGACTAAGAGCAAGGACATAAAGATATGAGTGGTGGGCGGATATGAATTGTGGGTGTGTAACCAATGAGGTGACGTATGAGACACATCCACAGATCTCAAGGTCCATTACTTAACATTACTTACTCTTTTTGGGCACACACTATGGTGTAATGGTAATCATAAAAATATTGTGATAGTTAAATCTTTCCCCTTTTTGGAAATTTTATGTAGATGTTAGTTGGCCATAGCTTTCACCATTCACACTATGGTGACTGTGGCCACACAATAAAAGTCATCTCTGATGGCACAACGATGGTGATGGCGGTGGTGCTAGCGTGTCAAATAAATTCTCCTCGAGTCTCCCCAAATCGAATTCTTGAAAATTTTATCTGCGGCGACATTGATTTCTTAATGGCTTATTTTCTGGCCAGTTGTTCTAGTCAACGACCTTATGGGTTGTAGGGTTTATTAATGCGGTGGCATCACTTTGAAGTTTGGTCCTTCAACCACGCCTCTGTCACAAGAAAATCAATGTTTGGATGTCTAGTTCTCTGCCTCATCGAAGTGTCTACTCTCTCTCTCTCTCTCTCTCTCTCTCTCTCCCTCCCTCCCTCCCTCCCTCCCTCTCTCTCTCTCCTCTCTGTGTGCATGCAGGAAGTATTGGTGTTGTCCCTTAGCCATGTCCCTCAAATCTCTTGTTTTGATGCAAAGTGACATCAAGTACATTACTAATTTCTTGATTAGTTTCATCGGGTCGGGCTAACTGACATTGCTGTAGTCTGATTTCCATATATACCATATGCCATAGATATGAACTTGATGTTACCAAGCGCCGGATTCGGTGAATAACTGCCTCCACTGCCCCCACCGGGCACAAGATCAGGCGAGATCCACCTCAATTGTTTACAATTTTTGTGCCAATGCAGTAGGTTACCAAAGCTCTAACTACGGGTATCTTGGTGTTCTTGTCTCGACTCTATATGTTAGCTTTAGGTACAATGGCCACTCAAAATGGATTTACTACCCACCTTTTGATGATGCTTTTTGATACATCGGTTTTTGTAAAAGGTATTTATTCATACAGCGAGGAATTTAAAAAAGATAAACCATGAACAACACTTGGGAAGGAAATCTATATGTCAAGAAGGCTTTTGTCCCGCGACACAACAATACCTAAATTGTGACCAGGGTAATGACACCAAGTTTAGTATGAGAGATGGAGAAGATACATGGATGGATATGATAGTATCTCAATGACAAGAAATGAATGACAATAAAGGAGAGAGACATGATAGGACTAAGAGGAAGGAAAAAAAGATATGGGGTGGTCGATGGATATGAATTGTGGTTGTCAAACCAGTGAGGTGACATATGAGACACATCCACATATATCAAGGTCCATTATATTTCGAGCTGAGCATGGAGAAAATCTGAACACCCAACACTTAACATTACTTACTCTTTTTTCACACACACTATGCTGTAATGGTAATCATAACCATATGGGGATAGTTATATCTTTCCCCTTTTGGGGGATTTTATATAGATGTTCGTTGTCCACAACTTTAACCCGTCACACTATGGTGACTGCAGCCAGACGATAAATTCATCTGTATTGGCACAACGAGTGTGATGACGGTGGCGCTAGTGTGGCAAATAAAGTATCCTCCAGTCTCTCAGACTCGAGTTCTTAATTTCGTCTGTCGACATCGATGTCTTGATGGCTAATTTTCTGTCCGACTGTTCTAGCCAACAACCTTATGGTTTGCGGGGTTTATTCATGCAATAGCTTCCCATTTTAAATCGGTCCTCCATCCTCATCTTATCACACTCGTGCGACCTCCAATACTGGCTCGAGACCTGTGGGAAGAAAATCTATGTTCGGATGTTTATTCCGCTTGCCTCCTCGGAGTGTCTACTCTCTCTCTCTCTCCCTCTCTCTCTCTAATGTGCATGAACGAAATTTTCGCCGTCTGTTAGCCATGTTATTCAAATCTCTTGTTTTGATGCATAGTGACATGAAGTACATAGTGGGGGTAGTCAGAGCGTCGCATGAGTTGGGGTTTAGCGGACATGGTGCTCCTCCGAGGTTCCAAACGGATGGTGATGGCACGCTGAGGCGTTGCGGGCGTGCCTGGGGCTTCTCCTGGCGATGGATGTGACTGGATGCGCCGGTCGCCAGCCGACAATGCAAGAGGAGGGCCATCCTCCTCGAACGAGAAGGCGAGGGAATGGCTCGCACTCCTGCCGATCGAGCGTCGAGTCGACAGGGACCAAGGAGACCTCGCGGCGGCAGGTGGCAACGCTCATCCTCCTACTCCTCCATAAACGTCACCACTGCCACCACATCCTTCTCCGGTGGCGGCGGCCATCTAGGTTACTCTATGGGAAGGGTCCGCTCGTTCTGTGTGGGAGAGGTGGGAGAGAGAGTCGCTCGTTGGACACAAAAAAAAAAGATGGGAAAGGAAAAACCGGTAAGCGGAACGCCCTGACGAGAAAAAAAATCGGTGGGGTGAGATCGATAGGGGGCTGCGTACTAACGAAACGACGTACGGACTGTGCAACTAGGAGTAGAGATTTGTAACCAGATCAAAATCAATAGAATCATAGGTGCGACACGCACCTATTAGCCATCAAATCTCTTATGTTTCACCACGTTGTGAAAGTCTAATCGATTAAGCTTCCAGCTATTGATACGTACTCAGCTAGCTAGCTTTGCACGTGCACGTTGCCTCAGGAAGAATCGATCAACGTGGTATTGTACGTACGTGTTCGGTCGACGGAAAGTACTCGTTAAGGAGCCGACGTGCAACGGCTGATCGGTCTTGTGCCAATAATTGGTATCAGGGCTGAACATGGAGGTAGCGATGGATCACCCCCTAAACACGATGTCCCTACTTCTTGGACACCAATCCGTCGTCTCATCTTTATGAACTTTTATCGTCCTAAAGATCTGGTTAGGCTATCTGCAAGCTGGCCGTTGGTGCAAACGTTGTTGACATCAATCTTGTTTTCTTCCACACACTCTCGTTGGTACCGATACCTTGTATCGATGTGTTTGCGTCTATCATGACGCACTGGATTCTTCCACAGAGAGATTGTAGACATGTCGTCAACATTGAGCACCACTCCTTTCGGTTCCTACCTGTAAGGTCACCGAGTAGTCTTCCTAGGCAAACGCCTCGACACACCGCAGTTGCAGCTGCAATATACTTTGCTTCACGAGAGGATAATGCGACCACTTTTTGCTTTTTTGATAGCCAACTCACTATATTTCTTCCCAAAAAAAATACCATGCCCGAGGTACTTTTACGGTCGTTCACATCTCGTGATACGTCTCTATCACTGTGGCCCAGTAGCTCCAGGATCTCTTTCTTCTTCTCTCTCAAATAGACACAACCGAAGTTTGTTGTCCCTTTAATGTATCTGAGTATATGTTTCACATCTGCCCAATGCTCTGTCGTGGGTGCTTCCATGAAGCGACTCACTATGTCAACGGAATATACCAAGTCTGGTCTTGTATTCGTGAGATACCTCAACTTTCGGACCACACTTGTATACTCCGTTCCATCAATCGCATGTGCTTCACTTTCTTGCTTAGTATAAGACGAGGCTTCATCGGAACATGACTCGAATTGCAATCTTTAATGCCACAACTTTCAAGTAACTTCTTTGCATATGCCTCCTGGCATAATGTGAACTCCTCTGGCTTTTGTTGTACCTTGAACCTAAGGTAGTAACTCAAGAGACCTAGATCAGTCATCTTAAATAGCTCCTTCATTTGTAGCTTGAAGTTTGCAATCACCTCTTCGTTTGCTCCGGTTATCAATAGATCATACACATAGATGCCCACTAAGAGACGATCCTTGCCTTTACCTCGCTTATACATTGTATGCTCCAGTAGACTCTTCTCAAATCCAAGAGAAATCAATGTACGGTCAAGCATGATGTTCCATGCCTGAGAAGCTTGTCGTAGCCCGTACAACGCCTTGTGTGGCTTCAATACCTTGTGTTCCTCTCCTTCTTTGATGTATCCCGGTGGTTGCTTCACATACAATTCTTCTTCTAACTCCCGAGTCAAAAACATGGAGTTCACATCCATGTGATGTATCCTCCAAGATTCTTGAGCCGCGAGAGCAATAAGTAGCCTCACCAAGTCCATCCTTGTAATTGGAGCAAACACTTCTTTTATTTCCACACCTTCCTCTTGCACGTTTGCTTTAACCACGAGCCTTGCTTTATGCTTCACCAAGTTCCCTTCGGCATCTTTCTTGACTTTGTACACCCACTTGATCTCTATGACACTATGTCTGTTGGGAAGATCCACGAGCTCCTATACTTTGTTGTCTCGGATCGATCCCAATTCGTCATCCATAGCACGACACCAACACTCCTCCATATTTGCGTCTTCAAAATTTTCCGGTTCCTTAATGTGCAAACATCGTCGCGCTTTACTTTTCCTCTTCACCGAATTTATTTAAAGCGCTTCCACGGGAGAAAGATCCAACACATGTCGTTATCGTGCTACAGAAGAAAACACATTTACTTATGAACTTGCCAAAGTTCCATTTTCTGGCGATCCAGACTCTTTCGAATTTGCTGCATGACCATCAAACGAACCAACCAAAAAAGGTGGTGGTTCTTCATGTGCATGACCTTCTAGCCCTCCTGTCACGTGGCCTACTAGTTGTTGGGCCATGGCTAGGCTATCAGCTCCTGTACGGCCTCCTTTTGATCCACGTGAGGTGCTGGCTTGTTCCAGCCTTCCTGGCGGAAAGACACCAACAGGACGAGTCTTGCCTGGCGTGCCGAACGTGCCCTCGGCCTCTGATTCCTCCTGCGCGGATGACGTAGCGGAAATTGCTGGCGCGTTATTTTTTCCTGCCACGCCGTCGTTTCCTTGTGCACCGCCCACGCTGCTCATCATGCATGGTCCGAGTGTAACTCGTTGTGCGTCTGGACTCACCAGATCGGATCCGCTGCGACTGGCAACGTCCGCGCAACTCTCTGTTACACTATCAGAGCCTACGTACACGTCACGCCTGTCTGGTCCGAGAGTAGTTTGCCGTGTGTCATGTCTTATCGCTGCTACTACCACACCGAGACATTGTACATCTTGGACTTCTGGCCACACTGCTTCTAGTGCGATCACATCATCATGCATTGTGTCATGGACTTTTGACGCCATGTCTTCGCCTTCTTCTGGCACGACCACACCGTCATGCCTTGTGCCATGGTCTTCTGGCGTCACGACATCGCCTGGGTTTATTGATACAGGTGCAATCACCGGACTCATGTCCAGCTGATCATGATCATCTGGATCCTCTTTGTCCACTAGCTCGCACATCAGCATCATATTTCCGTCGTCTCCTTCCTCAGCCATGAACGCCCGCTGCTTCGGTGCTTCTTCACAGTCAGCCTTGAAGTGACCGAGGAGGCCACACTTATGACACCTCACTTTCCTGATGTCAAACTTCCTCCTCAGTGGTGCAGGCGCATCCGCGTCGTCCGAGTCGACGAAGTTCTTTCTCGCTGAGGGCTGCTTCCCCTTCTTGCTGCCACTCGTGGATCCTCCTTGCTTTTCTTTTGACAAGCAAATCCACTGCGCATTTGTAAGCATGAGGTGTCACTCTCCTCCGAGTCGCCGAAGCTGAGACGGATTCTCTCGTCATGGGTCTTGAACCTTCCGACGAGATCCTCGACCGTGAGAGTCTTTAGGTCGAGACATTGCTCGATCGATGTGACGATCTGCATGTAGCATGCCGGCGCGGCGCGTAAAAATTGTTGGACGATCGCAACTTCTTCCAGGGTTGAACCATAGCCGCGTATGCCATTGACGAGGGTCTTGAGACGGGCGGCAAACTGATCAACTGTCTCACTCTCCTCCATCTTCAGGCACTCGTAGCTTCTCATCAGGGAGTGCAGGTGTGCTTCCTTGACACTGTCATGCCCTAGGTGTTTCCTTGACACAGGCATGACCCTAGTGCAGGATCTTGATGGTCTTCCATGCCTCCTTCGCCGTTTTCTTTCCGATGAGGTGATGCAGCACATCCTTCGGCATGGCGGAGTAGATCGATGTTAATGTCTGACGATCCGCCCGGTACTGTTGCCGCGCCCTTCGCGTATTTGGTGCCGCCAGGGTCAACGGTGTTAGAAGTATTAGTATTGGACTCTTATTGTAATCTCAAACCTCCTCCCGTATTCTCCTATAACTCCTTGTAACGATCTGATCAGGAGATCGATCGATTCTTTCGTGTAAGCTATGACGAGGGCTTCTCGTCCCAATATAAATAAACATCACGCGGCTCCCTCTGGGAGTAGGAACACTTCCAACCTAATATGGTATACAGAGCCAACCTCTTCCAAAACTAGCTATCGATCTAATCTCCATCGCCTCCATCGCCATGACTTCCACCTCGACCACTGTCGTCCTCAACCTCGGTGCTCCGCCGTCCGAGAAGTTAACAAGGGGAAACTTTCTCCTATGGAAGGCTCAAGTAATGCCCGGCCTGTGAGGAGCGCAGGTCACCGGGCTGCTCGATGGAACCGACACCGCGCTCCCGACCACGGTGGAGCAGGAACAGCCGGACAAGACCATGGCTGTGGTCCCAAATCCACTCTACGCGCCATGGTTATCAAAGGACCAGCAGGTGCTAAGCCATCTGTTGAACTCCCTCTCGAAGGAGGTCCTCGCACAAGTCGTAAGTAAAGAAAATACCTACGATCTATGGACTGCCATCACTACTCTTTTTGCATCGCAGTCTCAATCCCGAGTTACAAACCTGAGGATAGCCATTACCACCACCAAGAAGGGCGCCATGTCCAGCGCTGCCCACATCGGCAAGATGAAAAACCTTGGAGACGAGCTTGCAGCTACAGGCCGCCTGGTCTCTGATCCGGAGCTGGTGGACTATGTGCTCGCGGGGCTCGACCGCGACTACGATCCTGTGGTGGCGGCCATTGGTGCAGTCAAAACTTCCATCACTGTTAATGAGCTTTTTGCCCAGATTGCTGCCTTTGATCAGCGGGTGGAGATGCTAAGTGATGGCGCCGATGGGAGCTACAATTCTTCAGCCAACGCAACATACAGAAGTCGCGGGCGTACCAGCAGGAACCGTGGGCGCGGCCACAGAGGGCGTGGCTGAGGACGGCGTCCCCTTCTCCTTCCGTCGGCAATGGCGGCAGGAACCATCGCGGATGCCCACAACAGCAGCATCAGCAGCGTCAACAACCGCCTCGGGACTATCCTGAGTGCCAAATTTGCTACAAGTTTCATGCAAGAGGTGCACGTGCATGTTGGGGTTGCTATGAGGAAGATGACTACGAGGAGAAGGAAGCAAACGCCATTACCAATAGTTATGGCATTGACACAAATTGGTATGCAGACACCAGAGCCACAAACCACATCACGGGCGAGTTGGACAAGCTGACAATCAGAGACAAGTACCATGGACAGGACCAAGTTCACACTGCAAGTGGTTCTGGTATGAAAATTACGCATGTTGGTCATTCAATTGTCAAAACCCCCATGAAAACTTTGCATCTAAACAAAATCCATCATGTGCCTGAAACTTCAAAAGGTCTTGTCTCCATTCGTAGATTCACTCTTGATAATCGTGTTCTCATTGAGTTTTATCCTTATTTCTTTTTGGTAAAGGACTTGGACACGAGGAGAATCCTTCTTAGGGGCAAGTGTGTGGGAGGACTCTACCCACTTATATCTTCGTCATCATCATCATTGAATAAACAAGCTTTCGTCACCATCAAGCCGTCTTCTGCAAAGTGGCATAGTAGATTAGGTCATTCTTCATCAGTTATTGTCAAATTAGTTCTTAGCAAAAATAAGCTTCCCCACTCTCATGAGTCTAGCAGAGAGTCAGTTTGTGATCCATGTCAACTAGCTAAAAGTCATCAGCTACCATATACTATTTCTACCAGTGTCTCTACTACACCATTACAACTTGTGTTCTCAGATGTTTGGGGGCCAGCTCCCACTTCAGTTGGTAGACAATCATATATGTAAGCTTTATTGATGATTATAGCAAATATACTTGGATCTATCTTCTTAAGAAATGATCTGAAGTGTTGCAAGTTTTTTAGAACTTTCAGAACTTGGTTGAAAGAAAACTAAACACTAAGATCATTGCCATGCAAACTGATTGGCGAGGTGAATATCAAAAGCTCAATGTCTTTTTTTAGCAACTTGGTATTTCTCATCATGTTTCTTGTCCTCATGCACATCAACAGAATGGTTCTACTGAAAGAAAACATCGTCATGTTGTTGAGGTAGGACTAGCTCTTCTAGCAAATGCATCTATGCCACTGAAATTCTGGGATGAAGCATTCTTAACTGCCACTTATCTCATGAACTTTCTCCCTAGCAAAGTCATCAATTTTGATACTCCTATCACACATCTCTTTGATATTGTTCCTGATTATAAATCTCTTCGTGTTTTTGGTTGTGCATGCTGGCCTAATCTTTGGCCGTATAACACACTCAAACTTGCTTTTCGTTCCAAGAGATGTGCTTTTCTAGGGGTATAGCCCTATTCATAAGGGAGTTAAATGTCTTGACATATCTACAGGCAGGGTATATATATCTCATGATGTCGTGTTTGACGAGTCCGTTTTTCCTTTTGAATCCCTTCATCCAAATGTCGGAGCCCTCTTAAAGAAAGAAATTCTTCTTCTTCCTTCCAACCTTCGGAATTTTGAGCAAGGGGGTGACAATTGTGCTGACCAATGTGATAATTCAACCAGTTCTAGTGTTGCAACTTCCCCTGTGCAGGTTCATGGAGAAAGTGCATCAGAAAATGATGAAGAAAATGCTCAAAATTTGGCACAAAATGACCCAATATTTCATGTGTTTGAAGAAGAAGGAGAAGCAGGTGTGGAACACGAAGCGAATCTGGAGCAGCCTGCAACCCGAGTTCACCAAGCGCCCTCGGGATCGATGCGAAGATCTGCTCTAGATCGGGCACCTGCCAGAGGCTAGCAGCGGTGTGCCACATCGCCAGACATGGCCCTGACCCCGCACCTCACGTGCAGGTAGCAGGCCAGCCCAGGCTCGGGATCCGGCCTGGAATCTCAGCGGTCCACGCGCACTGGTGGGACAACGAGAGCAGCAGGCGTGGGATCTTCTACATCAGCCCGCACCGACACTTCGACCACACAGGAGGCAACACTGACTGGATCTGGATCAGCTGTGCAAAGTGAATCTGGAGGTTCTTCTGGATCTTCTCTGGTGTGGTCTCCTGCACAATCTCCTATCCAACTTCAACCAATAGCCACTTCACGTGTTGTAACTCGTCTGCAAAAAGGTATAAGTAACCCGAAAGTTAGAACTGATGGTACTATACCGTATGGCATGCTATGTGTTACAGGATAGCCATCAAGGATAGAAGATGCACTTGGAGATGTTAGATGGAAAAGGGCAATGGATGAAGAATTCTCTGCACTTATGAGAAATAAAACCTGGCATCTTGTGCCCGAGCAAAGAGGTAAAAATGTAATTGATTGTAAATGGGTGTACAGAATTAAAAAGAAAGCAGACAGTTCCATTGACAGGTATAAAGCACGTCTAGTTGCAAAGGGTTTCAAACAACGATATGGTTTAGATTATGGGGACACATTTAGTCCCGTTGTTAAAGTTACAACTATCAGACTTGTGCTGGCTATTGCTGTGTCTAGGGGATGGAGCTTGAGACAGCTAGATGTTCAGAATGTGTTTTTACATGGTGTTCTGGAAGAGGAGGTTTACATGAGACAACCACCTGGGTATGCTGATCAGAAAACACCTCATTATGTGTGTAAGCTTGACAAGGCACTGTATGGTTTGAAGCAAGCACCGAGGGCATGGTATTCAAGGTTGAGTTCTTAGTTGAAACAGCTTGGTTTTGTTGCATCTAAAGCTGATACATCACTCTTTATTTACAACAAGGCAAATACAGTCATATTGTGTTGATCTATGTTGATGATATTATAGTTGCCAGCTCTTCACAAAGTGCTACTAATGCTCTTCTTCATGATCTAAGTTCAGAGTTTGCTTTGAAAGATCTTGGTGATCTACACTTCTTCCAGGGTATTGAGGTTAAGAAAATTCAAGATGGCATAGTATTGAATCAAGAAAAATATGCTACTGAACTTCTATCTCGCATGGGAATGAAGGACTGTAAGTCTTCACCCACACCATTGTCTTCTTCAGAGAAAATTTCAGCCTTTGAAGGAGAGCCACTTAAGGAAGAAGAAAGTACAAAGTATAGAAGTGTTGTTGGAGCACTACAGTACTTGACACTGACCAGACCGTATATATCTTTTGCTGTTAATAAGGTGTGTCAGTATCTTCATGCACCCACTACTGTACATTGGAGAGCAGTCAAGAGAATTGTACGGTATATAAAACATACTCTGAGCTTAGGACTTCAATTTAGACGGTCTAATTCCACTCTTGTTAGTGCCTTTTCTGATGCTGACTGGACAGGATGCAGTGATGACAGAAAATCAAGTGGAGGATTTGCGGTGTTCTTTGGTCCTAATCTCATTTCATGGAGTGCCAGAAAACAAGCTACAGTATCAAGATCGAGTACTGAAGCTGAGTATAAGTCATTAGCCAATGCCACTGCTGAAATTATCTGGTTAGAGTCACTACTCAATGAGTTGGGAATTAAGCAACGCCGTGTATCATGTTTGTGGTGTGATAACCTAGGAGCCACATATCTCTCTGCTAATCCAGTCTTCCATGGAAGAACTAAACATATTGAAATTGATTTTCACTTTGTTCGAGAAAGAGTTGCAGAGAAGAAATTGGACAGCCGGTTCATTCCCTCCAGAGATCAGGTAGGAGATGGTTTCACTAAAGCTCTACCAGTCAAGCTATTTGAGGAGTTCAAGAAAAATCTTAATGTAGGATAGTTGAGATTATGGGAGGGTGTTAGAAGTATTAGTATTGGACTCTTATTGTAATCTCAAACCTTCTCCCGTATTCACCTATAACTCCTTGTAACGATCTGATCAGGAGATCGATCGATTTTTTCGTGTAAGCTACGACGAGGGCTTCTCGGTGATACGTCTCCAACGTATCTATAATTTTTTATTGTTCCATGCTATTATATTATCCATCTTGGATGTTTTATATGCATGTATATGCTATTTTATATTGTTTTGGGGCTAACCTACTAACCTAGAGCCCAGTGCCAGTTTTTGTTTTTTCCTTGTTTTTAAGTTTTACAGAAAAGGAATATCAAACGGAGTCCAAATGGAATAAAAACTTACGATGATTTTTTATGGACCAGAAGAAGCCCACAGGGCATTGGAGTTGGGCCAGAAGAGCCACGAGGCCACCACAAGCCTAGGGGGCGCCCACCCCCAGGGCGCACCCCCTGGCTTGTCGTCGCCTCGTGGCCCCCCTTGACGTGAGACCGATGCCAAAAATTCTTATAAATACCCAAACCTCCGAAAATAAACCTAGATCGGGAGCTCCGCCACCGCAAGCCTCTGTAGCCACAAAACACTAATCGGGAGCCCGTTCTGGCACCCTGTCGGAGGGGGAAACCATCACCGGAGGCCATCTTCATCATCCCGGCGGTCTCCATGACGAGGAGGGAGTAGTTCTCCCTCGGGGCTGAGGGTACATACCAGTAGCTCAGTGTTTGATCTCTCTCTCTCGTGTTCTTGAGATGACACGATCTTGATGTACCGCGAGCTTTATTAATATAGACGAATCATATGGAGTTTTCCCCTCTCTATCTTCTTGTGATGAATTGAGTTTTCCCTTTGAAGTTTTCTTACCGGATTGAGTCTTTAAGGATTTGAGAACACTTAATGTATGTCTTGCGATGGGATATCCGTGGTGACAATGGGATGTTCTATTGATCCACTTGATGTATGTTTTGGTGATCAACTTGCGGGTTTCGTGACCTTGGGAATCTATGCATAGGGGTTGGCACACGTTTTCGTCTTGACTTTCCGGTAGAAACCTTGGGCACTCTTTGAAGTTATTTGTGTTGGATTGAACATGATGAATCTGAAATTGTGTGATGCATATCGTATAATCAAGCCCATGGTTACTCGTGGTGACATTGGAGTATCTAGGTGACATTAGGGTTTTGGTTGATGTGTATCTTAAGGTGTTATTTTAGTACGAACTCTAGGGCTGTTCGTGACACTTATAGGGATAGCTCATACGATTGATCGAAAAAGATAACTTTGAGGTGGTTTCATACCCTACAATAATTTCTTCGTTTGTTCTCCGCTATTTGTGACTTTGGAGTGAACTCTTTGTCACATGTGAGGGATTTACATACGATTCAACTATGTCAGTATTGTTGAGAGAACTTGCACTAGTGAAATTATGAACCCTAGGCCTTGTTTCCAAGCATTGCAATACCGTTTTTGCTCACTTTTATCATTAGTTACCTTGCTGTTTTTATATTTTCAGATTACAAAAACCTATATCTACCATCCATATTACACTTGTATCACCATCTCTTCGCCGAACTAGGGCACCTATACAATTTACCATTGTATTGGGTGTGTTGGGGACACAAGAGACTCTTTGTTATTTGGTTGCAGGGTTGTTTGAGAGAGACCATCTTCATCCTACGCCTCCCACGGATTGATAAACCTTACATCATCCAATTGAGGGAAATTTGCTACTGTCCTACAAAACTCTGCGCTTGGAGGCCCAACACGAGTCTACAAGAAGAAGGTTGCGTAGTAGACATCAAGCTCTTTTCTGGCGCCGTTGCCGGGGAGGTCAGTGCTTGAAGGTATATATTTAGATCTTGCAATTAAATCATTTAGTTTCTTGTTTTTCACTAGTTTGGTTTTATAAAAGAAAACTACAAAAAAAATGTAGTTTAGGTTGTATCATTTGTATCGTCTTTATAATGTCTTTCGTGAAAATAAGGATTCAAAAAATTGTGCTCAATTGGTAGAGGAAGAAATTATGATAATACTTAATGAGAATTACATGAATGATGAGCATGATTGCAATATTGCTAGTATGAATTCTTTGAATATCCATGATGCTAATGATATGCAAAGCCACAAGCTTGGGGATGCTATGTTTGATCAAGATGATATTTTTAGTCCCCCAAGTTTTGACGAGCAAATTTATTATGATGATGGCATGCCTCCTATCTATGATGATTATTGTGATGACATGTATGCTATAGAGAGTAATGACAACCATGAAACTTGTTATCATGATTTGAATATTCAATATGGTTATGTCAATCAAGTGTCTCATGATAGTTATTTTGTTGAGTTTGCTTCCACTATTATGAATGAGAAGAAAATTGCTTATGTGGAGAGTGACAAATTTTCTATGCTTGTGGATCATGAAGATAATGCTTTATGTGATAGTTATGTTGTGAAATTCCTTCATGATGCTACTGAAAATTATTATGAGGGAGGAACATATGCTTGTAGGAATTGCAATAATATCAAGTTTCCTCTCTATGTGCTTAAAGTTTTGAAGTTATGCTTGTTTTGCCTTCCTATGCTAGTTGATTCTTGCTCCCATAAATTGTTTGCTCACAAAATCCCTATGCATAGGAAGTGGGTTAGACTTAAATGTGCTTGTCATGAGATTCATGACGCTCTTTTGCATGTTTCAATTATTATTCCTATGTGAGCATCATTGAAATCATCATGCCTAGCTAAAAGGCATTAAAGAAAAGCGCTTGTTGGGAGACAACCCAACACTTTTATTTTCTGTTTTGATGTGTTCACATGATTAAGCTACTGTATTAATCATGTTTTGTGCCTTTTATTTCAATAAAGTGCCAAGTAAAACCTATGGGATGACTCACAAGATGAGTAGAATTGATGCTGAACCAAAACAGAAAGTTTGGCCTCCAGTACAGGAATATTCATTTTTTACTGGACTGTGATAATGATCTGAAATTTTTACACAGTCTTGATATACAAATTCGTCAGGTTGCACTAATGTTTCAGAATTTTTAGAGACCGGGAAGTATGGTTACACTACAGATCTTCACAGACTGTTCTGTTTTTGACAGATTCTGTTTTGCATGCATAGTTTGCTTGTTTTAGTGTTCCCATAGCTTATATTCAGTGATCTAAATTATGGGAATAGTAGAATACAGTAGGTATCATGTGGGAACAATTATGAATCTTGTCTTGACAGTACCTAAGTGAATGATCTTTCTTTATTACACTAACCCTTCTCACAAAGTTCCGTTAAGTTTTGTGTGATTGAAGTTTTCAAGTTTTGGGTGAGACACCGATATGAGGAGAATAAGGAGTGACAAGAACTTAAGCTTGGGGATGCCCAAGGCACCCCCAAGGTAATATCCAAGGAATACTCAAGATCCTAAGCTTGGGGATGCCCCGGAAGGCATCCCCTCTTTCGTCTTCAACACTATCGGTATATCTTACTTGGAGCTATATTTTTATTCGTTACATAATATGAGTTTTGCTTGGAGCGTCATTTTATTTTGTTGTTATCTGGTAGGTGTTATTTATAATCTTGTTTTTCAATAAAAAGTTCCATGAATTGCCTTAAGATGCTTGCATTGCATGTTTGATGTGTGCTGTGTAAAAACAGAAACTTTTTCTGAAGTGTTTGAATTTTCATATTTTACTGGAACGTGGAAAGTTCCTAAAAAATTTACACAGTATTGTCATATAAATTATTTAGCATGTCCTAAATTTTCATAATTTTTTAAGTTACAGAATTACACTAGTTTAATAGATTTCTACAGACTGTTCTGTTTGGACAGATTGCTGTCATAGTTTTGTTATCTACTTATCCTATAGTTTCCATAGCCTTTATTGGTAGATATAAATAGTGGAAACGATAGTAAACAGTAGATGATGTTTGAAAATTATTGTGCAACTTGTCTTGGCAGTACATGAAGTGTTTATTTATTCTTATGTGTACTAACCTATCTCACGAGTTCTTGTTGAGTTTTGTGTGGATGAAGTTTATAAGAATTAGGAAAACCATGATATGAGAGGAATTAAGGAGACACAAGAGCTCAAGCCTGGGGATGCCCAAGGCATCCCTAATTAATATTTCAAGTAGTCTCAAGCATCTAAGCTTGGGGATGCTACGCATCCCACCTCTCTTCATCAACAATTATCGGTTAGCCTATGTTGAGCCTAAATTTTTATTTGTCCACATGATATGTGCTATTCTTGGAGTGCTATTTTTTTTCTTGCTGTTTAAATAAAATACTCAAATCTGAAATTCTTAGATGATAGAGTCTTCACATAGTTATTTAAATTTTTGACTAGTCATTGATCTTCACTTATATCTTTTTGGAGTAGTTTGTCAATTTGCTCTAGTACTTCACTTATATCTTTTTAGAGCATGGCGGTGGTTTTATTTTATAGAAATTGTTGAACTCTCATGCTTCACTTATATTATTTTGAGAGTCTCTAAACAGCATGGTAATTTGCTTAGGTTATGAATTTAGTCCTAATATGATGGGCATCCAAGAGAGATATAATAAAAACTTTCATATAAAGTGCATTGAATACTATGAGAAGTTTGATTCCTTATGATTGTTTTGAGATATAAAGATTTTGATATTAGAGACATGCTAGTGAGTAATTGTGGATTGGTAGAAATACTTGTGTTAAAGGTTGTGATTCCCGTAGCAT
Organism: Elymus sibiricus; assembly: GCA_039707655.1. NCBI lineage: Eukaryota > Viridiplantae > Streptophyta > Magnoliopsida > Poales > Poaceae > Elymus > Elymus sibiricus. The sequence goes on along the minus strand of CM077675.1, from coordinate 44,431,484 downwards.
GCACGTATGGTGAACCGTTATGTGACGAAGTCAGAGCATGATTTATTTATTGAATGTCTTCCTTTGTGTGGAGGTCGGGATCGCGCGATGGTTAACTCCTACCAACCCTTCCCCTAGGGGCATGCGTCTAGTACTATGTTTTGATGACTAATAGACTTTTGCAATAAGTATGTGAGTTCTTTATGACTAATGTTGAGTCCATGGATTATACGCACTCTCACCCTTTCACCTTTGCTATCCTCTCTAGTATCACGCAACTTTCACCGGTGCATTAAACCCACCTTCCTCAAAATAGCCACCATACCTACCTATTATGGCATTTCCATAGCCATTCCAAGATATATTGCCATGCAACTTCCACCGTTCCTTTTATCATGACACGCACCATCATTGTCATATTGCTTAGCATGATCGTAAGATAGCTAGCATGATATTTTCATGGCTACGCTAGATCATTGCACATCCCGATACACCGCCGGAGGCATTCATATAGAGTCATATCTTGTTCAAGTATCAAGTTGTAATTCTTGAGTATTAAGTAAATAAAAGTGCGATGATCATCATTATAGAGCATTGTCCCATGTGAGGAAAGGATGATGGAGACTATGATTCCCTCACAAGTCGGGATGAGTCTACGGACTTTACAAAAAATAAAAGAGGCCAGAGAAGCCCAAATAAAAAAAGAGGCCAAAGATGCCCACCAAAAGAAAAAGAATGAAAAAAAAGAAATAAAAAAATGAGAGAAAAGAGAGAAGGGGCAATGCTACTATCCTTTTTCCACACTTGTGCTTCAAAGTAGCACCATGATCTTCATGATAGAGAGTCTCCTATATTGTCACTTTCATATACTAGTGGGAATTTTTCATTATAGAACTTGGTTTGTATATTCCAATGATGGGCTTCCTCAAACTTGCCCTAGGTCTTCATGAGCAAGCAAGTTGGATGCACACCCACTTAGTTTCTTATTGGGCTTTCATACACTTATAGCTCTAGTGCATCCGTTGCATGGCAATCCCTACTCACTCACATTGATATCTATTGATGGGCATCTCCATAGCCCGTTGATATGCCTAGTTGGTGTGAGATTATCTCCTTCTTTTTTTTGTCTTCTCCACAACCACCATATTCTATTCCACCTATAGTGATATGTCCATGGCTCACGCTCATGTATTGCGTGAAAGTTGAAAAAGTTTGAGAATACTAAAGTGTGAAACAATTGCTTGGCTAAAACCGAGGTTGTGCATGATTTAATACTTTGTGTGATGAAGATGGAGCATAGCCAGACTATATGATTTTGTAGGGATAACTTTCTTTGGCCATGTTATTTTGAGAAGACATGATTGCTTTATTAGTATGCTTGAAGTATTATTGTTTTTATGTCAATATTAAACTCTTGTTTGAATCTTATGGATCTGAACATTCTTGCCACAATAAAGAAGATTGCATTGATAAATATGTTAGGTAGCATTCCACATCAAAAATTCTATTTTTATCATTTACCTACTCGAGGACGAGCAGGAATTAAGCTTGGGGATGTTTGATACGTCTCCAACGTATCTATAATTTTTGATTGTTCCATGCTATTATATTATCCATCTTGGATGTTTTATATGCATGTATATGCTAATTTATATTGTTTTTGAGACTAACCTACTAACCTAGAGCCCAGTGCCAGTTTCTGTTTTTTCCTTGTTTTTAAGTTTTACAGAAAAGGAATATCAAACGGAGTCCAAATGGAATAAAAACTTACGATGATTTTTTATGGATCAGAAGAAGCCCACGGGGCATTGTAGTTGGGCCAGAAGAGCCACGAGGCCACCACAAGCCTAGGGGCCGCACCCCCCTAGGGCGCGACCCCCTGGCTTGTCGTCACCAAAAATTCTTATAAATACCCAAACCTCCGAAAAGAAACCTAGATCGGGAGTTCCGCCGCCGCAAGCCTCTATAACCATGAAAAACCAATCGGGAGCCCGTTCCGGCACCCTGCCGGAGGGGGAAACCATCACCGGAGTCTATCTTCATCATCCTATCGGTCTCCATGACGAGGAGGGAGTAGTTCTCCCTCGGGGCTGAGGGTATGTACCAGTAGCTATGTGTTTGATCTCTCTCTCTCGTGTTCTTGAGATGACACGATCTTGATGTACCGCGAGCTTTATAAACATAGATGAATCATATGGAGTTTTCCCCTCTCTATCTTATTGTGATGAATTGAGTTTTCCCTTTGAAGTTTTCTTATCGGATTGAGTCTTTAAGGATTTGAGAACACTTGATTTATGTCTTGCGATGGGATATCCGTGGTGACAATGGGATGTTCTATTGATCCACTTGATGTATGTTTTGGTGATCAACTTGCGGGTTCCGTGACCTAGGGAACTATGCATAGGGGTTGGCACACGTTTTCGTCTTGACTTTCCGGTAGAAACCTTGGGGCACTCTTTGAAGTTCTTTGTGTTGGATTGAACATGATGAATCTGAAATTGTGTGATGCATATCGTATAATCAAGCCCATGGGTACTCGTGGTGACATTGGAGTATCTAGGTGACATTAGGGTTTTGGTTGATGTGTATCTTAAGGTGTTATTTTAGTACGAACTCTAGTGCTGTTCGTGACACTTATAGGGATAGCTCATACGATTGATCGGAAAAGATAACTTTGAGATGGTTTCGTACCCAACAATAATTTCTTCGTTTGTTCTTTGGAGTGAACTCTTTGTTACACGTGAGGGATTTACATATGATTCAACTATGTCAGTATTGTTGAGAGAACTTGCACTAGTGAAAGTATGAACCCTAGGCCTTGTTTCCAAGCATTGCAATACCGTTTTTTCTCACTTTATCATTAGTTACCTTGCTGTTTTTATATTTTCAGATTACAAAAACCTATATCTACCATCCATATTACACTTGTATCACCATCTCTTCGCCGAACTAGTGCACCTATACAATTTACCATTGTATTGGGTGTGTTGGGGACACAAAAGACTCTTTGTTATTTGGTTGCAGGGTTGTTTGAGAGAGACCATGTTCATCCTACGCCTCCCATGGATTGATAAAGCTTAGGTCATCCACTTGAGGGAAATTTGCTACTGTCCTACAAAACTCTGCGCTTGGAGGCCCAACACGAGTCTACAAGAAGACGGTTGCGTAGTAGACATCACTCGTCCCAATATAAATAAACATCACGCAGTTCCCTCTGGGAGTAGGAACGCTTCCAACCTAATAAACGGTTTCCTAGAACTCCGCTCCCTCCATCGCGACCTCCATGTTCATCGCTCATAGTGCGTAGTCTTCAGGATCCAGCCGGGGGAATTGCGACACTCCCAACATGTGTTGGAAATATGCCCTAGAGGCAATAATAAATTAGTTATTATCATATTTCCATGTTCATGATAATCGTTTATTATCCATGCTAGAATTGTATTGATCGGAAACTCAGATACATGTGTGGATACATAGACAACACTATGTCCCTAGTGAGCCTCTACTAGACTAGCTCGTTGATCAAAGATGGTCAAGGTTTCCTGACCATAGACATGAGTTGTCATTTGATAACGGGATCACATCATTACGAGAATGATGTGATGGACAAGACCCAAACTATGAACGTAGCATATGATCGTGTCAGTTTATTGCTATTGTTTTCTTCATGTCAAGTATGTGTTCCTATGACCATGAGATCATGTAACTCGCTGACACCGGAGGAGTACCTTGTGTGTATCAAACATCACAACGTAACTGGGTGACTATAAAGATGCTCTACAGGTATGTCCAAGGGTGTCTGTTGAGTTGGCATGGATCAAGACTGGGATTTGTTACTCCGTGTGACGAAGAAGTATCTCAGGGCCCACTCGGTAATACAACATCACAATGAGCCTTTCAAGCAAAGTGACTAAAGTGTTAGCCACGGGATCTTGTATTATAGAACGAGTAAAGAGACTTGTCGGTAACGAGATTGAACTAGGTATGGAGATACCGACGATCGAATCTCGGGCAAGTAACATACCGATGAACAAAGGAAACCGCATACGGGATTAACTGAATCCTTGACATAGAGGTTCAACCGATAAAGATCTTCATAGAATATGTAGGAACCAATATGGGCATCCAGGTCCCGCTATTGGTTATTGACCGTAGAGGTATCTTGGTCATGTCTACATAGTTCTCAAACCCACAGGGTCTGCACACTTAACGTTCAGTGATGTTTCGGTATTATTGAGTTATGTATGTTGGTGACCGAAGGTTGTTCAGAGTCCCAGATGAGACCCCGGACGTCACGAGGAGCTCCGAAATGGTCTGAAGGTAAAGATTTATATATGGAAAGTCATATTTTGGCGACCGAAAAAGTTTCGGGTTTTTCCGGTATTGTACCGAGAAGCTTCTAGAAGGTTCCGAAAACTTCCAGAGGAGTCCGGAAGTCCACCAAGGGTTCCACCATGTCCCAAGGGTTTGCATGGGCTGAGGGGAGGTGCCCTGGCCTTATTGGGCCAGGTGCACAAGTCCCTCAAGGCCCGTGTGGCTTGGGAGAGGTGGAAAGTCCACCTGTTTATGGAAAGGGAGGGAATTGGACTAGGAGTCCAACTCCTCCCCCTTGGCTGCACCCTAGGGCTTGGAGGGGCTGATCTCCATGCCCCTCCACCTATATATAGAGTGGAGGGGCACCCCAAGAGCACACACGAAGCCCTTGGCGCTCCTCTCTCTCCCTAGATCGTTTTCTCCTCCGTTCGCGGTTTCGGTAGCGCTAGGCGTAGCTCTGCCGGGATAGCACCACCACCACCGCCACCATGCTGTCGTGTTGCCAGAGAACTCATCTACCTCTCCGCTCTACCTTGCTGGATCAAGGAGGCGGAGATCGTCATCGAGCTGTACGTGTGCTGAACGCGGAGGTGCCGTCCGTTCGGCGCTAGATCGTGATTGGATCGTGGGACGGCTTGCGATTTGGATCGCGAAGACGTTCGACTACATCAACCGCGTTTCTTAGCACTTCCCGCTTAGCGATCTACAAGGGTATGTGGATCCGATCTCCCCTCTCGTAGATGCTCATTTCCATGGATAGATCTTGTGTGTGCGTAGGAAAAAATTTGTTTCCCATGCAATGTTCCCCAACAGTGGTATCAGAGCTAGGTCTATGCATAGATGAGATCACGAGTAGAACACAAAGGAGTTTGTGGGCGTTGATATTCAGATTGCTTCCCTCCTTAGTCTTATCTTTCTTCGGTGGTATTGTGGGATGAAGCGGTTCGGACCAACCTTACTCGTCCACGTACGAGAGACCGGTTCCATCGACTACATTTAACTTTGTTGCATAAGATGGCTGGCAGGTGTCTGTCTCTCCCAATTTAGTTGAATCGGATTCGACAGAGGCGGTCCTTGTAGAAGGTGAAATAGCAACTTGTATATCACCGTTGTGGTTTTGCGTAGGTAAGAATCGTTCTTGCTAGATACCCATAGCAGCCACATAAAACATGCAACAACAAATTAGAGGATGTCTAACTTGTTTTTGCAGGGTATGATGATCATGTTTTGAATAGATTATCACTTCTTGCATGTCGATGAGTACGGCAACCGGCAGGAGCCATAGGGTTGTCTTTAATTTACTTTCGCCTTTTTGCTTTACTTTATCGCTATGAGTTAGCAATAGTTGGCGCGACAACCTCATGGCGACACGTTGATGGATATCATGGTGGTATGCCGGTGACGATGGAGATCATGCCGGTGCTTTGGAGATGGAGATCAAAAGCACAAGTTCATGGCCATATCATGTCACTTATGATTTGCATGTGATGTTAATCCTTTTATGCATCTTATTTTGCTTAGGACGACAGTAGCATTATAAGGTGATCCCTCACTAAAATTTCAAGATAAAATTGTGTTCTCCCCGAGTGTGCACCGTTGCGAAAGTTCGTCGTTTCGAAGCACCACGTGATGATCAGGTGTAATAGACTCTATGTTCACATACAACGGGTGCAAGCCAGTGTTGCACATGCGAAACACTCGGGTTAAACTTGACGAGCCTAGCATGTACAGACATGGCCTCGGAACACAAGAGACCGAAAGGTCAAACATGAGTCATATAGTAGATATGATCAACATGGAGATGTTCACCATTGAAACCACCTCATCTCACGTGATGATTGGACTTGGGTTGGTGGATTTGGATCATGTCACACTTAGACAACCTGAGGGATGTTGATTTGAGTGGGAGTTCTTTAGTAATATGATTAACTGAACTCATTATCATGAACATAGTCAAAATGTCTTTACAAATTATGTTGTAGATCAATAGCTCGCGCCGTAGCTCCCCTGTATTTTTGATACGTTCCGAGAGAAAAAGTAAGTTGAAAGATGATGGTAACAATTATGCGGACTGGGTCCATGATCTGGGGATTGTCCTCATTGTTGTACAGAAGGCTTATGTCCTCGATGGACTACTCGGTGTGCCACCCCCTCAAGCGTCATCTGTGGATGTTGTGAACGTCTGGTAAACACGTTCTGATGACTACTTGATAGTTTAGTGCGCCATGATTTACGGCTTAGAATTGAGGCTCCAAAGACGTTTTGAACGTCACGGAGCATATGAGATGTTCTGAGAGCTGAAATTGGAATTTCGGGCTCATGCCCGTGTTGAGAGGTATGAGACCTCTGACAAAGTTCTTTGCCTGCAAGATGGAGGAGAATAGCTCAATCGGTGAGCATGTGCTCACAATGTCAGGGTACTACAATCACTTGAATCAAGAGGGAGTTCATCTTCCAGATAAGATAGTGATTGACAGAGTTCTCCAGTCACTATCACCAAGCTACTAGAGCTTTGTGATGAACTATAACATGCAAGGGATGGAGATAGTGATCCCTGATATATTCGCGATGTTTGACACCGCGAAGGTAGAAATCAAGAAGGAGCATCAAGTGTTGATGGTTAGTAAAACCACTAGTTTCGAGAATGGCAAGGGCAAGAAGGGAAACTTCATGAATGGCAAGCCAGTTGCCGCTCCAGTGAAGAAACCCAAGGTTGAACCCAAACCCGAGACTAAGTGCTTCTATAATAAGGGGAACGGTCACTGGTAGCAGAACTGCCCCAGATACTTGGCAGATAAGAAGGCTGGCAACGTCAACAAAAGTATATTTGATATACGTGTTATTGATGTGTACCTTACTAGTACTCCTAGTAGCACCGGGGTATTTGATACCGGTTCAGTTGCTAATGTTAGTAACTCGAAATAAAAGCTACAGAATAAACGGAGACTAGCTAAAGGGCGAGGTAACGATGTGTGTTGGAAGTGTTTCCAAGGTTGATGTGATCACCATCGCACGCTCCCTCTACCTTCGGGATTAGTGTTGAACCTAAATAAATGCTATTTGGTGTTTGCGTTGAGCATGAACTTGATTAGATCGTGTTTATTGCAATACGGTTATTCATTTAAGTCAGAGAATAATGGTTATTCTGTTTACGTGAATAATACCTTCAATGGTCATGCACCCAATGTGAATGGTTTATTGAATCTCGATCGTAGTGATACACATGTTCATAATATTGATGCCAAAAAGATGCAAAGTTAATAATGATAATACCACATACTTGTGGCACTGCCGCTAAGGTCATATTGGTGTAAAGCGCATGAAGAATCTCCATGTTGATGGATCTTTGGACTCACTCGATTTCGAATCGGTTGAGACATGCGTACCATGCCTCATGGGCAAGATGACTACGACCCCGTTTTCCCATATGATGGAGCGGGCAAGTGACTTATTGGAAATAATACATGTTGATGTATGTGGTCCAATGAGTGTTGAAGCGTGCGGTGGATATCATTATTTTCTTACGTTCACTGATGATTTGAGTAGATATGTGTATATTTACTTAATGAAACAAAAGTCTGAAATATTTGGAAAGTTCAAACAATTTCAGAGTGAAGTTTAATATCAATGTGACAAGAAGATAAAATGTCTACGATATGATCATGGAGGTTAATATCTGAGTTACGAGTTTGGTATGCAACTTAAGACAATGTGGAAATTGTTTCACAACTCACGCCACCTGGAACACCATAGTGTGATGGTGTGTCCGAACGTCGTAGTCGTGCTCTATTGGATGTGGTGCGTACTATGATGTTTCTTATCGTTTTGCCACTATCGTTTTGGGGTTATGCATTAGAGACAACTACATTCACTTTAAATAGGGCACCATCTAAATCCGTTGAGATGACACTGTATGAATTATGGTTTGGCAGAAACCTAAGCTTTCATTTCTTAGAGTTTGGGAATGCGACACTTATGTCTGATAAGCTCGAACCCCAAGCGGAAAAGTGCATCTTCATAGGATACCCTAAGGAAACAGTTGGGTATATCTTCTCTCTCAGATCCGAGGGCAAAATGTTTGTCGATAAAAACGGGTCCTTTCTCGAGAAAGAGTTTCTCTCGAAAGAATTGAGTGGGAGGAAAGTAGAACTTGATGAGATTGTTGAACCGTCACTTCACTTGGAGAGTAGCACGACGCAGAAAGATGTTTCCGAGGCGCCTACACCAAGTGAAGAGGAAGCAAATGATGATGATCATGAAGCTTCTGATCAAGTTACTACCGAACCTCGTAGGTCGACAAGGACTCATACCACCCCTGAGTGGTATGGAAATCCTATCTTGAAGGTCATGTTGTTAGACAACAGTGAACCTACGAGCTATGAAGAAGCGATGGTGGGCCCGGATTCCAACAAATGGCTAGGAGCCATGAAATCTGAGATAGGATCCATTTATGAAAACCAAGTATGGACTTTGGTGGACTTGCCCGATAAATGGCAGGCCGTTGAGTACAAATGGACCTTTGAGAAGAAGACAGACGCTAATGGTAAATGTCACCATTTATAAAGCTCGACTTGTCGCAAAGAAGTTTCTGACAAGTTCAAGGAGTTGACTACGATGAGACTTTCTCACCCGTAGCATTACTAAAGTCTGTTGGAATTATGTTAGCAGTTGCTGCCTTTTTCAATTATGAAATCTGGCAGATGGATGTCAAAACATCGGTTCCTCAATGGTTTCCTTGAGGAAAGGTTGTATGTGATATAACCGGAAGGTTTTGTCGATCCTAAGGATGCTAAAAGGTATGCAAGCTCCAATAATCCTTCTATGGACCGGAGAAAGCATCTCGGAGTTGGAATATACGCTTTGATGAGGTGATCAAAGTTTTGGGGTTTATACAAAGATTGCAAGAAACTTGTATTTACAATAAAGTGAGTGGGAGCACTATAGAATTTCTGATAGGTATATGTGGTTGACATATTGTTGATCGGAAATAATGTAGAATTTCTGGAAAGCATAAAGGATTGTTTGAAAGGAGTTTTTCAAAGGAAGACCTAGATAAAGCTACTTAAATATTGGGCATCAAGATCTATAGAGATAGATCAAGACGCCTAATAAGACTTTCAATGAGTACATCCCTTGACAAGATTTTGAAAGAGTTCAAAATGGATCAGTCAAAGAAAGAGTTCTTGATTGATTTGTAAGGTGTGAAGTTGAGTAAGACTCAACGCTCGACCACGGCAGAAGAAAAAGAAAGGACGAAGGTCGTCCCCTATGCCTTATCCATAGGCTCTATATAGTATGCCATCCTGTGTACCGCACCTGGTGTGTGTCTTGCCATGAGTCTGTCAAAGGGGTACAAGAGTGATCCAGGAGTGGATCGCTGGACAACAGTCAAAATTATCCTTAGTAACTAGAGGACTAAGGAAATGTTTCTCGATTATGGAGGTGATGAAGAGTTCGTCGTAAAGAGTTACGCCGATGCAAGCTTTGACACCAATCCGGATGACTCTTAGTAAGTAATCCGGATACGTATAGTGGAGCAGCCATTTGGAATAGCTCCAAGTAGAGCATGGTAGTAGCATCTACAGTATGACATATAGATTTGCAAAGAACACACGGATCTAAAAGTTGTAGACCGTTGACTAAAACCTCTCTCACATGCAAAACATGATCGAACCCCAGAACTCATTGGGTGTTAGATTCATAACAATGTAAATCACATAGCGATGTGAGCTAGATTATTCACTCTAGTGCAAGTGGGAGACTATTGGAAATATGCCCTAGAGGCAATAATAAATTAGTTATTATCATATTTCCTTGTTCATGATAATCGTTTATTATCCATGCTAGAATTGTATTGATCGGAAACTCAGATACATGTGTGGATACATAGACAACACTATGTCCCTAGTGAGCCTCTACTAGACTAGCTCGTTGATCAAAGATGGTCAAGGTTTCCTGACCATAGACATGAGTTGTCATTTGATAACGGGATCACATCATTAGGAGAATGATGTGATGGACAAGACCCAAACTATGAACGTAGCATATGATCGTGTCAGTTTATTGCTATTGTTTTCTGCATGTCAAGTATGTGTTCCTATGACCATGAGATCATGTAACTCGCTGACACCGAAGGAGTACCTTGTGTGTATCAAACGTCACAACGTAACTGGGTGACTATAAAGATGCTCTACAGGTATCTCCGAGGGTGCCTATTGAGTTGGCATGGATGAAGACTGGGATTTGTTACTCCGTGTGACGGAGAAGTATCTCAGGGCCCACTCGGTAATACAACATCACAATGAGCATTGCAAGCAAAGTGACTAAAGTGTTAGCCATGGGATCTTGTATTACGGAACGAGTAAAGAGACTTGTCGGTAACGAGATTGAACTAGGTATGGAGATACCGACGATCGAATCTCGGGCAAGTAACATACCGATGAACAAAGGGAACAACGTACGGGATTAACTGAATCCTTGACATAGAGGTTCAACCAATAAAGATCTTCATAGAATATGTAGGAACCAATATGGGCATCCAGGTCCCGCTATTGGTTATTGACCATAGAGGTGTCTCGGTCATGTCTACATAGTTCTCGAACCCGCAGGGTCTGCACACTTAACGTTCGGTGACGTTTCGGTATTATTGAGTTATGTATGTTGGTCACCGAAGGTTGTTCGGAGTCCCAGAGGAGATCCCGCACGTCACGAGGAGCTCCGGAATGGTCCGTAGGTAAAGATTTATATGTGGAAAGTCATATTTTGGCGATCGGAAAAGTTTCGGGTTTTTCTGGTATTGTACTGAGAAGCTTCTAGAAGGTTCCGGAAACTTCCGGAGGAGTCCGGAAGTCCACCAAGTGTTCCACCATGTCCCAAGGGTTTGCATGGGATGAGGGGAGGTGCCCTGGCCTTATTGGGCCAGGCGCAGAAGTCCCTCAAGGCCCATGTGGCTTGGGAGAGGTGGAAAGTCCACCTGTTTATGAAAAGGGAGGGAATTGGACTAGGAGTCCAACTCCTCCCCTTTGGCTGCACCCTAGGGCTTGGAGGGGCTGATCTCCGCGCCCCTCCAACTATATATAGAGGGGAGGGGCGCCCAAGAGCACACACGAAGCCCTTGGCGCCCCTCTCTCTCCCTAGATCGTTTTCTCCTCCGTTCGCGGTTTCGGTAGCGCTAGGCGTAGCCCTGCCGAGATAGCACCACCACCACCGCTACCACGCTGTCGTGTTGCCGGAGAACTCATCTACCTCTCCACTCTCCCTTGCTGGATCAAGGAGGCGGAGATCGTTATCGAGCTGTACGTGTGCTGAACGCGGAGGTGCCGTCCGTTCGGTGCTAGATCATGATTGGATCGCGGGACGGCTTGTGATTTGGATCGGGAAGACGTTCGACTACATCAACCGCGTTTCTTAACGCTCCCCGCTTAGTGATCTACAAGGGTATGTGGATCCGATCTCCCCTCTCGTAGATGTTCATCTCCATGGATAGATCTTGTGTGTGCGTAGGAAAAAAATTGTTTCCCATGCAACGTTCCCCAACAACATGGGCATCGGTCCTCCAGTTCCTCCCACAACGATCTCCTTGCCTGGGTTCGACATGATCCTTCGATTGTTTTCCGAAAATTACACCAATAAACCAAGCTCTAGATATCAATTGTTGGATACAGGCCCGACTCGACGAGTACTTTCTGTTGAGACGATCTTGTACGCAGTAGCCACAAGGAGCAAGCAAGCACACTAGCTGGTGGATGGATTCTTGACGTGAACTAGCACATGCACATGCACATCTTCTTATTACTAATTGGAGGCATGATAGCCCACAAGTATATGGGATCGCAACAGTTTTCGAGGGTAGAGTATTCAGCCCAAATTTATTGATTTGATACAAGGGGAGCCAAACAATATTTTCAAGTATTAGCAGCTGAGTTGTCAATTCAACCACACCTGAAAGACTTAATATCTGCAGCAAAATATTTAGTAGCAAAGTAGTATGGAAGTAACGGTAACGATGGCAAAAGTGACAGTAGCAGTTTTGTAGTGATTGTAACAGTAGCAACGGAAAAGTAACTTAGCAAAGATCAATATGTGAAAAGCTCGTAGGCAATGGATCAGTGATGGATAATTATGTCGGATGGCATTGATCATGCAACAGTTATAACCTAGGATGACACAGAACTAGCTCCAATTCATCAATGTAATGTAGGCATGTATTCCGTATATAGTCATACGTGCTTATGGAAAAAAAAACTTGCATGACATCTTTTGTCCCATCCTCTCGTGGCAGCGGGGTCCTAATGGAAACTAAGGGATATTAAGGCCTCCTTTTAATAGAGAATCGGACCAAAGCATAAGCACTTAGTGAATACATGAACTCCTCAAACTATGGTAATCACCGGAAAGAATCCCAATTATTGTCACCTTGGGGTATGCGGATCATAACACATAATAGGTGTCTACAACTTGCAAGATAGGATCAAGAACACACATATATATATTCATGGAAACATAACAGGTTCAGATCTGAAATCATGGCACTCGGGCCCTAGTGACAAGCATTAAGGATAGCAAAGTATTAGCAACATCACTCTCAGAACATAGTGGATACTTGGGATCAAACCCTAATAAAACTAACTCGATTACATGGTAAATCTCATCCAACCCATCACCGTCCAGCAAGCCTACGATGGAATTACTCACGCACGGCGGTGAGCATCATGAAATTGGTGATGGAGGATGGTTGGTGATGACGACGGCGTCGATTTCCCCTCTCCGGAGCCCAAACGGACTCCAGATCTGCCCTCCCGAGGAAGAACAGGAGGTGGCGGCGGCTCCGTATCGTGAAACGCGATGAACTCTTCTCTTCTATTTTTTTTCTCCACGGATGTGAATATATAGAGTTGGAATTAGGGTCGGAGGAGGTCTGTGGGACCCACAAGACGCCAGGGCGCACCGTAGGGGGGCGCCCCCTGGCTTGTGGCCAATGGGTGGACCCCCTCTGGTTGATTCTTTCGCCAATATTTTTTATTAATTCTAAAAATATTCTCCGTAAATTTTCAAGTCAATCCGAGAACTTTTATTTCTGCACAAAAATAACACCAAGGCAATTCTGCTGAAAACAGCGTCAGTCCGGGTTAGTTCCATTCAAATCATGCAAATTAGAGTTCAAAACAAGGGCAAAAGAATTTAGCAAAGTAGATACGATGGAGACGTATCAAGGCACTAATAAAGCCGGAATATCCTATTTGACGCTCGCTGCGTCAAAATGTCGGGCAAACGCACAGGCAACCCGCGGCGAGCGATTTAAATGGGCCGGCCTGTTTAGCACGTTTCACAGATCCCGGTTTTGGGAACCTTCTAGACTTTCCCAGCCGGTTTTTTCCGGTTTTGGGAACCTTCGAACCTTCTAGAAGGTTCCCTGAACCGTTTTTTCTTTTTTCTTTTTTTTTTCGTTTTCTTTTCTCTTTATTCTTTTCTGTTTCTTTTTTTTCTGTTTCTGTTTAAAAAATGTTCTGAATTTTCAAAAAATGTTCAAATTTTCAAAAAATGTTCTTCAAATTCACAAAATGTTTTTGCTTTTTACAAAAATGTTCTGGATTTTCAAAAAATGTCCTGGGTTTTCAAAAAATGTTCTTCAAATTCGGAAAATGTTTCTTATTTTTTCAAAAAATATTCTGGATTTCCAAAAAATGTTCAGGATTTTCAAAAATTGTTCTTCAAATTCGAAAAATGTTTATTGCTTTTTAGAAAAATGTTCTTGATTTTCAAAAAAATGTTCTGGATTTTCCAAAAATGTTCTTGTTTTTCGAAATTTGTTCTAAAAAATCATAAAATGTTGGTATTTTCAATAATTTTTCACGTTTATGAATTTGTTCAGGATTTTTCAAATTTGTTCTAATTTTAAAATTTTGTTCTCAAGATTGAAAAATTGTTCGTGCTCTTAAAAAATTGTTCACGCTTCCAAAATTTTTCGGAGTTTTCAAAATTGTACTCCATTCCAAAATTTTGTTCTTAAGATTCAAAAAATGTTCGTGCTTTAGGAATTTGTTCGCGGTCCCAAATTTGTTCCGGATTTTTCAAAATTATTCTTTGTTTTAAAATTTGTTCTCAAAATTCAAAAAATATTCGTTCTTTAAAAAATTATTCGCGTTTTGAAATTTGTTCTCTGTATTAAAAAACATTCATGTTTTCAAAAAATGATTGAGAAATTCAACGTTTGTTCGTTTTGATTTTCAAAAAAGGAAAAAAAGGAAATAAGCAGAAAAGGAAAGAAATAAACAGAAAAAAAAGAAAAAACGAAATTGTCTGTTTTTTAGACAAGAAAAAAAGTTGGGCCGGCCCAGTTGGGGCGAACCCCCTGTGCGTGGCCCCGACTCCCTGCCGCAGAGAACGGCAGGTAGGAGCTCCCAATAAAGCCTCCACATTAATCCTTGAAGAGTACTTTTACTGTCCATCAGATCTACATATTTGTTATCAACAGCCGTCCACGTTTTAAAGGTTCGTTCCGTGGGATCGGGCCCATAGGAAGAAACAATACAACACAATGAAAAATAAAAATTCTTTTCTAGGATAAAGAGGAAGGGAATTATGGCAATTTCTCAACGTGCATTAACATGTACGTCACCCATCGATCCTTATCATCTCAGCCATGAAGCATGTCCACCCGTAGAATATGCAGCCGCCTATCAATCCTTATCATCCCAGCCATGAGCGATGTCCACCCATAGAATATGCAGCTTCTGCGAACGCCGTTGTATAGGTCAGCAGCCAATCTATACCTTTTGATTACGCGACCACGACGGACACCGTTGTGTAGGCTAGCAACCGGCGAATTAGATTGGCCGGGAGTCGCACCATCCAGCACATGGACACTTAACAGTGGGAGTAAATTGCTCAAAACCATCACATTTGTGGCAAGGATACTCCAAAACCACCGTTTTTATCAAAAAACACAAAAAAACCACCACTTCTGCGGCTAGTGAGTAACAAATCCCACTGATTCAAAATTGGACCGCAACTAAGCACAAAATTGACAGGTGGGATCCACATGTCGGGCCGACGTGGCATATCTAAGTGGACAATGTGTTGAGATGTCCAATGGTCCCACATGTCAGCCACATACCTCCTTCTTCCTCCTCCTTCCAAGGATCCCACATCTCAGCGCCTCGCCCGAGTCAACCCCGCCGGCGACCGCCGTCCGGCCAGCACTGGCGAGCGACCAGAGCACCAGCCATCGCTGCCTGGAGCACCGCCACCGGAACCTCGACCCGCGCTGCCACTGGAGCCTCTCCGCCATGCTCTTGGACCGCTCGGTTCTGCCCTGCCATGCCTTACGCCGCCGCCGGCCGGATCTCGCGCTGTCACGCATGTTCGCCGTCAAGTACAAGCGCTGCCGGTTGGAGCAGCTCGTCCACCTGTCTAATCTAGAGAGAAATTGGCGACTGCAGCCTTCCCTGACCGGAGCAGCGGGCGGCAGCGGAGGGAGCAGAAGGAGGCGTCGCCGGGAGGAGCAGTAGCAGATGACGGCGGCGGGGCAGAAGCAAGCAGGAGCAGCGGCAATAGACGGCGACTACGGGAGTAGCAGCAGCAGGCGGCGGCAAGGGGAGCAAAAGCATGCGGCGGCGGGAGCGGCAGGAGTAGAGGGCGGCGGCGGGAGCAACAGCAGATGACGGCGGCGGGAGCGATGATGTCTACTACGCAACCTTCTTCTTGTAGACTCGTGTTGGGCCTCCAAGCGCAGAGTTTTGTAGGACAGTAGCAAATTTCCCTCAAGTGGATGACCTAAGGTTTATCAATCCGTGGGAGGCGTAGGATGAAGATGGTCTCTCTCAAGCAACCCTGCAATCAAATAACAAAGAGTCTCTTGTGTCCCCAACACACCCAATACAATGGTAAATTGTATAGGTGCACTAGTTCGGCGAAGAGATGGTGATACAAGTGCAATATGGATGATAGATAAAGGTTTTTGTAATCTGAAAATATAAAAACAGCAAGGTAGCAAGTAACAAAAGTGAGCAAAAACGGTATTGCAATGCTTGAAAACAAGGCCTAGGGTTCATACTTTCACTAGTGCAAGTTCTCTCAACAATACTAACATAGTTGAATCATATGTAAATCCCTCACGTGCGACAAAGAGTTCATTCCAAAGTCACAAATAGCGGAGGACAAATGAAGAAATTATTGTAGGGTACGAAACCACCTCAAAGTTATCTTTTTCGATCAATCTTATGAGCTATCCCTATAAGTGTCACGAACATCCCTAGAGTTCGTACTAAAATAACATCTTAAGATACACATCAACCAAAATCCTAATGTCACCTAGACACTCCAATGTCACCACAAGTACCCATGGGCTTGATTATACGATATGCATCACACAATTTCAGATTCATCATGTTCAATCCAACACAAGGAACTTCAAAGAGTGCCCCAAAGTTTCTACCGGAGAGTCAAGAGGAAAACGTGTGCCAACCCCTATGCATAGATTCCCAAGGTCACGGAACCCGCAAGTTGATCACCAAAACATACATCAAGTGGATCAATAGAACATCCCATTGTCACCACGGATATCCTATCGCAAGACATACATCAAGTATTCTCAAATCCTTAAAGACTCAATCTGATAAGAAAACTTCAAAGGGAAAACTCAATTCATCACAAGAAGATAGAGAGGGGAAAACTCCATATGATTAGTCTAAATTAATAAAGCTCGCGGTACATCAAGATCGTGTCATCTCAAGAACACGACAGAGAGAGATCAAACACATAGCTACTGGTACATACCCTCAGCCCCGAGGGTGAACTACTCCCTCCTCGTCATGGAGACCGCCGGGACGATGAAGATGGCCTCCGGTGATGGTTTCCCCCTCCGGCAGGGTGCCGGAACGGGCCCCCGATTGGTTTTTCGTCGCTTTGGAGGCTTGCGGCGGTCGAAGTCCCGGTCTAGGTTTTTTTCGGAGGTTTATGTATTTATAGGAGTTTTTGGCAGCGGAAACAAGTCCAGGGGGGGCACGAGGAAGTCACAAGCCAGGGGGACACGCCCTAGGGGGGGCGCGCCCCCCAGGCTTGTGGCCTCCTCGGTCACTTCCTGGCCCATTTTTTTGCTCCAGTATTTTTTATATTTTCCAAAAATATTCTCCGTAAATTTTTAGCTCATTCCGAGAACTTTTATTTCTGCACAAAAACAACACCACGGTAGTTCTGCTGAAAACAGCGTCAGTCCGGGTTAGTTCTAATAAAATCATACCAAAATCATATAGAATTATTGTAAACATGGCATGAATACTTCATAAATTATAGATACGTTGGAGACGTATCAGCATCCCCAAGCTTAATTCCTATGAGTAGTCAAACAATTAAGTAGCTATGTGAGGACTCTCTCTCTCTCTCAATAAATATTTTCAGATCTGAGTATTTTATTAAACAGCGAGCAAAAGAAAAAAATAGCACTCCAAGAATAGCACGCATCATGTGAACGAATAAAAATTTAGGCTCAACATAGGCTAACCGATAATTGTTGATGAAGAGAGGTGGGATGCGTAGCATCCCCAAGCTTAGATGCTTGAGACTTCTTGTAATATTTACTTGGGGTGCCTTGGGCATCCCCAAGCTTGAGCTTGTGTATCTCGTTCAATCCTCTCATATCTTGGTTTCACCTATTCTCAAAAACATCATCCGCACAAAACTCGAAAAGAACTCGTGAGATAGGTTAGTACACATAATAATAAATCAAATCTTTATGTACTGTCAAGACAAGTTGCATAATAATTTTAAAACATTAGGTACTGTATACTATCATTTCCACAATTTATATCTACCAATATAGGCTATGGAAACTATAGGATAAGTAGATAACAAGACTATGACAGCAATCTGTCCAAACAGAACAGTCTGTAGCAATCTATTAAACCAGTGTACTTCTGTAACTCAAAAAATTATGAATATTTAGGACTTGCTATAAAATTTGTATGACATCACCGTGTAAAAATTTCAGAAACTTTCCATGTTCCAGTAAAATATGACAATTCAAACACTACAGCCAAAGTTTCTGTTTTTACACAGCACACATCAAAACATGCAATGCAAGCATCCTAAGACAATTCTTGGAAATTTTTATTGAAAAACAAGATTATAAATAACATCTAACAGAAAACAATAAAATAAAATGATGCTCCAAAGAAAACACATATTATGTGATGAATAAAAATATAGCTCCAAGTAAGATATACCGATAGTGTTGAAGACGAAAGAGGGGATGCCTTCCGGGGCATCCCCAAGCTTAGGCGCTTGAGTCTTCCTTGGATATTGCCTTGCGGGTGCCTTGGGCATCCCCAAGCTTAGGTTCTTGTCACTCCTTGTTCTCCTCATATCGGTGTCTCACCCAAAACTTGAAAACTTCAATCACACAAAACTTAACGGAACTTCGTGAGATGGGTTAGTATAATAAAGATATATCATTCACTTAGGTACTGTCAAGACAAGATTAAAATTGTTCCTACATGATACCTACTGTATTCTATCATTCCCATAATTTATATCACTGAATATAAGCTATGGGAACACTAAAACAAGCAAACTATGCATCCAAACAGAATCTGTGAAAAACAGAACAGTCTGTGAAGATCTGTAGTGTAGCCATACTACCCTTTCTCTAACAATTCTTAAAAATTAGGAAAATCTAGGAAATTTGAATATCAATCATGTGTAAAAAATTCAGATCAAAAGCATGTGACAGTGAATTTAAAAAATTCCTCGACTGAGAGCAAAAGTTTCTGTTTTTGCACAGAATCAAGTCAACTATCATCCACACTATCCCAAAGGCTTTACTTGGCACTTTATTGAAATAAAAGGCATAAAACATGATTACTACCGTAGCTTAATCATGTGAAAACACCAAAACAGAAGGTAAAAGTGTTGGGTTGTCTCCCAACAAGCGCTTTTCTTTAATGCCTTTTAGCTAGGCATGATGATTTCAATGATGCTTACATAGGAATAATAATTATAACATGCAAAAGATCATCATGAATCTCATGACAAGCACATTTAAGTCTAACCCACTTTCTATGCATAGGGATTTTGTGAGCAAACAATTTATGGGAACAAGAATCAACTAGCATAGGAAGGCAAAACAAGCATAACTTCAACACTTTGAACACATAGAGAGGAAACTTGATATTATTGCAATTCCTACAAGCATATGTTCCTCCCTCATAATAGTTTTCAGTAGCATCATGAAGGAATTCAACAATATAACCAGCACATAAAGCATTCTTTTCATGATTTACAAGCATAGAAATTTTACTACTCACAACATAAGCAAATTTATTCTCATCAATAGTAGTGGGAGCAAACTCAACAAAATAACTATCATGAGACACTTGATTGACATAACAATAATGAATATTAAAATCATGATAACAAGTTTCATGGTTACTATCACTCTTTATAGCATACATGTCATCATCATAATCATCATAGATAGGATGCATGCCATCATCATAATAGTTTTGCTCATCAAAACTTGGGGGACTAAAAATATCATCTTCATCAAACATAGCATCCCCAAGCTTGTTGCTTTGCATATCATTAGCATCATGGATATTCAGAGAATTCATACTAACAACATTGCAATCATGCTCATCACTCAAAGATTTAGTACCAAACATTTTAAAAACTTCTTCTTCTAACACTTGAGCACAATTTTCCTTTCCATCATTTTCACGAAAGACATTAAAAAGATGAAGCATATGGGGCAACCTCAATTCCATTTTTTTTGTAGTTTTTTTTAGAAAACCAAACTAGTGACAAAACAAGAAACTAAAAGATTCAATTGCAAGATCTAAAGATATACCTTCAAGCACTCACCTCCCCGGCAACGGCGCCAGAAAAGAGCTTGATGTCTACTACGCAACCTTCTTCTTGTAGACTCGTGTTGGGCCTCCAAGCGCAGAGTTTTGTAGGACAGTAGCAAATTTCCATCAAGTGGATGACCTAAGGTTTATCAATCCGTGGGAGGCATAGGATGAAGATGGTCTCTCTCAAGCAACCCTGCAATCAAATAACAAAGAGTCTCTTGTGTCCCCAACACACCCAATACAATGGTAAATTGTATAGGTGCACTAGTTCGGCGAAGAGATGGTGATACAAGTGCAATATGGATGGTAGATAAAGGTTTTTGTAATCTGAAAATATAAAAACAGCAAGGTAGCAAGTAACAAAAGTGAACAAAAACGGTATTGCAATGCTTGAAAACAAGGCCTAGGGTTCGTACTTTCACTAGTGCAAGTGCTCTCAACAATACTAACATAGTTGAATCATATGTCAATCCCACACATGCGACAAAGAGTTCACTCCAAAGTCACAAATAGCAGAGAACAAACAAAGAAATTATTGTAGGGTACGAAACCACCTCAAAGTTATCTTTTCCTATCAATCTTTTGAGCTATCCCTATAAGTGTCACGAACATCCCTAGAGTTCGTACTAAAATAACACCTTAAGATACACATCAACCAAAACCCTAATGTCACCTAGACACTCCAATGTCACCACGAGTACCCATGGGCTTGCTTATACGATATGCATCACACAATTTCAGATTCATCATGTTCAATCCAACACAAAGAACTTCAAAGAGTTCCCCAAAGTTTCTACCGGAGAGTCAAGACGAAAACGTGTGCCAACCCCTATGCATAGATTCCCAAGGTCACGAAACCCGCAAGTTGATCACCAAAACATACATCAAGTGGATCAATAGAACATCCCATTGTCACCACGGATATCCCATCGCAAGACATACATCAAGTGTTCTCAAATCCTTAAAGACTCAATCCGATAAGAAAACTTCAAAGGGAAAACTCAATTCATCACAAGAAGATAGAGAGGGGAAAACTCCATATGATTCATCTAAATTAATAAAGCTCGCGGTACATCAAGATCGTGTCATCTCAAGAACACGACAGAGAGAGATCAAACACATAGCTACTGGTACATACCCTTAGCCCCGAGGGTGAACTACTCCCTCCTCGTCATGGAGACCGCTGGGATGATGAAGATGGCTCCGGTGATGGTTTCCCCCTTCGACAGGGTGCCAGAACGGGCTCCCGATTGGTTTTTCGTGGCTCTGGAGGCTTGCGGCAGCGGAACTCCCGATCTAGGTTTCTTTTCGGAGGTTTCTGTATTTATAGGAGTTTTTGGCGGCGGAAACAAGTCCAGGGGGGCCACAAGGAAGTCACAAGCCAGGGGGCGTGCCCTAGGGGGTCGCGCCCCCCAGGCTTGTGGCCTCCTCGGTCACTTCCTGGCCCAGCTTTTTGCTCCAATATTTTTTATATTTTCCAAAAATATTCTCCGTAAATTTTCAGCTCATTCCGAGAACTTTTATTTCTGCACGAAAACAACACCACGGTAGTTCTACTGAAAACAGTGTCAGTCCAGGTTAGTTCTAATAAAATCATACCAAAAGCATATAGAATTATTGTAAACATGGCATGAATACTTAATAAATTATAGATACGTTGGAGACGTATCAAGCGACAGGAGCAGAAGCGGGCGACCTTGAACGGCGTTGACTGTGGGGGAAGAAGAAAAAAAGGTGAAAAAATATGAGACTGGCTGGTGGGCCTATGTACCACCTCATCATATTCTCCAGGTAGACATGCCAAATCAGCTTGACATGTGCACTAGTAGAAAACAGGGCTTTGATCCGGGCCAGATCAGAGCATTAGTCCCGGTTCTGTTATGAACTGGGACCAATGGGTGCATCAGTCCCGGTTCGAGCGGCCAGGGCGCCGGCCGGGCTTCGGCGGGAACCAGTCCCGGTTCGTCTGACCCCTTTAGTCCCGGTTCCAGACACGAACCGGGACTAAAGGGCCTCACTCCTGGCCCAGTCCATTTAGTCCCGGTTGGTGGCTGGAACCGGGACTAAAGATGCACCTTTAGTCCCGGTGCTAGCCACAAACCGGGACTTATACAATCCATATATATATGCTGGCCCCTGCCCGCTCACTCCTCTCTTTTTTGGCCGGCCGGCGTTTGGGAGGTGTGTTGCTCTCTGTTCTCACCTCCTATGCACATGAGGTGTTCGATGAAATGCCGCAGCCACACTTAAGTTTTCTCCTCTCCAAGCTACATTTTCCCCAAGATTTGTTTTGGTTTGGCAGTGCACCAACTACACAAGTGTTCTAAAAGGTTAACGACTTCATATTTTATCTCTCACTGCTAGTGTAGCTCATTTCAAATGCTCTAGAAGTAGAGTGTGATTTGTGGGTTTTAGTGAAGGAGTGTATGTGGAAGTTCTTTTGATTTAGACGCACAATTAGATCTGAAATTAACTTCTTAGAGTCTGCACATGTGTAGGGTGCCGTCCCCATCTACCGTGGTGAGCCTCTTGTTCTTATGTTCTTTTTAAAAGAATTTTTTTTTGCTCATATGATTTAGATAGATACTTGTATAATTTTCTTACTTGTATGTTTTAATGTGATTATGAACTTGTATTAATTTGATCACTTCTCTATTCATGATGTTCTGTAATGGTTTTTGATACATTTGATTATATAATGGACGCAGATGAACCAGCAATGGATGTACGGTGACCGACGAACCTCCGAGTACATTGAGGGCCTGCATAAATTTCTCGAAGTGGCCGAGGCAAACAAGCAGAATGGTTTTATGTATTGTCCATGTACTATCTCTGAGAATATGAAGGACTACTCCAACTCTAAAACCCTTCACTTCCACCTACTTGATAAGGGTTTCATGTCACACTATAATGTTTAGACCAAGCACGGAGAAAGAGGGGTTATGATGGAAGACAACGAAGAAGAAGAGGATGATGACAACTATCGTCCTATGTACCCTGAATACGGTGATACTGCAATGGGGGAGGCTGAAAATCAAGAGGCACCAGATATGCCCGATGATGTGCCCGATGATGATCTTCGCCGGGTCATTGTTGATGCACAAAGAGAATGCGAAAGTGAAAGGGAGAAGTTGAAGTTCGATCGCATGTTAGAAGATCACAAAAAAGGGTTGTATCCAAAGTGTGAATATGACAACACAAAGCTCGGTACCACACTGGAATTGCTACAATGGAAGGCAGAGAATGGTTTGTCTGGCAAGGGATTTGAAAAGTTACTGAAAATAATGAAGAATAAGCTTCCAAAGGATAATGAATTGCCTGACACTACGTACGGAGCAAAGAAGGTTCTCTGCCCTCTAGGATTAGAGGTGCATAAGATAAATGCATGCCCTAATTACTGCGTCCTCTACCGCGGTGAGTACGAGGAATTGAACGCATGCCCGGTATGCAGTGCATTGCGGTATAAGATCAGACGAGATGACCCTGGTGATGTTGACGGCGAGCGCCCTAGGAAGAGGGTTCCTGCCAAGGTGATGTGGTATGCTCCTATAATACCACGGTTGAAACGTCTGTTCAGAAACAAAGACCGTGCCAAGTTGTTGCAATGGCACAGAAAAGACCGTAAGAAATACGGGAAGTTGAGAGCACCCGCTGACGGGTCGCAGTGGAGAAAAATCGAGAGAAAGTGGGAGGACTTTACAGGTGACGCAAGGAACGTATGGTTTGGTTTAAGTGCAGATGGCATTAATCCTTTTGGGGAGCAGAGAAGCAATCATAGCACCTGGCCCGTGACTGTATGTATCTATAACCTTCCTCCTTGGTTGTGCATGAAGCGGAAGTTCATTATGATGCCAGTGCTCATCCAAGGCCCTAAGCAACCCGGCAACGACATTGATGTGTACCTAAGGCCATTAGTTGAAGAAGTTTTACAGCTATGGAATGGAAAAGGTGTACATGTGTGGGATGAGCATGAACAAGAGGAATT
This sequence comes from Elymus sibiricus, assembly GCA_039707655.1. Classification (NCBI taxonomy): domain Eukaryota; kingdom Viridiplantae; phylum Streptophyta; class Magnoliopsida; order Poales; family Poaceae; genus Elymus; species Elymus sibiricus. The sequence continues at coordinate 44,407,358 of CM077675.1, read as the reverse complement.
TGACCTACGAGCATTGCTGTTTGTAACCATCAATGATTGGCCTGCTCTTAGTAATCTTTCAGGACAGTCAAACAAGGGATACAATGCATGCACGCACTATTTAGATGATACCCAAAGTATATATTTGGACAAATGCAGGAAGAATGTGTACATGGGACATCGTCGATTTCTTCCGACCAGGCATGCCTTAAGAAAGGAAGGCAAGCATTTCAAAGGTGAGGCAGATCACTAGAAGAAGCCCATCCTCCGTACTGGTGATGACATACTTGATATGGTCAAGGATTTAAAAGTAATCTTTGGAAAGGGTCCTGGCGAACAATCTGTTCTGACTGACGATGAGGGACGCGCACCCATGTGGAAGAAGAAATCTATATTTTGGGACCTACCCTATTGGAAAGACCTAGAGGTCCGCTCTTCAATCGACGTGATGCACGTGACGAAGAATTTTTGCGTGACCCTGCTAGGATTCTTGGGCGTGTATGGGAAGACAAAAGATACACCGGAGGCACGGGAGGACCAGCAACGTGTGCACGAAAACGACGACATGCATCCAAAGCAGTATCACGGTCCTGCCAGCTACGCTCTTACCAAAGAAGAGAAGGAAATCTTCTTTGAATGCTTGCTCAGTATGAAGGTCCCGTCTGGCTTCTCGTCGAATATAAAGGGAATAATAAACATGGCAGAGAAAAAACTCCAGAACCTAAAGTCTAATGACTGCCTCGTGATTAAGACGCAACTGCTTTCGGTTGCATTGATGGGGCTTCTATCGGAAAACGTTCGATTAACCATTGTGAAGCTATGTGCATTCCTCAATGCAATCTCTCAGAAGGTAATCGATCCAGAAATCCTACCAATGTTACGGAATGATTTGGTGCAATGTCTTGTCAGCTTCGAGTTGGTGTTCCCACCATCCTTCTTCAATATCATGACTCACGTCCTAGTTCATCTAGTCGACGAGATTGCCATTCTGGGTATTTTATTTCTACACAATATGTTGCCCTTCGAGAGGTTAATGGGAGTCTTGAAGAAATATGTTCGTAATCGTGCTAGGCCAGAAGGAAGCATCTCCACGGGCCATCAAACAGAGGAGGTCATTGGGTTTTATGTTGACTTTTTTCCTGACCATCATCCGATTGGTGTCCCTAAATCGCGGTATGAGGTGAGACTGAGTGGAAAAGGCACGCTAGGAGCAAAATCAATAATATGTAGGGACGGATATTCTTGGGCGCAAGCACACTACACAGTTCTACCGAATTCTACCTTGCTAACCCCGTATATGAATGAACACAAGAATATTCTACGCTCGACACACCCGGAGCAGTCTGATGACTGGATTACACGTGAACACATCGATACTTTCAGCGGTTGGTTGCAAATGCATCTCATGCGTAACAACAATGTTGCAGATGACCTGTACTTGTTGGCCAGGACACCATCTTCGACTGTATTGACTTACCAAGGGTACGAGATAAATTGTAATACATTTTATACGATCGCCCAAGATAAACAGAGCACCAACCAAAAAAGTGGTGTCCACTTTGATGCAGCAGTCACTAATAGGGCAAAGGACACATATTATGCTTACATAGAGCAGATATGGGAACTTTACTATGGACATGAATTTAAGGTCCCTTTGTTTCGGTGCAAATGGGTCAATATGTCAGGAGGCGGCGTACAGTTAGACCCGCAGTACAGAATGACAACAGTGGATCTTAACAATCTTGGGTACACAGACGAACCATTCGTCCTAGCCAATGATGTGACGCAGGTTTTCTATGTGAAGGACATGTCTACCAAATCGAGAGAAAAAAGATAAGGAAGCGGATACATCAAACGATGAGCCAAAGCGAAACATAGTTCTTTCAGCGAAAAGAAACATCGTGGGAGTGGAGGACAAGACAGAAATGTCTGACGATTATGAAAAGTTTCATGAAATTTCTCTCTTCAAAGTGAAGGCTGACCCAAGCATCTTGTTAAACGATGAAGATTATCCATGGTTAAGGCGCAATAAGCTAGGGACACACGCGAAGAAAAAGTGAAGACTTTCTGTCCACAACTATTTTGATGATGGCTTTCATCTAGAATATCACTGCAGTTACGTGTGAAGAATTGAAATCCTTTTGTAATAGACATGTTTTCGTCCGAAACCCTGATACTTCGAAACAGATTGTCCAGTTTGTATACGAAGTGCATCCAGTTTTTCATGTAACCCTCTGAACTTTTTAGCACATGCTATGTGGGTGAAATTATGATACCATGCCAACTTTCAACCATTTCAGAGTTCATTTGCAGTGCTTTTCAATTCAGGGTCATTTTAGCTCAAAATAAATCATGAAATGCATGAAAAATAGCAAATGAAGCCAGAAAATGGTTGAAAAGTGATGATGTGGCTTTGAATGGTGCATATTGAATGCTGAAAAAGTCTTGAGTTAAAATATGTTTAAAAAATTGTAATCCCTTTGTAATAGACGTGTTTTCGTCCGAAACCCTGATACTTCGAAAGAGATTGTCCAGTTTGTACACGAAGTGCATCCAGTTTTTCCTGTAACCCTCTCATCTTTTTAGTACATGCTATGTAGGTGAAATTATGATACCATGCCAACTTTCAACCATTTCAGAGTTCATTTGTAGTGCTTTTCAATTCAGGGTCATTTTAACTCAAAATAAATCATGAAATGCATGAAAAATAGCAAATGAAGTCAAAAAAGGGTTGAAAAGTGATGATGTGGCTTTGAATGGTGCATATTGAATGCAGAAAAAGTCTTGAGTTAAAATATGTTTAAAAAATTGAAATCCCTTTGTAATAGACGTGTTTTCGTCCGAAATCCTGATACTTCAAAAAAGATTGTCCACTTTGTACACGAAGTGCGTCCAGTTTTTCCTGTAACCCTCTCATCTTTTTAGCACATGCTATGTGGGTGAAATTATGATACCATGCCAACTTGCAACCATTTCAGAGTTCATTTGCAGTGCTTTTCAATTCAGGGTCATTTTAGCTTAAAATAAATCATGAAATGCATGAAAAATAGCAAATGAAGTCAGAAAAGGGTTGAAAAGTGATGATGTGGCTTTGAATGGTGCATATTGAATGTAGAAAAAGTCTTGAGTTAAAATATGTTTAAAAAACTGAAATGCCTTTTGTAATAGACGAGTTTTCGTCTGAAACCCTGATACTTCGAAAGAGATTGTCCATTTTGTACACGAAGTGCATCCAGTTTTTGTCGTAACCCTCTCAACTTTTTAGCACATGCTATGTGGGTGAAATGATGATACCATGCCAACTTTCAACCATTTCAGAGTTCATTTGCAGTGATTTTCAATTCAGGGTTATTTTAGCTCAAAATAAATCATGAAATGCATGAAAAATAGCAAATGAAGTCAGAAAATGGTTGAAAAGTGATGATGTGGCTTTGAATGGTGCATATTGAATGCAGAAAAAGTCATGAGTTAAAATATGTTTAAAAAATTGAAATCCCATTGTAATAGACATGTTTTCGTCCGATCAAAGTTATTTAACTTAGTATTATATAAAATTTATGCAACTAAAATTATCAAATTTATTTTTTTAAAAATTTAATAGCAAAAAGAATATTCATAAAGTATTTTTTGTTAAGAACTTTTAATATGCAAAAAAATAACATAAAAAATAGCAAAAGTGAAAATAGATGCGCTTATAGAGAAAATTCGACCTAAATTCAAAGTGCTAGTAAGTAAATACTAGCAGTTTGAATTTAGGTCAAATTTCCTGTATAAGGGCATCTATTTTCACTATGAGAGGAACTTAACAAGGCAGAGAGGGGCGGGCTTATAAACCGGTGCGAGTGCCTCTCGCTTGGCGAGGTGGGACTATACTTGTGCCTGCGGGAGGCACAACCCTTTAGTCCCGGTTGGTGGCTCCAACCGGGACTAATGCCCCCCTTTAGTCCCGGTTGGTGGCACCAACCGGGACTAAAGGGGGGCATTAGTCCCGGTTGGAGCCACCAACCGGGACTAAAGGCTGGGGTATATAAGTGGACCAAAATCCATCTGAGCTTTCGATCTCCATCTCTCCCCCGACGGCGCCGAAGAAAACCTCGACGCTGCCAGGCTACCGGACCGCGCCGTCGCCTCCCCGATCCCCGACGCCGTCCCCGTCGCCGCCCCCGTCGCCGTCCCCGTCGCCGCTCCCGTCGCCGCCCCCGTCGCCGCCCCCGTCGCCGCCCCCGACGCCGTCCCCGTCGTCATCCCCGTCGCCGCCCCCCGAAGCCGTCACCGCCCTGAGCCCGCTCCCCTCCTCCGCCTAGGTGAGCCGTCGGCACACCGCCGTTCCCCTCCTCCTATCCCCCCCACCCCCCCGGCGGTCACCGTCATCGCCCGTCCCCGTCGCCGGCCGAAGTAGTGTGGCGGCCTTAGGGGACAGTTCAGTTGCGAAAAAACTTGGTTAAAATATCGTTAGATGATAGTTATTAGTTATGGTATTGCTGTTATAGACCCTGAAATCAGATACATAGTTAAAAACTTAGTTAAAACTTAGTTAAAAAACTTAGTTAATAAACTTAGTTAATTTTTCGGTGGGTTGCCCAAAGGTGCATATTAAATATGGTGCGTGCCTCCTACCCCAAAGTTGCCCAAAGTTAATTAGTATGAAATTTCCGTTCCGGTTAATTTCAGGCGCTCGATATGTCCACTTTTTAGCAAGGGTAATGTCGAAAATTTGACATGACTTGTGCTAGAAAGTAGGCATATCGAGTGCCTTGAATTGCTGGGAAACGGCATTCCGGAAAATCTAGACAAAAATGAGTCTAACATGAGTTTAAGAAATTAAGCATTTCTAAAATAGCAAAACATTAAACGATAAGAAAATGTTCTCATAGGAATTTGTCTCGACGTCGACGATGCATGGCCCGCATCCTCGTTGTCGTCGAGTCGGCAGCGACATCCTGCTTGAGAGGCGCAATGTCCGGGACTGGGCTCCGCCGGGCTGGCACTGGGAGGTGCTACCTTCCCGGGATCGAAGTTTGGTGAGGAATCATGGTCTCGTCGTTGACCCGGAGCTTCTTTGGTGGCGGTCGCGTGGGCTACTTTCGGTGCAGAGGGAGCGGGCCCCCACGGAGGTGGTACGTCGCCGTGTCAGGGAGGAGGACGAGCACGTCCGTCGCTACATGGCGGCGTTGGACGCCAGGTTCTCCAATACCTGGCAGGTTCTTCAGGGATCTCACCCGAGTTATGATCCGGTGATGGTTCCTTATCTTTGGGTGTCCACCGCCAGCGACTCAGAGACCGCTAGTGAACCGAGTTCACCGTCCTCCACTTTGGATTCTAGGATATTCGATCTGTATTAGTGATCTTATATGATAATATTCGAGATGTATTAGTTAATATTGGATGATGCATTAACTGGATTATTCGAGATGATGTGTTAGTGATATTATATTCGAGTTCATTATAAATGTATTAGTGATATTATATTCGAGTTCATTATAAATGTATTAGTGATATTATATTGGTATAATGCGTGTGTGACTTTCGGTCTGTCATTGCTCCTTGTGTGACTTTCATGTGTGTTCTTGATGGAGGAATCCCGACTGTTGTCGTGGGGGGCGCTTCCTCCTCTTCTCTTCTTCCGATATATACCTCGGTGTAATGCGCAAGGAGAGGAGAGGAGGTGCGCCCATCACCGACGGTCGAACTATTAGTGTGAGAGAGTGTCCACCAACATATATACACCACCATATCAGTGTGAGAGAGTGCGCACCAACACACCATAAGATATGAGAGTTATTTAAGGAAATCCTCGACGGACCGAAAGTCAACCGATATTGAATTATGTCTATTTGGACATGTGTGTATGTTATTGCAGGGAACCCCTCCTAGTGCCTATGTTTTGCCAGAATGTTGATTTATTTCCGTTCCGGCAAATTTTAGGCGCTCAATATGTATTACATTAGCAATGGTCATGCCGTAATTTTTGAATCATGAACACAGGAAATGTCGTCTTCTGATGACGACGATAGGATCCAAGCGTGTGAACTCCGCGGCGAAGATAAGGGTCTTTGCGACCAGCCTGGGCTGCGAGACGACAGGTTCTTCACCATCAAGCTTGACGAGACCTTCGATGTTTCTACGGTACGCAACGATGACAAGTGTTTTTTCGTAATTAAGCATGACTTTTGTTTCTTTGCTTCAACGTTTAATTTCTGTTTTATACAATTCGACTAGTTCATTCCCTGTCATGCAAGACGGTAGTTCTTGGAGAGGCTCGGTTTCGAGGACCACGAGAGTATGGAGACGAGGAGAGCAAACCTGAGGACTAAACATGGTCACACATTTCTGGTCAAAGTAATGAATGCAGTTAATAACACAGAATTAGGGTGCTCAAATTGGGAAGCTCTTTGCAAGGCATATGGATTTCAGGAGGATATGGAAATAACTTTCGATCTTCGTCCTGAAGATCGTATTGAAGGTAACAGCAACATTTGGGTGGATGTCGATATGCTTCCTGTTTTACCTCCATGTGAGTTTATCAACCATGCATATTTGTTAAGTAATTTGCATTCTATATTTAGAAATAGTTGGTGTTCATCCATACTAAATTTGTTAATTTATAATTTACCGCTTATTTCGTTTCTTCGAGTGAAATAGAGAAAATAATTGACACGACACCCTACACTTATGGATCACATCTAACTTGGGAGGAGAAGAATGATCTTATCTACTTTGTACTTGGTGTCCTAGTTGGTAGGGAGATCTTCCCGTATAATTTGGGAACTGGCCAAAATTATACATTGTATAGGACACTAGTGCATAGGTTGAGGCGGATGACATTCGCCGAAATATCTTGGTAAGAGTTGCTAATTAAGTACACTACTATTGCGTAAATGGTATTGATTACATTGCTAACTAGGCTACTATTATGTTCTTCAACAGAAACTGCCAAATGAAGTTGTGCCTCCGTTGATGCATGGCGAAGGTAATATGACAATTAAAAGCCCTATGAGGCCCGAGTTCTCTTTTGCATACTCGACTGAGCGCAAACCAGCAAGACGGCTCCAAATTGAAGCATGGGGACAAATAAAGAAGGATCGCAAGCCACAAGTTGGAGACCGTTGGATCTCTTTGCTTCATCATGGAGACATAGGTGTTATTCTGTTTTATGTCATTTTACCTAGGAGGGAGGACTAGGTCCTAAGAGAGAGAAGTTTTTCTGGTTTATTTTAACTTGCATGATCGATTAGGATGATTACTATTATGATGTTTTTCTGTTTTATGAGATTTTAACTTGGTATGATTAAGATGATTATGAGTTGTTAGATGAGTAAGATGATGATGAGTTATATGATATATATTTGATTAAGGTGGATGGATGCAAGTGATCATGTTGAATTAGAGGAAAATATGATGTTGCGATTGGCCCTTTCCAAAAATAAAAACCCGCGTGAAAATACAATATAAATATAAAAGGAAATAAAAACAAAAAATGAAACACGGCCCTTTCCAAAAAAAAAAACCCAGCGCCTTATTGTCCCGGTTCGTGTTACCAACCGGGACTAAAGGTCCTCCTGCCTCGGCGCCCCACGGCGGACACGTGGAGCTCCTTTAGTCCCAGTTCGTAAGCCAACCGGGACTAAAAGTGATCGGCATTAGTCCCGATCGTGTTGTCCCGGTTGTAGAACCGGGACTAAAGGCCCTCTGGAACCGGGACTGTTGCCCTGTTTTCTACTAGTGGTGGGTCCCACTTGGCAGTTTCACTGTTAGACGCGACTCAATTTCGAATCAGTGGGATTTGTTACTTACTTGCCACAGAGTTGGTGGTTTTTTGTGGTTTTTGACAAAAATGATGGTTTTGGAGTATCCTTGCCACAAATATGGTGATTTTGAGCAATTTACTCTCCACAAGGCAAGCCGCTAGGTAAGTCAAGATTTTTTTTTTCATGCATGATGTTTACAACGCACATAGTAGGAATTTACATCATGCAACAAGTAATCCACATTGTTGCATGCATATGTGTATTCATGAAAATAGTCCCATAGAAGTATTAGTTCGTTGATCTATATATAGGTACAGAGTACATTACGGGGTACGGGTTCGCCGTGGCATGGAAAATCATAGGGACAAATACATCCCAGACAACTGGAGGCACCATGCAAGCCCCCCCTTTGATCATAGAAGTTAAGCAATTTTGTCCATTGGATTAATATATGATGTATCTGTAGTTGTTGATGAAACATTGCATGCGCGCGTCCCTCTTCCGTGCACACGAGTCGTCATGTCCTTGGTCTCTATCCGCCACGATTTCCTTTGAGATACACGTGATAGAGAGAATTATTATCGCAACCCCGATCTGGCCATCATCGCCAAGCAATTTGTCGAAGACTACCCAACGAGCATGCTACGACGCTACCCAAAGCTGGCTGGTGCATTTTGACTTGAAAAACGAAACTAGCACGAGAACTGGGGAACACCTTCCTGATTAGCGTCGCTGGATGCATACGTACACGGTGCACACACGTACATTGATTGATTCACGTACACTGCTTGAATCTGGAGCTAGCTACGACAAACCCACTAACACAGGGCGATACTAGAGATTGCTATAGTGCCTATATTTTTCTTGATTTATTCTCATGGTGTTGATTACATGGGTAGTGTATAGACATATTTGTACGAAAGAATTAGCACCTAGCTTAGTAGATTTCAGTGATCGATCTACTCATGTTCTAACAGGAACTCGTGTTTAACCCAATAAATTTGCTAACCTTCCTCCAATAGATTTAGCCTGTGCAAGATGAGAACCTGCCTCTGTCTTTCCATGGCCTCTTCACAGCAGGCAGCAGCAACGACCGAAGTATCGTTGATCTCAAGTAACAATGTGATATTCTCTTCCCTATCCGATGCACGTGTTGATTCATCTGCAAAAAGGTACTTTGGATTAAGGACCGGAATTGCTGGAACATTGGTTTCTGCACATTTTTAGCGACTTTACGATTTCAGTTTTGAGGAAAAAAAAACAGAATTAGTGGTATGATGCAATTATTATTGTCCAGTTCTTCTAAAAAAGTTGTGTTGTATGGTCATAGGTTTTGTTGCAACCTCTGGGCCGATGCACTAGGAAATGAAACATTTTGTGAAATTGTATCTGCCACACTCAGATTATTTTTGGTACACTACTTTGTAGAATATCTTGGGACGTATTCATATACCCACTGATGTTCCGGGTTGTACTTTACAAATGATTTTTTTTTCTGTTGTAAAGTCAAGTTTTCCCATAATCCTTTTCGCAAAAAAAAAAAGAAAAGTTTTCCCATAATCCTTTGATCAAAGTAGTAATGGATATATTATTGTTGCAATGGAGTTATAAATGACTACTTTTCTGTTGTATGCTTAATCCTGGTCCTGTGTCGTACTATCTGTCACTAGTAGAAAACAGGGCAACAGTCCTGGTTCCAGAGGGCCTTTAGTCCCGGTTCTGCAACCAGGACAAAACGATCGGAACTAATGCCCGTCACTTTTAGTCCCGGTTGGCCTACGAACCGGGACTAAAGGAGCTCCACGTGGCCGCCGTGGGGCGCCTGGGAGGAGGACCTTTAGTCCCGGTTGGTAACACCAACCGGAACTAAAAGACAGCCACGCGTCAGCAGCTGCCTAGCGCTGGGTTTTTTTTTTTGAAAGGAGGGGTTTAGGGGTTTTGGAGGGTTTAGGGGTTTTCATATTGTGTTTTCCCCATTTATTTTCGTGTTTATCATTTTTATTTTATGCTTTTCATTCAACTCGACGCTAGCTACTACATATAGCAATGAAAGAACGCCATTACACATCATCGTCATGATCAATATATAGAGAGAAGAAGTGACCTCTCTTTCTCCGTGCTTAGTCGAACAATGCAACAAGTTTTCGTAAATCTATTCGACGCTATTACATATAATATATACAATATAACATCTCTTACGATCTTAATATCTAATTGCCAACATTGATTAGCATCTCCTTATGGTATTCTCCATGTTTAGGTATGACATGATCAACAAAGAATCCCGCCAATTCCTCTTGAATTGCTCGTATGCGATCAGTTGGTAGGAGTTCGTCCCTCTTCTGCCAGATCTAATTTAAAGAAGGGGGTCAATATATGAATGAAACTCAACACAATTGATGGTAATAAAATAAAAATGTGAATATTGTTTACGTACTTCAAATTGTTCTAAAGATATGTCCCGGCCCCGCTCAGAGGTCGAGTGGCGAATGAACTCGCAAACGTAGTAGGCACATAAATTAGTCCCGGGTGCCTGCAACAAGCACTTTACGAGAATAGAGTTCAATAAAAATGATAACCAAGCATGATAATGGTATTGAAACTAGCATCAATGAGAGATGCGCGGTACTAGAGTAGTACTTACTTTGGAGTGTACAAATTGCAGCTCCGGTTTCCAGCTGACACCCTTAACCTTTTTGGTTAACTTTTTCCAAACCCTGCCCGGCAAAGAAAATGATTACTTTATATCAGAAAATGAACGAAAGTTGCCGATATGGTGCGATAATGATTGAACTTACTTCTGAAGCATTTGCCTCATGTTCATCCACTCCTTAGGGTCTTTACGTCTCGAGTCCTAGACAGTTACTTTTCCCTCTTCAAGCTGAATGTCTAGTAGAATAAAGTGGAAACTGCGCACGCATAACTCGTTAATTGCACTTAACCTCGAGTAAGCGAAACAAAATATGCACGTACAAGACAGTAACACTCACTGGAAGTTGTAAGGAAATAGTATTTCCTTTCTGGTTTGTTGTCCAAGTAACGCATTTAGCAAGTTTTTCTTCTGTATCAGCGGGAAATTCTTGTAACGTATGTTCATTTATGAAATTTGGGTCAATGAACCCAATGTCATAGATTTGTTGTTGTGTGCATTCGAGGATCTTCAATCTGCATAATATAGTGTGAGGATAATTAATACATGCAATGAACGAGCTGAGCTAGAGACTTAATTACAGAAAAAATACTTACAGACAATAGGAACTGACAATAGTTTTGTCGAGTTCCTTTTGATTGTATAACTGAAATATTTCTTCAAATTCAAACGAACAACACCTGGTCTCCATTGAAGAAGTGCTCATTTTTAATTCCCACGAAGATATTGTCGGTACCGTCCTTGCAGGCTTTCAAGTACCATTCATGCAATTGTCGCATCATCGTTGGTAGACAGTCGAGCTCCTCACGTGTGACGAGAGGCTTCCCGTTCGCGTATCTTAAGGTTTGTACTACCTCAGCCTTTTCAAACTGTACCGAGTCGGGTAAGTAATCAGCAGCAGTGATAGCAAGACCAGTGGCCGCTTTCTCGGGATCATTAGCGATATCGGTAACCACCTTGAGCAGAGGGCACGATTGCAGCCCTTGTTCGCCGAGATGGGGAATTGTTTTCCTACTTCTTGCGCCACTGCTACCTAAGCTTCCCGACCGCCTCGCCTGATCATGTGTCTTTTGAATACATCGGTCATAATTTGATGGCGACGGAGGCGGTCGTGGTCGCCTAAGGGCCTCCAGAGTTCGCTTCACTTTCACTGGATCTATTTTATCCTCTTGAGGTGGGCGTTTTGGTGCAAGCTGACGTTTCAGGTCGGCATCCACGATCTCGGTGAGTTCCTCCTCAGACCTCTCGTAGGGTAACTTGGGAGGAGCCTTGAGGCTTGGGCCGTATCTGAATCTCCTCTGTTTCGTACTGCTGCTAGCCGCCGGAGCGGCGGCGGCTCTCTTCCATTGTTGCTGAGGCGGCGGAGGAGGCGGAGTCAGATGACGCGGAAGAGACAGCTGAGGCGGAGGCGGATTCTGCTGAGGGGCCTCCTCCGTCGGAGTCCGCTGAGGCGGCGGAGACGGCTGACGCACCGGAGACAACTCAGGCAGCGGAGACGGCTGACGCACCGGAGACGGCTCAGGCAGTGGAGATGGCTGACGCACCGAAGACGACTCAGGCAGCGGAGACGGCTGACGCACCGGAGACGACTCAGGCACCGGGGCCTCCTCCGCCTGAGTCTGCTGAGGCGGCGTCCAGTATGGAAGCATGATGTGTTCCTTCCTCCATAGACAGGTAGTCCTTAAGGCATATCGAAGAAGAAGCTCCCCTTCACCTGTAGCGTACTCAAGTTCCAGCCCATCAAATCCGTCCGTTATTTCATCCACCCCGACAATAGCAAAGCCATCTGGAACCGGAGTGCAATGGAAAGTTGCATCAGGTCGAGGAGGTAAGACATAGCCGACCGCCGCCTGAAAGGTTAGGTTATGACATTTCGCCATTAGCACACAATGTTCATTATTCGTGATGCCATCCACGGGGTAGCTAGGAGCCGTGCTATCAGGATGAACGAGCTCAGTGGAAGCCATGCTGCTTCTCTGCTGAGATGGTGGGGTAGCATCATGGGTAGTCTCCAATGAAGGATCTTCGTGCCGCTGAGATGGTTAGCCGTTAGCTCATTGGCTCTCAAGTGCCTCTAGTTTTGCTAATCTTTCATTCATCTTCTGCATTTCGCTTGCTTCCTCTTTCTTCTTTCTCTATCAGCTTCTGTAACCAGTGATGTCGGGAAACACAACCTTCCACGGAACGGAGCCTGATGTGCCTCGTGTTCGTCCAGGGTGTTCAGGATTCCCGAGGGCCTTTGACAACTCGTCCTTCTCTCTGTCGGGAATGAACTTCCCTTCCAGCGCTTCCTTGATTACTTCCTCAAGCTTTGTGATGGGTATTGCAAGTTGAGCTTTTGTCCAGACACACTTCCCTGTTTCTGGGTCCAAAGTTCCCCCAACCCCGAAGAACCAAGTGCTTGCCCAATCTGGCCAGTGCAATGTCGCTGGTTGGACATCTTTAGCAAGCAGGTCTTGCTCCGCTTTGTCCCACGTAGGCCGGGCTTTGCTGTAGCCACCTGACCCCGTAACATGGTGATACTCCTTCCTTGCGGCATATTTCTTATTTCTAAGTGACCTGTTCTTAGCCTTCTCCGATTTCTTGTAGGCCACAAATGCGGGCCAGTGATCTCTCATCTTCTCATATTGACCTTTGAATTCTGGAGTCTTGTCTTTCTCGACAAACTTCTTGTTCAATACTTTCTTCCAGTTCTTGAATAGTTTTGCCATCTTCTTAGGAGCAAACACCCTGACCTTTCGCTGTATAATAACTAGGTTATTCAGAACCTCCTCTGGCGGTAGTGTGAAATTTCTCATCAGATTGGTCCATAGATCATCTTTCAGTCTATCGCTGACATAAGGAACTTGAGGGTCCTTCTTCTTATTCCATTCTTGGCAGCTGATCGGGACGATGTCCCAAACAATAACTCCGCACTGATGTATAAATTTGTTCTTGGTCCGGTAGGTAGCAATCGGTTGGCCTTCTGGAGTGACTTCTTCGATCATGAACCTTTCTACCGTGTCCAACCTTTTCATTGGGCCTCGTCTCCTTACCGAATTGGAGCTCGATCCGGATGGCTAATTAAAAGAAGAAAGAAGCATTAATATATGTACATACAAAAAAATTAATGCATCTAGTCAGTAGAGGATTAATTAATTAATATATACCTCGCCGGACTTTGAAGCAGTTATGACTCCCTTCTCCATTCGATCACCGGAGCCGTCATGATCTCCTTCGTCCGCAGTTCGATCACCGGAGCCGTCATGATCTCCTTCCTCCTCACCGGAGCCGCCATCCTCTCTTTCCTCACCATTGGTCTCGATGAGAAACGACAAGCAGTTGAGATCGATATCACCTCCTTCGCGGATCATATCCCCCAACAACTCTTCTTTTTCTAAGTCTCTGTCGTCCATAGTTTCTGCAAATATTACAACGTGGCAATATACAACCATGAGAGATGTAACACCCCAAAAATCGGGTTATCGATTTTTGTGCTGTTATTCCTTCCTCGCTTTTCTCTCCCGAATTTTTCCTCTGGAATTTGGTAAGTGACCAGGTGAATCCAGTCTGTCCTCAGCCTCTCAGTGCTTTTCTCATGCTCTTGTGCTAGCCAACCCTCCATCAGTAAACCCTGAATCCTATTCAAACCCTAGTTCCGAAATATTGGGACTGGGAATCCTGCCTTTGGGTTTTCAAAGGAGCCATCCTTTCCCTTGCTCTGTTGATCCTCCCAAGATTTCCCAGAGATCCTTCTTTCCTTTTGAACCCTAGATGTGTAGAAATATTGCTAAGTCATATGCAATATTTCTCATCTAGAATTAATTCCTCTTTCTACCATTTTGAGGAATTAAATCCAGAGAGATATCTATCTAACTCCAGAGGTCATGAAAAATTGTGGAGATATTCCTTGTGGATATATTGAGCTCTCATAAAAATATTGGCTATAATTAAATAGGGGAAATTGCCTTTTTCCTATTTAAAGTCAATATTCCAATTTGGGGCATTTCCAAAGGAACTACCATTTTGGTAGCCAGGAAAATTCCCAAATAATTTGTGGAGCTTCTTATATCCATATATTCTCCATTCCCATCAAGATATCCAGTTCTCCAATTCAATTTTTGAGCTCCACTTCCACTTGCAGATTCTGTCCAGATTTCTGGTTTGCAAAGGAAGTGCATGATTCCTTGATCTCCAGGGGCTAAGATTTTGCAGGGTGATGCATTGTGATAAACTAGCATTGTCCTCCAAATATTGGCCCAATCCCTCTATCCAATCATCTTCAGTGATTTTCTCAAGTTTCTGCCCAGATTGGAGCATTGTGAAGGAAGTACCATTTCTGCTTGGGCAAATGGTATGAAACTTTTAAAGTCTCTCCATATGCTCAAATCTTTGATCTCCTCCAAAATTCATTCATGTCCATGTAGCCATTTGACCCCAGCACCATATTTTGTAAATCTGGTCCAGTTGCCAAGTTACAAAGGAAGTGGTATTTTGCTTGGCCCATTTGAGCTGAGATTTTGCCAAGGGAGTGAACCTAGTGTGTGATTGACCCATGCCATGGATCAGGCCAAGGTAAGTACTGCGGTGGCCACACTACAGTACAAACAGGTTGCTGCTGGCAACTGTTTGACCTTGGTCCAGTCAATTCAGACCTCTCCAGAGCTATCCTGATGCATGGGTCAACTCAGTGCTGTGTGGTGATTAGCCTAGACATGTTTTGGTCGCTTGTAAGGCGTGGCAACGCCCTGGCCACATGGTGACCACGCCCAGAGCAGCCAAAACCGCGCTCTGTAGCTTGGCGTCGTCGATAGCGAGCCTCTAACGCGTTCCCGGCTGTCCTTTGATGTCGTAGCGATCCCTAGCGCGTTCTTGAATCGTCCAGAGCCGTCTCCCCTTCGTCCCCTAGCCGTTGGCCGCCTCTGCCGACGTCGATTCACCGTCGGAACGCCGCCACGTCGCCGGCCGTCTTGAAGCTTTGCCGCCGTCGTGTAGCTTCGCCCCCGCGGCTATAAGTAGCGTGCCCGAGCCCCCCCTAGCAACAGCAACCCCAGCCCCCTTCCATTCGAGCTCGTGGAGCTCTAGCCCCTCCAATGGCGGAGAGCCGCCGCCGATCCCCTCGGTCCCTTTGGCGCCCGAGACCTTTCCCTCCCCTCCCATGCCTGCCGAAGTTTCCCCAGGGTCCCGTGGAGCCGCCACCCTCCTCAGCTCCTCCGGGGAGGCGCCGCCAGAGCCGCTCCGCTGATGTGCAACGGCCGCCGCGCCCCGGCCAGTAGCCACGGAGGTGCAGCTCGCTCCGGGTAGACCGGCGACCACCACCGGATGCGGCACACGGTGGCGGAGCCCCTGAGCTCGCCGGCCGGCCGTCCCGTGCTCCCCTGCCACAACTGTGCCGGCGGCCGGCCGCCTCGTTCTGTTTCGGTCGGGGAAAGGAGGAGGTCAGAGGAGGAAGAGAGAGAAAGGGAGGAGAGAGGGAGTGGATAGGGCGGGCCCACCCGTCGATGAGAGAGAGAGGTCAACCCCCGGGCCCAGCCGTTTTAAGTGAAAACGTATTCCCAAGAATACGCTTTCGCCTTTAGAAAACGGATTCGACCCGAAGGCGCGTTCTGTTTTTGTCCCAGGGGCCTGTTTGTAGGAATAATTTTTACAGATGGGTCCCTGGTGCTAAAATGCTTATATCTTCGCGACCGTAGCTCAGAATCAGGAAAAACCAGCGCCCCCGCTTTCGTCTCGTCGAGCCCGTTCCGATAGTGCTATTTCCATATTGTGTTAACACAGTGGAAATAACTGTTTTCCCTTGCCCTCCAATCGAGCCCTTTGAGAGAGAACTCGTTTCGGCGATTTCTTCCGCGAGGTGATCGTGTTTCCTCCCAGCGTATTCGTCGAACCCCCAGGCAAGCCAACCTCTTCCATGAGCTCCGGACTTGCGTGATGACTTTGCTTGAACCTGTGTGTGTCGGTATCGCATGCTAGTCTGCATTTGCATACACCGGTGGTAACATCGGTATAGATACTAGTATTGCTCTTCATCTACTACCGTGCCTTATTTCAATGTTGTCATGTTAGTAATAACATTGCTAGTAACGTAGTCATGTTAGTACTTTGGTTGATTGCATGCTATGACTATCAGTACTATGATCCGCTATGTAATCACTTATAATTGTTGGTAAAGTGGTATGGATAATGCTGAGCTGGGTTAAGAGATTACTGTCTATGATTATTTTGGGTTTCATCCGGCAGTTATGGGTATGAGGAATTGAATTAATGCAACCTAGTTGGTTGATCTTGAGCCACCTGTCCGGGCTTACTCGTGCAACCACATTTGCCGGTATGGGACGGCCCTGACCGGGTCTGATTGCGTGATCTTTCACTGGTACCACCACAGAGGGAAGGTTAGGCGCGGCATGCTACCCTGGCCCGGTAAGCGGCGACAACCTTGTGAGCCCAGTTGATGAGTTTGTGCGCACGTCCCCGTTTGGGACAGTTTGACCCCGTTTGGGTCGTGGCCACGACGGTGGCAGGTGTCATGAGGACACAGGGGCCACCCAAGGCTGACCTCCAGGGGAGGAAAAGTGCCGGTGGTACGATGAAAGAGTCACGGGTCAGGCAGGTTTTGTCGGAACATCGTTGGTCCACCCGAATGGGAGCACGAGGCCATGAGTTCCGTGGTGTGGGTAAAGTGTACAACCTCTGCAGAGTGTCAAATCTATTCGAATAGCCGTGTCCACGGTAATGGACGACCCGTACAGACCTCAGTAGGTGGTCAACCATAATAATGATAATATTGATGAAAGATGTCATCTTGGGTAGACATCAGGTGATGTCAGGGATAAGATATGTTAGCCAAGAGATGGCTAGATGATGAGTGGTCGGATGACCACATGGTTTGGATTTGACTGGAGTCAGTCCAGGTTGGATCATGAATATGTCGAGGGTTGTGGAACTACCCAGAAGAGAGTAAGTTGGTGATGGGCACAGTAGTACTCTAAGCACTTAACGTAATCATTGCCATATCATGTTAGGTAGATTGCATGCCTGATCCATGCTATGCCATGCTTGATCCATACTTGTCTTGTTAGAATTTATGCCATGCTTAGAATTTGTTCATGCATAGCATAGGGCTTGCTTTGTCATCTGTTTGTTTGGATGCTATGTATTTGGTTGTCTTGCGAGTACATTCAAAGTACTCACCTGGCCTTGCACGTGGCCAGTTGCAGGAGAAGAGTCATCGTGCTAGATGGTAACCAAGCCAGTCCTGTGCGTTATGGAGCCCAGCCAGAGACGTAGTTGCCAAGACCTCTCATGCCCTGCAGTTAGCCTTGGAGTTAGGGAATATTGTTGTAAGCAACGGTATTGTATTACTCCATTGCTATTAATAAAGCCATTTTTGCCTAAAATTGCTGTATCATGTCTTTGGTGTGCGTCAGGTCTTATCCTAGGAACTGGCGTATGTCGGCCCTCTATCGGGGTGCCACAAGACTTGGTATCAGAGCCAGGCTGGCTATAGGTTACCCTAGCCCAAACCCAACCTTAGGTTTAGCTGGTAGTGAGCCCAATAGATTTGACCCGTCTCTGGCAACCGACATGGCCACTGTGGATCAACAGTCAGCGCAGTCGGAATGGATGTGACCCTACCCAGCTGTCCGCCCCCAGCCACCCTGGTTTAGACCGTGACCTTGCTTGGTTGTCGGCCGTACCGGTGTATCTTCTACCCGGCACGAGAAGGATCCACGCCATGCTGGTGTGTTCCAGCAGACTGCCTATTTAAGCCCCCTCCCAGTTGAGCCGTAGCCCTCCCCATCCAGTAAGCCAGAACCCTGCAAGAGCACCCAGGATAATATTCCCAAACCAGTAGCCATGGCCAGTCCCTCGAAGACCCCCATTTTCCATAGCCGGACCCTGGCTAATGGCCACCCCGGTTTTTCGTCCATCCTTTCGAGTGTGCTCACCCGAGCCCTTGGTTGTAGTAGCCCTCCGGTGTATATGGTGTTCCAGTCGGACCCTGTTCCCCACCTTTGCCGATTTTATGCAAAGGTGCATGTCAGCCCAGGTCCAACAGCGGATGGGAAAACCCTGAATTTTCAGGGCAAACCCGTGCCCACCCCTGCGTTGGCTGTCCAGATGGCTGCCGCAGGAGCCGTTGCCCGTCTTCGTGACCAGTTTCCGCAAATGGCGGAGATGCAAGAGTTCCGCTATCTTCCATCCTCGTCGGACATAGCTGGCAGGTTCTCCAGCATTGTGGGAAATGTTGACCCAACCATAGCTCGCCTAGTCCAGTATATTGATGCCCAGGGACTTCTACTCTCTGGCATCCTGAGAGAGTTCCAAGCCATTGATCAAGACACCACTCGGGTTGTTACGAAAGCATACCGTGATGCCCGTGAAAAAGCATCCCAGACCACCTGTCCCTTGCTGCCAAACCCAGTGCCACCTTCACAGCTAGTACCACCCTCGCAATTAGTAAACCTATTCCACCCAGGCAACATCCACCCAAATTCTATTCAGGGAGCTATCCGGCGACTTCGTCGTCGGGATGTGTTCGGTCGAGTTCCCGCTGCAGCTCCAGCAGTTGAGCCCCAGCTCATTGAGGTGTCCGACGATGAAGATGGAAGTTGGCTCAGCCTTCGTCTCCCAGGAGAGCCCCAGCGGAAGTAGGTCCATCTGTGGCTTCGGCAGTGACCAAAGCCAGGAGATGCCGCGAGTAGGTGTGTGTGCGAAGGCTGTTTCTTCGCCTGCAGCTAGTATTAGGACTTGGTAGTTCGGAGTGAGCATTGTTAGCTGCCTAGTAATGATGCGTGTTGTTATATGCTTGCTTTGCCTGTACTGCATTGCCTGTGTGCTGTTGTAATGTTATGCATGCCTGTTTGCTCTGTGTGCTTGGTTTATCTGTCACCCTCTTAAACAGAAATGTTTAACAGAGCTGGCAGTGGACTCTTAACAAGATTTTAGTCAGTAGAGCACTTACACCTAGCAACAACCTCGGACCCGTCTGGAGTCCCTAAATTAAAATATGATCTGGTGTAGGTGTATGTATACCAGGAGTACATACACCCACTAGCATTAAAACGTTAGTGTAATCTACTCAATGTGTTTCTTTCTTCTGCTTGCATTTTGCTATCATGAGCATTCTGCATCTGTCTGCATATTAGAATAGATTGCATGTGTATTATTTGAGCATAGTCTGCACGCCGGTTGCAATCTCGTAGCGATTCTAGGAATTTTATTGCAGCATAGACCGGCGCAACCCTTCTAGACCAAGGCCGAAACCCTGATTTGACCCCTAGCCCCGATTGTGGTTGTTGTTCAGCAAGGAGCACTAGCAGCGTGACCTCCACACTGGTAGGAGCTTCGCTGACCGCACCACACTGACCCTAGACCTAGCGGCACCTCTGTCATCGTCTGGTGTGATGTTGACAAGTCGCCCTTCGCCGCCGCAGCCGCGCTTATTCCGCCGGCTTGAGACGGCGTAGTTGCCCCTTAGCCGCCTCTCTGGCAGCAGCATCCTGGCGATCATCGAGGATCATGGCGCACAGCAGCAGTGAGCCGCCAACCAGTGCCGCCAGCATGCCAGCCAGAAGGATTGTGAGTAGCTCCGAGCCCATGCCCGCCATTAGCGCCTTGCCTAGCGCTCCTGCAACCAGGAGGAAAAGGAGAAGAGGAAGAAGAAATGAGGCAGGATGCAAGAGATAGGTAGAGAGTAGAGACCCGCGGTAGTTTTTATAGCCCCAGTCCGGTGTACAGTGAGCGAGGTCCAGGAGAACCCCGCGCGCCGCTCGATCACCGGTGTCCAGGAGGCGAATCCGCGAGCAGTGCCGTCCGGCGCTGGCCCGCGATGGGAGAGCTCTCTGAGTGCCCTCGTGCGCGCCGCGCACTATCACCGTAGGGTACTCCATGCCCTAAGGCTAGGCGTGTGCAGTGCCTAGCCGCACTCGGAGCAGCGAGAGAGCGGGTGAGAGAGAGAGAGTCGTTGGCTGGAGATAGTAGAGGCTGCCAGTGGGCCCTAGGCCCACCTGTCAGCAGTAGAGGCCACTGTTCATTGCGGTACCCCGAGCATTTTTGGAAAAAGGAAATTCTCCCTTTGCCCGAAAATGACAGGGCTATCCAGCTGCCCCTGCCTGTAGAATAGATTCGGCGATATTCGTATCTAGATCTGGGTGTATCAGTTTTGGTACTTTTAACCCGGTTGTTTTCAACCGCAGGGTTCAGACCCAGCCCAGAGGTTTCTAGGAGGCGTAGCAGTTTTGGTTTGAGCTAACCCTAGGAATCTCGAGGACGAAATTCTTTTAAGGGGGGAAGGTTTGTAACACCCCAAAAATCGGGTTATCGATTTTTGTGCTGTTATTCCTTCCTAGATTTTCTCTCCCGAATTTTTCCTCTGGAATTTGGTAAGTGACCAGGTGAATCCAGTCTGTCCTCAGCCTCTCAGTGCTTTTATCATGCTCTTGTGCTAGCCAACCCTCCATCAGTAAACCCTGAATCCTATTCAAACCCTAGTTCCGAAATATTGGGACTGGGAATCCTGCCTTTGGGTTTTCAAAGGAGCCATCATTTCCCTTGCTCTGTTGATCCTGCCAAGATTTCCCAGAGATCCTTCTTTCCTTTTGAACCCTAGATGTGTAGAAATATTGCTAAGTCATATGCAATATTTCTCATCTAGAATTAATTCCTCTTTCTGCCATTCTGAGGAATTAAATCCAGAGAGATATCTATCTATCTCCAGAGGTCATGAAAACTTGTGGAGATATTCCTTGTGGATATATTGAGCTCTCATAAAAATATTGGATATAATTAAATAGGGGAAATTGCCTTTTTCCTATTTAAAGTCAATATTCCAATTTGGGGCATTTCCAAAGGAACTACCATTTTGGTAGCCAGGAAAATTCCCAAATAATTTTTGGAGCTTCTTATATCCATATATTCTCCATTCCCATCAAGATATCCAGTTCTCCAATTCAATTTTTGAGCTCCACTTCCACTTGCAGATTCTGTCCAGATTTCTGGTTTGCAAAGGAAGTGCATGATTCCTTGATCTCCAGGGGCTAAGATTTTGCAGGGTGATGCATTGTGATAAACTAGCATTGTCCTCCAAATATTGGTCCAATCCCTCTATCCAATCATCTTCAGTGATTTTCTCAAGTTTCTGCCCAGATTGGAGCATTGTGAAGGAAGTACCATTTCTGCTAGGGAAATGGTATGAAACTTTTACAGTGTCTCCATGTGCTCAAATCTTTGATCTCCTCCAAAATTCATTCATGTCCATGTAGCCATTTGACCCCAGCACCATATTTTGTAAATCTGGTCCAGTTGCCAAGTTACAAAGGAAGTGGTATTTTGCTTGGCCCATTTGAGCTGAGATTTTGCCAAGGGAGTGACCCTAGTGTGTGATTGACCCATGCCAAGGATCAGGCCAAGGTAAGTACTGCGGTGGCCACACTACAGTACAAACAGGTTGCTGCTGGCAACTGTTTGACCTTGGTCCAGTCAATTCAGACCTCTCCAGAGCTATCCTGATGCATGGGTCAACTCAGTGCTGTGTGGTGATTAGCCTAGACATGTTTTGGCGCTTGTAAGGCGTGGCAACGCCCTGGCCACATGGTGACCACGCCCAGAGCAGCCAAAACCGCGCTCTGTAGCTTGGCGTCGTCGGCAGCGAGCCTCCAGCGCGTTCCCGGCTGTCCTTTGATGTCGTAGCGATCCCTAGCGCGTTCTTGAATCGTCCATAGCCGTCTCCCCTTCGTCCCCTAGCCGTTGGCCGCCTCTGCCGACGCCGATTCACCGTCGGAACGCCGCCACGTCGCCGGCCGTCTTGAAGCTTCGCCGCCGTCGTGTAGCTTCGCCCCCGCGGCTATAAGTAGCGTGCCCGAGCCCCCCCTAGCAGCAGCAACCCCAGCCCCCTTCCATTCAAGCTCGTGGAGCTCTAGCCCCTCCAATGGCGGAGAGCCGCCGCCTATCCCCTCGGTCCCTTTGGCGCCCGAGACCTTTCCCTCCCCTCCCACTCCTGCCGAAGTTTCCCCAGGGTCCCGTGGAGCCGCCGCCCTCCTCAGCTCCTCCGGGGAGGTGCCGCCAGAGCCGCTCCGCTGATGTGCAACGGCTGCCGCGCCCCGGCCAGTAGCCACGGAGGTGCAGCTCGCTCCGGGGAGACCGGCGACCACCACCGAATGCGGCACACGGTGGCGGAGCCCCTGAGCTCGCCGGCCGGCCCTCCCGTGCTCCCCTGCCGCAACTGCGCCGGCGGCTGGCCGCCTCGTTCTGTTTTGGTCGGGGAAAGGAGGAGGTCAGAGGAGGAAGAGAGAGAGAAAGGGAGGATAGAGGGAGTGGATAGGGCGGGCCCACCCGTCGGTGAGAGAGAGAGGTCAACCCCCGGGCCCAGCCGTTTTAAGTGAAAACGTATTCGCGAGAATACGCTTTCGCCTTTAGAAAACGGATTCGACCTGAAGGCGCGTTCTGTTTTTGTCCCAGGGGCTTGTTTGTAGGAATAATTTTTACAGATGGGTCCCTGGTGCTAAAACGCTTATATCTTCGCGACCGTAGCTCGGAATCAGGTAAAACCAGCGCCCCCGCTTTCTTCTCGTCGAGCCCGTTCCGATAGTGCTATTTCCATATTGTGTTAACACAGTGGAAATAAATGTTTTCCCTTGCCCTCCAATCGAGCCCTTTGAGAGAGAACTCGTTCCGGCGATTTCTTCCGCGAGGTGATCGTGTTTCCTCCCAGCGTATTCGTCGAACCCCCAGGCAAGCCAACCTCTTCCATGAGCTCCGGACTTGCGTGATGACTTTGCTTGCACCTGTGTGTGTCGGTATCGCATGCTAGTCTGCATTTGCATACACCGGTGGTAACATCGGTATAGATACTAGTATTGCTCTTCATCTACTACCGTGCCTTATTTCAATGTTGTCATGTTAGTAATAACATTGCGAGTAACGTAGTCATGTTAGTACTTTGGTTGATTGCATGCTATGACTATCAGTACTATGATCCGCTATGCTATCACTTATAATTGTTGGTAAAGTGGTATGGATAATGCTGAGCTGGGTTAAGAGATTACTGTCTATGATTATTTTGGGTTTCATCCGGCAGTTATGGGTATGAGGAATTGAATTAATGCAACCTAGTTGGTTGATCTTGAGCCACCTGTCCGGGCTTACTCGTGCAACCACATTTGCCGGTATGGGACGGCCCTGACCGGGTCTGATTGCGTGATCTTTCACTGGTACCACCACAGAGGGAAGGTTAGGCGCGGCGTGCTACCCTGGCCCGGTAAGCGGCGACAACCTTGTGAGCCCAGTTGATGAGTTTGTGCGCACGTCCCCGTTTGGGACAGTTTGACCCCGTTTGGGTCGTGGCCACGACGGTGGCAGGTGTCATGAGGACACAGGGGCCACCCAAGGCTGACCTCCAGGGGAGGAAAAGTGCCGGTGGTACGATGAAAGAGTCACGGGTTAGGCAGGTTTTGTCGGAACATCGTTGGTCCACCCGAATGGGAACACGAGGCCATGAGTTCCGTGGTGTGGGTAAAGTGTACAACCTCTGCAGAGTGTCAAATCTATTCGAATAGCCGTGTCCACGGTAATGGACGACCCGTACAGACCTCAGTAGGTGGTCAACCGTAATAATGATAATATTGATGAAAGATGTCATCTTGGGTAGACATCAGGTGATGTCAGGGATAAGATATGTTAGCCAAGAGATGGCTAGATGATGAGTGGTCGGATGACCACATGGTTTGGATTTGACTGGAGTCAGTCCAGGTTGGATCATGAATATGTCGAGGGTTGTGGAACTACCCAGAAGAGAGTAAGTTGGTGATGGGCACAGTAGTACTCTAAGCACTTAACGTAATCATTGCCATATCATGTTAGGTAGATTGCATGCCTGATCCATGCTATGCCATGCTTGATCCATACTTGTCTTGTTAGAATTTATGCCATGCTTAGAATTTGTTCATGCATAGCATCGGGCTTGCTTTGTCATCTGTTTGTTTGTATGCTATGTATTTGGTTGTCTTGCGAGTACATTCAAAGTACTCACCTGGCCTTGCACGTGGCCAGTTGCAGGAGAAGATTCATCATGCTAGATGGTAACCAAGCCAGTCTCGTGCGTTATGGAGCCCAGCCAGAGACGTAGTTGCCAAGACCTCTGATGCCTTGCAGTTAGCCTTGGAGTTAGGGAATATTGTTGTAAGCAACGGTATTGTATTACTCCATTGCTATTAATAAAGCCATTTTTGCCTGAAATTGCTGTATCATGTCTTTGGCGTGCGTCAGGTCTTATCCTGGGAACTGGCGTACGTCGGCCCTCTATCGGGGTGCCACAAGAGATGGATTAGTGGCCAACATATACTTAATCACAACATTTTCTATATACATCAATCCATCCATCTATACATATACATACATACATGGACAAAAAAAATTCTATGAACAAAAAAAAATCATCATATCAACATTTTCTATATATATACATCCATCCATCCATCTAAAATATATATCTATCCATCTAACATCTCATACATATTTGATGCAACAAACATAGCATGGCATGGCAGAAACATAGCAAAGACCATGGCGTGGCCGACGCCGTACAAGGACTCGACCACCCCACCATGCTAGCTCCACCGCCGCCGCTCACCAACTCTCGCCGTCTTCTTCCTCCTCCCCTCCCTCCTTCCTCCATGCAACATAATGCCACTCTTGAGGGTGAATATCTTAGCCCCTCTCCGGCCATCCCCTGGGTCCCCCCTCTCGCTCTCTCTCCTCATGCAAAATGCAGCTTTTGAGGGGGATTCTCATGCCCACTGTTAGTGATTGATACTGCCTTACCTCGCACCCTCACCGGTCGGGCTCCCTTGCTCTCGATCTGAATATGTCTAAATCAAAGGCCAATGGTAAAGGCATTGCCTTGGAGGAACCCGATGTATGAAAACAGATACGCACCTCTCTTTGTTACATTATTATGATTATTGGAACAAAGTGTCTTCTTTGCACCTATAGGATGCTCCTTGCATTAATTTTAGATATATATACATCCATCCATCCATCTAAACATATCTATCTATCCATCTAACATCTCATACATATTTGATGCAACAAACATAGCATGGCATGGTAGAAACATAGCAAAGACAAAATGAACTCTAATGCAAAAAAATTGTTCTTTGATTTGCAAAAAGGAGCTATATTGTCTCCAATTCTTTTGACAGTACCCATGGCGTTGGGGGCGACGGCGAGGCGACAACACCGGGCAGGGCTCGGGGACGGCGTCGGGGGCGACGGCGAGGCGTCGGGAGGAGGATGGCGTCGGGGGCGACGGCGAGGCGACGACGTCGGGCAGGGCTCCGGGATGGCGTCGGGGGCGGCGATGAGGCAATGGCGTCGGGGGCGACGGCGAGGCGTCGGGAGGAGGACGGCGTCGGGGGCAACGGCGAGGCGACGGCGTCGGGGGCGGCGATGAGGCGACGGCGAGGTGTCAGGAGGAGGACGGAGTCGGGGGCGACAGCGAGGCGATGGCGTCGGGCAGGGCTCGGGGACGGCATCGTGGGCGGCGACAAGGAGCAGGTTCGGGGAGGAGGGCGAGGAGGTCCGGCGATGAGGACGGCGGGGAGGTCCGGCGACGATGAGCGGGCTCGGGGATGGCTCGGAGGCGACGGCGAGCTCGGGCAGCCGGCGTCGGGGGCGGAACTGCAGATGTGTTTTGGCAAATTTTCCCAACTCCCGCTTATATACACAGACCTTCAGTCCTGGTTGGTGGCTCCAACCGGTACTAATGCCCCCCTTTGGTCCCGGTTGGTGCCACCAACCGGGACTAAAGGTCAATTTCCAGCAGCCCAAAGGGCGGGAAGCAGAGACCTTTAGTCCCGATTGGTGGCACCAACCGGGAATAAAGAGGGGCATTAGTCCCAGTTGGAGCCACCAACCGAGACTGAAGGGATGTGCTTCCCGTACCAAAAGTTTAGTCCCACCTCGCTAGTCGAGAGGGGCTCGGAGTGGTTTATAAGCGCTGCTGCCGCTGTCCTCTCATGCTCCTCTCTAATGCAGGCAGTACAGGCCTATTTGATGCCCTGTTGGGCCTGCTAGCACTGCGGGCCTACATCCTGGCCCATTTGTAGGGTTTCTAGTCGTATGTAGGCCCTCATGCCTAGTAGGCGGGCCGTTTTTTTGAATATATTATGATTTTTAATGTTATTTTTTGCATATGTTATTTTTATTTATATAATTTTAGTTGCATAAATTTTATATAATTTTAGTTGCATAAGGTTTATTTTTTACTGATTCTTTTTAGTTGATTCCTTTTGCTATTAGAGTTTTATAAAAGCTTTTTAGTTTTTATTAAAGCTTGTAACAAAATATACTTTATGAAAATTTATTTTACTATTAAAGTTTTTAACAAATAAATACTTTGATAGTTTTAGTTAATATTATTTTTATTCTTTTTGCTAATGAAGAATATTATATTTAATTCATTCTCTTTAGTTCATTCTTTACGCTATTACAGTTTTATAAAAGACTTTTTCTGTATTTTTTTAAACATATTTTAACTCAAGACTTTTTTTGCATTCAATATGCACCATTCAAAGACACATCATCACTTTTCAATCCTTTTCTGACTTCATTTGCTATTTTTCACACATTTCATGATTTATTTTGAGCTAAGATGACCCTGAAATTGAAAAGCACTGCAAATGAACTCTGAAATGGTTGAAAATTAGCATGGTATCATAATTTCACCCATGTAGCATGTGCTAAAAAGTTGAGAGGGTTACGGGAAAAACTGGATGCACTTCGTGGACAAACTGGACAATCTCCTTCGAAGTATCAGGGTTTCGGACGAAAACTCGTCTATTACAAAGGGATTTCATTTTTTAAACATATTTTAACTCAAGACTTTTTCTAAACTTCAGGCTGTGTTTGGTTCAACTTCAGCTTTCAACTTTTGGGTCCAAAAGCTATAAGCTGAACCAAATGGGTAAATTTACAAAGCAGCTTTTGAGAATCTGCAGCTTCTCTGTAGTCTAAATTTTGAAGCTGGGATACCCCAACTTTTCAGCTTCTCAGCTTTTCAGCTTCTAAACCAACCATTTTTGGATATCCCCTAAAACCGAGTAGTATTTACCCATCAATGCCACTGGTAAGTCATACCTCTTCGTTGTGTTTCACAGCCGTTTCAGCCAAACAGCTTCCAGTTTTTCCACAGCTAAAAGTTCACAGCAGCTTTTTCACAGCTCACAACTCACAGCAGCTTTTGCAGAATCTGCAGCTCAACCAAACACAGCCTCAATATGCACCATTCAAAGCCACATCATCACTTTTCAACCCTTTTCTGACTTCATTTCCTATTTTTCACGCATTTCATGATTTATTTTGAGCTAAGATGACCCTGAAATTGAAAAGCACTGCAAATGAACTCTGAAATGGCTGAAAATTGGCATGGTATTGTAATTTCACCCACGTAGCATGTGCTAAAAAGTTGAGAGGGTTACGGAAAAAACTGGATGCACTTCGTGTACAAACTGGATAATCTCCTTTGAAGTATCAGGGTTTCAGACGAAAACTCGTCTATTACAAATGGATTTCATTTTTTAAACATATTTTAACTCAAGAATTTTTCTGCATTCAATATGCACCATTCAAAGCCACATCTCACTTTTCAACCCTTTTCTGACTTCATTTGCTATTTTTCACGCATTTCATGATTTATTTTGAGCTAAGATGACCCTGAAATTGAAAAGCACTGCAAATGAACTCTGAAATGGTTGAAAATTGGCATGGTATCATAATTTCACCCACGTAGCATGTGCTAAAAAGTTTAGAGGGTTACGAGAAAAATTGGATGCACTTCGTGTACAAACTAGACAATCTCCTTCGAAGTATCAGGGTTTCGGACGAAAACTCGTCTATTACAAAGGGAATTCATTTTTTTAAACATATTTTAACTCAAGACTTTTTTTGCATTCAATATCCATCATTCAAAGCCACATCATCACTTTTCAACCCTTTTCTGACTTCATTTGCTATTTTCACGCATTTCATGATTTATTTTGAGCTAAGATGACCCTGAAATTCAAAAGCACTGCAAATGAACTCTGAAATGGTTAAACATTGGCATGGTATCATAATTGCACCCACGTAGCATGTGCTAAAAAGTTGAGAGAGTTACGGGGAAAACTGGATGCACTTCGTTTACAAACTGGACAATCTCCTTCGAAGTATCAGGGTTTCGGACGAAAACTCGTCTATTACAACGGGATTTCATTTTTTAAACATATTTTAACTCAAGACTTTTTCTACATTCAATATGCACCATTCAAAGCCACATCATCAATTTTCAACCCTTTTCTGACTTCATTTCCTATTTTTCACGCATTTCATGATTTATTTTGAGCTAAGATGACCCTGAAATTGAAAAGCACTGCAAATGAACTTTGAAATGGTTGAAAATTGGTCTGGTATCATAATTTCACCCACATAGCATGTGCTAAAAAGTGGAGAGGGTTACGGGAAAAACTGGATGCACTTCGTGTACAAACTAGACAATCTCCTTCGATGTATCAGGGTTTCGGACAAAAACCCGTCTATTACAAAGGGATTTTATTTTTTTAAACAAATTTTAACTCAAGACTTTTTCTGCATTCAATATGCTCTATTCAAAGCCACATCATCACTTTTCTACCCTTTTCTGACTTCATTTGCTATTTTTCACGCATTTCATGATTTATTTTGAGCTAAGATGACCCTGAAATTAAAAAGCACTGCAATTTACTCTGAAATGGTTGAAAATTGACACGGTATCATAATTTCACCCATGTAGCATGTGCTAAAAAGTTGAGAGGGTTACGGGAAAAACTGGAAGAACTTCGTGTACAAACTGGACAGTCTCCTTCGAAGTATCAGGGTTTCGGACGAAAACTCGTCTATTACGAAGAGATTTCATTTTTTTAAACATATTTCAACTCAAGACTTTTTCTGCATTCAATATGCACCATTCAAAGCCACATCATCACTTTTCAACCCTTTTCTGACTTCATTTGCTATTTTTCACGCATTTCATGATTTATTTTGAGCTAAGATGACCCTGAAATTGAAAAGCACTGCAAATGAACTCTGAAATGGTTGAAAATTGGCATGGTATCATAATTGCACCCACGTAGCATGTGCTAAAAAGTTTAGAGGGTTACAGGAAAAACTGGATGCACTTCGTGTACAAACTGGACAATCTCCTTCGAAGTATCAGGGTTTCGGACGAAAACTCGTCTATTACAAAGGGATTTCATTTTTTTAAACATATTTTAACTCAAGACTTTTTCTGCATTCAATATGCACCATTCAAAGCCACATCATCACTTTGAACCCTTTTCTGACTTCATTTGCTATTTTTCACGCATTTCATGATTTATTTTGAGCTAAGATGACCCTGAAATTCAAAAGCACTGCAAATGAACTCTGAAATGGTTGAAAATTGGCATGGTATTATAATTTCACCCACATAGCATGTGCTAAAAAGTTGAGAGGGTTATGGGAAAAACTGGATGCACTTCGTGTACAAACTCGACAATCTCCTTCGAAGTATCATGGTTTCGGACGAAAACTCGTCTATTACAAAGGGATTTCATTTTTTAAACATATTTTTAACTCAAGACTTTTTCTGCATTCAATATGCACCATTCAAAGCCACATCATCAGTTTTCAACCCTTTTCTGACTTCATTTGCTAATTTTCATGCATTTCATGATTTATTTTGAGCTAAGATGACCCTGAAATTGAAAAGCACTGCTAATGAACTCTAAAATGGTTGAAAATTGGCATGGTATCATAATTTCAGCCACAGGGCATGTGCTAATGTATCAAAAACCATTACAGAACATCATGAATAGAGAAGTGACCAAATTAATACAAGTTCATCATCACATTAAAACCAAAATATAGTAGTGATCAAAAGTTATAGAGGAAAAAATTAATACATAAAGTTCATACATAGTTCTCATAGAACAACATATAGCTCTCTGGAGCATCTAATTAAAACATAAATTGAAACTAACATATAACTATGTAAAACATTTAAATACAACAACAAATGCGATCATAATCGCAATTAAGGTAGCAATTGATCCAACAGCATAATGATACCAAGACTCATTATCAATGGCATATTTTCTTATCTTTCTAATCTTCAAGCGCATTGCATCCATCTTGATCTTGTGGTCATGGACGACATCGGCAACATGCAACTCCAATTTCATCTTCTCCTCCTCAATTCTTTTCAATTTTTCTTTCAAATCCTTGTTTTCTTTTTCAACTAAATTTAACCTCTCGATAAGAGGGTCGGTTGGAATTTCCGGTTCACATACCTCCTATAATAAACACATCTATGTCACGTTGGTCGGCATAATTGTCATAAACACTAAATGAAACAAATAGTTATAAAAGATAATATACCACATCCGAATCAAAGACCGGACGAGGGCCGACGTGGGCGGATACCATAACCATGGACCTACATAATAACAAACAATAATAAAAGTAAGAAATTTATACAAGTATCTATGTAAATCGTACAAATAAGAACTTTTTTTTAAAGAAGATAAGAACAAGAGGCTCACCACGGTGGTGTCGGCGACGAGATCGGTGCGGGCGATCGACGACTGTGAGGACGGGTATGGGACGTGACGGACCGCCAAACCTAGACAAATCTTGAGGAAAATGGAGCTTGGAGGTCGAGCTTGGAGAGGAGAAAGCTTAAGCATGGCTCTGGCATTTCATCGAACACCTCGTGTGCATAGGAGGTGAGAGCAGAGCAGCACACACCTCACACGCGCCGGCCGGCCAAAAAAACAGAGTGAGCGGGCAGGGGCAAGCATATATATAGGCATATCTTTAGTCCCGGTTCCAGCCACCAACCGGGACTAAAGGGGCACGGCCAGGAGCGAGGCCCTTTAGTCCCGGTTCGTGTCTGGAATCGGGACTAAAGGGGTCATACGAACCGGGACTGGTTCCTGCCGAGGCCCGGCCGGCG
Organism: Elymus sibiricus; assembly: GCA_039707655.1. NCBI lineage: Eukaryota > Viridiplantae > Streptophyta > Magnoliopsida > Poales > Poaceae > Elymus > Elymus sibiricus. Next base: position 44,375,995 of record CM077675.1, on the reverse strand, counting down.
CCCTGGCCTCATGAACCGGGACTGATGCACCCATTAGTCCCGGTTCGTAACAAGACCGGGACTAATGCGATATTCTGGCCCGTTTCAAAGCCCTGTTTTCTACTAGTGTGTGCTTAACGATACATTTCAAACTTTAAAAACAGTCCAAGAAAATTGTATTCCCGTGTTTCCATACCTATTAGTGTGTTTTCACAAACTTCCAACCACATGATAGTCACATACAATAAGTTTTATCCAGATATGTTCTTATTTTTCAATTATTTGCACATGCCCCAAGAGGCAAACACCTACGGTTAGGAGTACTCCTTGCTCATACCAATGGCTCAGAAAGTTTAACTTTTCATGAGATGGCATCAGCAAGGCCGCATAATATTGTCTGTTACAAGATAACCACCATCAATAATGTATTCCATCAATTTTATTAAGCATTTCCCTAATCGATTTAGATGTTTTTACACAAAACCATTATTTTTTTACTATTTATTGGATGATTTCGTATAGAACAATGAAAAAATCCATATGATATGGGGAATGAAATCCAATGGAGCGAACATGATTTGGTGGATAAGATGATAAAGTATAAAGGTTTTTTATGCATGTTAATTTTCTGATAGCAATATATATTTTAGTTATAAGTCTAACTTCAATTATATTTCTTAACTTTATCTGTGATTACCACTGTCATATACTTTGCTTTTGTTAACAAAACCTTTGTTCCTTGCAAATGTGAACACGATTGTACATGTCGTTAGTTTATGGAACTTGATTGTAAACCTAAAAATAAACCAGTGGAGAAGTAAAACATTATGGATAAATTGAAAATTGGATTAAAAACTGATATAATTTTCACTTCATAGAATTTATTATTCGTGTTTCATTTTTCCAAATAGTATCTTCGATAGTTATTTATAGAAAAATATTTGTCTTTCCGTTTTGCAAACAGATAGACTTATATGATATATATATATATATTTTTTTTTTTGAGGAAGACTTATATGATATTAATGGTGAGAAATATATAACTTCCATTTTCTAATTATGTATGGATGGTCAATTTGCACACTATATATCAATTAGCACCATATAGTCATATAAAAATCCTAGCCCGTGCAGGTGCACGGGTTGATGACTTGTACGAAATAATCACGATTAGGCTTCCATGTCCGACACGACTGGTAGTTGTTGCCGAGTCGGCTAGATGCTAGGTAGGATAGCTTCTATTTATACCTGTCCCCCTGTAAACTTAGATCAAAATGTAATACAAAGCACAGGACCAACACGGCCCTGTTTAGCCATCATGTCTCGAGCTCTCGCGTGCGTTAATTCTCGGCGGCTAGCTTCAGCGATCAAAGGAGCCTACGTGATAGTTTCGTATGTGCATGTGCTAGTTCACGTCAAGAATCCATTCACCAGCTAGTGTGCCATGTAGTTCAAATTTTACATTTTTTTAACTTGTAAAACTATTTATTAGATGGATAAGTACTTAAGGTAACAATCTGATGCTAAACTTGAAATAACTATCTCGAAAATCTGAACATTAGGAATTAGGAATCTGATAAATAGGACTTTTTGTTTTGGTATTAAATGGTGATGTATGTAGGACACAAAGGAAAAAAAATCAGCAATTTATCCATGAAGGATCAGAAATTAATCCATAGTTTGACGATGAAATTATTCCCTGAATCACCGTACAAATTGACCAAAAATTCTACAACTGGGATGCAAGATTCTACTACCTGCACGTTTGTTACGAACCAGATTGGGGACTGAAGCAAATAAAAATGACTGGAGCAGCCAAGGATGGATACATACCCACGTATATGTACCTGTACATGTCTAGATGAATGATTTGAGGTTAAGTTCAAGGACGCTTGTTGTGGTGGCCTCCCACTTGCCTGTCACGTTGATGTCCACACGCCCCCCTTCAACTCCACCATCGGTAGCACCCAGATCCAGCGGCCTATAGCCAAATCGGGGGCTCGACAGTTGCCGGAGCGAGCGGACCGGGAGCGCCCAGATTCACTGGGGTACAGATCGCCTGACCAATTTAGCGGCAGGATTTGCAGGAGGGGGGCAGGCACAGAGGATGCCATTAGATGGAAATTTACGACAGATGGATGCTACTCTGCTGCCACAGCATACAGATGCAATTCGCTAGACTGATAAAGTCACACATGCCTAGAATGGTTTGGAAGGTTTGAACGCCGCCTAAAATTAGATTCTTCTCATGGCTCATTCTCCTAGACAGAGTTTGGACGGCGGATAGACTAATCCGTAGGGACTGGCCCAATTGCGGCCTTTGTCAGCTTTGTAAAAGAGAACCAGAATCTGCCGTGCACCTCATTTTTAAATTCCGCTACTCGATCAGGATTAAGAATTTGATCCATGATTGGCTGGGGATACAATCGCAGATGAATACATGGGCCCACCTTCCATTTGTTGAAAAGTGGTGGGATGCTAACGGACTCCTCAACGGCGCACACATGAAGGCTTTAAACTCTTTGAAGATGTTAATTTGTTTGGCAATTTGGAATGAGAGGAATGCACGGATATTTCAAAATAAGGTATCCTTGCCCACCCACGTATTTACATCCATCAAGGCAGAGACACAATTATGGAAGAGAGCAAGAGCTAAGTATCTAGGAAGCTTATTCCGGGAGAGTAATCATTCCGTCCTTTCTATTTTGGCCTGTGTGGTCATGTAACCGACAATTCATATTCTTCTCTTGTTAATTAATGAGATGAGGTAAAAAAATTGCCTCCGTTTCAAAGAAAAGATTTAGCGGCATCCAACTGACGATGGGAGGATGTATCAATGGTTAGCAGGGGCGAGGATGACGGATTTGAGGGGGCCGTATCGAGGAAGCTGTCGACCATGGCGGTGATTTATCTCGACGGCGGTGCACGACGAGAGTGAGACGAGTGTTTTACGCCCACACGGGTGGCATTTATCAACATGATTCAAACGCAGTCGAAGCTATTCGATTTCTTTGCACGAATATTGAAGTAGTTGCCATCTTGGTCAAGAGCCACGTAAAAATCCAACATCGTATGGGCGTTATCATTTAGTGCCACACGTGTGGGCGCTCCTTGCCCGAACGTACACACGACGCTAGCCCAAACGTGTGGGTGAAACTGCTCTCCGCCCATAAGACGCTCGCACGGTCATAGATGGCAACTACAGTTGTGCATTTGTGTCAACTAGTTAATCACACATGGCAATTATGGTTGACCATACATGAAACTATTATTTGACCACACGTGGCAACTCTAATTAGTTCACATGGCAACTATATTTACCATACATGGCAACTATGGATTGACCACACGTGGCAACTCCAATTAGTTTCACATGGAAACTATATTTAATGTTACATGGCAACTATAGTTAATTAGACATGGCACCAAAATGTAATTACACATGGCAACTGAAATTTATGGGGGGGACACACATGTTCACGCTCACGGGTGAGTAGTTGCCACATAGGGTCGTGTGGACCGTCGTAGTTGCGCCCACACGTGTGGGCAATTTTAATATTCGCTCACACATGACCGTATGGGCTGTCTCCTAAATATGTCACACAGGAGGGCTGTGCGATAGGGTGTCCATTGTGTCACACGTGTGGTGTCAATACATTTCTTTTGGGACAAGTGGTTGGGAAAGGGGACAGAAAGGAAGGTGGGGTGAACTCTTTTGTTTAGCCGAGACGCAAGCCTTTTGGTCCGTGCGCAGCACAAACGGAAACGAAAGGCTGGGTCGTGCGACCGGGGTGAAGAATTTCTTATTCTTCACCCTGGGTATTTCATATATTTGTGTGTTTAAAAAAAATTAAGGGACGTGGCTAGCGGGCGCCCGAGCGCTTGTTGGTGGGATTGAGCGCTCTTCCTAATATGAAAGGAGCAGCCGATGCTTCCGACGCATTCCACCAAAAAAGGAATCTTATCTCCATGTGCATTTATTTGGAGGTTCGAAAAGTTTTAAAAGTTGTAACTTTTGATTTAAGCATCGAAATTCAGTTCCGTTTTCACAGTTGGGTTTCTATCGACTAGTTCTTCAAAACTAGATCTCATATTGATAGAATTCGTTAAAAAAATTCTAGGCAACTTTGGGTACAATGGACACAACTTTAGTGTTATAGGAAAGCAACTTTATTTTTTGCCTAGTAGGACTGCCTAACAGGTTGGTTTGTATAAAAATGAAAAAATCACACGTAACATGAAGCACCTTTGGTGGTACATATAAGCAACTTTACTGTACTATGTGTATGAATGAATTTTGCAATATTATCACAAATTGCCTACCATGGTTGCTCAGTTGCCTACCGTGGATGCTCAGTTCCCTATCATTGATGTCGAGTTGCCTACAGTACTAAGAAATTGGCCTACCATTAATGTCCAGTTACCTGCTATCGGTAATTAGTTACTTCCCATTACTGCTCAGTTGTCTAAGTTTACAAATTAGTTATCTCCAATATTTTGAAGTTGCTTATCATTATTTTTTTCTAAGTTGCCCAAAAACACTATGAAGTTGCTATCAAGGATGCTCAGTTGACTGCTATTACTATTGCAGTTACCTACAATACATTACAAACTTGTCCGTAAATGTTTTTAAGTTGCCTATATGAAAGTAAGTTAGTGTAACACCCCTGGCTAACAGCTACAGTAACTTCTTTTGCTTAAGCCAAGTTATTTTGATAAACAATGTTTGATCATTTTGGAATCACATCTCTTTTCAAATTTCTTTGAAATTCAAAATTCAAATAATAAGTGGTTTAAATATTTTGGCAGGCCACAAAACTAAAATCATGCTTGGGTTGCAAGTATTCCTTAAGCATTTATAAAATCGTAACCAACATTTTATCAAGAATTTCAGTGCCTCAAAACAATTATAACAGAGGCCAAAACTATTATTTAAATGCCTTTTGCTTCATAAAAATTTCAAACTTTTTCAATTGAACCCCAAACCTTTTTAGGGCAGTGCTAAATATTGTAATATAATTATGTGGTACAACTTCATATTTTACAAAAGTTTTTGGAAGGCCAAACAGTTTGCAAAACAGAAGAGAAATGAGCAAGCAGAAAAAGAAAAGAGAAATGGAAAGGTTGCACCGTGCACTCGCCCCAGCAATTCTACAGGCTGGCCGGGCCCGCCTAAGCCGGCCTTTTCCCTAACCTATCGCCGTGGATGTCGTGCTGTCGGGCATCCAGTGCTCCCCTTCGTGGATAAGGGCAAGCCCCGGCGTCTCTCTCTCCCCGCAAACCTTAGCCGCCTCCTCTCCTTCTCCCTCCCCTCGCCCCCATCGTTTTCTTGTGCGCCCGAAGCTGATGTCGCCGCGCCATCGCCATTGACATGGCCACCGTCCACCTCGAGACGCTCCAACGTGTCCAGGAGGTCTCGGGTCATTGTCTTCATCTCCTTCACCACCGGATCGGGACCAAGGCGTCGCCTCACCGTCGCCATCGTCGTCTCCCTTTTTCGGCCACCGTACGCCATCTCTGGCGGATTCTTCCCCTCCGTTGCTACTAAGCTATCAACGGGACCTCGTGCGCCCTCAAGGTGAGCTACCGCACGATATCCCTCTCCTTCCATTGCGTTTCGGCCGTCGTAGCTAGCTCCTGTCGAAGCCGAGACCCCATCGCCGCCATGGATGTCGACTGCATCAATGTCGTGCCCCATTGCTACCCCTGGTGATGTAGCCGAGTTCGTGGAGGTCCGTTGGAGCCTATCGGCCCATTTGCTTGCTTGTTCGCTAGCAAAAACCATGCGCCCGAGCAACCACCAAGCGCCGCCGCCGCCATTGACGATGCTGCGCTTGACTCCGGTCGTCTCCGGGCCCGCTACCACCACTCACCGATGCGGCTCTTTCCCAGGGTCACGCCGGGCCAAACCGCGCGTCAAATGACCGACGGAGTCGGCCGGACAGGCAACTCCGGTGCCATTTTTAGCACCGGTGGCTCGCCGCCATTAAGCTGCTGACATAGCTTCATTAGCCACTAACCCTCCCCGCTAGCACTCACTGACAAATGGGCCCTAGGACACTAACTAAAATAGTTAGGATTTATTAAAAAAATGGTTTATTGCCTGAGATGCTGACACGTGGGTCCCACCGAGGCCGCTGACCAGTCAAACCTGCTGACTGGGTAGACCCAGTCAGTGACAGGTGGGACCCCTTGGGCCCCTTTGACTGTGTTTACCAGTCCAATGGTCAACAGTTGACTGGGCTGACTCAGCCCCACTAACCCCACCTGTCATCCACTGTGACTAGCCCATAGTGGGTATAAAAAGTATATTCTGTTTTTATTATAAATTAATAATAATTTTAGAAAATCTATAAAACTTTAGAAAATCATATAAAATAAATCGTAAGTCAGATGAAAATATTTTATACATGAAAGTTGCTCAGAAAAATCTCACGAATCCGAATACGCTCTTCGTTCATCTGTCACATGCCCCTAGCATGATGAACATGGACATTTTGGCATTAGGATCGTCTGTCCGGTAGTAACCCGAGACCCGAGAAATATCGTCAGATGTTTTCCCGCTCCGTCAGTGATAATCCCCAAGTGCAAGGAATCATCGTAGCACTTTCCAAAGATGGACGTGGTAAGTATGGAGTGTCGAACTCACAAGGAGCTAAAGGTAAGATCAATATTCTTTCAAGTCCTATCTGCCACCGATACGACTCTACATGCACCGATCATTTGCTTCTATCTAGTAATGAGAAATAAAACCGTGTTGTGGGTATAAAGAGGATAGCTTTGCATGATATTGGAGAACTAAAATATGAAAAATAGTTCCTGCACTAAATAGAGTTAGAATATATCACAATATATTATAGATAGCGAGTGTGGAATAATGATGGTATGGTGTGCGGAATCATCCTAGGCAATTGATAACAATATCGGTAATCATTCTTGCAATTTTATATGAGGGAGAGCCATGAGCTAACATACTTTCCGTACTTGGATCATATAAACTTATGATTGGATCTCTAGCAAGCATCCGCAACTACTAGAAATCATTAAGGTAAACCCAACCATAGCATTAAACATCAAGTCCCCTTTACTCCCATACGTAAACAACCCCCTTACTCGGGTGTAAGCTTATGTCACTCTAGCCACCCACTATAAGCGAATCATGAACATATTGCAACACCCTCCAACATGGATCCTTCATGTGTGTGCCTCACGAAGGCACCTTAGGACAGCACCAAAATAAAACATACACTCAAACCAATCAAGATCATCAATCAACCCAAAGGACAACATAGATCTACTCAAACATCATAGGATGGCAAGACATCATTGATTATAATATGTGGCATGAAACACCATGTTCAAGTAGGGGATTACAGCGGGGTGCGGGAGAGTGGACCGCTGAAAAGAGATGAGGAAGGTGATGAAGACGGTCACCGCAGCGATGGTTCCCCCGGCGGCACTCCGACGCCGTGATGACCCACAAGTATAGGGGATCAATCGTAGTCCTTTCGATAAGTAAAAGTGTCGAACCCAACGAGGAGCAAAAGGATATGATAAGCAGTTTTCAGCAAGGTAATTTCTGCAAGCACTGATATTGTAAGTAGCAAGTGTTTTGATAGCAAGGTAATTTGTAACGAGCAAGTAACGGTAACAATAGGTAAGGTGCAGCAATGTATCCCAATCCTTTTGTGGCAAAAGACAGGCCAAAACTATCTCTTATGATGAGCAAACTGTTCTTGAGGGTACACGGGAATTTCATCTATTCACTTTCATCATGTTGGCTTGATTCGTGTTCGCTACTTTGATAATTTGATATGTGGGTGGACCGGTGCTAAGGTGCTGTTCGTACTTGAACTAACAACCTACTTATGATTAACCCCCTCGCAAGCACAACTACGAGAAAAGTATTAAGACAAAGTCTAACCATAGCATTAAACATGTGGACCCAAATCAGCCCCTTACGAAGTAGCGAATAAACTAGTATTTAAGCTTCTGTCACTCTAGCAACCCATCATCTAATAACTACTCCACAATGCATCACCTTAGGCCCAAGGATGGGGAAGTGTCATGTAGTCGACGTTCACATGACACCACTAAGGGAATCACAACATACATATCATCAAAATATCGAACACATATCAAATTCACATGATTACTTGCAACATGACTTCTCCCGTGACCTCAGGAACAAAGGTAACTACTCACAAATAATATGCATGCTCAAGATCAGAGGTGTATTGAATAACATAATGGATCTGAACATATAATCTTCCACCAAATAAACCATATAGTAATCAACTACACAAGGTGTCGGTGTCAAAACCGGCGGATCTCGGGTAGGGGGTCCCGAGCTGTGAGTCTAGAATCGATGGGTAACAGGGGACGAAGGAGACGATGTCTACCCAGGTTCGGGCCCTCCTATGGAGGTAAAACCCTACGTCCTGCTTGATTCTATTGATGTCTATGAAGATTACAGAGTCGATCTACCTCGAGATCAAGTAGTCAAAACCCTAGATGAGCTTGTCTGCCCTCTACGATCTAAACCCCTCGGTTTATATAGACACCGGGGGTACCTAGGGTTTACACATGATAAGTTTCCAGCCGGAAGTAAAGACGCCGATCCTCTCATCTTGACTTGGAGTGCACGCCGCTTCTTCGGAGGTTTCTTTCTAGAACATGGGGTGGCCGCATATCCCGACCCTTCCTGCGATAGTCAGCGAGCGGCCCACCAAGCTGACCTACGAGAGATAGGCCGGCGGCCCGAGGACCCCTTAGTCCAGGACTCCCTCAGTAGCCCCCGAACTAACCACCAATGCTAGGGGTCATGACACTAGCAGCTTCGCGTGATTGGAATCTCCAGCTTGCGGGGCGAGTTCTTTTCCCCCTTTATGATCTCAATGCCCTGGGTTATCCCATGCGCGCATAACGGCATGATTGTTTCGGGAAGCGGCGAGGCCTGCGGTGCAGTAAGAGGGAGGCTCTTGGTATTACGGCACCCCATAAAAGGCAGAAAACCCCCAAGGCCTATTCACGCTCCAAATCTGCAGCCCTTGCCTCCTTAACCTTCCCAAGCTCCGAGAGCCCAGATCCAGTTCTTCCTCAATCTTCCCTCCGAGTTCGGCCATGGCCGGGTCAGGCTCCATGAGCAAGTGGGAGGCTTCCTCCATCACCGACAACGACATCCGGGAGCTAAAGCACGCCGGCTACCTCTCCGCCGACATCGCCCACCGCGCTCCAGAGGCGAATCAGGTGGTTACCACACCGAGGCCGGGCGAGAGGTTGGTGTTCGTCCCCCATTTCATCCGGGGACTGGGCTTTTCGCTCCACCCCTTCGTGAGGGGTCTTATGTTATTCTACGGGTTAGATTTCCATGACCTCCCCCCCGAACTCCTTCATGCACATCTCGGCGTTCATCATTGTCTGCGAAGCCTTCCTGCGGGTATAGCCACACTTCGGCCTGTGGCTCAAAGTGTTCAACGTCAAGCCGAAGATAGTTGCGGGCGCGCATGCAGATTGTGGTGGGGTGGTGATCAACAAGCTTCCCTGCGTCGAGTGGCCGGAAGGCACTTTTATCGACACGGTCAAGATCTGGCAAAAGGAGTGGTTCTATATTACCGAACCAAGGAGCTCGGATTGGGTGGCACCTGCCAAATTCAGATCCGGAACCCCGCGAGGCTAACCTCGTGGCTCAAGAAAGGCCTTGACTGGGGGTCGGCCGCAGAGGTAAAATCGCTGCAGAAGCGCATATCTGTGATGATCGGGGCCAAAATCGAACTGGTCAACGTGATCCAGGTCATGCTCCGTCATCGTCTCCTCCCCTGCCAGCACCGGGCCTCCCCAATGTGGGCTTACCAGCTCAAGGACCAGGCCATTGTGCGTCAATTCTTCCGCACTACCCATGAGAAATTGTGGAAAGTGCTATTCAATCCCCAAAAGAGCTGGCCGGCCGAGGAGGAGGACACCGGACTCGACGCCGAAACACCACCTACCAAGGTATGACAAAACTTTTTAATTCTCTGGCCCTGTCTTTTGACAAAAAGCTGAACACACCTACCTTATCTCCAAAGAACTGGCTGAGCAAGGCCGTGCGAATCGACTGTCCGGGCCCGCAGCCCGAAGGCCCTCGGTCGGATCTGTTGACGGAGATGCTCGTCGTGGTGCCGTATTCGGTGCTAGAGAGGAAGGAGAAGAAGAAGAAAGGGGAGAAGAAGGAGGCCCGAGAGGGTCTCCGGCAGAGGGGTCTTCCGGACACTAAGTCTGAGGAGACCCATGCCTCTTCCACTCACGAGGAAGAGCACAAGGACATAGGGGAGTGTGTTTCGCCCCACACAAGGAAAAGGGCGGCGTCAGCGGATGCCGCAGAGGACCTACCTCCTCCTGCCCCGAAGAGGACATGCCAAACCAAGGCAGTCCTGGCCGATGACACCTCGGACTCCGATAAGGAGTCTGAGGCCTTTGAGAGGGTTCCCCGAAGGAACCCAAGGGTTAAGCCCCCAGCCCAGAGGTATGAATCTGAAGACTCTCTAGGTCACTTATATAAAGCTGTTAATGCTAAATGGACGAACGTCTTCCAACTTGCAGCCCACCACGCAATCTCCCCACCGACCAAATCTCAGACGGGGAGCCTCTGCCCGCTGATCTGGCAGAAAGTGGGACTGCGTCACATCCTACGCCTCCGGAGGTCTCGAAGGAGGCCGCCGAGGTGTCATCATGCCAGGCTCCTTCTGAGCCGAACACCGACGGTGGGGGTGACGACATTATGGCTGAGGTTAATACCTCGGCCGCCGAAGACCAGGAGAAAAACATCTCCCGACGACTAAGGAGGGGGGACAAAGTCCAGTCCAGTCCCCTCTGAGGACATCTCCGGAGCGCTCTATGCCTCCGGAGCCGCCAGCTCAATCCCCCATCGGAGAGAGAGCTGGCAGGTCACCACCGGTGCCTCCCATGACTGGGTGGCCGGCCGTGATGGAGGAAGTTTTATCCAGCTCCTCCATCACCGAAGATCACCGCGCCCTTATGCGTGCGGTTTTGCAAGGCATTCAGTCCATTGATAGCGGACTTAAAGGGGCCTTCAATGGTGTCTTGACGGGCTTCAAGGTGAGCCACGTAATACTCTTTTTCAATCAATCCTTATAAGTGTAGTAGCCCTCGAGCCATGGGTGAGTTTGAAAAACCCATCCGGGGGTCAAATGTTCGAAAATTAGTGATAGCTTAGGAGTTTTAATGCACATAAGTTGTTTTGTAGGCCTCGTCATCGGCGGTAGCCGCCAACGCAGTGGAGCTTGTCGAGCTAAATCAGAAGCTCAAGAGCTTCGATGAGGAGCTCGATCACCTGAACAAGAGATTCGACGAGACACAAGGTGAGTCCGAATTGTATCATTCGGGATATTGTCTATTCTCATTGATTGGGATATCCGGATTGTCATCCCTAAGTATTATTTATTCATTGTTACCACAGCTATGGCTGCGGAGGTCGAGAACCTCAAGGACGAGCTAAAAAGGGCGAGGCAGGAGGCCGCGGAGCAAAAGGCGGCGGCCAAACAAGCAGCGGCCGAACTGTCGACATTAAGAGTTGTGAGCGACAAGCATGAGGCCCTGGTGGTAGAGGTGCACCTGGAGCTCTATGATGCCAGCAAGTGCGAGGCCCTTGAGCAAAAGAACGGAGACCAGGTCGCTGAACTATCAACGCTTAAATCCGAGATCAAAGCGGAGCGAGTTGAGAGGCGGTTCTGCGAAGGAGAACTCCGCCAAGTCAAGGCGATCGCGGATGGTAAGCTGTACTTACTGCAATGCATCTTTGGTGGTAACTAGTTTGCATTGCTCACCCGGGTGTGGCGTTCCTCAGGCACCTTTATGGACCTCCCGAGGAGTGTAGCGGATGCGAACAAGTACTTCGCCTCTCGGGATGGGGATGTTGAGCCTCGGCTATTCTGGGCGTAATTTCAAGCCCCCGAGCATCCTCCTCTCCTGAGCAATCAGATGAAGCAATTGATGGAGCTACACAGGATGGCGGAGCCGGCCATGAGGGACCTCTGCATCCGGCTGTGGCCTACAGAGCCAATGCCGAGCAGTTACTTTGGCTTGGTGCAGAAACTGTGCGACGCTGCGCCTCGGATTGACACTCTAAAGCGTTCTGCGTGCATCGAGGGAGCTCGGATGGCCTTTGCAAGGACCATGGTGCACTGGCCGGGGCTCAAGCCGACCGAGATGGCTACCGCACCTCCACCCCCTGGGAAGGAGCATAGGCGCCCCGAGCGATACTTTTCCACCATGATGGATGGTGCTCGGGCGATAGAAGCCCAATGCCCTAAGGATGTAATTTATGAATGAGCGTTTTGTCATGTATCCGATGACTGTTCCGCTTAATAATGCGGTCGCATGGTTTATCATGTCTTTAAGCTTTGTATTATTTTTACTCCTATGTGGCCGTTTTATCTGAAAGTTGCGAGTCGTCGGCTTCAGCCCCCATGTAGATACTACACGAGATGTTTCTACCTCCACACTGTGACCCTTAGCCGACGTATCGGTGCCCGAAGGCGGTAGTGCGAGGGGAACAAGGCAATCGGACTATGATACTTTAGTGCTTTCACTTAGCCGTAGGAGCTTGACTGTGGGGGCTGATGACGAGCCCCCAGTATTTTGTGATATTTGGATATGCCGAGGTTGAAACCAGCATCACATGGTCTGTAATAGTACAAACCCCTCATATAACACGGAATAACCTCTATCGATTTTTAGTTTGACACTTATGCTCGGATTGCAGACCGGTTCTCGCTTATTATGACAGTCAGTTTTTGGCTTTCTCCACTGAGGTACTTGACCAGGCGAGCTAGAAGCACAATCACAGTGGTTCTCCCTTTACCCTTTTAGCTGAACTAGCGGAACATAAGAGGGCAAACACATGAGCTGGGCAACCCAACCATTGACCCAAGACATAATTCGGAACCAATTCATATACAGCAACATCCGAGATGCCGAGCACATAAACAATGGTGCCGGGGTGATGCTTAGGGTGATTTTTATAGTCGAGCCCCCGGTCTATTAGCCGGTCGCATCGTAACCTATACCGAGCAGCTTTGCTATTGGCGTTGGTGAGTAGAGAATAGAGTATGTGACATAAAATACAGCGAGGAGGCCATATTTATAACTCAAACTGCCGAAGCAACTGTTACAGGTGTTGAAATGAAAAATAAAGTTTACAAAGGAGAGGCTTTACCTGGGGTCTTCAATCGGTGTCTTGACGTCCTCAATGTGCCCTGTCGCATGTCTGCTCCTTTGCTTTCGAGGGGGTTGCGTTCCTTTAAAGGTGATCGCTATCGGCGAACAGACCTTGGGAAGAAGGTCTTGAGAAGTCGCCGTAGTGTGGATGAGCTTTACGCTTGGAAGGTCCTAGATGGTACCTGTGGTTTGTCCGAAGACATTTGTTGGCTGTAGTTCGGTCTAGCCGAACACTTTCCCTTTGATAGTGGGTCCCCACAGCTACCCATGCTATTTTGAGCGCGAAATTGTGCCTTCTTGGCACATATTTTACGGGAACTAGGGCTGCGCTGCGGGGGGCGTATTCCTATTTTTGTTGGGCAGAAGATGATGCCGGGAGTTCGGTTTGAGCCCGAGCTCGTTTACCAACCTGACGTGCCTTTATGGCTGATTTGGGCGTCGGCCTATCGTCGCCGCACTGGAATTCGGCCTCCAGGGCTGCTGTGCGGCCGAGTAGGGCGTGATAATCGCTGTGAAAAGGGACAATGTCGAAGATCAAGTCTTCGTTGCGGAAGTTGTCGGGCGAGCCGAACACTACTTCCAGGTTCACGTTGCCCGAGCAGCGGGCTTCGACGCCTGGGATCACTCCTTTAAAGGTAGTGTTGCTAGGTTTGATCCTTCATGGATCTATACCCATCTTGTTCACCATGTCTGAGTAAATCAAATTAAGGCTACTTCCTCCGTCCATTAGGACTCTAGTGAGGTGATACCCATCAATAATGGGGTCTAGGACGAGGGCTGCCGAACCTCCATGACAGATACTGGTCGGATGATCCCGTCGGTCGAAGGTGATCAGGCAAGCTGACCATGGGTTATACTTCGGGGCCACGGGCTCTACGGCGTAGACCTCCCGGAGGGCGCGCTTCCTCTCCTTTTTTGGTATGAGAGTGGCATATATCATGTTCACAGTTTTGACCTCTGGAGGGAACTGCTTTTGTCCTCCATTGCTTGGACCGTGGGGCTCATCATCGTCCTCGCTGCGTGGGCACTTGCCTTGCTCCTCGGCTACGAGTTTGCCAGCTTGTTTGAATATCCAACAATTATGGTTGGTGTGGTTATCGGGCTTGTCTTGGGTGCCGTGGATCTGGCAGGGCCTATCCATGATTTTGTCCAGCGTGGTAGGCCCGTCTTGATTTCCTTTAGAAGGTTTCTTCCGCTGTCCGGATTTTGGGTTGCGGAAACCGGCATTGATGTCCATGTCCTCCGCATCGTCGTTGTTGTGCCCGCATTTGTTTTTGTTGCGTCGTGGTTTCCCGTTTCCATCCCGGACTTCGGAGGTGCCGGGGTCTTGAGGATTATGGTCTCGTCGGGCTAGCCAGTTATCCTCACCCGCGCAAAAACGAGTCATAAGTGAGGTAAGGGCGGACATGGTCCTCGGCTTGTCCTGGCTGAGCTGATGAGCTAGCCATTCGTCCCGGATATTATGTCTGAAGGAGGCTATTGCCTCGGCGTCCGGGCAGTCCACGATCTGGTTTTTCTTGGTCAGGAACCGGTTCCAGAATTACCGAGCCGATTCACCTGCTTTCTGGACAACATTGCTCAGGTCGGAGGAGTCTGGTGGCCGGACATAAGTGCCCTGGAAGTTAAATCAGAAGGCATCTTCGAGATCCTCCCAGCTTCCGATGGAATTCTCGGGGAGACTGTTTAGCCAGTGTCGAGCTGGCCCCTTGAGTTTTAGGGGCAAATACTTGATGGCGTGGAGATTGTCTCCTCGTTCCATATGAATGAGGAGGAGGAAGTCCTCAATCCACATGGCTGGGTCTGTTGTCCCGTCGTATTGCTCTATGTTAACGGGTTTAAACCCTTTCGGGAACTGATGTTGCATCGCCTCATCTGTGAAGCACAGTGGGTGGGCAGCGCCTCTAACCCGAGCTATGTCATGCCTATGATCGGCGGTCGATCGGGCCCGGTATTGTTTCCGACCTCTATTATTGCGATTGAGCCCAGACTGGTACCCATCCCGTCTAGCGGGGGAGTACCCTCTAGATCCGTAGATGGATATTGTGCGGCCTGCTCTATAATCTAGGTCCTGTCATAAATCATACCTATCCTCAGGCCCTGCTGGCTCTTTTGCTCTCCTACAGGGTACCGTAGGTCTGTACTCGGCCTCACCGGCCATTCTATCCCATCCTCGGGGAGGGCGGTCCAGCCGATTGTACGGAGTATGCCTGGGAGGCGATGTTTCAAGGGCCTCATAATCGAATTGTGGCAGCAACCGCCGACGTGGGGAGCTCTTGGGTTGGTCCGGTAGATCAGTACCGTACCCTTCTTTAGCTGCCAAGACCCTCGTCAATCTATCATTGAGGGTGTCATGTTCAGCTTTGAGCTGATGTTATTTTGCCTTCAGGCTTCGGGCGGTGGCTAAAAGTTGCCGTCTAAACTGTTCCTGATCCGTGGGATTTTCGGGGATGGTGAGGTCTTTGGCTTCCAGGCTGTCCTCCTCTTTGACAGGGGGGAGGTAGTTGTCGTCCTCGGAATCAGTAGGATCCTCCATGTCGCACCGATCATCGGGCCTTTCCTGGTCCTCCAGTGGCTATTAGGGGTCTTCGGGGTCGCCGAGGTCTTCCGGGGTGTGGTTTTCCCTGGTGCCTGTAATGGCTTCCCTTCCCTTGTTTGGCTTGGATCGTTTGTGCTATTTCCGGCGCCTTGCTGGCGCCTCACCAGATTTATCGCCATTCTTCTTAGGGGTGCGATCGCCCTTATCGTCGTGGGTGTCTACCATGTAGACGTCGTAGGATGAGGTGGCAGTCCATTGCCCAGTTTTGACTGGGGCGGGGGCGCCATCCTCTTCATCCATGTCTTCTGCCTCCTCGGAGGCGAAGTCCAACATATTGGTTAAGTCTTCGATAGTGGCTACCAAGTGGGTGGTGAGTGGGTCAAAAAATTCCCCAGGACCCGTCTCCGGACCAATCTGAGCATGGGTTGAGTTTGGGTCATCTGCGATTTTTATTGATAGGATCCAATCCAGTGCCTCGCTGATCGTCGAGAGCTTGACCGGATCGATCTGCCTAGGACTTTCGGAGTTAACCTCCAATGTGTCCATACAAAGAGTGTGTTCGGCAGGGGCCGACCCCTGGCCCTCAAGTACTGTAACCGGATCCGAACTAGGAGCCAGATCCTCGGCAGGGATAGACCCGAGGGTGGAGTCGAGAAGGAGATCCGAAGTTAAGGCTTCGGAGACTTCGGGCTCGTCAGATGAGTTCGCGAGCCTAGCGAGTGAAAGATCACCCCGGGAGTCTACGGAGAACTCTAGGTTCCCGAATCTGATCTCCTGATCGGGGGCGAGACTCCCGATCCGGCCAGGGTGGTCGGTCGGGTCGGCGCGCAGCACGATCCTGCCAAAAGCGAGAACCTGTCCCGGGGCGAAGGAGCCCTCGTTACGGACTTCATCGCTGATGATTAGGCGAGCCATCAATTCATCTTGCGATCACAAAGGAACTCTCAATGAAAGCACCAATGTCGGTGTCAAAACCGGCGGATCTCGGGTAGGGGGTCCCGAGCTGTGAGTCTAGAATCAATGGGTAACAGGGGACGAAGGAAACGATGTTTACCCAGGTTCGGGCCCTCCTATGGAGGTAAAACCCTACGTCCTGCTTGATTGTATTGATGTGTATGAAGATTATAGAGTCGATCTACCTCGAGATTAAGTAGTCAAAACCCTAGATGATCTTGTCTGCCCTCTACGATCTAAACCCCTCGGTTTATATAGACACCGGGGGTACCTAGGGTTTACACATGATAAGTTTCCAGCCAGAAGTAAAGACGCCGATCCTCTCATCTTGACTTGGAGTGCATGCCGCATCTTCGGAGGTTTCCTTCTAGAACATGGGGTGGCCACATATCCTGACCATTCCTGTGATAGTCACAGAGCGGCCCACCAAGCCGACCTATGAGAGATAGGCCGGCGGCCCGAGGACCCCTTAGTCATGGACTCCCTCACAAGGTAATCAACACTACTAGTCACCCACAGGTACCAATCCAAGGTTCCGGTACAAAGATTGAACACAAGAGATGAACTAGGGTTTGAGAGGAGATGGTGCTTTTGAAGATGTTGATGAAGAATGGCCTCCCCAAGATGAGAGGGTTGTTGGTGATGACGATGGTTTCGATTCCCCCTCCGGGAGGGAAGTTCCCCCGACAGAATCGCTCCGCCAGAGGGCAAAAGTGCTCCTGTCAAAGTTCCGCCTCGAGGCGGCGGCGCTTCATCCCGAAAGTCCTCCTCCTAATTTTTTTAGGTTTTTTGGGAATTTATACCAGAAGATGGGCTCCGGAGGTGGGCCAGGATGGGCACCCTCCACCACGGCGCGGGTAGAGGGCCTGGCGCACCCTGGTGGAGGGTGGCCACCTGGTGGACCCACTCCGGTAGTTTTCAGCTCCAATTTCTTATTTATTATATAAAAAATCTTCGTAAATTTTCAGCTTCATTGGGGATGTGCAGAATAGGTATCTCTGACATGTTTTTTTTCAGGTACTGAATTCCAGTTGCTGGCATTCTCCCTCTTGGTGTAAACCTTGCAAATTGTGAGATAAAAGGCATTAGATTTACTCCCCAAAGCATTATTATGCATAAAAACATTATCAATAACAGTAGGAAAACATGATGCAAAATGGACGTATCAACTCCCCCAAGCTTAGACCTCGCTTGTCCTCATGCGAAAGCCGATATAAAGAACATGTCCACATGATTTGAGAGAGTGGTGTCGATAAAAAAAATACGGACATAGTAGCATCATGCTTATTATTATAGCAGCAACAAAATTTAACATAAAACTTTCTTATACAACTTTTATTTCATAACAACATCATATAACTTCTTATGAGTAAGTAATAATTCATCACAACATGGAAGTATAAAGCATAAACCTTATTGGAAACCAACAAACTATGTTCTCAGTCAATTTTGCAACTACAATTCATCATATTTTTCAGGAAGGGTCTCATGTAGGAGCCTTTTGGCAAGTCCACATACTCAATCATCATTTAGTCTTCTATGATTGCTAACACTCACAGCATACCCATGGACCAAATGTTTCAACCGGGCACATAGAAAGATAGGGGCTTATAGTTTGCCTCCCAACGTATTCACCTCAAGGGTGATGTCAACAATAATAATAACTCATGCCCACTCATATCCAACTGGATATATGTGCCTAGATCTTTCCTCACCACATGATGCTTGCCAAAGGAGAAAAATAAAAAGGAATAGAGAAGAATACTTTGACTCTTGCATAAAAGTAAATACATAAAAGTAAAAGATAGGCCCTTCGCAGAGGGAAGCAGAAGTTGTCATGCGCTTTTTAGTTTGCATGCCAAATCCCTTAGTGCAAAAGAATGTCACGTTGCATGCAGTCCGTCACTTTTATTACTTTGCCATCACAAGTTCGTGCAACGCTCAATTTTCTCTTACACTAATTGATCCAACACTTTTAGAAGCAATTTTTATTGCCTTGATGCACCGATGACAACTTACTTGAAGGATCTTATTCAATCAATAGGTAGGTATGGTGGACTCTCAAACATGACTTTGGGTTTTGGGTTTTTGGATGCACAAGTAGTATCTCTACTTAATGCGGAGTTTTTGGCTAGCAAAGATATTGGGCAAGCACCACATGTTGAAGGATCTATGACAATATAACTTCTATGTGAATATGAACAAGCATAAATCATTACGTTGTCTTCCTTGTCCAACGTCAACAATTTTGGCATATAATGTTTAATTATTGGGGGCTCACAATCATAAAAAAAGTCATTGATAGTGTATTTGCATGTGAATCTTCTCTTCCCTAATTTATTATTTCATGAATTGCATCATTGATTAACGCTATGTTTGCCAATCTCCAATAAATTTTACCACTTATACTTTTCTTTATTGTGATGTCATTACTCACCATAAGATTAGCATATGATCTTTTCTCATTTATATTCTTTTATTATAATTGCAACAAGAAAGTAAAAGTGGTAAAACCTCAAACTAAACTTTATTATATAACTCTCACTCGATTACATAGATAGATGATCACGAAACTAGCACTCAAAGATAGATCATACTAAACTTTTATTGAATAATTCAATTTGCGGATGACGCTCCTGACAGTGGTGATATGCTCCTCTAGCAAAATATTTTCACGAGTGAGGAATTTATTCTGAACACGAACCTCCTCGAAAGCCCTATAAGCTTCAATTTCAAGAGGGGTGAGATGAGGATAGTAAGGCCGAAGGATATCTTCTTCTTCCTGATAACCCACAAGTATAGGGGATCGCAACAGTTTTCGAGGGTAGAGTATTCAAC
Source organism: Elymus sibiricus (assembly GCA_039707655.1). NCBI lineage: Eukaryota > Viridiplantae > Streptophyta > Magnoliopsida > Poales > Poaceae > Elymus > Elymus sibiricus. The sequence continues at coordinate 44,356,470 of CM077675.1, read as the reverse complement.
CCAAATTTATACATTCGACACAAGGGGAGCCAAAGAATACTTGAGAGTATTAGCAGCTGAGTTGTCAATTCAACCACGCCTGGAGATTAAATATTTGCAGCAGAGCGATTAGTAGCACAATAATATGATAGTTTTGATAGCAGTAGCAATAGTAATAGTAGCGGTAACAGTAGCAGCAATAGTTTTGTAGTAGTTGAAACAGCAGCAATAGCAGTAGTAACTTAGCAAGAGCAATAATTGGAAAGGTCATAGGCACTGGATCGGAAACTCGTTGGATAATATTCATCGTATAAAAGTCATAACCTAGGGCGACACAGAACTAGCTCCAGTTCATCAATGTAATGTAGGCATGTATTCCGTAAATAGTCATACGTGCTTATGGAAAAGAACTTGCATGACATCTTTTGTCCTACCCTCCCCTAGAAGTGGGGTCCATAATGATACTAAGGGATATTAAGGCCTCCTTTTAATAGAGAACCGGAATAAAGCATTAACACATGGTGAATACATGAACTCCTCAAACTACGGTCATCACCGCGAAGTATCCCAAATATTGTCACTTTGGGGTTGACGGATCATAACACATAATAGGTGCATATAACTAGGCAAGATCGGATCAAGAACATGGATATAGAGGTGATAACATAAACGGTTTAGATCTGAAATCATGGCACTCGGGTCCTAGTGACAAGCATTAGGCATAGCAAAGTCATAGCAACATCAATCTTAGAACATAGTGGATACTAGGGATCAAGCCCTGACAAAACTAATTCGATTACATGATGAATCTCATCCAACTCCTCATCGACCAGCAAGCCTACGAAGGAATTACTCACTGCCAGTGGGGAGCATCATGGAATTGGCAATGGAGAAAGGTTGGTGATGACGAAGACCAAAGATTCCCCTCTCTCGAGCCCCAAACGGGCTCCAGATCTGGCCTCCCGATGAAGAACAGGAGGTGGCGGTGGCTCCGTCTCGTATTTTTTCTCCAATTTTAGGATTTTATAGTGGCAGAGATAGGGCAAGTGGGGCCTCAAGGTTCCCACCACCCATCAGGGCGCGCCGGGAGGGGGCTGGCGCGCCTTGGTGTGTGCTGCACACCCTGGGCCCCCTCTCCGGTGGTTTCTGGCTCGAGTATTTTTTATATTTTCCAAAATAAATCTCCAGAAAGTTTCGTTCCGTTCCGAGAACTTTTATTTCTGCACAAAAACAACACCATGGCAATTCTGCTGAAAACAGGGCCAGTCCGGGTTATTTCCATTCAAATCATGCAAATTAGAGTCCAAAACAAGGGCAAAAGGGAGAGGAAAAGTAGATACATTGGAGACGTATCAACTCCCCCAATCTTAAACCTTTGCTTGTCCTCAAGCAATTCTGTTGATAAACTGAAAGTGATAAAGAAAAAAAAAATACGAACTCTTTTGTTCTTGTTTACGTATATATGCTTAAGTAGCACGCAGGTTTTCAGCAAAGATTATGACTAACCATGTCAACAGTAACTCTTAAAAATCATATTTACTCATATCAATAACATAAGCAACTAGCGAGCAATAATAATACAACTCAAGCGCCAACATTTTGTCAAAACAATCGTGATACAATATGACAATAGTGGTACCTCGCTAGCCCTTTCTGAGACCGCAAAACATAAATGCAGAGCACCTCCAAAGTTCAAGCAGCGACTAAACATTGTAATTCATTGTAGAAAAGATCCAGTCATGCTGCACCCAACATCAACTATACACAATGCATGAGGATGACAATAGTGCTCTCAGGTCTGGCGCTTGTTTGAGAAGGTGACTCAACTTAAAAGTAAATAGATAGTCCCTTCGCAGAGGGAAGCATGGATTTGCAGCGGTGCCAGAGCTCAAAGTTTAAAACAGAGATGGATATAATTTTGGGAGGTACACCCTTCCTGTCAACGTCACGACCAAGAGTTATCAATATCTTCCATGCTAAACAAATTAGCGGCGGTTCCCAAGCGGTAATAGTAATGGTTTACTCCCCTTCCACCAACAATCACACTCCATGGCGAGCCGCATCCACGGGTACTGTCCAAACCAACAACATTCCTGGGGGATTTTTCTTTAATTATTTTTGATTTTTGATTTTGGGACTGGGAATCCCTATTACCGCCCCTCTCGTGTATGGACAAGTGAATAAACACTCGTCATGAGAATAACCCGCTTAGCATGGAAGATATTGACCACCCCCTATCGCTCCATGAGTGGTCCAGGCACACAAAAGGAGATGTTTATTTGAAATTTTAGAGGTGGCACATGCAAATTTACTTTGGAACGGCAGGGTAATACCGCATATAGGTAGATATAGTGGACTCATCTGGCATAACTTGGTTTAAGGGTTTTGATGCACAAGCAGTATTCCCGCTTAGTACAGGCGAAGGCTAGCAGTTAGATTGAGAAGCTGCCAGCTAGAGAGCGAAGACGGTCATGAACATGCATTACATATAATCAACATTGAATACTAGCATGAGTAGGATATGGACACCATGAACATTAATATCATGAAGGCTATGTAGGTTTTGATTCAACTACATGCGTGAACATGTGCCAAGTCAAGCCACTTGAAACATCCAGAGGAGGATACCATATCATTATACTGCATCACAACCATGCATGTTGACACCCAAGATAAATCATTATACACTCCCAGCTACTTAAGCATGGCATGAACAACTTTAATCTCTAATGGTCATTGCAAACATGTTTGATCATAATGAGCTGAATGAAGGGATACTAGGTTAAACATATTTACAAAAACAAAAACAAGTTGAGTTCATACTCGCCTTTCTCTGCCACAGTCAATTCATCAAATGTCGTCATTATTGCCTTTCACTTGCATGACCGAATGATAAGAGAATAATAATAGTGCAAGAATGCCATGGACTAAAATGGAATCTGCAAACATTTTATTCAAGAGGAGAAGACAAGGTAATATGGGTTCTTTGTTAGGTAAACAATAATGCAGATGAGAACCACTCAACAGTTTCATCGTGGTCTTCTCCTAGGTATGACTCGAGTAAAAAGAAAAGAATTTCAGAGAAACATACTGAAATATTTTTGGAGTTTTTGGTTTTTCTTGAAGGAAGCGAGGAAAAACAAAAATGAGAAAAACTATTTACACGGGATAGCTCGCAACAAACAAAAGAAGAACCAATAAATATTTTTGGGTTTTCTTTTAAGGCAACAATTAAGCTAAGCTAGAAAGAAAAACTAAAAAGAAGTAGGAAATGTTTTTGGGTTTTCTCAAAGTTTTTCAAACAGAAAATAAAAAAGCGAGAAAACAAATCTAACATGGATATTACAATGAAAAAGTATGAACACCGACAACTGGAATGAAATGTGCGAACATGAATGTATTGTCGGTGGAAATACGTACTCCCCCAAGCTTAGGCTTTTGGCCTAGCTTGGTAATCACCATCCATATGAATAATAATCTGGGCGATGGCTCATCCAGAACCTCGGAGCAGACTTCGTGGCCCTCCTAGCAGCTTCAACCTCCGCATTATACTCATAAGCTTCGCTCTCAAGAACATAGTATCTTCCCCTAGTATGAAAATCAAAGAGAGCAGGAGTAGGCAAAACAACAGGCACAACAGGTCTTTTATTAAATTTCAAGTTATAGGTGTAGTTGGTAGCCGTACCCACAAGGAACTTATGACACTTCATAGCATCAAAGTCTAAATACTGAGTGGGTAGGATAGGGTCATTAGGCCAAGGTGAAACATTTAATCTCTCAGCTACACGGGAGGCATAAATTCCTCCATAATAATTACCATTAGCAGCATTAAGTTGCAACCTCCGTGCAACAATTGCACCGAGATTATAATCTTTATTCCCAGTTATGGCAGTCTATAAGAGACTCAAATCATGAGCACATAAGGTGCTACAGTCTTGTTTGCCTACAACACATTTATCATTAATGAGCGCAAAATATTGGAGTGATGGAAAATGGATGCTGCTAATTCTACCTTGTGTAACTCCTCTATCTTCGGCAAAGCAAAGATTTACTAGAAATGATTCGTACTCAGATTTTGTTGGTTCATCAAAAGAGCCCTCATATGTAAGTTTGCATGCATTGCTAAACATTTCTAATGGCATGGTAAAGGAATGATCGTATAGGTTGAATGAAACTCTAGACACACGAGGAAAATATTTAAATTTCTTTGTGAAGGTTTTCGTGAGTTCAAAGTGTTGAGGGCACTTATCTGTGACGAAGGAAGCAAGCCCTGAGTTGTGGATAAATTGATAAAATTCCTCCTTAATACCTGCACCTTCCATGAACTCGTCGCAAGGGCACAAGCATGATTTGGTAGCGGCATCTCACAGCGAGCTTTCGCTTGGTTCAACATAAGACTGTCGAACTGAGCTTCCACTTGACGAGGCTCCCGAGTATCTCCTCCTCGAAGAACTCCTAAAGAATTGCATTTATATTCCTATAAAAATTCTGAAAAAAAAATTGTCCACAAAAAATTTGTCAACAAAACTTTGTAAGATTGTTAGCAACTACTCCTAAGCATGCATAGAGGCCATATTGAGCATTCAAACTACTTAGAACTCTAAGAATTCAACATGCAAGCTCATCTACAGCAGCACCAAGAGTAGCTAATTACTCTAAAAATAACCCACTAAAACAAAACTAATTGGAGCAATGGAGGAGTCACATACCAAGTAGCAATCCCTCCAAACAGTTTGGGAAACGGAGTTTCGAGCAAAGAGATCGAAATCCACGGGTTTGAGAGCAAGAACACGAAAATGGTGGTTGTGGTGATTTTTTGCTGGAGGTAGGTGAACATGTGGGCTGAAGAGATAAATGAGGGGGCCTACGTGGGGGCCACCACCCACCAGGGCGCGCCTGGGGGGGTGCTGGCGCGCCCTGGTGGATGCTGCGCACCCCGGGCACTCCCCTCAGGTGTTATTTGCACTAAAAATTCATAAATATTCGGAAAAAAAACCGTGTTAAATTTTCATGGCATTTTGAGAATTTTTATTTTTGGGTCATTTTTTATTGCACGGAGAAAACAAAAAATAGGATAAACAAAACAGAAAATGAAAGATAGGGGCAGAAAGTTATGCTTACTAGATTCATCGATGTCATACCTATCAAAAATGATTCATTAAAAAGGTTGATCAAGTCTTATTAACAACCACTTCTGATTAGCATGAAACCTAAGAACTTTCGTAAAACACTAAGTTACCTCAATGGGGATGTGCATATCCCCTAGATTAAGTATATCATATTTCTTTTTGGCACTAGGTAGAGGTAGTTGAAAACTTCCAATAGTGATGGTCGGAGATTCTTCAATAACATTTATACCATTCACTTGAAATTGTTTCTTCGGAAAGTGCACCATGTGCTCATTACCATTGATATGAAAAGTGGCTTTGCTTTTATTGCAATCAATAACAGCCCCTGCAGTATTCAAAAAGGGTCTACCAAGGACAATCGAGACGTTGTCGGCCTCGGGCATCTCAAGAATAACAAAGTGAGTTAAGATAGTAACATTTGCAACAACAACGGGCACATCCTCACAAATACCAATAGGTATGGCTGTTGATTTGTCAGTCATTTGCAATGATATCTCAGTAGGTGTGAGTTTATTCAAATCAAGTCTCTTATATAAGGAGAAAGGCATAACACTAACACCGGCTCCCAAATCACACAAAGCAGTTTTAACATAGTTTCTTTCGATGGAGCAAGGTATAGTTGGTATTCCAGGATCTCCAAGTTTTTTAGGTACTCCATCCTTAAAAGAATAATTATCAAGCATGGTGGAGATTTCAACTTCAGGTATTTTTATTTTATTGGTGATGATGTCTTTCATATACTTTGCATAAGGGGCCATTTTCAAAATATCTGTCAAACGGGTACGAAAAAAGACTGGCCTAATCATTTCAGCAAAGCGCTCAAATTCTTCATCATCCTTTTTCTTAGATGGCTTAGGTGGAAATGGCATGGGTTTCTGAACCCATGGCTCTCTTTCTTTACCATGTTTCCTAGCCACAAAATCTTTCTTATCATAACGTTTATTTTTAGGTTGTGGGTTATCAAGATCAGGAGCAGGCTCTATTTCAACAGCATTATCTGGTTCTCTATCATTACTAGGTTGAGCATCATCATGAACATCATCATTATCATTTTCATTATCACTAGGTTGATGTTCACTACCAGACTGAGTTTCAGCATCGGAAATAGAGACATCATTAATATCAGGAGGTGTTTGTGTCTTAGGTTCACTAGAGGTATGAAAGTCCTATCATTTTTCTTTTTCTTTTTCTTCTTAGAATGACTAGGTGCATCAGGATTAATTTTCAGAGAGTCTTGTTCAATTCTTTTAGGATGACCCTCACGATAGAGTGGTTCTTGGGTCATTCTACCTCCTCTAGTTACTACTCTAGCAGCAAAGTCATGCATATTACTATTCATTTCATCAAGCAATTCTTTTTGAGACATATATACTTGTTCTAATTGGGTTTGAACCATAGAGGCATGCTTTCCTACACCTCTAACATCATTACTAATTCTAAATAGCAAGTCACTCAAGCAAGCAATAATATCACAATTGTATTTTAGTTGTTTCAGAATATGAGCATTGAAATGATCTTGCTTCATAATATAGTTATCAAACTCATATAAGTATTGACTAGGAGGTTTATTGTGAGGGATGTCACTTTCATTGAACTTTAATAAAGAATTTACCTCTACCACCTGTGGAGGTGGTGGTGTGTTAAGGCCATGTATTTCTTCAATAGGTGGCAAATTCTTAACATCCTCGGCTTTAATACCTTTTTCCTTCATAGATTTCTTTGCCTCTTGCATATCTTCAGGACTGAGAAATAACATACCCCTCTTCTTCAGAGTGGGTTTAGGAGGTGGTTCAGGAAGAGTCCAATCATCATAATTCTTCAATACATTATTCAATAATTCCACAGCTTGTTCAACAGTTCGTTCCCTGAAAACACAACCAGCACAACTATCTAGGAAGTCCCTAGAAGCATCGGTTTGTCCATTATAAAATATATCAAGTATTTCATTTTTCTTGAGAGGATGATCAGGCAAAGCATTAAGTAATTGGAGAAGCCTCCCCCAAGCTTGTGGGAGACTCTCTTCTTCAATTTGCACAAAATTAAATATTTCTTGTAAGGCATCTTGTTTCTTATGAGCAGGAAAATATTTTTCAGAGAAGTTGTAAATCATATCCTGCGGACTACGCACACAACCAGGAGCAAGAGTATTGTACTAGTAACGAATCTTCTCATCATGAGCAAAGAGGGTGGCTATATCATTCATCTTAGTAAGGTGTGCCACTACAGTTATAGTTTCATAGCCATGGAAAGGATCAGAATCAACCAAAGTAATTAACTCTGGGTCAACAGAGAACTCATAATCCTTATCGGTAACACAAATAGGTGAAGTAGCAAACTTAGGATCACATTTCATTCTAGCATTCAAAGTTTTTTCCTTATATACTTGCATAGCAATTTCTTAAGATCGTCTCTATCCTTGCAAGAAAGAATTTCTCTACTTATCTCTTCATCCGTAACATAACCTTCAGGTATCTTAGGCATTTCAAACTTAGGAGAGCTAGGACTAATAGGAGTTTCATAATCATAATCAGTTTCATAAGCTTCATCAGTTTCAGCAATTTCATTTTCTTTAGCTCTAGCAATTTGTTCATCAAGAAATTCTCCTAGCGGCACATTATCATCAAGCATGGTACTAGCATCATCATAAGCATCATTCATAGCAGAGGTAGTATCATCAATAACTTGCGACATATCAGGGTTACTAGCATGTGATGGTGTTTCAAACTTACTCATAACAGAAGGTGAATGAAGTGCAGAGCTAGATGGCAGTTCCTTACCCCCCCTCGTAGTAGAGGGAAACATCTTAGTCTTTTGATCCTTCAGAGTCTTCATAGTGATAAATTGATATAGATCCCAAGTGACTGAACAAATATTGCTTTGCTCCCCGGCAACGGCGCCAGAAAAATGTCTTGATAACCCACAAGTATAGGGGATCACAACAGTTTTCGAGGGTAGACTATTCAACCCAAATATATAGATTCGACACAAGGGGAGCCAAAGAATACTTGAGAGTATTAGCAGTTGAGTTGTCAATTCAACCACACCTGGAGATTAAATATTTGCAGCAGAGTGATCAGTAGCATAGTAATATGATAGTTTTGATAGCTGTAGCAATAGTAACAGTAGCGGTAACAGTAGCAGCAATAGTTTTGTAGTAGTTGGAACAGCAGCAACAGCAGTAGTAACTTAGCAAGAGCAATAAGTGGAAAGGTCGTAGGCACTGGATCGGTAACTCGTTGGATAATATTCATCATATAACAGTCATAACCTAGGGCGACACAGAACTAGCTCCAGTTCATCAATGTAATGTAGGCATGTATTCCGTAAATAGTCATACGTGCTTATGGAAAAGAACTTGCATGACATCTTTTGTCCTACCCTCCCGTGGCAGCGGGGTCCATAAGGATATTAAGGGATATTAAGGCCTCCTTTTAATAGAGAAACGGAACAAAGCATTAACACATAGTGAATACATGAACTCCTCAAACTACGGTCATCACCGCGAAGTATCCCGAATATTGTCACTATGGGGTTGACGGATCATAACACATAATAGGTGCATATAACTAGGCAAGATCGGATCAAGAACATGTATATAGAGGTGATAACATAAACGGTTCAGATCTGAAATCATGGTACTCGGGCCCTAGTGACAAGCATTAGGCATAGCAAAGTCATAGCAACATCAATCTCAGAACATAGTGGATACTAGGGATCAAGCCCTAACAAAACTAACTTGATTACATGATGAATCTCTTCCGACTCCTCACCGACCAGCAAGCCTACGAAGGAATTACTCACTTCCGGTGGGGAGCATCATGGAATTGGTGATGGAGAAAGGTTGGTGATGACGAAGACCGAAGATTCCCCTCTCCGGAGCCCCAAACGGGCTCCAGATCTGGCCTCCCGATGAAGAACAGGAGGTGGCGGAAGCTCCGTCTCGTGAAATGCGATAATTCTTCGTCTCCTATTTTTTTCTCCAATTTTAGGATTTTATAGTGGCGGAGATAGGGCAAGTGGGTCCTCGAGGTGCCCACCACCCATCAGGGCACGCCGGGAGGGGGCTGGCGTGCCCTGGTGGGTGCTGCACACCCTGGGCCCCCTCTCTGGTGGTTTCTGGCTCCAGTATTTTTTATATTTTCCAAAATAAATCTCCAGAAAGTTTTGTTCCATTCCGAGAACTTTTATTTTTGCACAAAAGCAACACCATGGCAATTTTGCTAAAAACAGCGTCAGCCCGGGTTAGTTCCATTCAAATCATGCAAATTAGAGTCCAAAACAAGGGCAAAAGGGTGATGAAAAGTAGATACGTTGAAGAGGTATCACTTCCTCTTCCACCATGCCCGTGGGTTGCCCTCCTTCTTGAGCTTGATCCTGCATAGCTTCCTTGCCCTTGTCCTCCTTATTGGCTTCTTTTGGCTCTTCTCTTTTCAGCTCCATCTTCATCAACCAAGCATCCTCTTCTATGTTATTGGGAGAGGAAGAAGACATGATGCTTGGCTTGACAGATCTGCTAGGAAAACAGCACGAAACAAGAACAGAGGAAAATCTCGCGATGCGGTGATCAAAACAGTCGGGGGTATATATAGAGAATTGTTATTCTTGGAAATCAAGTAAACAGAAGGAAAACAGAGTCGGGAAGGTTCCCGAGATGGGCATGCTCCGCCAGGGCGCGCCAGGGATGGCAACCGCGCCCTGGTGGACCGTGCTCTCTTAGGTTGCCTTTCGGTTTACTTTTTATTTCCAAAAATTCCTAAATATTCCAAAACTGGTAAAAAATATTTTTGTGGATTTTTCGGAGTCTATTTACTTAGCGTATCATGTACCACTTTTTTTCACGATTCTGGAGTGTTCCGAAAGGTTTCTTTTATGTGTTCTTCCGGTGTCATGGTTTGGATAACATTGCTTTCAACATTAATAGGCGTACCTGAGATATAGTGTTTAATTCTTTGTCCATTGGCCACCTTTGGGTTGGTACCTTCGGCATTATTAATCTTGATAGCTCCAGAGCGATAAACTTCTTCGATAACATAGGGTCCTTCCCATTTGGAGAGAAGTTTTCCTGCAAAAAGTCTGAAACGAGAATTGTACAAAAGAACATATTCTCCAACCTTGAATTATCGCTTTTGGATTCTTTTGTCATGCCATCTTTTAACTTTTTCGTTGAATAACTTGGCATTTTCATAAGCTTGGGTTCTCCATTCATCTAACACTACTAGGAGAAAGCCTAGTAGTAGCGCTTGTTTTCCCCTTAGTAGTAGCGCTGGTGGCAACGCTACTGCTAAGGCGCTACAACTAACTGTTTAGCAGTAGTGCTGAAAAACCAGCGCTACTGGTAAGTACTGTTAGCAGGAGCGCTAGTTTACAACAAGCACTGCTGCTAAACCAGCGCTACTGCTATAACTTACCAACGCTACTGCTAAACTAGCACTGCTAAGATTTAATTCCCCTCTACGTATTTGTGCATGCTCTATACGGTAGTTTCATCATATCATAATAAACATACATTATTCTCATCATATCATACACATACAGGAGACTCGTCATACCACCACCATCATCATCCAACACAAATACCATCACATCTCGAAAATAGCGATACACAAGTCATGTCATGTCTCAAATAAATGCAACTGCTTAGTCATGGCACACACACAAGTTTCATCATCTCTATCTAAACCATGATGTAGAAGAGAAGAGCAATCAGTATGAGCAAGAGCGCGACTAAGTAGTAGTTCTTGAGGCACCGGTTTCGCTCCCTCTCTTGCCGGAGCGTCCACCTCAAGTAACTATTTTCCACTTTGGCTCTGCTGTCGAACCCTCTGTAGCTAGCGCCCGGGTACCTGTCCACCTGGGCCTGAGCGTCTGGCCAGTGGTCGTACACTCCTGGAACCGTCCCAATGAATATGGCATAGCAGTCCTTCGCCATCTCCAATCTATGTACCTGCATCGTAAGTTGATGAATTCAACGATAATATGCAACATAATGTACTTGAAAACAGAAAGAGGCATAGTTAGCAAAATACAAGCAACCTATAGTAAACATAAATAAGGAAGTTCCTCATATACCCAAACTAATTAACTAGAGCGATCTACGCTAATTCATAGAAAGACAGTAGTACTAATTAAACATACACATTGTCATCGTCAATCACTCCTCCATGTCGGCGCTCCAATCTTCATAGTCAGGGAGGAAGCACCCGAGCTTCGTGAAAGGCTTCAGGTCTAGACGCTGAGCGCTGAGCAGTGTTCGGACATCCTCCCGACTCATTGGCCCATGGTAGAACATCCCTGATTTTTTGAGGACCTCCTTCATGATCACTTGGGCAAGTTCACACTGTACGTGATAAAACTCAGCTCGGATTCGATGATCCGGTGTCCTTCCTATGCTTGTGGCCCAGTTGACAATCTCGGCATCGCTGGAATTAGCTGACATGCGAAGGCGTTGATTATCCCTTCAATACTCGATCATGTGATGCATGAGGTAGAATCCATCAGCCTTACTATCGTTCGGTTGCTGGATGCAGCAGAAGTCGGTCTTATGGCCGAAAGCCAGCCCTCTATTCCTGTACTTTTTCACCTGGATATATCCACCACTATGGTTGAAGGTTAAAATGGCACTATCGAGAACACTCTTTATGTGCGTGTAATCCCTCTTCTTGATGTTCTTCGCCGAGTCCAAGTACAGAGCATGGGAGTATTGTGGGTACAGACAGATGAGGACTCCCCCCCCCCCCCGCTGTGCAAAATAAGTACACCTCAAATTAGCCTCCATGCTTGCAAAGGAATGATTAAAACTTACGAAAGGATATCCGCGGATGACTTACATGGGATGATAAGGCAGGAGAATCGTTTCCTTGTCCTTATTAGCAACCATGAACTCACTGATGTACTTGCTTCCATAGTCACGGTGCTCTTTGCAGACTGCCAAGAAGCTCTCGTGCATATAGTACAGGTCCGCGACGCAGATATATTTTATGTTCTCGCGCCTGATGATGTAGTTGAGATATAGCGCATACATGAGGATGAACTGAAAATCCATCTTGGTCATGTGGAACATGTCGTAGATGTAGTCAAATAGAAGGATGAACTTATCCGCGGGCCATCTATCGACGTATAACCTCCCACCCGGAACCTGAGCCGGATAAAGCAGGTATCCTGGTTTTTCCGAGATGAGAAGGCTTTTCTCTCTGGCCAGCACATCATCATGAAGTCTCCTTAGATCATTGTTCAGTTTGTCCTCCAGCGCTTTCTGAGGTAGGATTGGGTGGCCGGCGACATGGAAACGCTCCGCACCTACGACAGGTATTCTGTCTACCTTCCAGGGCTTCAGAGGCGGCTGGCTGCTTGAAGCAGCTCTGGTGCCTTTAGAGCCTTTCCTCTCCGGTCTCCTCCTTTGCTTCCTGACGGGTGGCGGTAGTGAGCCGGCCGCCATAACTTCCCTAACCACCACCCCCAGTGTAGTCGGGCTAAATAGTGGACAGCCCTCGCGTTGTTCTTGCTGGGTAGAGGTGGCATCTGGAGGCGTCTCCTGCGAGGATCGCATGAAGAGAGACTTTTTGCAATCAGCCTTAGGACATTCCGGCTCTGGCAAATTAGGCAGCATCAAATCATCATCTTGGCGCTCATAGCCTGAGTCATAGTCCCGAGCTTCGTCATAGGCGGTATTGATATACTGGTTAGGGTCATCATCGTCCTCCTCCATGACATCATCACCATTTGCTGTTCCGACGGGGGCGACGTCATCTGGCACTAATGGAGGCTCTCCCTCGCGTCGTCCGCTCTCACCCACCACGACAGGTGCAGGTAATTGGGTAGGTGGGGTGGTGTTCATACCTTGTTGAGGAGTTGTCATTGTTGTGCTACCGGGTGCCTCGATACGAAGAAGAGTCTTTGGCCAAGGCAAGAACCAGCTCTTGCATGCGCCAATCCGTTTAGGGGCCTCGTCGTCATTTACTTGTACCGGAGGAGGCAAATCCTCGAAGCACGCTTTGACACTGGCGACGCAAACTTTGAAGACCCCATGGGGCATCTGTCGGTTGTGTAACATGCGTTCCTTCGGCTTCACGATCGTTGCCTCTCCCACGTCCACCTTCTGGCCTTTGATGTCGTACAGTAGGGTGCACGGGGTTTTGTCGGCCTCCGAAGACATGTCTGCAATGTCAAACATCCGAAAGGCAACTAAAACGGAAGACTATAGATATGTTGGTCAAGAGGGTATCACGCGTAATTACCGTGAGGGCGTCAAGCTCAGCCAAAGACGAAGCCCCGCCGACCAGGCCAGAGATGGAGGACGGGCTGCTATGAACTAGAGCGGGACCTAGTACGGGAGCATGTGCAGTGGCGTTAGCAGGTGCTGGTGGTGCGATGTTCACCGAATTGCTCCCGACGTAGCTGGGAAGGGGAAAGTCCTCTGGCCCTTTATTTGGATTTTCTTCGTCCAATCAAAAAATGCCGGAATAAAGCTGGTAAAGGAAGATGTGAAGTCAGCCGTGATGTTAGCTACCGCTGCACAGACCCTTTGATCGACTATCTGTTCCAACTCTGCTTTGGTCTCAGCTTTGGCCTTATTGACCGCAAGCGCGACCTTCTCGTCGATGTGTTGTTGACTCAGCAATGACCGTCTCTGCCTTCTTTCCCCCGGCTTCTCGTGGTAGCATGTCTGCCACGAGGTGCCATCTCCGACGCCGTGCACACGTCCATACGACGGCGGTTTATCCTCCGACACCTTTTTCATTATGTTGAGGGACCGGTTGAAAGGGGTGTCCAACTTGAGCCTCACCGACGACTGGCTTTCGGCTGCCTTTTCGTGCTGCTCTTTCTGCAAAAGGAACATGGATGGTTTACAAATGTGACAAAACTTGTTGTCGAATTGATTGGAAGCTAATATAAAGTGGTAATATAACAATTACCAGTAGTCCCATGAACTCCCTCATGTTTGGGTCCGTGTAAAAGATTTTCTTGACGGGGTCCCACTTGTACCGGGCCCTGATCCAGTCATGCTCCTGCGGGTCGGTGAACTCCGCCAAGGGGTCCGGGATTCCGTGACTTTCATGTTCGGCGTCCTCCTTGGCCCATACGTGCCTCTTCCCCTCGTAACCATGGCTTCCGAGGCGGTGGGGAGGCGTGTTCCTGGCCTGGAGCGCCTTCATTTTCTCCGACCTTATCTTGACTTCTTCTCTAGCGCAAGTCTCCTTGAATTTTTTGAAGTCCTCTTCCGTTAGTGTCGGATTGTCACCATGAATCTTGGACCATGGTTCATTCTTCGCAATCGCTTTTTTCACCCGTACTTTCCAGGCGGACAAGTCGTTGGTGAACATCGTCATCGCCTTGCTGTTTATCTTTGTCATGGGTTCGTCCTTCCACGGAAGTACGCTTCAGTCTGCCCGGGGAACAAGAACCTATTGTGCAACATCGTTAGGAGCATGTGCTCCATATGTGGTATCTTCTTCAACTTTTCGTCATGTCACGTGCTTAGCGTGTACCCATGGCTCAGTTTTGGCGATGACGTTAACGTTCACGGTAGCGCTATTCGCGTCGGGTATACACATGGTAGTGGAATACTTGTTTTCTCTAACGATGGCCTTAGCCCATCTGACACAGAATATCGTCGCAGCGTGCAATTCAGCAAAGTCAAGCTCCCAGATCTCTTTGACCCTTGCGTAGAATCTTTCAGTTGTGCCGTTGGCGTCGGTCACACATTCGATCATCACCCCTGAGTTCTGGTACTCACTGTCCATGTCCACTAGTAGGAAAGGGCCCATTTGTCCCGGTTCGTAAGGGCCTTTAGTCCCGGTTCTGGAACCGGGACTAAAGGGTCGGGACTAAAGCCCAATACCTTTATTCCCGGTTCGCTTACGAACCGGGACCAAAGGCCGTCCACGTGGCCGCTGCGGCGAGCCCAGGCAGGAGGGCCTTTAGTCCCGGTTGGTAATACCAACCGGGACCAATAAGCATCCATGCGTCAGCAGCTCAGGAGCTAGGGTTTTTTTTGAAAGGGGGGGGGGGTTGGGGGTTTTGGAGGGTTAATTTGGGGGTTTCATATATTGTGTTAGCTAGCTAATAGCTACCTAGAGAGAAGTGACCTCTCTTATCTCCGTGCTTGGTCGACGCTACGTACTATACGTATAGAGAGAACTCGACACGCTATGTAGTAAGCAAGTAAAGGAACCAGTAAGTACATAAGATCGTCATGAACATATACAGAGAGGAGTGATCGACCTCTCTTTCTCCGGAGAGATTGGTCGAACAACAAGTTTCATAATAACAAGTCATACTAGATCATCATCACCATAGTCATCTAACCAACCATACTTAATTGTTCTTAGCACATGATCATGAGTATTAGCTAGGACCTAACTACCCGACCTCTCTTAGGTAAAATAGCATAAAACAAGATAGGTACTGACTCTCCATTATGGAGAATGGAGATTATCCTGTCTCCAATTCTTGCACGTCGCACAATGTTGCTTCCAAGTAGCTCCCTACGATCGACCATACATTTTTTCCAATCTTTGATTGTCATGTCTTCATCGGTTTTAGAAATCCGGTATGGACAACGGTGATGCATATGATGACCTGGTGGCAGTAAGCTCATAACATCAAGGAGACCTTTCGGAAACATCAGATGAGGCACACAATCATTCGGGATTTTCTGTTGAAAAACATAGTAATAACTTCGTAGTTAGCAATGTAGTTTAGTTTTAAAAATAATTTATGCAAAAGATGCACGGATGTCGTAATAGTAAAAAATCTTACCATGCGATCTCCATGGATGTTACCGTAGTTCAACACGTGCACTAGTGGCACGTATTGACCATAATGTGTAGGAGTTTGATAATAGGTATTGTAATTCTGAAGATCATTAATAATGCGATAAGATGATTTTTCTCCTGACAAGTTAATTCTGCGCCATCGGTGTAGTAGGTTCTGTCTACCATCTTCCGTACATTTTTTGAAGAATGAAAATAAGCTGTCAATGGAAATAAGCTGTCAACTATTTTGAAATAAACAATATAAATTACATAATAAATATGTTTAACAAACTCACAAGGAGGCAGAATCGGAATCATAATAAATATGGTTGAGAAACTCACATAATGGTAGAACTGGAGGTGTCTGCACATCGACCCAGATGTCGATATTACCTTCAATTTCATCTTCCGGACGAATATCAAAGGTGATAAGCATATTAGGCTCAAATGCATAAGCCTTGCATATGTTGGAAATATGCCCTAGAGGCAATAATAAATTGGTTATTATTATATTTCCTTGTTCATGATAATCGTTTATTATCCATGCTATAATTGTATTGATTGGAAACTCAAATACATGTGTGGGTACATAGACAACACTGTGTCCCTAGTAAGCCTCTAGTTGACTAGCTTGTTGATCAAAGATGGTTAAGGTTTCCTAGCCATGGACATGAGATGTCATTTGATAACGGGATCACATCATTAGGAGAATGATGTGATGGACAAGACCCAAACTGTAAACGTAGCATTTGATCGTGTCAGTTTATTGCTATTGTTTTCTGCATGTCAAGTATCTGTTCCTTTGACCATGAGATCATGCAACTCACTGACACCGGAGGAATACCTTGTGTGTATCAAACGTCGCAACGTAACTGGGTGACTATAAAGGTGCTCTACAGGTATCTCCGAGGGTGTCTGTTGGGTTGGCATGGATCAAGACTGGGATTTGTTACTCTGTGTGACGGAGAGGTATCTCAGGGCCCACTCGGTAATACAACATCACAATGAGCCTTGCAAGCAATGTGACTAAAGTGTTAGCCACGAGATCTTGTATTACGGAACGAGTAAAGAGACTTGCCGGTAACGAGATTGAACTAGGTATAGTGATACCGACGATCGAATCTCGGGCAAGTAACATACCGAAGAACAAAGGGAACAGCATACGGGATTAACTGAATCCTTGACATAGAGGTTCGACCGATAAAGATCTTCGTAGAATATGTAGGAGCCAATATGGGCATCCAGGTCCCGCTACTGGTTATTGGCCGTAGAGGTGTCTCGGTCATGTCTACATAGTTCTCGAACCCGCAGGGTCTACACACTTAACGTTTGGTGACGATTAGTATAATTGAGTTATTATGTTGGTGACCGAAAGTTGTTCGGAGTCCCGGATAAGATCCCGGACATGACGAGGATCTCCGGAATAGTCCGGAGGTAAAGATTGATATATGTGATAATAGTGTTTTGATCTCTGGAAGGGTTCCGGAGTTCACCGGAAGGGGTTCCGGATGTTTACCGAAGTGTTCGGGTGCAGCAACACTTTATATGGGCCAAAGGGATAAAGCCCACGAGGTATTGGAAAGTGCAAAAGTAGTTTTGCTGCCGCGTAAGCGGTACTACCGCTTGGTGAAGCGGTACTACCGCCCGAGCGGTACTACCGCTTGTGTGAAGCGGTACTACCGCCCAAGCGGTACTACCGCTTGTGTGAAGCGGTACTACCGCTTGTGCGCGGCTGTGCACGGTTCGGCAGGGATCCGAGTTGGACTCTTTCCCTGCGGGCCAAACCGACCTTGTGCGGGCAAAACCGACCCGGAGGAGGCTTTTACTCCAAGTTTAGACCCCAAGGCTCAACATATAAATAGAGGGGCAGGGCTAGCACACGATATACATCAGGATTTCCCAAGCCGTGTGCCGGCAACCCTAGCCCTCTAGTTCCTCCGTCATAATCTCCGTAGCGCTTGGCGAAGCCCTGCAGAGATTGTTCCTCACCACCATCACCACGCCGTCGTGCTGCTGGAACTCAACCACTACTTCACCATCGCTCGCTGGATCGAGGAGGTGAAGGCGTCATCAAGCCGTACGTGTGTTGAACGCGGAGGTGCCGTCCGTTCGGCACTAGATCGGAAGGATCGTGATTGGATCGCGGGACGCTCGGCGATTTGGATCGCGAAGACGTTCGACTACATCAACCGCGTTTATTAACGCTTCCGCTTAGCGATCTACAAGGGTATGTAGATTCACTCTCCCTCTCGTAGATGCTCATCACCATGGATAGATCTTGCGTGTGCGTAGGAAAATTTTTTGTTTCCCATGCAACGTTCTCCAACAGTGGCATCATGAGCCAGGTCTATGCGTAGATGAGATCTCGAGTAGAACACAAACGAGTTGTGGGCGTGGGTGTATACATATTGCTTGCCGTTACTAGTTGATATTTGATTCGGCGGTACTGTGAGATGAAGCGGCCCGGACCGACATTACGCGTACACTTACGCGAGACAGGTTCCTTCAACTAACATGTAACTTCGTTGCATAAAGATGGCTAGCGGGTGTCTGTCTCTCTCACTTTAGTTGAATCGATTTCAATGAAGAGGGTTCTTTTAGAAGATCAAAAAGCAATCACTACACCACGTTGTGGTTATGCGTAGGTAAGAACGGTTCTTGCAAACCCGTAGCAGCCACGTAAAATTTGCAACAACAATTAGAGGACGTCTAACTTGTTTTTGCAGGGTATGTTGTGATGTGATATGGCCAATTACATGATGAGATATATGTGATGTATGAGATGATCATGTTTTGTATAGAATATCACGACTTGCATGTCGATGAGTACGGCAACTGGCAGGAGCCATAGAGTTGTCTTTAATTATTGTATGACCTGCGTGTCAATCATTAAGCGCTATGTAATGCTTTACTTTATCGCTAAACGTTAGCTATAGTCGTGGAAGCAACAGTCAGCGCGACAACCTTATGGCGACACGTTGATGGAGATCAAGATGATGGAGATCATGGTGTCATGCCGGTGACGATGGAGATCATGCCGGTGCTTTGGAGATGGAGATCAAAAGCACAAGTTCATGGCCATATCATGTCACTTATGATTTGCATGTGATGTTAATCCTTTTATGCATCTTATTTTGCTTAGGACGACGGTAGCATTATAAGGTGATCCCTCACTTAAATTTCAAGATAAATTGTGTTCTCCCCAAGTGTGCACCGTTGCGAAAGTTCGTCGTTTCGAGACACGCCGTGATGATCGGGTGTGATAGACTCTACGTTCGCATACAACGGGTGTAAGCCATGTTACACGTGCGGAACACTCGGGTTAAACTTGACGAGCCTAGCATGTACAGACATGGCCTCGGAACACAAGAGACCGAAAGGTCGAACATGAGTCATATAGTAGATATGATCAACATGAAGATGTTCACCATTGAAACCACCTCAACTCACGTGATGATCGGACTTGAGTTGGTGGATTTGGATCATGTTACACTCGAATGATCGGAGGGATGTCAATTTGAGTGGGAGTTTTTTTTTTAAATATGATTAACTAAACTCATTATCTAAGAACAATAGTCTAAGTTGTCTTTGCTATATTTATGTTGTAGATCATGGCTCGCGCAGTAGCACCCCTGAATTTTAATGCGTTCCTAGAGAAAGCTAAGTTGAAAGATGATGGCAGTAACTTTGTGGACTGGGCCCGTAATCTAAGGATTATCCTTACGGCTTCCCAGAAGGCTTATGTCCTTGATGCACCGCTTGGTGATCCACCCGCTCCA
The DNA here is from genome assembly GCA_039707655.1 of Elymus sibiricus. Taxonomy (NCBI): domain Eukaryota; kingdom Viridiplantae; phylum Streptophyta; class Magnoliopsida; order Poales; family Poaceae; genus Elymus; species Elymus sibiricus. The sequence continues at coordinate 44,336,829 of CM077675.1, read as the reverse complement.
GTTGAGTCTCTAGACGTTGTGAACGCCTGGCAGGCTCGTTCTGATGATTACTCAATAGTTCAATGTGCAATGTTGTATGGCTTAGAACCGGGACTTCAAAGACGTTTTGAACGTCATGGAGCATATGAGATGTTCCAGGAGTTGAAGTTTATCTTTCAGAAGAATGCCCGGATCGAGAGATATGAGATCTCCGATAAATTCTATGCTTGCAAGATGGAGGAGAACGGGTCTATCAGTGATCACGTGCTCAGAATGTCTGGGTACTCCACCCGTCTGGCTGAGTTAGGGATGCCCCTTCCGCCAGAGGCTATCACTGACAGAGTTCTTCAATCATTGCCACCTAGCTACAAGAGCTTCGTGTTGAACTATAACATGCACGGGATGAACAAGTCAGTCGCCGAGCTGTTTGCGATGCTGAAAGCCGCTGAGTCTGAAATTCAGAAGGAGCATCAAGTGTTGATGGTCAATAAAACCACTAGTTTCAAGAAAAATGGCAAGGGTAAGAAGGGTAACTCCAAGCAGAGTGGCAAAGCAGTTGCTCCTCTCGTGAAGAAACCCAAGGCTGGACCCAAACCAGAAACTGTGTGTTTTCATTGCAAGGGAACTGGACACTGGAAGCGGAATTGCCCCAAGTATTTGGCTGACAAGAAGGCGGCCAACAACAAACAAGGTATATATGATATACATGTTATTGATGTGTACCTTACCAACTCTCGTTGTAGTGCCTGGGTATTTGATACCGGTGCGGTTGCTCATATTTGCAACTCAAAACAGGAACTGCGGAATAGACGGAGGCTGGCAAAGGACGAAGTGACGATGCGCGTGGGAAATGGTTCCAAGGTTGATGTGATCGCCGTCGGCACGCTCGCTCTTCGATTACCGTCGGGATTAGTGATGAACCTAAATAAGTGTTATTTGGTGCCTGCGTTAAGCATGAACATTATATCTGGATCTTGTTTATTGCGAGACGGTTACTCATTTAAATCAGAGAATAATGGTTGTTCTATTTATATGAGTAATATCTTTTATGGTCATGCACCCAATGTGAGGGGTTTATTGGCCGTAGAGGTGTCTCGGTCATGTCTACATAGTTCTCGAACCCGCAGGGTCTACACACTTAACGTTTGGTGACGATTAGTATAATTGAGTTATTATGTTGGTGACCGAAAGTTGTTCGGAGTCCCGGATAAGATCCCGGACATGACGAGGATCTCCGGAATAGTCCGGAGGTAAAGATTGATATATGTGATAATAGTGTTTTGATCTCTGGAAGGGTTCCGGAGTTCACCGGAAGGGGTTCCGGATGTTTACCGAAGTGTTCGGGTGCAGCAACACTTTATATGGGCCAAAGGGATAAAGCCCACGAGGTATTGGAAAGTGCAAAAGTAGTTTTGCTGCCGCGTAAGCGGTACTACCGCTTGGTGAAGCGGTACTACCGCCCGAGCGGTACTACCGCTTGTGTGAAGCGGTACTACCGCCCAAGCGGTACTACCGCTTGTGTGAAGCGGTACTACCGCTTGTGCGCGGCTGTGCACGGTTCGGCAGGGATCCGAGTTGGACTCTTTCCCTGCGGGCCAAACCGACCTTGTGCGGGCAAAACCGACCCGGAGGAGGCTTTTACTCCAAGTTTAGACCCCAAGGCTCAACATATAAATAGAGGGGCAGGGCTAGCACACGATATACATCAGGATTTCCCAAGCCGTGTGCCGGCAACCCTAGCCCTCTAGTTCCTCCGTCATAATCTCCGTAGCGCTTGGCGAAGCCCTGCAGAGATTGTTCCTCACCACCATCACCACGCCGTCGTGCTGCTGGAACTCAACCACTACTTCACCATCGCTCGCTGGATCGAGGAGGTGAAGGCGTCATCAAGCCGTACGTGTGTTGAACGCGGAGGTGCCGTCCGTTCGGCACTAGATCGGAAGGATCGTGATTGGATCGCGGGACGCTCGGCGATTTGGATCGCGAAGACGTTCGACTACATCAACCGCGTTTATTAACGCTTCCGCTTAGCGATCTACAAGGGTATGTAGATTCACTCTCCCTCTCGTAGATGCTCATCACCATGGATAGATCTTGCGTGTGCGTAGGAAAATTTTTTGTTTCCCATGCAACGTTCTCCAACAGTGGCATCATGAGCCAGGTCTATGCGTAGATGAGATCTCGAGTAGAACACAAACGAGTTGTGGGCGTGGGTGTATACATATTGCTTGCCGTTACTAGTTGATATTTGATTCGGCGGTACTGTGAGATGAAGCGGCCCGGACCGACATTACGCGTACACTTACGCGAGACAGGTTCCTTCAACTAACATGTAACTTCGTTGCATAAAGATGGCTAGCGGGTGTCTGTCTCTCTCACTTTAGTTGAATCGATTTCAATGAAGAGGGTTCTTTTAGAAGATCAAAAAGCAATCACTACACCACGTTGTGGTTATGCGTAGGTAAGAACGGTTCTTGCAAACCCGTAGCAGCCACGTAAAATTTGCAACAACAATTAGAGGACGTCTAACTTGTTTTTGCAGGGTATGTTGTGATGTGATATGGCCAATTACATGATGAGATATATGTGATGTATGAGATGATCATGTTTTGTATAGAATATCACGACTTGCATGTCGATGAGTACGGCAACTGGCAGGAGCCATAGAGTTGTCTTTAATTATTGTATGACCTGCGTGTCAATCATTAAGCGCTATGTAATGCTTTACTTTATCGCTAAACGTTAGCTATAGTCGTGGAAGCAACAGTCAGCGCGACAACCTTATGGCGACACGTTGATGGAGATCAAGATGATGGAGATCATGGTGTCATGCCGGTGACGATGGAGATCATGCCGGTGCTTTGGAGATGGAGATCAAAAGCACAAGTTCATGGCCATATCATGTCACTTATGATTTGCATGTGATGTTAATCCTTTTATGCATCTTATTTTGCTTAGGACGACGGTAGCATTATAAGGTGATCCCTCACTTAAATTTCAAGATAAATTGTGTTCTCCCCAAGTGTGCACCGTTGCGCAAGTTCGTCGTTTCGAGACACGCCGTGATGATCGGGTGTGATAGACTCTACGTTCGCATACAACGGGTGTAAGCCATGTTACACGTGCGGAACACTCGGGTTAAACTTGACGAGCCTAGCATGTACAGACATGGCCTCGGAACACAAGAGACCGAAAGGTCGAACATGAGTCATATAGTAGATATGATCAACATGAAGATGTTCACCATTGAAACCACCTCAACTCACGTGATGATCGGACTTGAGTTGGTGGATTTGGATCATGTTACACTCGAATGATCGGAGGGATGTCAATTTGAGTGGGAGTTTTTTTTTTAAATATGATTAACTAAACTCATTATCTAAGAACAATAGTCTAAGTTGTCTTTGCTATATTTATGTTGTAGATCATGGCTCGCGCAGTAGCACCCCTGAATTTTAATGCGTTCCTAGAGAAAGCTAAGTTGAAAGATGATGGCAGTAACTTTGTGGACTGGGCCCGTAATCTAAGGATTATCCTTACGGCTTCCCAGAAGGCTTATGTCCTTGATGCACCGCTTGGTGATCCACCCGCTCCAGTTGAGTCTCTAGACGTTGTGAACGCCTGGCAGGCTCGTTCTGATGATTACTCAATAGTTCAATGTGCAATGTTGTATGGCTTAGAACCGGGACTTCAAAGACATTTTGAACGTCATGGAGCATATGAGATGTTCCAGGAGTTGAAGTTTATCTTTCAGAAGAATGCCCGGATCGAGAGATATGAGATCTCCGATAAATTCTATGCTTGCAAGATGGAGGAGAACGGGTCTATCAGTGATCACGTGCTCAGAATGTCTGGGTACTCCACCCGTCTGGCTGAGTTAGGGATGCCCCTTCCGCCAGAGGCTATCACTGACAGAGTTCTTCAATCATTGCCACCTAGCTACAAGAGCTTCGTGTTGAACTATAACATGCACGGGATGAACAAGTCAGTCGCCGAGCTGTTTGCGATGCTGAAAGCCGCTGAGTCTGAAATTCAGAAGGAGCATCAAGTGTTGATGGTCAATAAAACCACTAGTTTCAAGAAAAATGGCAAGGGTAAGAAGGGTAACTCCAAGCAGAGTGGCAAAGCAGTTGCTCCTCTCGTGAAGAAACCCAAGGCTGGACCCAAACCAGAAACTGTGTGTTTTCATTGCAAGGGAACTGGACACTGGAAGCGGAATTGCCCCAAGTATTTGGCTGACAAGAAGGCGGCCAACAACAAACAAGGTATATATGATATACATGTTATTGATGTGTACCTTACCAACTCTCGTTGTAGTGCCTGGGTATTTGATACCGGTGCGGTTGCTCATATTTGCAACTCAAAACAGGAACTGCGGAATAGACGGAGGCTGGCAAAGGACGAAGTGACGATGCGCGTGGGAAATGGTTCCAAGGTTGATGTGATCGCCGTCGGCACGCTCGCTCTTCGATTACCGTCGGGATTAGTGATGAACCTAAATAAGTGTTATTTGGTGCCTGCGTTAAGCATGAACATTATATCTGGATCTTGTTTATTGCGAGACGGTTACTCATTTAAATCAGAGAATAATGGTTGTTCTATTTATATGAGTAATATCTTTTATGGTCATGCACCCAATGTGAGGGGTTTATTCTTGTTGAATCTCGATAGTAATGATACACATGTTCATAACATTGATGCCAAAAGATATAGAATTGATAATGATAATACCACTTTCTTGTGGCACTGCCGTTTAGGTCATATTGGCGTAAAACGCATGAAGAAGCTCCATGCTGATGGACTTTTGGAGTCACTTGATTTTGAATCACTTGACACATGTGAGCCATGCCTCATGGGCAAGATGACTAAAACGCCGTTCTCTGGAACAATGGAACGGGCAAGTGACTTATTGGAAATCATACATACTGATGTGTGCGGTCCGATGAGTATTGAGGCGCGCGGTGGTTATCGTTACTTTCTCACCTTCACTGATGACTTAAGTAGATATGGGTATATTTACTTAATGAAACACAAGTCTGAAACATTTGAAAAGTTCAAACAATTTCAGAGTGAAGTTGAGAATCATCGTAACAAGAAGATTAAATTCCTACGATCTGATCGAGGAGGAGAATATCTGAGTTATGAGTTTGGCAGTCACTTAAAACAGTGTGGAATTGTTTCACAATTGACACCGCCTGGAACACCACAGCGTAATGGTGTGTCCGAACGTCGTAATCGAACTTTATTGGATATGGTGCGATCTATGATGTCTCTTGCCGATTTGCCACTATCGTTTTGGGGTTATGCATTAGAGACAGCTGCATTCGCTTTAAATAGGGCACCATCGAAATCCGTTGAGACAACGCCATATGAACTTTGGTTTGACAAGAAGCCAAAGCTGTCGTTTCTTAAAGTTTGGGGATGTGATGCTTATGTCAAAAAGCTTCAGCCTGAAAAGCTGGAACCCAAAGCGGAGAAATGCGTCTTCATAGGATACCCAAAAGAGACAGTTGGGTATACCTTCTACCTCAGATCCGAGGGCAAAGTGTTTGTCGCTAAAAACGGAACATTTCTTGAGAAAGAGTTTCTCTCGAAAGAATTGAGTGGGAGGAAGATAGAACTTGATGAGGTTGTTGAACCTTTACTTCAACCTGAGAGTAGCGCAGCGCAGAAAATTGTTTCTGTGGAGCCTACATTAGCTGAAGAGGAAGTTAATGATGATGATCATGAAGCTTTGGATCAAGTTGCTATCGAACCTCGTAGGTCGACAAGGACGCGTACTGCTCCTGAGTGGTACGGCAACCCTGTCTTAGAGGTCATGTTGTTAAACAACGATGAACCTACGAGCTATGGAGAAGCGATGATGGGCCCGGATTCCGAGAAGTGGTTAGAGGCCATGAAATCCGAGATGGGATCCATGTATGAAAACAAAGTATGGACTTTGGAAGTATTACCTGAAGGGCGTAAGGCCATTCAGAACAAATGGATCTTTAAGAGGAAGACGGACGCGGACGGTAATGTCACCGTCTATAAAGCTCGACTTGTGGCAAAGGGTTTTTCACAAGTTCAAGGAGTTGACTACGATGAGACCTTCTCACCCGTAGCGATGCTTAAGTCCGTCAGAATCATGTTAGCAATAGCTGCCTTTTTCGATTATGAAATTTGGCAGATGGATGTCAAAACAGCGTTCCTTAACGGTTTCCTTAAGGAAGAGTTGTATATGATGCAACCAGAAGGTTTTGTCGATCCAGAGAATGCTGACAAAGTTTGCAAACTCCAGCGATCCATTTATGGACTGGTGCAAGCATCTCGGAGTTGGAATCTTCGTTTTGATGAGGTGATCAAAGCGTTCGAGTTTATACAAGTTTACGGAGAAGCTTGTATTTACAAGAAAGTGAGTGGGAGCTCTATAGCGTTTCTAATATTATATGTGGATGACATATTGCTGATTGGAAACAATATAGAAATGCTGGAAAGCGTAAAGGAATATTTGAACAAGAGTTTTTTAATGAAGGACCTAGGAGAAGCTGCTTTCATATTAGGCATCAAGATCTATAGAGATAGATCAAGACGCTTAATAGGACTTTCACAAAGCACATACCTTGATAAGATTTTGAAGAAGTTCAAAATGGATCAGTCCAAGAAGGGGTTCTTGCCTGTTTTGCAAGGTGTGAAGTTGAGTAAGACTCAATGCCCAGTGACTGCAGAAGATAGAGAAAAGATGAGTGTCATCCCCTATGCTTCGGCCATAGGCTCTATCATGTATGCAATGCTGTGCACAAGACCCGATGTCAGCCTTGCCATAAGTATGGTCGGAAGGTTTCAAAGTGATCCAGGAATGGAACACTGGACGGCGGTCAAGAATATCCTGAAGTACCTGAAAAGGACTAAGGACATGTTTCTCGTTTATGGAGGTGATCAAGAGCTCGTCGTAAAGGGTTACGTCGATGCAAGCTTTGACACTGATCCGGATGACTCTAAGTCGCAAACCGGATACGTATTTATTCTTAATGGGGGTGCGGTTAGCTGGTGCAGTTCCAAGCAAAGCGTGGTAGCTGATTCTACATGCGAAGCGGAGTACCTCGCTGCCTCGGAGGCGGCGAAGGAAGGTGTCTGGATGAAGGAGTTCATGACAGATCTTGGAGTAGTGCCTAGTACGCTTAACCCAATGACTCTGTTTTGTGATAATACTGGTGCCATTGCTCTAGCCAAGGAACCAAGATTTCACAAGAGGACCAGACACATAAAGCGACGTTTCAATTCCATCCGCGATTACATCAAGGAGGACGACATAAATATTTGCAAAGTACACACGGATCTAAATGTTGCAGATCCGATGACTAAACCTCTTCCAAGGGCTAAACATGAACAACACCAGAACTGCATGGGTGTTCGATTCATTACAATGTAAATCACATAGTGATGTGAACTAGATTATTGACTCTAGTGCAAGTGGGAGACTGTTGGAAATATGCCCTAGAGGCAATAATAAATTGGTTATTATTATATTTCCTTGTTCATGATAATCGTTTATTATCCATGCTATAATTGTATTGATTGGAAACTCAAATACATGTGTGGGTACATAGACAACACTGTGTCCCTAGTAAGCCTCTAGTTGACTAGCTTGTTGATCAAAGATGGTTAAGGTTTCCTAGCCATGGACATGAGATGTCATTTGATAACGGGATCACATCATTAGGAGAATGATGTGATGGACAAGACCCAAACTGTAAACGTAGCATTTGATCGTGTCAGTTTATTGCTATTGTTTTCTGCATGTCAAGTATCTGTTCCTTTGACCATGAGATCATGCAACTCACTGACACCGGAGGAATACCTTGTGTGTATCAAACGTCGCAACGTAACTGGGTGACTATAAAGGTGCTCTACAGGTATCTCCGAGGGTGTCTGTTGGGTTGGCATGGATCAAGACTGGGATTTGTTACTCTGTGTGACGGAGAGGTATCTCAGGGCCCACTCGGTAATACAACATCACAATGAGCCTTGCAAGCAATGTGACTAAAGTGTTAGCCACGAGATCTTGTATTACGGAACGAGTAAAGAGACTTGCCGGTAACGAGATTGAACTAGGTATAGTGATACCGACGATCGAATCTCGGGCAAGTAACATACCGAAGAACAAAGGGAACAGCATACGGGATTAACTGAATCCTTGACATAGAGGTTCGACCGATAAAGATCTTCGTAGAATATGTAGGAGCCAATATGGGCATCCAGGTCCCGCTACTGGTTATTGGCCGTAGAGGTGTCTCGGTCATGTCTACATAGTTCTCGAACCCGCAGGGTCTACACACTTAACGTTTGGTGACGATTAGTATAATTGAGTTATTATGTTGGTGACCGAAAGTTGTTCGGAGTCCCGGATAAGATCCCGGACATGACGAGGATCTCCGGAATAGTCCGGAGGTAAAGATTGATATATGTGATAATAGTGTTTTGATCTCTGGAAGGGTTCCGGAGTTCACCGGAAGGGGTTCCGGATGTTTACCGAAGTGTTCGGGTGCAGCAACACTTTATATGGGCCAAAGGGATAAAGCCCACGAGGTATTGGAAAGTGCAAAAGTAGTTTTGCTGCCGCGTAAGCGGTACTACCGCTTGGTGAAGCGGTACTACCGCCCGAGCGGTACTACCGCTTGTGTGAAGCGGTACTACCGCCCAAGCGGTACTACCGCTTGTGTGAAGCGGTACTACCGCTTGTGCGCGGCTGTGCACGGTTCGGCAGGGATCCGAGTTGGACTCTTTCCCTGCGGGCCAAACCGACCTTGTGCGGGCAAAACCGACCCGGAGGAGGCTTTTACTCCAAGTTTAGACCCCAAGGCTCAACATATAAATAGAGGGGCAGGGCTAGCACACGATATACATCAGGATTTCCCAAGCCGTGTGCCGGCAACCCTAGCCCTCTAGTTCCTCCGTCATAATCTCCGTAGCGCTTGGCGAAGCCCTGCAGAGATTGTTCCTCACCACCATCACCACGCCGTCGTGCTGCTGGAACTCAACCACTACTTCACCATCGCTCGCTGGATCGAGGAGGTGAAGGCGTCATCAAGCCGTACGTGTGTTGAACGCGGAGGTGCCGTCCGTTCGGCACTAGATCGGAAGGATCGTGATTGGATCGCGGGACGCTCGGCGATTTGGATCGCGAAGACGTTCGACTACATCAACCGCGTTTATTAACGCTTCCGCTTAGCGATCTACAAGGGTATGTAGATTCACTCTCCCTCTCGTAGATGCTCATCACCATGGATAGATCTTGCGTGTGCGTAGGAAAATTTTTTGTTTCCCATGCAACGTTCCCCAACAGCATAGTGCTTGCCAACTTTTGCATTCAAAAAAGGAGTAGGTGTCTGCATTGTACAATTTTACGGCAAAAGTATAACCATGCTCGGTCCTCAAGTGAACTATCTTTACCTCCATAGTTTCTTTAGTATTGAAACCAATCTTATCCAAGACATATCTTCTTGCATGGCAGGGGATACGCTAGTAGAATAGTAAAAAATTAAAATTATAAGTTGAAGCAAAAGAAGCAGAAGTCATGCTTAATTACGAAAAAAGACTTGTCGTTGTGAATTACTGTATCCACTTCGAAGTTCTCATCCAGCACGATGCTGAAGCGCCTACCATCAACTAGGTGAGTCGTGTCGCACAGACCGCGCTCGTCTTCGCAGTATTCGCACATACCGAATTCCCTTTCGCTATCGTCGTCAGACATTTCCTATGTTCATAGTTGAAACATTTAAAATCGATCGAAGGCAACTACCAGGAAACTGATCAACACACAGATCACTATTACTCAAAATATGCAACGGGTTGACTTTAGGTCTGCCGAGTCTTTGCTTCCTAAACTCTCATCTCACGTATATGGTGGGCACTCCCTCTGATATTGCGACCGTCGGTGATGGTGGCTCCTCCATTCGTCCCCGAGTGCATTACACCAAAATGTCTAGCACACGGGAACGAAGGAGAAGCGACCCCCACGACAACAGTCGGGATTCTTCCTCTCTCATATTTCGACCGTCGGTGATGGTCGCTACTCCTTCTTTCCCTAGTGCATTACAAATATCTAGCACAAGGAAAAGAAGGAGAAACGACCCCCACGACAACAGTCAGGATTCTTCCTCTCTCATATATATATATATGGTGGACACTCTCCCTCACTAAAAGACACACAAGGAGCCGAAACAGACCTGAAGTCAACCCGTTCCATATATCGAGCAATAACATAGAAAAAATTCCCTATGTTTTGCCGCAATGACTGGCAAAACACAAGCACTCGATATTAACTAATACATCATCCCGAACAATCCAGTTAATGCATCATCAAATATTAACTAATACATCTCGAATATTATCATATAAGATCACAAATACAGATCGAATATCCTAGAATCCAAAGTGGAGGACGGTGAACTAGGTTCACTAGCGGTCTCTGAGTCGCCGGCGGTGGACACCCAAAGATAAGGAACCATCACGGGATCATAACTCGGGTGAGATCCCTGATGAATCTGCCAGGTATTGTCGAACCGGGCGTCCAACGCCGCCATGTAGCGACGGACGTGCTCGTCCTCCTCCCTGACACGGCGACGTACCACCTCCGCGGGGGCCCGCTCCCTCCGCACCGAAAGTGGCCCGCGTGACCGCCACCACAGAAGCTCCGGGTCGACGACGAGACCTGGATTCCTCACCAACCTCCGAGCCTGGGAAGGTTGCACCTCCCAGTGCCAGCCCGGCGGAGCCCAGTCCCGGACATGGCGCCTATCAAGCAGGCTCTCGCGGACCACTCGACGACGAGGATGAGGGCCGGGCATCGTCGACGTCGAGACAAATTCCTATGAGAACGTTTTCTTATCGTTAAATCACTAATTGTTCATAAAACCAATTTTTTTTCTGTAATCTAACATACACATACTAATTTTTTCCTAAGACTCCTAATAATTTTAACTTAGAGTTACATGCATCCATATAGTTACATCCATCCATTCATCCATCAATACATACACATACATATATACATGGACATATACACACATATACATGAACATATACACATATACATGAAAAAACATGGCGGCGGGCGACGGGGCGCGGGCGGGCGGTGGGCGGCGGGCGACGGCTCGCAGAGCGCGGCGGACGGCGGGCGACGGCGTCGGGGCGCGGGGGGGGGGGGGGGAGGAGGAGAGGAGGGGAACGGCGCGGCGGGCGACGGCGTCGGGGGCGCGGGGGGGGGGAGGAGGAGAGGAGGGGAACGGTGCGGCGGGCGACGGCGTCGGGGCGCGGGGGGGGGGGGGGGGAGGATGAGAGGAGGGGAACGGCGATGCGGCTCACAGTGGGTGCGGGGACGGCGTCGGGGGCAGCTCGGCGACGGCGACGACGGCAAGGTCGAGCAGCCTGACGGCGTCGGGGCAGGGCTCGGCGGCGACGGCAACGAGGAGCAGGGCGTCGGGCGGAGAAAAGAACACGATTTGGAGAAACTGCCAAGTGCGTGGCTTATATACACACACCTTTAGTCCCGGTTGGTGGCATTAACCGGGACCAATGCCCACCTTTGGTCCCGGTTGGTGCCACCAATCGGGACCAAAGGTCTCTTTTCGTCAGCCCAAACGGCGGGAAACAGGGACCTTTGGTCCCGGTTGGTGCCACAAACCGGGACCAAAGGTCTCTTTTCGTCAGCCCAAAGGGCGGGAAACAGGGACCATTGGTCCCGGTTGGTGGCACCAACCAGGACCAAAGGTGGGCATTGGTCCCGGTTGGTGCCACCAACCGGGACCAAAGGGTGGTGCTGCCCGGGGCCAAATGTTTAGTCCCACCTCGCTAGTTGAGAGGGCTCGAGAGTTGTTTATAAGCGATGCTGTGCACAACCTCTCGAGCTCCTCTCAACAGCAGGCTTACGGGCCTAATTGCACACACCTGCCTGTGGGCCTTCTATGCCGGCAGTGGGCCCGAAGTAGGTGCATTTTTTTTAATTTTTTTCTACTTTTTTTGTTTTCTTTTTTGCTTTATTTATTTTCTTTTGTTTCTACTTACAGTTTTTCAGTGATTCTTTTTGCTTTTAGGTCACAAAAATTATAAAGTTTCTGTTAGTGCCATTAGTTTCCAAATTTGAATAGTTTAAATTTGAATTCTTTTAAATTGGTGTGAATAACTAGTTTGTGAATAACTTTACTAAAAAATAGATTTTTGAGTGATTCTTTTTCCTGCTATTTAATGTTATTGTGTTTTATCATTATATTCAATTTGGTAAGTTTTAGGTTATTTTAAATGTCTGTTTCAATCAAAAACAGATTTGTTTATTTTAGTTTGCTATTAAAGTTTCTAACAAAAAAATTCTTTATGAAAATTATTTTTGCTATTAATGTTTTGAACAAAAAATACTTTGATAATTTTAGTTGCATATTTTTTATATAATTATAGTTTCAACCCTTTCTGACTTCATTTGGTATTTTTCATGCATTTAATGATTTTTTTGAGCTAAATGACCCAGAGATTGAAAAGCAGTACAAATGAACTCTGAAAGGGTTGAACGTTGGCATGGTATCAACCTTTCACCCACATAGCATGTGCTAAAAAGTTGAGTGGGTTACGGCAAAAACTGGATGCACTTCGTGTACAAAACAGACAGTCCCTTTCGAAGTATCGGCGTTTCGGACGGAAACTCATCGGTTACAAAAGGCATTTCATTTTCTTGAACTTGTTTGAACTCCAGGCTTTTCGTGTGTTCAAAATGCACCATTCGAAGCCACATCATCAATTTTCAACCCTTTCTGATTTAATTTGGTATTTTTCATGCATTTAATGATTTTTTTGAGCTAAATGACCCTGAAATTGTAAAGCACTACAAATGAACTCTGAAAGGGTTGAAAGTTGGCATGGTATCAACCTTTCACCCACATAGCATGTGCTAAAAAGTTGAGTGGGTTACGGCAAAAACTGGATGCACTTCGTGTACAAAACGGACAGTCCCTTTCGAAGTATCGGGGTTTCGGACGGAAACTCATCGGTTACAAAAGGCATTTCATTTTCTTGAACTTATTTGAACTCCATCCTTTTTGTGTGTTCAAAATGCACCATTCGAAGCCACATCATCAATTTTCAACCCTTTCTGACTTCATTTTGGTATTTTTCATGCACTTACTGATTTTTTTGAGCTAAATGACCCTGAAATTGAAAAGCACTACAAATGAACTCTGAAAAGGTTGAAAGTTGGCATGGTGTGCGTGCTTGCCAACAATGACAACCCACTTTTTTGTTGCATTTTGTTCTCAGCCACAATCGGAATTTAAGAAAAAACTGAATTGAAAAGCACTACAAATATATAATAGCTAGAGAGATATGTAATATATATAATAGTTCAGATATCCATTACAGAAAGTACTCGTCCAAGCGAACACTACTAGCTTGTCTGAATTAGAAGAATATTCCAATGGTGGTGGTGGTGCGAGGTGACGCTGCCCATAGTTCACGGTTCGAATCTTGCGGTACAACTCATATGCAACGTATGCATCTTTTGCTGCATACTCAATGTTGATAGGCTGAAGTGGGGTCCTCTCCCACTCTTTGTGCTGCGCCCGGGGGAATTTGGTCTTCATATCTCCGTAATAGTCGTCGATCAAGGCGACTGCCATAGAAGCCATCGAAGTCCTCTCATACCGAAGCCTGAATATGTCTTGGATATCAATAAGGCAGCCAGCTGGTATCTCAATACCGAAGCTGCACCTCATCTTCAGCTTGTCATTTCTTACATCAACGCTACCAAAATGTATGCCGCTGTGTAGGAAGTTCATGAGTGCTGGGCAGTGCTTGTCACTACTGCAACATCAACAAATTAAAATGGAACAAATGTTAAATACTGCTGCAACAAGTATATTTCGGCAGAATTATAATATGCAACTATATAAAGGAAAATTATTTCGCTGCAACAAAAGAGGAAGACGCAGAGTTTTTGCTCGCCGGGCTCATTTGAGCCCGGTGAACAGTAATATCATAAAAAAATTGAAAATTATTTCACTACAACTTAAGAGAAATTGATCTTTGCCATAGGATTCAAAATAGAACATATATATTGCTATATCCTATATATATGCAATTTTCATATCCTATGAATTGATGAAGAAACCCTAAATTAACTATATGACATATATGTTCTCCCACGTTTTGCAACAAGGAAAATTGTTTCACTACAAACTTAAAAGAAATATTGATCTTTCCCATAGGATTCAAAATGGAACATATTTCTATCCTATGCAATTTTCATAATAATCTATAAATTATTAATTGATCAAAGAAAACCCTCAAAACTCACCTTGCCCATTGGAAGATCATGACATGTTTCTTGAAACATAGCTGGATGACGGCAACATCTTCTTGCTTGGCCGTGTACTCGAGATCAAGCCCTATGAACTTGTCTTTCTCATCCACCACTTGAAGCCATTTCTGCAAAAGGGAAAGAAAATGCGGCACCATGGCGCTGTCGTTTGTGTAGACGACATCGAGATTGGTACTGCCATGTGCGAGCACCTTCCCGTAGCGAGTGATTGGATTCATGGTAGAAGATATGGGGGAAGAAGAGAGGAGAAGATGAGAAATGGGCGAAGTTACTGTAGCCCTCGCCGAGGAACAGTTCCTTTATCCTCCTGTTTCTCGGAGCGCGAAACGTCGTGGGATGCGAGACGTTCGAACCTTTAGTCCCGGTTTGAACCACCAACCGGGACTAAAGGGGCGCGCACCAGGCGAACGGTTACACATTTGGTCCCGGTTCCTTCCACGAACCGGGACCAATGGTTGTGGGCCAGGAGCGAGGCGCATTGGTCCCGGTTCGTGTCTGGAACCGGGACCAAAGGTTCCAGACGAACCGGGACCAATGCCCCACGTGGCCCGCCCAGCCGTCTGGCCTCACGAACCGGGACTGTTGCACCCATTAGTCCCGGTTCGTGACTGAACCGGGACTAATGGGCTGGCCCGGCCTGGACCAATGCCCTGTTATGTACTAGTGGTCTTTGGCCTCCGTGTAGAACATGTACCCATTGATATCGTATGCCTGATAGGACGCGAGTTTGGACGTGGGGCTATGTGCTAAGGCGTGTATGAGCAATCCGTCCGAACTGCCCTCTTCAGGGGGATTAGCAAGAATATGCTCTTTGAACCAATGCAAGAAAGTGGCATTGTGCTCTACAGCAACTTCGTCGTCCGTCTTGTGCATCCCCTGATCACGGTACTTCTTTGCGATGGTTTCTTTGTGCAGTGTCACATAATCATCTACCACATCTAGGTGTGGTAGCACTACTAAGTTAGCCCTGTCAAAGTCGCCCCATCGATCTGAGTAGTCCACGTGCAATTCCCTCCGGCCGTTGTTGTGACCTTCTCCTCCGAGCCTCCCACGGTGCTTATTGACGGGCAAACCAACAACAGGGTCTCCGCCGCCTATATAATTTTCGCAAAAGGAGATGCACTCTTGGGTCAGATAATCCTGGATGATGCTCCCATCAGGACGGGACATGTTACGAATGAATCATTTGATGACCCCATTCATCCTCTCGAACGGCATCATGCTATGAAGGAATGTCGGCCCGAGGTCGATGATGTCGTCCACGATGTGGACACACAGATGCACCATGACGTCAAAGAACGCGGGCGGGAAGTAGATCTCAAGCTCACATAGTATGACAACGATCTCTTCCTGTAGCCTTCGGAGCTGCTTCACACTGATGGACTTTCGAGAGATAACGTTGAAGAAGTTGCAGAGACCAGTAAGCATGTCACGGACGTGCTTCTCCATTATCCCTCTAATGGCAACCGGGAGTATTTGCATCATCATCACGTGACAGTCTTGAGACTTCGTCCCGCTGAACCTTTTCTTCTTGGTGTCTAGAAATCTGCTTATCTTCCCACAGTAACCGAAACTGACTTTGATTCCCGTAAGGCACTTGATGAATTGATCGATCTCCTTCGGACTTAAGGTGAAGCAAGAAGGGGGGCAATAATTCTCCTCCTACTTCTTGACTTTTCTTCCCCTTGGCCCCGCCTCCGCCTCCATCTCCGTCTCCTCCGTCAACTTTTTACGGGGCATGTGGAGATCTCTCCTGATCTCCAAATCTTCCAAGTCTTTCCTTGCCTTCGGCCCATCCTTGGTCTTGTCCGGCATCAGTCCGCCAAGCAAGCTCTCGAGGATATTCTTTGTGATATGCATTTGATCAAGGCAATGAGGCGTGTCGTCATTGTGCCAGTACTCCAAGTCCCCGAAAACAGACCCCGTTTTCCATACCTTCAGCAGCGGCTCCGGTGCCTTTTCCATCTTTCCTGGTGCCGGGCACTATTCCCAGTTATTCAACAGCTCGTTGATTTCGGCACCGCTCCTCTTATGTGGAGGTCCTCGATGCTCAGCCAAACCATTGAATAGATCTCCACGTGTTCTCCATGGATCATCCTTCTCGAGCCATCTACGATGCCCCATGTACACGATTTTCTCTGACCTACCATCTTTCGTTGACGTAAGCTGCTGAGACGTTGTATCATCCATGCACCTCGTGCATCCACAGTATCCGTGGCACACCTGGTCTGAAGTGTACCCGTAACCGAGATAGTCGTGCACCGTCGTCATCAGCGCGGCTCTCATATAGAAATAATCTCCTGTGCTGGCGTCCCATGTCTTGACCGGTGATTTCCATAACGTGTCTAACTCCTCTTTCAGAAGCCCCATATACAGGTTAATATTATTTCCCAGTTGTTTCGGCCCTTGAATCAGCATGCTCATGTGTATGTACTTTGTATTGATGCACAACCATGGGGGGAGGTTGTACATCCATACAAAGACGGGCCATGTGCTGTGGTTGGTGCTTTGGTTTCCAAACAGATGCATGCCATCGGTACTCACACCAAGCACGATGTTCTTTGAATCTTCTCCAAAAAATCAATATTCGGCATTGAATGCTCTTCACTGGCTAGCATCTGCGAGGTGTCTCAGCTTCGGATCATCTCCATCGTCGGGTTTCTTCCTCTCCGCGTGCCTGCGCATGAGGTTTGCTTCCATAGGATCTACGAAATACTGCTGCAGACGGGGAGTGATCGGAAAGTACCATACAGCTTTCTGAGGAGCTTTCTTTCCTGCCTTCTTGTATCGAGATGCATTGCACACTGGACAGCTGGTTTTTTCCGCGTGCTCCCCCCTGATAAATGATGCAATCGTTGATGCACGCGTGGTATCTAATGTGCGGCAGATCAAGAGGGCAAACGATTTTCTTGGCCTCCTCGACACTAGTAGGACACATGTTTCCCATGGGAAGACCTTTATTATGTAGATACTTCAAATGCTCATCGAGGCTTTTGTCTGTCCATTTGTTTTTAGCATTCGTCTTTAGAAGTTCGAGCGTGGAACTCAAGCGGGTCACCTCGGAGTCTTCGAGTCTACTTCAAGTTGCACCAGCTTGGCCTCCTCTCTAGAAGTAGCTCTGTCGCTAATCGTACTCTTGTGAAGGAGGTCTCGAACATGAGGGTCCTGCACGACTGAACTTAGTAGCATCGAAGACTGCGGCGTGTTCGTCGCCTCATCTCCGCCATGTCCGGACTCTTCTTCGCCGTGTCCGGAATCTTCTCTGCCGCCATGTCCGGACTCTACTTCGTCGTGTCTGGAATCTTCCCCGCCGCCATGTCCGGTCTCTTCCCCGCCGCCATCGTCTTCATGTCAATCGGTCATCTCTTCGTCTAGCCCCATGTCGTTATTCCCTGCCATGTGGACGTCCTCATCATCATCTTCACTTATCCACCGAGTATAACCATCCATGAAACCATTCATCAGCACGTGCGCCTTCAAACTGCCTTTCTCAAAAGGGTCCAAAATGACTCCTTCTTTGCATCTTGTACACGGACATCTAATCCCAATCCGATTATTTGCATACATGTCCATCACCGCGCATTGCAAGTATCGCTCCACCTTCCTTCCACTCACCCTCATGACTGCACGGTATAACAAGCAAAAGTCATATAAAAATTTGGCATGACCTTGCCTAAAAATAGGACATATATATCGAGTTTGCTCGAAATTCGCCAAAACGGAAATAAATCGACATTTCGGCAAAACATAAGCAAATCACAGGACATGTCACTCACACAATATCCCTTCATATCACAAACACACATATTCCCATTCTTGAAATGCACAACTTTTTACTCACCTATATCCCGAGAGAGATTGTGCACGGTTAGATCATTAATTATGCCTTTGCGACCTATAGGGATCGAGAGTGGATGGCTAAATAGCTTGCTAGATCTAGTTGTTGGGAGGAGAGATGACTCTAGCTAACTAATGGAGAGGGAGATAGATGATCTAGCTAGATCTATATGTATGGAAGGAGGAAGAGCCAAATAAATGTGGAAGATAGAGCTAGAAGAGGCCATTTATATGGAAGAGAATTATGGTGGAGGGGGGCATTAATGGGGAGAGAAGAGAGGTAGATGGAAGAGAGAAGAAGGGCAATAATGGCGGAGAAGAAACTTAGAGAGGGGAGAGGGGAAAGGAGGGGGGAGGGCAAAGGGGGGAGGAAGAAGGGGGAGAGAGGGTGGGGGGTGAAAAGGTGGCTCTGCCACGATTAGTAGTAGCGCTGCTTTCCGCAGTGCGCTACTGCTATGAGGCTTAGTAGTAGCGCTTTTTAGGAGCAGCGCTACTACTAAGTGGGCCCCCATAGCAGTAGTAGTTTCCTCACAGCAACCGCTACTGCTATGAGGCTTCGCAGTAGCGCTTTATTGTGGGCAGCGCTGCTACTACCAACAGTGTCGGTGGGCTCCTCGGGTCCCGCTTATCAGTAGCGCTCCTTATGTTTCCAACGCTACTGCTAAGCCTTTACTTGTAGCGCTGCCGAAATCCAGCGCCACTGGTAATTACCAGCAGCGCCTGTTACTTTCCAGCGCTACTAATAGTGTCCTGCCTATAAGGTTTCTCCTATTAGTGTAATGAGCTAATATCAAATAACCTCTTTTCATCGGCAAGTTTGAAATCATAATTGAGTTCTTTAATTGCCCAAAATGCTTTATGTTCTAAATGTAGAGGTAAATGACAAGCTTTCCCATATACCATCTTATATGGAGACATACCCATAGGATTTTTATATGCTGTTCTATAGGCCCAAAGTGCATCATCTAATTTCTTAGACCAATTCTTTCGAGACCTATTGATAGGTTTTTGTAATATCAATTTTATTTCTCTATTGCTAAGTTCAACTTGACCACTAGATTGAGGATGATAGGGTGATGCAATTCTATGGTTAACATCATATTTAGGAAGCATTTTACGGAAAGCACTTTGAATAAAGTGTGAACCACCATCAGTCATCAAATATCTAGGGACTCCAAACCTTGGGAAAATAACTTCTTTAAGCATTTTAATGGAAGTATGATGATCATCACTACTAGTTGGAATAGCTTCTACCCACTTAGTGACATAATCAACAGCAACCAAAATATGAGTGTACCCATTAGAGGAAGGAAAAGGTCCCATATAATCAAAACCCCAAACATCAAATGGTTCAACAACAAGTGAATAATTCATAGGCATTTCTTGACGCTTACCGATATAACCAATTCTTTGACATTCATCACAAGACGAGGCCCAGGAGATGCTAGTCTTCGATAGGACTAGGCTTTCTCTCTATTTTGGCAATCCTGTACTTAGTCCAAAGATATAACCACATTCCTTTGATACTGATGCATACTTAGCATAGTTCTGATGTCAGTCTTGTGAGTACTTTGGATGAGTACTCACCGTTGCTTTGCTCCCCTTTTCCTTCTCGATATAATTGATGCGACCAGATGACGGATCCCAGGAGATAGCTGCACCCGCCGACGACGACTACTACACCGACAGTGCCTTCTACTACGTGGAGGCTGCCGCGAACCAGCAGTAGGATAGGAGGTTCCCAGGCAGGAGGCCTTGCCTCTTTCGATCCGTTCTTATGATTGCGCTAGCCTTCGTAAGGCAAAACTTGTTTAATTATGTTTGTATTCAGATATTTTTGCTTCCGCTGACTCGTGTGTATGTCGAGCTTATGTATTCGAGCCATCGAGGCCCATGGCTTGTAATATGAAGCTTGTATGACTTTAATTTGTGTCTAGAGTTGTGTTGTGATATATTTCCCTTGAGTCCCTAATCTTGGTCGTACGCATTTGCGTGTATGATTAGCGTACGATCAAAATGGGGGCGTCACAAGTTGGCATCAGAGCCGACTGCCTGTAGGTAGCCCCCTTTCCAACTCCTTGGCCAAATTTGAGTCTAGTACTTGAATTTTTTTACTAACATTGTTGTGTGACTTACGGGCCCACATCTCAATCGGGTGGTATTAGGATCTTCTACTCCTCTTCTATACTCTGGGTTCTGATCTCTCTTCTATTTTGGGTTAAATGATTTTGGTAACTCTAACATTAGGTTCTCGTAACTACTTCCTCTCGGAGAGCCCCTCATTCCAGACGATGGCTTGATTCATCAGAAGACTCCAAAGATACTCCCTGAATGTTCTCCCGAGAACTTGTTCTCATCGCTTTTGCGATTCCCTCCACCGTCAACCCCTACGAATAATTCCTCTCACTTACCGGGGATTCGTTCGTCCTTAGTTGTCATGGGTTTCACAAAACCCTTCGAATTGCTATTCGATCTTCTGAAATCCTCAGTAGCCTATTGCTCTTGACCTTCCTCACCTGCTTTTATTATGGTTGATTCCATATGTCTAACATTATTCTTTCAAATTCTTTGTGATGATCATTTGATCTTAGTGATTCAACCTGGGTGCAAATGCACGCAATCACCAGTTGTTACTCATAAATTATCTTTCCAGCTCAGGCATCTTTCCATACCTGAGTTGGTTCTCGACAAATCAACTTTGATTGAATATCCATCTAAGTCCATTCAACTTACTTGTATTTGATCAGAGCATCTGATTCTGATACACCAGCCTGGAAATCATAATTCCTTTGGTATTTAAGTATCGATATCATTCGGATAATCTCTAATCTGATGCCTTGCATTCTTTCTTCCTCTGATTTGGTACAGATGCTCACATCAGGTCCTTTGTGGACAGCCTGGCCCATTATTGGGTTATTATCTGACAATGGCCTTCACATTAAAAATTCTTGTGAGTTCTTCCCCTGATACAAAATGCCATTGGTAAATTGTGTCTTCTCCCTCTGATAAGTTTATTCTATGCCTTTGTCAGCCATGCTCTATTGTCAAACATCTATTAATTACTCTTGAAGTTTGTGGTATATGTTCCTAAGATGCCCCAATGGGTTGAACCTATGCCTTCCCTAATCCGTGTGAACCCGCAATTTTTCACGAGTCATACTCTTCTGGTGTTTTGCCAGAAAAACTTTCAAAACTACAACTCTATCAAAGGCGAGGAGTAAATGGAAGGTGATGCAATGATGAAGTGGGAGTCGACCTTGAACTTTGTATTCATGCCCATGGAAATGATGATGATCTAATCATAGAAGCTTCTCGTAACAATAAAATTCCCCCGGTATAAGTTGATCTAGTATTTGTCATCTTGCCGTTTGCAATAGTGGTCCCGACCATGTTGTTCTACTTTGATTTCATTCTCAGACAACTTAAAGTGATTGTCTTCCACGGATCAATACATTAGTATAACCTCTATTCTGATCTACCTCCGAGTATTATCCCTGGTATCTCGAGAATATCACGGAGCTATATAACTTATTATGAGCTCCTCGTCAACTATGATGTTTCTCTGATTCCAATTTCCTCGTGTTCTGAATTTTTGGACACTCAAGGACACCAATAACTGAATCGATTTCGCACTGCAATTCAACAACTCTTAGTAATCTTCTTTACCTAAGAGTTTGTACTCAATCATGTCATTCCAAGCTGTTAGGCTACATCATCATCGTCATGTTAGAGCTTGACCACGCTATTTGTGCCTTCATCCCCGGAACACAATTCCAACAGTGCTAAGCTTACATCGAGCTTTCAAAGTCTTGTTGGTTGTCTTGAAAGGCAATTTTGATTCTGAGCTAGCATTCTAACATGTGGTTCCGACAACCTTTCGCTTCACCATTTCTTTGCTTGATGTCGTCGTTGATCGATTACATCTTCAGGAGACTTCTCGACAATTGTGTCGTGATCGTCATCAGCATTCTGAGCTCTTCTAGGGTATCAATTAAATTCATGATGAGAAGTAGCATCCTTGCCCTTGGTAATTGGTATTGTCATTGATGACATCCTTGCCTTCCTTCCAAACGCAGACTTGGTCTTGTTTTGGTTGAACCTTAAGTTCCTTGTTAGCCATCTTGTGTTATGATCTATCTTGGAGTATTACCATCTTTTGTCGAGAATGTCGTGAGAATTGCACACATCTTAAGAATTCTTGATATAGTGGTACTTCTTTCCATCACATTTCATTCCTTGGTCCCTGCGTTGCTTCTAACCAAAATACCGACAAAAGGACTGGGATGTGTAAGTTCAACAATTATGGCATAGCAACTCTATTACCTTGGAGTTAATGAACAAAAAGTCCATTCTTAGTGTTTTGACTGATGAATCAACATTCTAACATTGGTCGGGCTACTTATTCCAGATTTTCAGTGCACCTTTCAATTAATGTTTAAATTGTGGATGTTTCCTCGGGCATACCTCAATATATCATCTGGTTTGACCAATGCTATCACCATTTCACTCAATCATGGAAATCCATCTTTGTGGAAATCTCGACAAATTGTTGTTGATCCCATCAGCCACATCCTCATCTTGTTCGTGGTTCATGCTGAACTTTTAAGTTAGCATTGGAAACCTTTGGAAGCATTATCTATGTGCCTAGCTCATGTAGAATATGTTTGATAAAAGGAGTGTTTTTCTCTAAGTTCACGTGCATTTTTGCCGCCGTGGTTATGAGGAAATTTTGTTTTGCTTCCTCTGGAATCGTTCCAATTCATTCATGCATGTGTGAAGTATTATATGGTTTGATAGATTTGCTACCTTCACTCCATATGTAATTCCTAGCACGCCAAGCCACTGATTGATTTGATCTGGGAACGGAAGTTCTTCATAAGAGCTAATCCAGACTTACACCAGAGCTTTGATGTCCTCGACGATGGTTCCCAACCTTAACTCGGTTGCATTTCATTGTAAGACTTGCAGGTGATCACGATTGTCTTGGGAAATGTGTTCCCCTGTGTCTTGTAATTCAACTCAATATTTTGGATGCTCGCTTCCGTATTCCATGTACTGAAAGGCTTGCAACGTCATCTCGTCGATGTGTGGTGCATCCCTTTTCCTTCTCAGGTCTGCTAAGTCTGAAGAATCCCGACACCAACCAGATCTGAATCTCATTCAGATATGATGGTTGGAACATTTTCAAAGGGGTATAACATTAATATTTATGTAATCTTGTAAGGTGATGTCTTGTCTAGCACACCTGACCGTAGGACCTATTACTATAGTATCTCGTCCAGCAAGGTTCGCCTTTCTCCATGAGGAAATCGTAAGACTTATTTTACAAGTTATTCCTGATGGATCCCTTGTGTATCCAATATCTGACATTTACCTGATGACCATGTCAATGCTATCCCAAAGCATGATTGTGGTATTTCGGATATCAACAAGGGCATTGGAGGCATAATGCTAAATGTTTCCTGATCAGTTATCCAAACATCATGGTATGGGTAACGCCATGAATTTTCCTATCCCCTTTACCTAAGCGGTCATCTGGACCTATCTTGTCATGGATATTATGCTCTGCTTGTCCTTGGGAGGGTTATACTCCTGATATTTGTGGTTAAACACATTTTTCCTTCCCATTGGCATGTTTAACCCTATGAACACTTTTCCTTTCCATTTGTTTGATTAACCCTTCTTGTGATCTTTATGATATGAGCAGTGGTAATTCCGTGCTTAGGTAAACACCTCGGTTGCTATTGTTGATAACATTCTGGTAACCGCCAGTGGACAGAACTTTGCCTATTGGTCCGCCTCGTTTCAACGAGCGGGAAAATGGTTCTATTCGTCCCCCGATCTTGGTACTGACGTTGTTGCCAACATAACTAACAAGCTATCCTATGACAAGTCTTGCTACCATGACTGTGCAAGATGTTATCGCTCTTCCTACTATTAACCCCCATGGTGGGCCAATAACCCACAGTTCCATAGGATCGAAACTTGACTCTCATGTACATCTTTCATTTCAAAGTATCCTTTGCACTTGGCTTTGTATGTAATTCCCGAGCCACCGTCCAAGGGATGATCTATTCTAGTATCAGACGCAATATGTATTTTCGTTGCTCTGAACCCCTTTCACCTTCTGACCCAGCATCGAATGATTTCTTACCCATTTGAAACTTTTATACCATCGCGAATTGCTCTTAATGAATTCCCTGGATTACAACTCGGGAAGTGGTTCATGTCTTCTTCTCTGAGTTCACTGACAGGTGCCCACCTTTGTGTAGCTATGTTCTTCCAGAGTTTTCCCTCCTATCGCATTCGTAGGAGGATGAAGATCCTGAAGGAAGGATGACGGCTCCATCAGGTTGACCTGAATCAGAGTAATGAATACATCAACAAGAAGGACCAACCTCTTCAATGAGAGAATCAAACACTAGAAGACTCATTAGAATTTCATAACCAAACATTTCCCCCTTACTTCTTCCTCTTAATTCTCGGGACGAGAATTTCTTTTAGTGGGGGAAAGTTGTAACACCCCTGGCTAACAGCTATAGTAACCTATGTGGTTAAGCTACAGTAACCTCTTTTGCTTAAGCCAAGTTATTTTGATAAACAATGTTTGATCATTTTGGAATCATATCTCTTTTCAAATTTCTTTGAAATTCAAAATTCAATTAATAAGTGGTTTAAATATTTTGGAAAACCAAAAAACTAAAATCATGCTTCCGTTACAAGTATTCCTTAAGCATTTATAAAAATTTAACCAACATTTTATCAAGAATTTCAGTGCCTCAAAACAATTATAACAGATGCGAAAACTATTATTTAAATGCCTTTTGCTTTATAAAAATTTCAAACGTTTTCAATTGAACCCCAAACCTTTTTAGGGCAATACTAAATATTGTAATATAATTATGTGGTATAACTCCATATTTTACAAAAGTCTTTTGGAGGCCAAACAATTTGCAAAACGGAAGAGAACTGAGAAAGCAGAAAAAGAAAAGAGAAATGGAAAGGTTGCACTGTGTACTCGGGCCAACAATGCTACAGGCTGGCCCGGCCCGCCTAAGCCGGCCTTTTCCCTAACCTCTCGCCAGGCCGAGGCCATGGCACTGGCCGCGTGCGTGTGCGCCGTCCACACGGTGGATGTCGTGATGTCAAGCATCCAGTGCTCCTCCTCGTGGATAAGGGCAAGCCCCGTTGTCTCTCTCTCCCCACAAACCCTAAATGCCTCCTCTCCTTCTGCCTCCCCTCGCCCCCATCATTTTCTTGTGTGCCCGACACTGATGTCGCCACACCATCGCCGTTGATACGGACACCGTCCACCTCGAGACTCTTCAACGTGTCCAGGAGGTCTGGGGTCATCGTCTTCATCTCCTTAATCACCGGGTCGGGACCAAGGTGTCGCCTCACCGTCGCCATCGTTGTCTCCCTTTTTAGGCCACCGTATGCCATCTCCGACGGATTCTTCCCCTCCGCTGCTTCTAAGCTGTCAACGGGACCTCGTGCACCCTCAAGGTGAGCTACCGCGCGATATCCCTCTCCTCCCATTGTGTTTCGTCCGTCGTAGCTAGCTCCTGTAGAAGCCGAGCCCCCATCGCCGCCATGGATGTCGACTGCAACAATGTCGTGCCCCGTTGCTACCCCTGGTGATGCAGCATATCGGCCCATCTGTTGTTCGCTAGCAAAAACCGTGCGCCCAAGCAACCACCGAGCGCTGCCACCGCCATTGACGATGATGCGCTCGACTCGGGTCATCTCCGGGCCCGTTACCACCACCCACCAATACGGCTCTTTCCCAAGGTCACCCCGGGCCAAACCGCGCGTCAAATGACCGTCGGAGTCGGCCGGACGGGTAACTCCGGTGCCACTATTTAGCACCGGTGGCTCGCCGCCGTTAAGCTGCTAACATGGCTTCAGTAGCCACTAACCCTCCCCGCTAACACTCACTGACAAATGGGCCCCAAGCCACTAATGAAACTAGTTAGGATTTATTAAAAAATCGGTTTATTGCCTGAGACGCTGACACGTGGGTCCCACTCAGGCCGCTGACCAGTGAAACCTACTGACTGGGTAGTCCCAGTCAGTGACAGGTGGGACCCCTTGGGCCCCTTTGACTCTGTTGACCAGTCAACTGGTCAACAGTTGACTGGGCTTACTAAGCCCCACTGACCCCACTTGTCATCCACTGTGGCTAGCCCAAAATGGGTTTAAAAAGTATATTATGTTTTTATTATAAATTAATAATACGTTCAGAAAATCTATAAAACTTTAGAAAGTCATATAAAATAAACCGTAAGTCGGATGAAAATAATATATACATGAAAGTTGCTTGGAAAAATCCCACGAATCCGAATACGCTGTCCGTTCATCTGTCACTTGCCCCTAGCATGATGAACATGGACATTTTGGCATTAGGATCATCTGTCCGGTAGTAGCCCGAGACCCGGGAAATATTGCCGGATGTTTTCCCGCTCCGTCAGCAATGTGTAGTATTGTGTTAGCCCATCCCTAGCACTGCATATTGCCATGTCTTGCATCGTGACGCATCTGCTTGCTTGTATTTATTGTTTCTTCCCCCCTCTTCTCTCCGGTAGACACCGAGACTGACGCTGTTGCCAGGTACGACTACACCACTAATGATCGGCCTTTTGCAGCAGAGCAACAAGGCAAGCAACCCCCTTGATCATTCCAATATCGCCCATTCCTTCCCTCTCATGCTTGCATTAGTTTTTGCTACTATTGTAGATAGCTCCTATTCTGATGCATAGCCTGATTTTGTTAAACTGTTATTGTACCTACTGTTATATTGATGACCCAAAAGTATAGGGGATCAATCGTAGTCCTTTCGATAAGTAAGATTGTTGAACCCAACGAGGAGCAGAAGGAAATGACAAGCGGTTTTCAGCAAGGTAATTTCTTCAGGCACTGAAATTGTAGGTAATAGATAGTTTGATAGCAAGGTAATTTGTAATGAGCAAGTAACGGTAACGGTAAACAAGGTGCAGCAATATAGCCCAATCCTTTTGAGGCAAAGGATAGGCCAGAAAAATCACTAGTAATAGGCAAAGTGTTCTTGAGGGTACACGGGAATTTCGTGTAGTCATTTTTATCATGTTGGTTTGATTCGTGTTCGCTAATTTGATAATTTGCTATGTGGGTGGACCGGTGCTAAGGTGTTGCTCTTACTTGAACTAACAACCTACTTATGATTAACCCACTCGCAAGCATCCGCAACTACGACAAAAGTATTAAGCCAAAGTCTAACCATAGGATTAAACATGTGGATCCAAATCAGCCCCTTACGAAGAAGCGCATAAACTAGGGTTTAAGCTTCTGTCACTCTAGCAACACATCATCTAATAACTACTCCACAATGCATTCCCTTAGGCCCATGAATGGTGAAGTGTCACGTAGTCGACGTTCACATGACACCACTAAGGGAATCACAACATACATATCATCAAAATATCGAACACATACCAAATTCACATGATTACTCGCAACATGACTTCTCCCGTGACCTCAAGAACAAAGGTAACTACTCACAAATAATAATCATGCTCAAGATCAGAGGAGTAATGAATAGCATAATGGATCTGAACATATAATCTTCCACCAAATAAACCATATAGTAATCAACTACGCAAGGTAATCAACACTACTAGTCACCCACAGGTACCAATCTGAGGTTCTGGTACAAAGATTGAACACAAGAGATGAACTAGGGTTTGAGAGGAGATGGTGATGTTGAAGATGTTGATGAAGGTTGGCCTCCCAAAGATGAGAGGGGTGTTGGTGATGACGATAGCTTTGATTTCCCTCTCCTGGAGGGAAGTTCCCCCGGCGGAATCGCTTCGCCGGAGGGCAAAAGTGCTCCTGCCCAAGTTCTGCCTCGAGACGGTGGCGCTTCGTCCTGAAAGTCCTCCTCCTTAGTTTTTTAGGTTTTTTGGGAATATATACCAGAAGATGGGCTCCGGAGGTGGGCCAAGGTGAGCACCACCGACCAGGCTACGCCAGGGGGTGCCTGGCGCGCCCTGGTGGGTGCTCCTCACCAGGTGGCCCCCCTCTGGTAGATTTTTGCTCCAGTATTTTTTATTAATTCCAAAAATAATCTCCGTAAAATTTCAGCTTCATTGGAGTTGTGCAGAATAGGTTACTCTGACGTGCTTTTCTTGGGTCCAGAATTTGAGCTGCCGGTATTCTCCCTCTTTGTGTAAACCTTGCATATTATGAGAGAAAAGGCATTAGAATTAGTCCCCAAAGCATTATTATTCAAAAAAACAAAGTAAATAGCAGTAGGAAATCATTATGCAAAATGGACGTATCATATATCACCTGCTTAGCATAGGTTGATTAGTGATCCCCTGTGACCCCTTAGTCCCAGTTGCCCCTGCTTCATCATCGACGTCTCGAAGACTTGAAGACTCAATCATCTTGATCGACGAGCCAGGCCCATCACATCACTGCACACACCCCTTAGTTGTACGATTCTGCAGAGCTACTATCGAGTACCGAGGGTGACACCTTGTGAAGTACTCATGATGCTAACTCTGTAGTGTAGCTAGTCAGTCATGGTTATCGAGGGTGATTCCTCCTTCACCACTCCTGACGACGACTCTACCGTGCAACACCTCAAGCGTAGACCATCGAGGGTGAATCCTCTCTGGTCCCCTTGATGGTTACATCGGGTGGGATCCATCGAGGTTGATTCTTTGGATTTCCCCCTTGATGTTTGGACACACTGAGACATTGACTTTACTATTGTTACATGTTGAGGTCAGGATGACCTGGAGGGTGTTGGTGTAATAATGATGAGGCGTGCGATACGTCTCAAATGTATCTACTTTTCCAAACACTTTTGCTCTGGTTTTGGCCTCTAATTTGCATGATTTGAATGATACTAACCCGGACTGATGCTGTTTTCACCAGAACTACCTTGGTGTTATTTTTGTGCAGTAATAAAAATTCTTGGAATTGGATGAAATTTTTTGTGAATTATTTTTGAGACTAATGATGAATTATGGAGCGAAGAGCTGCCGGAGGGGGTGTGCCAGGGGGCACAACTCAACAGGGCGTGGCCCCCCTGGTGGCGTGCCCTGATGGCTTGTGGGGCCCCCGTGGCCCCTCCGACCCTAATTCCAGTCCTATAAAATCGCATCCGTAGAGAAAAAAATCAGAGAGAAGTTTTCATTGCGTTTCATGAGACGGAGCTGCCGCCACCTCCTGTTCTTCCTCCAGAGCGCTGATCTGGAGCCTGTTTTGGGCTCCGGTGAGGGGGGATCGTCACCGTCGTCATCACCAACCCTTCTCCATCAACACCGCCATGATGCTCAACACCAGGAGTGGGTAATTCCTTTGTAGGCTTGATGGATGGTGGTGGGATTGGATGATATTGATCATGTAATCAAGTTAACTTTGATAGGGCTTGATCCCTAGTGTCCACTATATTCTGAGATTCATGTTGCTATGACTTTGCTATGCTTAATGCTTGTCACTAGGGGCCGAGTGCCATGATCTCATATCTGAACCTATTATGTTTTCAAGAATATAAGAGTGATTTGGATCCTATCTTGCAAGTGGTGTGCACCCATTACCTATCATGATCCGCATACCCCAAAATGACAATAATTGTGATTCTTTCCGGTGATTGCCGTAGTTTGAGGAGTTCATGTATTCACCATGTGTTGATGCTTTGTTCTGGTTCTCTATTAAAAGGAGGGCTTAATATCCCGTAGTTTCCAATAGGACCCAGCTGCCACGGGAGAGCAGGACAAAAGATGTCATGCAAGTTCTTATCGCAAGCACGTATGACTACATACAGAATACATTCCTACATTACATTGATGAATTGGAGCTAGTTCTTTGTCGCCCTAGTGTGTAACTGTTATATGATCAATGTCATCTAAATTATTATCCATCATCGATCCACGTGCCTACAAGTTACATATACTGAATCTTGCTTAGTTACTATTGCTATTGTTATTGTCACACCTGCTACAAAATTGCTACTGTCACCGCTACTATTACTTTTGCTACTACTATTTGTCGTGCTACTAAACTTTTGCTGCAGAGAGATATCCTAGGTGCGGTTTAATTGACAACTCAACTGTCAAGGCAAATAAATATTCTTTGGCTCCCCTTGTGTCGAACCAATAAATTAGGGTGAAATACTACCCGTGAAGACTGTCATGATCCCCTACACTTGTGGGTTATCAAGACCTTTTTCTGGCGCCATTGCCGTTGAGCATAGCTCTATTTATTGTGTTAACTTGAAGGATATCAAATTGCTACTATGAGAAATGTGAAAGATAATTGAACTAAGATCGCCCCTCTCGCACGAGAGGAGGTAAGGAACTGCCATCTGGCTCTGCTATAGATTCACATACTGTTTTGGATCAGCTTGCTACACCACCACCTTTTGATCGTCCTGATATGTCACATGAACTTGATGATGCTACTTCTGAAATTAATGATGAAACTATTGTTACACATGTTGAAACTGAAACTGTGCCACTGAATGAATTACTTGATGCTCATATTGCTAAAGCGAGAGAACTTGAAAAGGCTGAAACTTAGGAAGACTTTGAATCACCTATTACCCCTCGCTCACCTAATAGATATGAATTACCTCATATACCTGAAGGTTATGTTATGGATGGTGGGGTAGCTAGGGACTTTCTTGCTTGTAAGGATAGAGATGGCGTGTAGAAACTATTATGCAAACTAAAAGAAAAAACTATGATGGAGAAAATGAAACGTGATCCTAAATTCGCTACTTCTACTATATTTATTACTGATAAGGATTGTGAGTTCTCTATAGACCCGGAGTTAATTCCTATAGTAGATTTTGATCCTTTTCATGGCTATGAAAACGAAATTGTTGTCGAACACCTTATGAAACTGGATGATATTGATGCTCTGTTTACCAATGATGAAAAGATTCACTACTATTATATCCTTAAGCTTTTTCCTTTCTTGCTAGAAGGCGAGGCCAAGGAATGGTTCCTTTCACTTGCTCCTGGTTGTATACGTAGTCCCCAGGACATGCTTTACCACCTTTTCGCAAAATATTTTCCTGCTCATAAGAAACAAGCTGGCTTACAGGAAATATTTAACTTTGCTCAAATTGAAGAAGAGAATCTCCCTCAAGCTTGGGGAGGCTTCTTCGGTTACTAAGAGCTTTGCCTGATTGTCCTCTTAATAAAAATGAAACACTTGATATCTTCTATAATGGACTGACTGGTGCTTCTAGGGATTTCCTAGATAGTTGTGCTGGTTGTGTTTTCAGGGAAAGAACTGTTGAACAAGCTGGAGAATTATTGAATAACATATTACAAAATGCCGATGATTAGACACTTCCTGAACCACCTCCAGAACCTATTCAAAATAAGAGAAGTATTCTATTCCTTAGTCCCGAAGACATGCAAGAAGAAAAAAGATCTATGAAAGAGAAAGGTATAAAACCAATGATGTCAAGAAATTACCGCCTATTGAAGAAATACATGGACTTGATAACCCGACACAGGTAGTAGAGGTAAATTCTCTTCGTTCCTCTAATAAAAGTGATAGACTTTATACTAAGACTCCTGAACAATGCATGGATGAATTTGATAATTACGTTGTTAAGCAAGAACACTTCAATAATTGTGTTAAGAATCAATTGCGATGTAATGCTATGATGATAGATCGCTTAAGTGACTTCTGTTGGGGAACGTTGCATGGGAAACAAAAAATTTCCTACGCACACGCAAGATCTATCCATGGTGATGAGCATCTACGAGAGGGAGAGTGGATCTACATACCCTTGTAGATGGCTAAGTTGGAGGCGTTAAGAAACGCAGTTGATGTAATCGAACGTCTTCGAGATCCAAATCGCTAGCCGTCCCCGAGATTCAATCGGGGGTATCTCTATACCTAGTTCAATCTCGTTACCGGCAAGTCTCTTTACTCATTCCGTAATACAAGATCATGTGGCTAACTCTTTAGTCACTTTGCTTGCAAGGCTCATTGTGATGTTGTATTACCGAGTGGGCGCTGAGATACCTCTCCGTCGCACAGAGTAACAAATCTCAGTCTTGGTCAATGTCAACTCAACAGTCACCCTCGGAGATAACTGTAGAGCATGTTTTTAGTCACCCAGTTACGTTGTGACGTTTGATACACACAAAGCACTCCTATGGTGTCAGTGAGTTACATGATCTTATGGTCATAGGAACAGATACTTGACATGCAGAAAACGATAGCAATAAACTGACACGATCATATGCTACGTTCATAGTTTGGGTCTTGTCCATCACATCATTCTCCTAATGATGTGATGCCGTCATCAAATGACATCTCATGTCTATGGTCAGGAAACCTCGACCATCTTTGATCAACGAGCTAGTCCACTAGAGGCACACTAGGGACACAGTGTTGTCTATGTACCCACACATGTATTTGAGTTTCCAATCAATACAATTATAGCATGGATAATAAAAGATTATCATGAACAAGGAAATATAATAATAACCATTTTATTATTGCCTCTAGGGCATATTTCCAACAGTCTCCCACTTGTACTAGAGTCAATAATCTAGCTCACATCGCTGTGTGATTTACATTGTTATGAATGTAACACCCAATGAGTTCTGGGGTTCGACCATGTTTTGCATGTGAGAGAGGTCTTTAGTCAATGGTCTGCAACATTCAGATCTGTGTGTTCTTTGAAAATCTCTATGTCATACTGCAGATGCTACCACGCTCCACTTGGAGCTATTCCAAATGGCTGCTCCACTACACGTATCCGGATTGCTACTAAGAGTCATCCGGATTGGTGTCAAAGCTTGCATCGACGTAACCCTTTACGACGAACTCTTTATCACCTCCATAATCGAGAAACATTTCCTTAGTCCTCTAATTACTAAGGATAACTTTGACCGTTGTCCAGTAGTCCACTCCTAGATCACTCTTGTACCCCTTGACAGAATCATGGCAAGGCACACACCAGGTGCGGTACACAGCATGGCAAACTACACAGAGCCTATGGATAAAGCATAGGGGACGACCTTCGTCCCTTCTCTTTCTTCTGTCGTGGTCGAGCTTTGAGTCTCACTCAACTCAACACCTTATAAATCAGGCAAGAACTCCTTCTTTGACTGATCCATTTTGAACTCTTTCAAAATCTTATCAAGGTATGTACTCATTGAAAGTCTCATCAAGCGTCTTGATCTATCTCTATAGATCTTGATGCCCAACATTTAAGTAGCTTTATCCAGGTCTTCCTTTGAAAAATACTTTTCAAACAACTGTTTATGCTTTCCAGAAATTCTACATCATGTCCGATCAACAATATGTCAACCACATATACTTATCAGAAATTCTATAGTGCTCCCACTCACTTTCTTGTAAATACAAGTTTCTCATGAACTTTGTATAAACCCAAAAACTTTGATCACCTCATCAAAGCGTATATTCCAACTCCGAGATGCTTGCTCCAGCCCATAGAAGGATCGATGGAGCTTGCATACATTTTAGCATCCTTAGGACCGACAAAACCTTCTGGTAGTATCACATGCAACCTTTCCTCAAGGAAACCACTAAGGAAATGATGTTTTGACATCCATCTGCCAGATTTCATAATTGAAAAATGCAGCAACTGCTAACATAATTCCAACAGACTTTTAGCATCGCTACGGGTGAGAAAGTCTCATCGTAGTCAAATCCTTGAACTTGTCGGAAATGGCTTTGCGACGAGTCGAGCTTTATAAGTGGTGACATTTGCCATCAGCGTCCATCTTCTTCTTAAATGCCCATTTGTACTCAACGGCATGCCATACGGGCAAGTCTACCAAAGTCCATATATACTTGGTTTTCATACATGGATCCTATCTCGGATTTCATTACTCCTAGCCATTTGTTTGAATCCGGGCCCACCATCACTTCTTCATAGTCTGCAGGCCCATCGTTGTCTAACAACATGATTTCCAAGACAGGATTGCCGTACCACTCAGGGCAGTATGTGTCCTTGTCAACCAACGAGGTTCGGTAGTAACTTGATACGAAGTTTCATGATCATCATCATTAGATTCCTCTTCAATTTGTCTGCTTTGGGTTCGAGCTCATCAGGTTGAAACCTTTTTCACATAAGCGTCGCAGCCCCAAACATAAAGAAATGGCAGCTTAGGTTTCTGCCAAACCATAATTCATACGGTGTCATCTCAACGGATTTAGATGGTGCCCTATTAAAGTGAATGTAGTTGTCTCTAATGCATAACCCCAAAACAATAGTGGCAAATCGATAAGAGACATCATAGTGCGCACCATATCCAATAGAGCACGACTATGACCTTCGGACACACCATCACACTATGGTATTCCAGGTGGCGTGAGTTGTGAAACAATTTCCACATTGTCTTTAAGTTGCATACCAAACTCGTAACTCAGATATTCACCTCCACGATCATATCATAGATATTTTATCTTCTTGTCACGATGATCTTCAACTTCACTCTGAAATTGCTTGAACTTTTCAAACATTTCAGACTAGTGTTTCATTAAGTAAATATCCCCATATCTACTCAAATCATCAGTGAAGGTAAGAAAATAACAATATTCACTGCGCAAACACTCATTGGACCCCATACATCAACATGTATCATTTCCAATAAGTTACTTGCCCGCTCCATCAAATCGGAAAACGGGGTTTTAGTCATCTTGCCCAAGAGGCATGGTTCGCATGTCTCAACCGATTCAAAATCGAGTGAGTCAAAAGATCCATCAGCATGGAGTTTCTTCATGCGCTTTACACCAATATGACCTTGGTGACAGTGCCACAAGTATGTGGTACTATCATTATTAACTTTGCATCTTTTGGCATCAATATTATGAACATGTGTATCACTAAGATCAAGATTCAATAAACCGTTCACATTGGGAGCATGACCATTGAAGGTATTATCCATGTAAACAGAATAACCATTATTCTCTGACTTAAATGAATAACCCTATTGCAATAAACACGATCTAATCACATTCATGCTCAACGCAAACACCAAATAACATTTATTTAGGTTCATTACTAATCCCGAAGGTAGGGAGAGCGTGCGATGGTGATCACATCAACCTTGGAAACACTTCCAACACACATCGTCACCTCACCCTTAGCTAGTCTCCGTTTATTCTGTAGCTTTTATTTCGTGTTACCAACATTTAGCAACTGAACCGGTATCTAATACCCAGGTGCTACTAGGAGTACTAGTAGGGTACACATGAATAAAACCTATATCAAATATACTTCTATTGACATTGCCAGCCTTCTTATCTACCAAGTATCTAGGGCAGTTCCGCTTCAGTGATTGTTCTCCTCATAATAGAAGCACTCAGTCTCGGGTTTGGGTTCAACCTTGGGTTTCTTCATTGGAGCGACATCTGGCTTGTCATTCTTGAAGTTTTCCCTTCTTGCCCTTGCCCTTCTTGAAACTAGTGGTTTTACTAACCATCAACACTTGATGCTCCTACCTGATTTCTACCTTCGTGGTGTCAAACATCGCGAATAGCTCAGGGATCATCGCTATCCCTGGAATTTTATAGTTCATCACGAAGCTCTAGTCACTTCGTGGCAGTGACTTAAAGAACTATATCAATCACTATCTTATCTGGAAGATCAACTCCCACTCGATTCAAGCAATTGTAGCACCCAAACAATCAGAGCACATGGTCACCAATTGAGCTATTCTCCTTCATCTTGCAGGCAAAGAATCTTGTTGGAGGTATCATACCTCTCAACACGGGCACGAGCCTGAGATCCCAATTTCAGCTATTAGAACATCTCATATGTTCCGTGACGTTTCAAAAACGTTTTGGAGCCTCAATTCTAAGCCGTAATGCATGACGCACTGAACTATCAAGTAGTCATCAGAACATGCCTGTGAGATGTTCACAACATCTACAGACGATGCTTGAGGGGGTGGCACACTGAGCAGTGCATTAAGGACATAAGCCTTCTGTGCAGCAAATGAGGACAATCCTCAGATAACGGACCCAGTCCGCATAACCGCTACCATCATCTTTAACCTTAATTTTTCTCTAGGAACGTATCAAAAATATTCAGGGGAGCTACAGCACGAGCTAGTGATCTACAACATAATTTGCAAAGACATTTTGACTATGTTCATGATAATGAGTTCAATTAATCATATTACTTATGAACTACCACTCAAATTGACATCCCTCCGGTCATCTGAGTGTTACATGATCTAAATTCACCAACCCAAGTCCGATCATCACGTGAGATGAGGTGGTTTCAATGGTGAACATCTTCATGTTGATCATATCTACTATATGACTCATGTTCGACCTTTCGGTCTCTTGTGTTCTGAGGCCATGTCTATACATGCTAGGCTCGTCAAGTTTAACCCGAGTGTTCCGCACGTGCAACACTGGCTTGCACCCGTTGTATGTGAACGTAGAGTCTATCACACCCGATCATCACGTGGTGTCTCGAAACGACGAACTTTCGCAATGGTGCACACTCGGGGAGAACACAATTTTATTTTGAAATTTTAGTGAGGGATCACCTTATAATGCGATGGTCGTCCTAAGGAAAATAAGATGCATAAAAGGATTAGCATCACATGCAAATCATAAGGGACATGATATGGCCATGAACTTGTGCTTTTGATCTCCATCTCCAAAGCACTGGCATGATCTCCATCGTCACCGGCATGACACACAATGTCCATCATCTTGATCTCCATCAACATGTCGCCATGAGGTTGTCGCGCCAACTGTTGCTTCTACGACTATTGCTAACTCATAGCGATAAAGTAAAGCAAAATGGGGGAAATAATTAAAGACAACCCTATGGCTCCTGCCGGTCGCCGTACTCATCGACATGCAAGTCGTGATATTCTATACAAAACATGATCATCTCATACATCACATATATCTCATCATGTAATTGGCCATATCACATCACAACATACCCTGCAAAAACAAGTTAGACGTCCTCTAATTGTTGTTGCATGTTTTACATGGCTGCTACGGGTATCTAGCAAGAACGATTCTTACCTATGCAAAAACCACAACGGTGATACACAAATTGCTATTCAACCTTCTGAAGGACCGCCTTTGTCGAATCCGATCCAACTAGAGTAGGAGAGATAGACATCCGCCAGCCATCTTTATGCAACGAAGTTACATGTCAATTGATGGAACCGGTCTCTCGTAAGCGTACGAGTAAGGTTGGTTCGGGCCGCTTCATCCCACAATACCGCCAAATCAAGAAAAGACCAAGGGAGGAAGCAATCTGAATATCAACGCCCATAAACTCCTTTGTGTTCTACTCGTGATCTCATCTACACATAGACCTAGCTCATGATGCCACTGTTGGGGAACGTTGCATGGGAAACAAAAAAATTCCTACGCACACGCAAGATCTATCCATGGTGATGAGCATATACGAGAGGGAGAGTGGATCTACATACCCTTGTAGATTGCTAAGCGGGAAGCGTTAAGAAACGCGGTTGACGTAGTCAAACGTCTTCGCCATCCAAATTGCTAGCCGTCCCGCGATCCAATCACGATCCATCCCGATCTAACACCGAACGGACGGCACCTCCGCGTTGAGCACACGTACAGCTCGATGACGATATCCGCCATCTTGATCCAGCAAGAGGGGACGGAGAGGTCGATGAGTTCTCTGATAGCACGTACATGCTTTACCACTTTTCCGCAAAATATTTTCCTGCTCATAAGAAACAAGATGCCTTACAGGAAATATTTAACTTTGCTCAAATTGAAGAAGAGAATCTCCCTCAAGCTTGGGGGAGGCTTCTTCGGTTACTAAGAGCTTTGCCTGATTGTCCTCTTAAGAAAAATGAAATACTTGATATCTTCTATAATGGACTGACTGGTGCTTCTAGGGATTTCCCAGATAGTTGTGATGGTTGTGTTTTCAGGGAAAGAACTGTTGAACAAGCTGAAGAATTATTGAATAACATATTACAAAATGCCGATGATTGGACACTTCCTGAACCACCTCCAGAACCTATTCAAAATAAGAGAAGTATTCTATTCTTTAGTCCCGAAGACATGCAAGAAGCAAAAAGATCTATGAAAGAGAAAGGTATAAAACCGATGATGTCAAGAAATTACCGCCTATTGAAGAAATACATGGACTTGATAACCCGACACAGGTAGTAGAGGTAAATTCTCTCCGTTCCTTTAATAAAAGTGATAGACTTTATACTAAGACTCCTGAACAATGCATGGATGAATTTGATAATTACATTGTTAAGCAAGAACACTTCAATAATTGTGTTAAGAATCAATTGCGACGTAATGCTATGATGATAGATCGCTTAAGTGACTTGTGTTGGGGAACGTTGCATGGGAAACAAAAAATTTCCTACGCACACGCAAGATCTATCCATGGTGATGAGCATCTACGAGAGGGAGAGTGGATCTACATACCCTTGTAGATGGCTAAGTTGGAGGCGTTAAGAAACGCAGTTGATGTAATCGAACGTCTTCGAGATCCAAATCGCTAGCCGTCCCGCGATCCAATCACGATCCGTCCCGATCTAGTGCTGAACGGACGGCACCTCCGCGTTCAGCACACGTACAGCTCGATGAAGATCTCCGCCTTCTTGATCCACAAGAGGGGGCGAAGAGGTAGATGAGTTCTCCGGCAGCGCGATGGCGCGGCGGCGGTGGTGGTGGTACTATTCCGGCAGGGCTTCGCCTAAGCACCGTCGGAATCTATTTGATGGAGAACTAGGGAATAGAGAACTAGCACGTAGACTTGTGTCTTTGGGGCCTCTATTCCTCTAGTATATATAGGAGGGAGGGGGGAGGAGGCAGCCTCCCTAGGGTTTCCCCTAGGGGTTCGGCCGAAGGAGGTGGATGTGGAGCCTCCCACCAATCCTACTCCTAGTAGGATTCCTTCTCCTACTTGGAAACCTTCGTCCACTTGGGGTTTTTCCCCTTTCCCACATCCTAGCCACATGGGCCTTGTGGGGCTGGTTTGCCCAGCCCACTAAGGGCTGGTGCACCACCCCTCAGGCCCATGTGGCCTCCCGGCGTGGGTGGCCCCTCCCGATGGCCCTCCGGCACTCCCGGTACACTACTGGAAATACCCAAAACTTTTCCGGTGACCAAAACGGGACTTCCAATATATCAAACTTTACCTCCGGAATATTTCGGAGCTCCTCGTGATGTCCAGGATCTCATCCGGGACTCCGAACAACCTTCGGTCACCACCATACATAACTCAATACTACCGAAACATCACCGAACGTTAAGTGTGCAGACCCTGCGGGTTCGAGAACTATGTAGACATGACCGAGACACCTCTACGATCAATAACCAATAGCAGGACCTGGATGCCCATATTGGTTCCTACATATTCTACGAAGATCTTTATCAGTTGAACCTCTATGTCAAGGATTCAGTTAATCCCGTATGATGTTCCCTTTGTTCTTCTGTATGTTACTTGCCCGAGATTCGATCGTTGGTATCTCTATACCTAGTTCAATCTCGTTACCGGCAAGTCTCTTTACTCGTTCTGTAATACAAGATCCTGTGGCTAACTCTTTAGTCACATTGCTTGCAAGGCTCATTGTGATGTTGTATTACCGAGTGGGCCCTGAGATACCTCTCCGTCACACAGAGTAACAAATCCCAGTCTTGATCCATGTCAACTCAACAGACACCCTCGGAGATACCTGTAGAGCATCTTTATAGTCACCCAGTTACGTTGTGACGTTTGATACACACAAAGCACTCCTACGGTGTCAGTGAGTTACATGATCTTATGGTCATAGGAACAGATACTTGACATGCAGAAAACGATAGCAATAAACTGAC
Source organism: Elymus sibiricus (assembly GCA_039707655.1). NCBI lineage: Eukaryota > Viridiplantae > Streptophyta > Magnoliopsida > Poales > Poaceae > Elymus > Elymus sibiricus. Next base: position 44,296,829 of record CM077675.1, on the reverse strand, counting down.
ATGATCATATGCTACGTTCATAGTTTGGGTCTTGTCCATCACATCATTCTCCTAAGGATGTGATCCCGTCATCAAATGACATCTCATGTCTATGGTCAGGAAACCTCGACCATCTTTGATCAACGAGCTAGTCCACTAGAGGCACACTAGGGACACAGTGTTGTCTATGTACCCACACATGTATTTGAGTTTCCAATCAATACAATTATAGCATGGATAATAAACAATTATCATGAACAAGGAAATATAATAATAACCATTTTATTATTGCCTCTAGGGCATATTTCCAACAACTTGATGTTTAGAATTGCAAATGATGTGAAAGGTCTAGGTAAACATTCTTCTATGGTTTACACCCAGTTGGATCAAGTTGCTAAGTCACAAAATTATTTGCTTGCTAAAATAAATAATAATATGAATGATCGTGGTATTAGAGTAGTGACTAGAGGGGGTTGAATGACGCAAGAACCTCTTTATCCTAAAGGTCACCCTAAAAGAATTGAACAAGATTCTTAGAAAATTAATGAAGGTACACCTAGTTCATCTAAGAAGAAAAAGAAAAAGAAAGATGATAGGAACTTGCATGCTTCTAGTGAACCTGTTATAGAAAAACCTGTTGAGAAAGATAACGAAGTTTCTGTTTCCGATGCTGAGACTCAGTCTGGTAGTGAACATACAGCCAATGATAATGAAAATGATAATAATAATGATGTTCACGTAGATGCTCAACCAGATGATAACAAAGAAATTGATAATGATGTGGAAACTGAACCTGCTGGGGATCTTGATAACCCACCTTCTAAAAATAAACGTTATGATAGGAGGGATTTTGTTGCTGGAAAACATGGTAGGGAAAGAGAGCCATGGGTTCAAAAACCTATGCCATTCCCTCATAAGCCAACTAAAAGTAGGGACGATGAAGATTTTGAGCGCTTTGCTGAAATGGTTAGACCTGTCTTTTTGCGCACTCGTTTGACTGATATATTGAAAATGCCTCCGTATGCTAAGTACATGAAAGATATTATTAGCAACAAAAGGAAAATACATGAAACTGAAATTTCTACCATGCTTGCTAATTATTCTTTTGATGGTGGAGTATCTAAAAAGTTGGGAGGTCCGGGTATACCCACAATACCTTGCTCTATTAAAAGAAACTATGTCAAAACTGCTTTATGTGATTTAGGGGCCGGTGTCAGTGTTAGAGCATTACTAGTAGTACCCCTAAACCCTCAAACCCTCAAAAATAATCGCTTTTTTACGGGTTGACACGAAAAATTCTCAAAGAATAGAACCCCTTAACCCTTAAACCCTCAAAAAAATTTAGGGGCTCAACCCCTATTCTCCTTCCCAGCCTGTAGAAACAGGGGTTGGCCAGCCCAACCCCTCCCCGACCCGGTTCCCTCACCAATCTCGCGCGGGAGGGAGTTTTCAGCTCCCCCTCCCCGGATCCGGCCGCGCCTCCTCCTCCCCGCCCCGGCCGCGCCTCCTCCTCCCGCCCCGGCCGTGCCTCCTCCTCCCGCCCCGGCCGCGCCTCCTCCTCCCCGCCCCGGCCGCGCCTCCTCCTCCCCGCCCCGGCGTCCCCTCCACCTCCCCGCCCCGCCGCGCACCGCCCCGCCGCCTTCCCGCCCCGGCCGCGCGTCCTCCTCCCCGCCCCGGCCGCGCCTCCTCCTCCCCGCCCCGGCGTCCCCTCCCGCCTCCCCTGTGCCGCCGCGGCCCGGCCGCCCTCCCGCCTCCCCTCCCGCCTCCCCTCCCGCCCTCCCGCCTCCCCTCCCGGTCGCCCAGGCCGTCCAAGCCGCGCCGCCGCCCTGCCCTCCCGCCGGCCGCCCCTCCCGCCCTGCCTCGGCCGCCCTCCCGCCGTCCAAGCCGCGCCCCGGCCGCCCGCTGGCCGCCGACGCCGCCTCCTCCGAGGTGAGGTATGTGCTTTTTTTTCATTTTGTTTCATTTTCTTTATTGTTTCATTTTTTAGCACTAATTAGTGACTGTCCTTTGTAGATGGAGATGAACAATGAGGAGATTGTCATGGACTCGATGTCCGATTCGTCGGATTGGTCGACATCCGACGATTCCGACATTGATGAGTTGTTGCAAGACGACGACGTCGAGATGATGAGCCTCCTCATCGACGTGCAATCGTTTGAAGACCGCGTGAAGCTGATGGATCAGAGGAGAGGGTCGAAGATGGGGCGAGTCACCATCTACCGGAACCGCGCTCTCGGACACGAGCATTTGATGGAAGACTACTTCGCGGAGGTACCTACATACCCTCCTCGTCTCTTCCGCAGAAGGTACCGAATGCGGCGTAGTTTGTTTGTGAAGATTGTCACCGATTGTGAGGCAGCCGACTATTACTTTAAACGTCGTAGATCCGCCGCCGGTATCATGGGGTTTAGTGCATATCAAAAGATATCGGCGGCAATGCGGGTACTCGCTTATGGCATACCCGCGGATTATACCGACGAGTATCTTCGCATTGGGCAAGATACAACCACGGAGTCAGTCCGTAGGTTTGCCAAGTTGGTCATCCGGTTGTACGGTGAGCAGTATCTTCGGGCACCAAACGAGGAAGATACAAAGAGATTAATGGAAATGAATGAAAAAAGGGGATGGCCGGGGATGCTTGGTAGTCTTGATTGCATGCATTGGAGGTGGAAAAATTGCCCAAAGGCATGGCACGGAATGTATTGCGGTAAAAGCTGTGATGCTACCATTGTGCTTGAGGCCGTAGCATCTCAGGACACATGGATTTGGCATGCATTCTTTGGGTTGCCGGGAACACTCAATGATATCAATATCCTCAATAGATCTCCTTTGTTCAAAAGATTAATTTCTGGGGATGCTCCAGCTTGCAACTACAAAATCATGGACAATGAGTACTCAATGGGATACTATCTCACCGATGGCATCTATCCCGAATGGGCAACTCTTGTGAAGTCCATCAAGGAGAAAAATGGGGTGCCCTTAACAAGAAAAGAGGCTCATTTCACCAAGGCACAAGAGGCAGCCCGCAAGGATATTGAGAGAGCTTTCGGTGTTTTGCAAGCAAGGTTTGCCATAGTTCGTGGTCCAGCTCGGTTTTGGGACAAAAAAACCTTGGTGAACATCATGAAATGTTGTGTGATTCTACACAACATGATCCTAGAGGATGAGAGAGGGTTAAACCTCCCTTGTTTCTATGACAATGTTGGTACCCGTGTGCAACCGGAAAGAAACCCTTCTCGCATACACGCTTTTCTTCAAGCACATCGTGAGATTGAGGATGCAACCACTCATGGTCGGCTCCGGGATGATCTAGTAGAGCACCACTGGCAGTTGGATGGGCGGCGCATTCGCCCATGATGTATCTTTGTTTTACTTCTCTATGTCCTATTTGATTCGAGCAATTAGTGTAATTTGCTCAAACATTGTTGTAACAATTTGAATGATTATTGTTTTATTCGGTGTTGTAATAATAACTAGAATGATTATTGTTTTATGTCAAATGTGATGGAATTTGTGATATGTCATATCATGAAATGTGATGAAATGTGTGATATATGAAATGACAGTTTTAAAGGTTGGGGTTGAGGCAAAGACTAGAACCCTCAAATCCAACCCTTAAAGCAGTTTAAGGGTTGGGTTTGAGGGTTCTAGTCTTTGCCCCTGTTTTTCAACCCTTAAAAGTATCAAAAACTGGCACTTCTCAACCCTTAAAACTGCTATAAGGGTTTGAGGGTTTGATGGTTCTACTAGTAATGCTCTTATGCCTTTCTCCCTTTATAAAACACTTGAGTTGAGTAACCTCACACCTACTGAGATATCCTTGTAAATGGATGATAAATCCACTGCTTTACCTATTGGAATTTGCGAGGATGTTCCTTTTGTGGTTGCAAATGGTACTATCTTAACAGACTTTTTATTCTTGGTATGCCTAAGGACGACAATATGTCGATTATCCTTGGTAGACCCATCCTAAATACTACAGGGGCTGTTATTGATTGCAATAAAAGCAAGGTTACCTTTCATGTCAATGGCAAGCAACATACCGTGCATTTTCTGAAGAAGCAAACTTTGGTAATAATATAAATGTCATTAATCCTATTCCCACGGTTATTATTGGAGATTTTCTAATTCCTTTACCTACTGCCAAGAAGAAGAAATATTATAATCTCATTGTTGGGAAATACAAATTCCTATAGAGGTAACCTAGTGGTATATAAAAATTCTTCGGTTTCAAGTTAGTCAGAAACGGTTATTAATAAGACTTGATCAACCATATTAATGAATCCTTTTCGAAAAACATATGATTGATGAATCGAGTATTCACAACTCTATGTATTACAAGTTAATCTATGTTTCTCTTAGTTTAATAAAAATAAAATACCATGAAATTCCTGTTTTCTGTTTTTACCGTGCGTGGAAAATACCCCAAAAATAAAAAGTCTCAGATTGCCACAAAATTTGATATGAATTTTTCCTGAATATTTTAGAATTTTTGATGCAAAAATTACAGCAGGGGGTGTGCCAGTGGGCCACCTCATAACAGGGCGCGGCCCCCCTGGTGACGCGCCCTGTTGGCTTGTGGGGCCCACAGCCCCCCTTCCTTATCTCTTTAGCCCACCTCGTCTCCTACCTCAAGCAAAATTTTCCTAGCTCTCTCTATCTCGTGTTCTTCCACCTGAAACTGAAATTTTCGATCTCTTTGCACGGAACTCCGTTTCTGCAACTATTTTGGGGAATTGCTCCTTGGTATGTGACTCTCCCATTCCTCCAATTAGTTTTTGTTTTAGTGGTTTATATTTTGCATAAGTTTCTACACTTTGTGCTACAGAAAATGATCTTGGATGTTGAATTCTTTGAGTTCTAAGTAGTATGAATGCTTGATATGGCCTCTAGACATCCTTATGAGTAGTTGCTATCACTCTTGCAAAGTTTTATTAACGTAAAATTGTGGCTAAAAAAATCATAAATTTGTACTAGGAAGATGAATCTCTTTAGGACAAACCCCTCAAGGAGGATTACTTTGGGTGAATCATCTAGTGAGGGCTCGGTACGACAAGCCTACATTGAGCCCCGGGCCAATCAGATAGTCATGGCCGACGCCAAATCGTGTCGTTGGCCAAGCGATGAGTTCATGATAGGTGCAGGTATTAAGGAGGAATTTGATCGTTTCATTTATAATACCGGCCTCACCAACTTCCTTGCAGATAAGTGTGTCCAACACTACAACCTTATCCGTACATTCACGCATGGATTTCGCTATCAATCGAATTCTTCTAGAGTGTTATTTAAACTTTATGATAAATATTTTAGCATGACCTTAGAAGAATTCTTTGTTGCATGCAAACTCCACTTTGGGGCGCGCTTGAAAACCCCTCTAAAAATGATTATAATATGTTCCTCGAGAGTCTTTGCGTAGGAGAAGATAGAGGGGTAACTCAGGCTAGAATTAAAAGTATACAATTTCCCTCTATCTGTTACTTTGCATTGTTCAATGGGAAATGCGTAGAAGGCAAACAAGATTGCGGTGCATTATGTGCCCCTGACTTGAGTCTTATACATACTGTTGTGACTGGCGAACAACGCTTTAACCTTGGTGCAATTGTTGCCCGAAGGTTGCATTCTAACACTAGTAATGGTGATTTGTATGTAGGCATTTATGCGTCCCGCGTAGCTGAAAAATTGAGAGTGTCACCTTAACCTAATGATCCTATTCTGCCTGACAAATATTTAGATTTCGAAGCTATGCATTATCACGAATTTCTTGGAAACCGTGCTAGAGGTTATGAGTACAATTTAATATTCAGGAGATAAGAGCCTATGTCTGTCATTTTGCCTGCACCTGCCCTCTTTAACTTTCAGGCTCGACAAAGATATTATGTTCTTGAGGACGTAGTGCGAGAGTACAATGCTGCGGTGGAGGCTGCTCGTTTGGCAGCGAAGGCTGCTCATTTGGCAGAGGAGGCAGCCAGGAACGCCTCCACAAGCTATCACTTCAACTATTATCCAGATCGGCAGTGGTGATTACCAAGCTAGACAAACGCCTAAGCTTGGGGGAGTACGTACTTCTCATCGACATTACATTTATGTTCTCACACTTCATATAAATTGTCGGTGTTCATCCTCTTTCATTGTATATCCATGTTAGCTTTATTTTCCGCTTTCTTCTTGTGTGTTTGAAAAACTTTGAAAATCCAAAAATATTTATCGCTTCTTTTCAGTTTTTCTTTTTCTTATTTCTTAGTTGCAGAATTAAAAAGAAAACCCAAACAGATTTCCTTTGCATGTTGGGAGCTTTCCCATGTAAATAGTTTTTCTCGTTCTTGTTTTCCTTTAGTTTATTTTCTTGCTTCGAAAAACAAAAAATCCAAAACCATTTCAGTGTGTTTCTCTAAATTTGTTTTCTTTTTGTTGAATCTTTGAAAGGAGAAGTCCACGATGAAAATGTTGAGTGGGTCTTATATGCTTTATTGTTGATCTAACTGAGATCCAATTTTACCTTGCCTTCTCCTTTATCTTAAACTACCCTGCAGATTCGAGCTTAGTCCACGGCATTCTTGCACTATTATTATTATCATATCATTTGGTCATGTAAGTGAAAGGTAATAATGACGATATTTGATGAAGTGATCATGGCAAAGGAAGCTGGTATGAACTCTTCTTGTTTTTTGTTTTTGTAAATGTGTTTAGCCAGTTTGATCCTGATTCAGTATATCATGAGTTAACATGTTTGTGATGACAATTAGAGATTATAGTTTCTCATGCCATGCCTAAATAGCTAGGTGTTAATAATGATTTATCTTGTGTGTCAACATGCATTAAAATGATTACAATATGATATGGTACTATGTATTTCCCTCTGAGTAATTTGAGCAGTTTGACTTGGCTCATGTGCAAACATGTAGTTGAACCAAAACCAATGCAGACTTCATGATTTTTAAATTCAGAGTGTTCATATCCTACTCATGCTACGTTCAATGTTAATTATTCACAATGCATGTTTATGACCGTTGTTGCTCTCTAGTTGGTCGCTTCTCAACCTCCTGCTTGCCTTCACCTGTACTCAGCGGGAAGACTGCTTGTGCATCCAAAACCTTTAAACCAAGTTATTCCACATGAGTCCACCATACCTACCTATATGCGGTATTACCCTGCCGTTCCAAGTAAATTTGCACGTGCCACCTCTAAATATTCAAAAAAACATTTATTTTTGTGCACTCGCCCCACTCATGGAGCGACGAGGCGGTCAATATCTTCCATGTTAAGTAAGTTATTCTCAGGACGGTCATTTATTCGCCGTCATTGCATGAGAGAGGCTGGTAAAAGGGATGCCCAGTCCCATGTAATCAAAATAAATTAAATAAAACTCCTTGGGATAGTTGTATTTGGTAGGTGATACGTCTCCAACGTATCTATAATTTTTGATTGTTCCATGTTGTTATATTATCAATCTTGGATGTTTTACAATCATTTTATAGCAACTTTATATCATTTTTGGGACTAACATATTGACATAGTGCCAAAGTGCCAGTTGCTACTTTTTGCTTGTTTTTTTCTTCGCGGAATATCAGTACCAAACGGAGTGCAATCAAGACGAAAGTTTTTGGAGAATTTGTTTGGACCAGAAGAAGGCCAGTGAGCCAAAGAAGCAACCTGGAGGGAGCCCAGGCCGCCCACAACCCACCAGGGCGCGCCAAAGGCCCCAGGCACACCCTGATGGGTTGTGGCCGCCTCGGGGACCCCCTCCACCGACTATCAGCTCTATAAATTCCCAAATATTCAGAAAACCCTAGGGGAGTCAACGAAACACAATTTCAGCTGCCGCAAGTTCTAGAACCGCGAGATCCAATCTAACACCATCACGGAGGGGTGCATCATCTTCATGGGTGCCTCTCCGATGATGCGTGAGTAGTCCACCATAGACCTACGGGTCCGTAGGCAGTAGCTAGATGGCTTCCTCTCTCTCTTTTGATTCTCAATACAATGGTCTCTTGGAGATCTATTTGATGTTATGACTTTTTGCGGTGTGTTTGTTGGGATCCGATGAATTTTGAGTTCATAATCAGTTTCTATCCATGAATATTATTTGAGTCTCCTTTGATCTCTTATATGCATGATTACTTATAGATTCTTCGAATCTTTGGTTTAGTTAGGCTAACTAGATCGATTTTTCTTGCCATGGGAAGAGGTGCTTTGTGATGGGTTCCATCTTGCGGTGTTCTTTCCCAGTGACAGAAGGGGCAGCAAGGCACGCATGTATAGTTGTCATTAAGGATAACAAGATGGGGTCTATTCCTACATGAATAGATCTTGTCTACATCATGTCACCATTCTTATTGCATTACTCCATTTTTCCATGAACTTAATACACTAGATGTATGCTGGATAGCGGTCGATGTGTGGAGTAATAGTAGTAGATGCAGAATCATTTCGGTCTACTTATCTTGGACGTGATACCTATATAATGATCATTGCCTTGGATGTCATCATGACTATTCGATATTCTATCAATTGCCCAACAGTAATTTGTTCACCCACCGTGTGCTATACTCATGAGAGAAGCCACTAGTGAAACCTACGACCCCCGGGTCTACTTTTCCAACATATTGCTTTCTAATCTATCTTTTTATCGTTGAGATCTTAACAACCTCCCTTACGCGTCGGGTTGCAAGTATTTGTTCTTTGTGTGCAGGTGTCATTTACATAGTTGATTGATCTTCCTCTACGGATTGATACCTTGGTTTCTTAACTGAGGGAAATACTTACCGTCGCTGTGCTGCATCATCCCTTCCTCTTTGGGGAAATACCGACACAGTCTCAAGCCATGTCAAAGGAATTTCTGGCGCCGTTTGATACGTCTCTAACGTATCTTTAATTTATGAATTATTCATGCCATGTTTACAACAATTTTATATGGTTTCCTTATGATTTGATTAGAACTAACCCGGACTGACGCTATTTTCAGCAGAACTACCGTGGTGTCGTTTTTTTGTGCAGAAATGAAAGTTCTCAGAATGGGCTGAAAATTTACAGTGATTTTTTATAGACCAAAAGAGACCCCCAAAGCATAAGAGCTGGGCCAAGAAGTGGACGAGGAGGCCACAAGCCCTCTAGGCGCGCCCTACCCCCTAGGAGGGTGCTTCGGGCTTGTGGGCCCCTCGGGCACCCCCTTAACGTGAGAACGACGCCAAAAATTCTTATAAATACCCAAACCTCTGAAAAGAACACTGGATCAGAAGTTCCGCCGCCGCAAGCCTCTGTAGCCATGAAGAATCAATCTAGGCCATCTCCGGCACCCTGCCGGAGGGGGCCATCATCACCGGAGGCCATGAAGGAGTAAGCCGGAGGGGGCCATCATCATCATGGAGGCCAAGGACCAGAGGGAGAACCTCTCCCTATCTAGGGGGGAGGCCATGGAGGAGGAAGCGCAAGGGGGAGACCCTCTCCCCCTCACTCTCAGTGGTGCCGGAGTGCCACCGGGGGAACCATAGCCGTGGTGATCGTCTTCATCAACATCACCATCTTCAACACCTTCCTCGTCTCTTTTAAGCGGTCCACTCTCCCGCACCCCGCTGTAATCCCCTACTTGAACATGGTGCTTTATGCCACATATTATGATCCAATGATGTGTTGCCAGCCTATGATGTTTTGAGTAGATTTCTTTTGTCTTTTGGGTTGATTGATGATCTAGATTGGTTTGAGTTGTATGTTTTATTTTGGTGCTGTCCTATGGTGCCTTCCGTGCTGCGCACACGTGAAGGATTCCCGCAATAGGGTGTTGCAAAGTTCATGATTCGCTTATAGTGGGTTGCTAGAGTGACAGAAGCTTAAACCCGAGTAAGGGGGTTGTTGCGTATGGGATAAAGGGGACTTGATACTTTAATGCTATGGTTGGGTTTTACCTTAATGATCTTTAGTAGTTGTGGATGCTTGCTAGAGTTCCAATCATAAGTGCATATGATCCAAGTAGAGAAAGTATATTAGCTTATGCCTATCCCTCATATAAAATTGCAATAATGATGATCTATCTTGTTAACAATTGCCTAGGATAATTCCGCACACCGATCCATCATTATTCCACACTCGCTATTTATAATAGATAGTATTATATTCTAACTTTATGTTAAAAGCACCTATTTTTATATTTTAGTTCTCCGATATCATGCAAAGCTATCCTCTTCATACCCACAACGTAGTTTTATTTCTCGTTTCTAGATGGAAGCAAACGTTCGGTGTACGTAGAGTCGTATCAGTGGCAGATAGGACTTGAGAGAATATTGATCTTACCTTTAGCTCCATGTGGGTTCGACACTCCATACTTATCACTTCCACCTTTGGAAATTGCTACGATGATTCCTTTTACTTGGGGATTATCATGCTCTTTTCTGGCGCCGTTGCCGGGGAGCAATAGCGTGGGGTTGATATTCTCGTGTGTGCTTGTTTGCTTTCTTCACTAAGTAGATTTTGTTTTCTCTTTTGTTTTTGTTTTCTTTTGTTGTGGGTGATACAAACAAAAAAATTAAAGAATGCAAAATACAATATTTTTTTGGCCTCTTATGCCTAAAAACTTTTTCAAAAAGAGAAGTGATTGGAAGGTTATGCATTGGAGAAGTGAGGGTCGACCTTGAACAATTGTGTTCATGCTCATGGAAACAATGTAGAATTTTTCATGGAAGTTTCTCAAAAATAATTATCCCCTTGTATATATCCATTGTATTATAAAAATAATGTGCTAAGATTTGTCTTTAGGATGATTAGATTGCTTGTTTGCTAGGTGCGGTGCAAAAACAGAAACTTTGTCTGTAGTGTGTGAATTTACATTTTTTACTGGAACGTCAAAAGTTTCTGAAATTTTTACACAGTACTGATATGCAAAATTTTTATTTGTTTCTAATTTTTCAGAATTTGTAGAGTTACATAAGTATGGTAAATGTTCAGATTGCTACAGACTGTCCTATTTTTTGACAGATATTGTTTTCTATGTGTTGTTCACTTATTTTGATGAATCTATGGGTTGTATCAGGGGGTATGAACCATGGTGAAGTTGGAATACAGTAGATATAATGATAATATTAAATTGGAATGAGTTTACAACAGTACCTAAAGGTAGTGATTTGCTTTATTATACTAACGGATCTCACGAGGGTTTTGTTAAGCTTTGTGTGGATGAAGTGTTCGAAGATCGAGGAGTTATGAATATAAGAGGAATAAGGAGAGGCAAGAGTTCAAGCTTGGGGATGTCCAAGGCACCCCAAGTAAATATTCTAGGGATACTCAAGCATCAAAGCTTGGGGATGCCCCGGTTGGCATCCCATCTTTCTTCTTCAACAATTATTGGTATATCTCGGTTTTTGTTTTGTTCACATGATATGCGTCTTTTGTGTTTTTTTTCCTTTATGCACCATGCTAGTATGAGATAGTCCTTCATTGATTTATAGAGTGCTTCATGCGCTTCACTTAAATATTTTTAGTATGGCTTTATAGAATACTCTTTGTGCTTCACTTAAATCTTTTGAGTATGGCTTTATAGAATGCTTTGTGTGCTTCACTTATATATTTTGAGCTTGGATATTGGTCAATCTATATTAATTGTAGAATTCTCTATGAACTTCACTTATATCTTTTAGAGTATGAATAAAAGAGAAATAATTTCCTACCCATGGTGGTAGCTACACACGCCCTCAATTTGTATCTCTAATTAATTTGGTAAATTATTTTGGACTATGAAAAATAACTCTGTAACGAAAATATCGTGATTTTGGACCAGCCAGGCAAGCAAACATGCCATTACGCCAAAAAGGCAAGAAAAAAGACTAAGAGAAGTGAGAAACACCCATTCTACACAACAAAGAGACACTTGTGTCAAAAAGGTAATAAAAAGACAAAGAGACGTGAGAAAAATGCATTCTTATACAACAAAAATGCACTTGTGACAATGTCATTGAAACCCGACACCTCGTATATCCAAAATATGCATTTATACCAAAGGATGTGTAGCTACCACCATGCTTAGGAAATCGCCTCTCATGAATAAAATTATCATCAAAATTGGGCTTGGAAGAGTATCATTAAAATATCATGCCTAGCTAAAAAGGCATTAAAGGAATAGCGCTTGTTGGGAGACAACCCAATATTTACCCCTACTGTTTTTGTGTGTTCTCATGATTATGATACTGTAGTAATCATGTTTTATAGCTTTTTTTTCTTCAATAAAGTGCCAAGTAAGACCTTTGGGATGATCTATGGTGATAGTTGACTTGATTCTGTGCAAAAACATAAACTTTTGCGCTCATTGCCAGAATTTAAAAAAATCACAGAAGCATGCTTTTGATCTGAATTTTTTACACAAGGTTGACATACAAATTTCCTAGGTTGTCATAATTTTTCAGATTTTTGGAGTAAAAGAAGTTTGGCTAGTATTCAGATCATTATAGACTGTTTTGTTTTTGATAGATTCTGCCCTTAATGCATAGTTTGTTTGTTTTATAGTTTCTATTGCTTATATTGCTTAATATAAATTGTGGAAATTATAGAGTACAGTAGGAATTATTTGGAAACAATTATGAATTTTGTCTTTCACAGTACCCAAGTGAATGATTTGTTTTATCATACTAACCCATCTCACAAAGTTCCGTTAAGTTTTGTGTGATTGAAGTTTTCAAGTTTTGGGTGAGATATCGATATGAGGAGAATAAGGAGTGACAAAACCCTAAGCTTGGGGATGCCCAAGGCATCCCAAGATAAAATTCAAGGAAGATACAAGCAACTAAGCTTGGGGATGCCCCGGAAGGCATCCCCTCTTTCGTCTTCAAAACTATCGGTATACCTTACTCGGAGCTATATCTTTATTCATCACATGATATGTGTTTTGCTTGGAGCGTATTTTCATTTTACTAGCTATTTGAATAAAATCATTGGATCTGAAATCTTGAATGAGAGAGAGTCCTCACATGGCTATTTAACTACTTGACTACGCATTGATCTTCACTTATATCTTTTTGGAGTAGTTTTGTCATTTACTCTCGTGCTTCACTTATATCCAATGAGTAAATGGTTGAATGAATTGAATATCATAAATCTGAAATTATATATGTTTTATATGCTTATCCCATGGGGAGTAATGACTTCACATATAAGAAGTATAGGTGGTAAAATTTATTGAAAGTTAGCAAACACCGCATTGGTCACCTGAACAATTCATGAAAGAATATTGAAGGAAGAGAGATTTCACATATAAATATACTATCTTGGACATCTTCTATGATTGTGAGCCCCATTAATTATTTTCAAACTTGAGCAAATTAGTTCAAGTTGGACAAGGAAGACAATGTAATGAGTTATGTTTGAGTATATTTGTATAGAAGTTATATTGTTATGGATCCTTCAACATGTGGTGCTTGCTTAGGATCTTTTGCTAGCCAAAAATTTGTACTAAGTAGAGATACTACTTGTGCATCCAAAACCCTTAAACCCAGTTTCTTGCCATGAGTGTCCACCATATCTACCTATGGATTGAATAAGATCCTTCAAGTTAGTTGTCATCGGTGCAAAAATCAATAAAAATTGCTCCTAAATATGTATGATCCTTTATTGTAAGGGAAAATAAGCGTTGTATGAACTTATGATGGTAAAGAAATAAAAGTGACGGACTACATAATAAAGGTTGCTATCACAAAGGGCAATACAACATGACGTTCCTTTACATTAAGGGTTTGCACATCCAAAATTAAAAAGCGCATGACAACCTCTGCTTCCCTCTGCGAAGGGCCTATCTTTTACTTCCATGTATTTACTTTTATGCAAGAGTCAATAGTATTCCTTCTTAGTTCAACCTCAATTATTCTTTAGTTGGCAAGCATCATGTGTTGGGGAAAGATCCAAGCATATATGGCCATTCAAATATATTTGATCATGAATTATTATCGTTGACAATTATCTATATGATAAATAAGTTGGGAGGTGAAACATTAAGCCCCTATCTTTCTCTGTGTTCGACGGATGCTATTTGCTCTAAAAATATGCTTTGAGTGTTAGCAATCATGGAAGACTATATGATAGTTGAGTATGTGGAATTTGCTAGATCAAAGCTCTTACATAGACCCTTCCTGAAAATAAGATGAATTGCAATTGTTCGGTGACTGAAAGCATAGTTTGTTAGTTTTCAAGAAACTTTATGGTCTATACTTTAACATGTGAATACCTTGTTACTTCATCATGAGAAGTTTTATGAGATGAGATACTGTTTATGATATATAATGATGCTAGAAAAAGTGTTTGGAACTATCATTGATCAAATTTATGCACTATGCTAGCATTCACAATTCATAAATTATTTCTTTTATCATTTACCTACTCGAGGACGAGCAGGAATTAAGTTTGGGGATGCTGATACGTCTCCAACGTATCTATAATTTATGAATTATTCATGCCATTTTTACAACAATTTTATATGGTTTCCGTATGATTTGATTAGAACTAACCCGGACTGACGCTGTTTTCACCAGAACTACCATGGTGTCGTGTTTTTGTGCATAAATAAAAGTTCTCAGAATGGGCTGAAATTTACGGTGATTTTTTATGAACCAAAAGAGCCCCCCGAAGCACAAGAGTTGGGCCAGGAAGTGGACGAGGAGGCCACAAGCCCTCTAGGCGCGCCCTACCCCCCAGTAAGGGTGCTTCGGGCTTGTGGGCCCCTCGGGCACCCCCTTGACGTGAGACCGACGCCAAAAATTCTTATAAATACCCAAACCTCCGAAAAGGACCCTGGATCGGAAGTTCTGCCGCCGCAAGCCTCTGTAGCAACGAAGAATCAATCTAGTCCCTCTCCGGCACCCTGCCGGAGGGGGCCATCATCACCCGAGGCCATGGAGGAGTAAGCCGGAGGGGGCCATCATCACCATGGAGGCCAAGGACCAGAGGGAGAACCTCTCCCCATCTAGGGGGGAGGCCATGGAGGAGGAAGCACAAGGGGGAGACCCTCTCCCCCTCACTCTCGGTGGTGCCAGAGTGCCACCAGGGAAATCATCGCCGCGGTGATCGTCTTCATCAACATCACCATCTTCATCACCTTCCTCATCTCTTTTAAGACGTCCACTCTCCCGCACCCCGCTGTAATCCCCTACTTGAACATGGTGCTTTATGCCACATATTATGATCCAATGATGTGTTGCCATCCTATGATGTTTTGAGTAGATTTCTTTTGTCTTTTGGGTTGATTGATGATCTAGATTGGTTTGAGTTCTATGTTTTATTTTGGTGCTGTCCTATGGTGCCTTCCATGCCGCGCACACGTGAAGGATTCCCGCTGTAGGGTGTTGCAATACGTTCATGATTCGCTTATAGTGGGTTGCTAGAGTGACAGAAGCTTAAACCCGAGTAAGGGGGTTGTTGCCTATGGGATAAAGGGGACTTGATACTTTAATGCTATTGTTGTGTTTTACCTTGATGATCTTTAGTAGTTGCGGATGCTTGCTAGAGTTCCAATCATGAGTGCATACGATCCAAGTAGAGAAAGTTTGTTAGCTTATGCCTCTCCCTCATATAAAATTGCAATAATGATGATCTATCTTGTTAACAATTGCCTAGGATAATTCCGCACACCGATCCATCATTATTCTACACTCGCTATTTATAATATATAGTAATATATTCTAACTTTATGTTAACAGCACCTATTTTTATATTTTAGTTCTCCGATATCATGCAAATCTATCCTCTTCATACCCACAACGTAATTTTATTTCTCCTTTCTAGATGGAAGCAAACGTTCGGTGTACGTAGAGTCGTATCAGTGGCAGATAGGACTTGAGAGAATATTGATCTTACCTTTAGCTCCTTGTGGGTTCGACACTCCATACTTATCACTTCCACCTTTGGAAATTGCTACGATGATTCCTTGCACTTGGGGATTATCACCGTTGCCGGGGAGGAAGCGATCTCTTCAGCATGCCAATCTCTGGCGCTGGGGAGACATCATCAACATCTATCAGGTTCCTAATCACAAATCTCATCTCCTTGCAATTTACATTATTTGCCATTTGCCTCTCATTTTCCTGTCCCCCATTTCACAAATTCGTCGTTTTATTCGCCTTCTTTTTCATTTGCCTTTTTCTCGTCAGATCTCTTGTTTGCTTGCAATCTTGTTTGCGTGCAATCTTGTTTGTGTAGTCACGATGACTCAAGAAAACACCAAATCGTGTGATTTTTTCAATACCAATAATAATGATTTTATTAGCACTCTGATTGCTACTCCCGCCACTAGTGCTGGGTCTTGTGATATTAATGCCGCTTTGTTGAATCTTGTCATGAAAGATCAATTTTCCGGTACTCCTAATGAGGATGCCGCGTCCCATATAAACACGTTCGTAGAATTGTGTGATATGAAAAAGAAAAAAGATGTGGACAATGATATTGTGAAGTTGAAAAAAATTCCTTTCTCCTTGAGGGATCGTCCAAAAATTTGGTTTCTTCTTTGCCTCGCAAAAGTATTGATTCTTGGGATAAGTGCAAGGATGCTTTTATTACTAAGTATTTTCCGCCCATGAAAATTATTTCCCTTCAAACTCAAATCATGAATTTTAAGCAACTTGAGGATGAACATGTTGCACAATCTTGGGACAGAACGAAATTGATGCTAAGAAATTGTCCTACTCATGGTTTAAATCTTTGGATGATCATACAAAAAATTTATGCGGGGTTGAATTTTGTCTCTAGAAATCTTTTAGATTCCGCTGTGGGTGGTACTTTTATGGAAATTACTTTAGGTGATGCTACTAAAAGAGCACCTACTAGTAAAAAGGTTAATTCGGTTGAAGAAATTAGTACTTTGAGTGAAAAAGTTGATGCTCTTATGAAGTTTGTTGCTAGTAAAAATGCTCCTATTGATCTCAATGATGTGCATTTGTCTACTTTGATTGAGCAAAATAATGATTCCATAAATGTGAATTTCATCTCGCGAAAAAATTTCAATAACAATGCTTATAGAGGTAATTTTAATCCTAGGCCTTTTCCTGGAAATTCCTCTAAAAATTATGGTAATTCCTATAGCAATTCTTCTTACAATAATAATAGGAACACCTTGATCTTGAGAGTAATTTTAAAGAATTTATCAATGCTCAAAAGTCTTTCAATACTACGATAGAAGAAAAGCTGAATAAGATTGATGATATGTCTAGAAGCATTGATAGAATTTCCCATGATGTAGAAAACCTCAAGTTGAATGCTTTTCAACCTAAGATTAATGAATCAATTAAAGCTTTATATGTTTCTAAGGATGAAAGTAAGAAAAGAACCGCTATGCTTAGAGCTATAAGAGATTTTTTAGAAAAAGCGTTTTCTAGCGATTATTTTCATAAAAATGATGAAGATCTTAAAATGATTGGTGTTTGTTCGATTGATTCCTTGTTTAGTAATGTTAAAATTGATGATAAAGGGACTGAAGAAGAGTCAACTTTAGCTAGAGGGCGTCCCAATGATTTGGAGGGTGAAAATCTTGATGAAAAAATTGATGAAAGTGGGTTTGGAGAGGTCAAAACTTTAACTAGTGATTTGCCCACTATTTTGGATTACAAAGACTTTAATTATCATAGTTGCTCCTTGGTTGATTGTATTTCTTTGCTGCAATCCATGATAAATTCACCCCATCTTATGAACAAAATAAAGCTTTTACTAAACATATTGTAGATGCCATGATGAAATCCTTGGTCCCAGTTCTGAAGGGCCTTTAGTCCCGGTTCTGCAAGCGGGACTAAGAAATCGGGACTAAAGGCCCCCACTTTTAGTCTCGGTTGTGTTATGAACCGGGACTAAAGGAGCTCCACGTGGACGATGTCGGGCGCCCAGGCAGGAGGACCTTTAGTCCTGGTTGGTAACACCAACCGGGACTAAAAGGTCGTGTTTCATTTTGTGTTTTCATTTTCTTTTATATTTATATTGTATTTTCACGCGGTTACACGTATTAATATACAACATCAGAACAAATTATGGAAGAACAACATCCAACATCAGTACAAATTAGATGGATGCAATAGACAAGTTGAATTAGAGGAAAATACGATGTTGCGTCAACATCGTATTTTCCTCTAATTCAACTTGTCTATTGCATCCATCTAATTTGTACTAGTATATGTCATATAACAACTCATCATCATCATCATCTTAATCAACTCATCATCATTCAACATCCAACAATTCATCATCATCTTAATCAACTCCTCATCATTGTAGTTATCACAAGGTTGAAACACTAACTACTGCTCTCTCTTAGGTAAAAAAGCATAATAAAGGTGAACTCCAACATCTCCCCATTGAAGAACACAGATCAACCTATCTCCAACTTGTGGGATACGCAAGTATTCCTCTCCAAGTGGTAGCATGGATGCTTGTAACACTAGTAGAAAACAGGGTACTAGTCCCGGTTCCAAAGGGCCTTTAGTCCCGGTTCTGGAACCGAGACAAAACAAGCGGGACTAATACCCAAAACCTTTAGTCCCGGTTTGCTTACGAACCGGGACCAAAGGGGCTCCACGTGGCCACTGCGGGGTGCTCAGGCAGGAGGACCTTTAGTCCCGGTTGGTAACACCAACCGGGACCAAAAGGCAACCACACGTCAGCAGCTCGCAGGCGCTGGGGTTTTTGGATTTTTTTTGGAAGGGGGTTTAGGGGTTTTGGAGGGTTAATTTAGGGGTTTCATATTATGTTAGCTAGCTAATAGAGAGAAGTGACCTCTCTTTCTCCGTGCTTGGTCGACGCTAGCTACTATACATATAGAGAGAACTCGACGCTAGCTAGTAAGAAAATTAAGGAAACCATTAATTACATAAGATCGTCATGAACATATATAGAGAGAAGTGACATCTCTTTCTCCGTGCTTGGTCGAATAACAAGTTTTCGTATATCTATCCGACGCTACTACATATATACAATATAACATCTCTTACAATCCCTAACATCTAAGATCCATTTCCAATTTCACATGGTATTCTCCGTGTTCAGGTATGACGTGATCAAGAAAGAATCCCGCCAATTCCTCTTGAATTGCTCGTATGCGATCATGTGGTAGGAGTTCATCCCGCATCTGCCAGGTCTACTTTAAAGAAGGGGGTCAATACATATATATGAATGAAACTCAACACAATTGATGGTAGTATATAAAATAAAATTGTAAATATTGTTTACGTACTTCAAATTGTTTCTCAGAGAAGCCCCACTCAGAGGTCGAGTAGTGAATGAACTCGCATACGTAGTATCCACATAAATGATTCCCGGGTACCTGGTACAAGCACTTTACGAGAATAGAGTTCAATCAAACTAATAAGCAAGCATGATAATGGTATTGATGAAACTAGAATCAATGAGAGATGCGCGGAACTAGCTAGTACTACTTACTTTGGGGTGTATAAATCGCAGCTCGTTGTTTAGACCGGGAACCATTCTGGTGAACTTTTTCCAAACCCTGCCAGGCAAAGAAAATGATTACTTGATATCAGGAAATGAACGAAAGTTGCCGATATGGTCCTGGTATTGATTGAACTTACTTCTGGAGCATTGCAGTCATGTCCGCATAATACTCGGGATCTTTACGTCTCGAGTCTAAGACAGTTACTAATGCCCCGTCAAGCTTAATGGATAGCAGAATAAAGTGGAAGCTGCGCATGCATAACTCATCAATTACATTACTTAACCTCGAGTAAGCGAAACTGAATATGCACAAGATAGTAACACTCACTTGAAGTTGTAAGGAAGGAGTATTTCCCTTTTGTTTTGATGTCTAAGGAACGCTTCTAGCAAGTTGTCCTCAGTAACTTTGGCACTCTTTTTTATAGACCATTCATTTACGGTATTTGGGCTAATGAACCTGATGTCATAGATTTGTTCTTTTTTGCATTCGACCATCTTCAATCTGCATAATATAGTGAGGATAATTATATATACATGCAATGAACGAGTTGAGCTAGAGACTTAATTATAGAAGTAATACTTACAGACAGTAGCAAGTCATGAGTTGTTTGTTGAGGGCCTCTTGATTGTATAACTGAAATAACTCCACAAATTCAACAGGCATCAGGTCGACTCCAATGAAGTCGTGCTCTTTTTTAATTCCGACCATCAAACTGTCGGTCCCAGACTTCCTGCAAGTTTCCATGTACCACTCATGCAATTTTTGCATCATCGTTGTTAGATGAGGATGATCAGGTTTGACGAGAGGCTTCCCGTGCTCGTATCTAAAGTTCTGTACTACTACCTCAGCCATTTCAAATTGTACATCATCGCCCACGTAATCACCAAGAGTGGTACCGGGCAGTAGCACCGGATGATTAGCGATATCGCTAGACACCTTGAGCGGGGGGAACGATTGCTTCTCCTGTTCACCAAGCTGGGGAATTGTTTTCCCACTTCTTCGTTTTGTTTCTCTTGCAGCACTGGAACTACTTCCCGACCGCCGCGCTTCATAATATGTCTTTTGAATAATGCGGTCATAGTTGGATTGCGGCGGAGGCGGTGTTGGTCGCTTCAGGGCATCCAGAGTGCGCTTCCCTTTCACCGGATCTACTATTTCCTTCGGAGGTGGACGTTTCCATGCAAAATGGGCCCTCACTTCGGCTTCACTAATTTCAGTGATTTCCTTGTCAGTCCTCTCATATGGTAACTTTGGAAGAGGCTTGAGGCTTGGACCAAATTTGTATTTCTTCCCGCCTATTGTACTGCTAGCCACCGGAGCGGCGGCGTCTCTCTGCCGCCGTTGCTGATGCGTCGGAGGAGGTGGAGTGCCCTAACGCGCCGGAGGAGGAGGAGGACGAGGTGGAGTGCCCTGACGTGCCGGAGGAGGCGAAGGAGGAGGCGGAGTGCCCTGATGTGCCGGAGGAGGAAAAGGAGGAGGCGGAGTGCCCTGACGCGCCGGAGGAGGAGGAGGAGGCGGAGTGCCCTGACGCACCAGAGGAGGAGGAGGAGGCGTCCAGTTTGGAAGCTTGATGTACTCCTTTCTCCATAGACAGGTACTCCTCAAAGCATTTTCCAGAACAATAATATCCTCTTCACCTGTAGGGTTGTCAAGCTCCAGCCCATCAAATCCATCCATTATTTCATCCACCGTCACAACAGCATAGCCATGTGGAATTGGACGGCAATGGAAAGTTCCCTCAGCTCGAGGAGGTACAACAGAGCCGACCGCCGCCTTGAGGGTCAGGTTCTGGCATTTCATCATTAGCTTGCAATGTTCAGCATCCGTGATACTATCCACGGGGTAGCGAGGAGCCGTGAAGTCAGGCTGAACGAGCTCCGTGGAAGCCATGCCGCTTTTCCGCTGAGATGGTGGGCTAGCTTCTGGGGCAGCATCGAAGGAAGGATCTTCGTGCCGCTGAGATGGTTGGCCGGTAGCTCGCTGGCTCTCAAGTTCCTCTTGTTTTGCTAATCTTGCACTGAGCTTTTGCATTTCGCTTGCTTCATGTTTCCTCTTTCTCTCTCGGCTTCTATAACCACCACTGTCGGGAAACCCATGCACCCACGGAACGGAGCCTGATGTGCCTCGTGTTCGTCCAGGGTGTTCAGGATTCCTGAGGGCCTCTGTCAGCTCGTCCTTATCTCTGTCGGGAATGAACGTCCCTTCCTGCACTGCCTTGATTGCTGCCTGAAGCTTCGTGAAGGGTATTGCAAGTTTCTCGTCCGTCCAAACACACTCCCCTGTTTTTGGGTCCAAAGTTCCCCCAACCCCGAAGAACCAAGTCCTTGAACGATCTGGCCAGTGCAGTGTCGCTGGTTGGACATTCTTAGCCAGCAGGTCTTGCTCAGCTTTGTCCCACAACGGCCGGGCTTTGTAGTAGCCACCTGACCCCGTGTGATGGTGATACTTCTTCGCTGCAGCATTTTTCTTGTTTGTCTGTGACATTTTCTTACCCTTCTCCGATTTCTTGTAGGCCACAAATTCGGGCCATTGATCTCTTATCTTCCCATATCGACCGATGAATTCCGGAGTCTCCTCTTTCTCGACAAACTTTGTGTTCAACTCTTTCTTCCAGTTCCTGAATAGTTCTGCCATCTTCTTAAGAGCAAACGCCTTGACCTTTCACTCTATAACTTGGTTATTTGGATCCTCCTCTCGTGGTAGGCTGAAATTTGTCATCAGCTTGGTCCAAAGATCATCTTTCAGTCTATCCTGGACATAAGAAACTTCAGGGTCCTTATTATTCTTATTCCATTGCTGGGTGCTGATCGAGACGTAGTCCCTAACAACAACTCCACACTGATGTACAAATGCGTCCTTGGTCCGCCTGGGAGCAATCGGTTGGCCATCTTTCGCGACTTCTGTGATCGTGAACCTTTCATTCGGGCGCAACCTTTTATTCGGGCCTCGTCTCCTTACCTCGCCGGACTTTGCAACAGTTGAGGCTCCCTCCTCCGTTCGGTCACCGGAGCCGTGATCATGATCTCCTTCCTCCGCCATTCGGTCACCAGAGCCGTCATGATCTCCTTCCTCCTCCATTGTTGGATCACCGGAGCCGTCATCCTCTCCTTCCTGACCATCGGTGTCGTTGAGATATGACAAGGGATCACCTCCGGCGAGGATTATATCCCCCAACAACTATTCTTTTTCTAAGTCTCTGTGATCCATAGTTTCTGCAAATATTACAACATGCCAATATACAAACATGAGATATGCAAATCAATAAAAGGCAATGCAACAATACGATCATATATATAATATCACTAATACATCATGGAATAGTATCGCCAATACATCATCGAATATTATCACTAATACATCTTGAATATTATTATATAATATCACTAATACAGATCTAGTTGACGTCTCGTGGCGCAGGCGGTGGACACCCAAAGAGAAGGAACTATGACAAGATCATAGCTCGGGTGAGATCCCTGAAGAACCTGCCAGGTATTGGAGAACCTAGCGTCCAACGCAACCATGTAGCATCGGACGTGCTCGTCCTCCTCCCTGACACGGTGATGTACCACCTCCGCGGGGGGCGGCTCCCTCTGCACCGACAGTGGTCCACGCGACCACCACCAAAGAACCTTCGGGTCGACGATGGGACCCTGATTCCTCACCAAGCTGGGCGCCCCGGAAGGCAGCACCTCCCAGTGCCAGCCCGGCGGAGCCCAGTCCCGAACATGGCGCCTCTCAAGCAGGGGGTCGCCGGCGCCGAGTCGACGACGAGGATGCGGGCCGGGCATCGTCGACTCAACGGCTATGCTATGCAACTAAACATTTAAACATCTAATTAAACATCATATCGCGACACCGACGATCGTCGGGCACTCCTCGATATCGTCGAGGACTCTCCCTCACCGAGGATCGTCGGGGGGTACTCTTCCTCAACGACGATCGTCGGGTGGTACTCTCCCTTACCGAATATCGTCGGGGACTCCTCGATATCGCGTCACCGACGACCGACGATAAAACAACTAAACATCTAAACAATAAAAACAACTAAAAACAACTAAACAATAAAAACAACTAAAACAACTAAATTAACTAAATTAAATACCAGTTTTGTATATCCTAAA
Source organism: Elymus sibiricus (assembly GCA_039707655.1). Lineage (NCBI taxonomy): Eukaryota > Viridiplantae > Streptophyta > Magnoliopsida > Poales > Poaceae > Elymus > Elymus sibiricus. Next base: position 44,273,333 of record CM077675.1, on the reverse strand, counting down.
ACAACTAAAATTAACTAAATTAACTAAACAACTAAAATTAACTAAATTAACTAAACAACTAAATTAACTAAATTAACTAATCAATTACATTACTTAACCTCGAGTAAGCGAAACCGAATATGCAGAAGACAGTAACACTCACTTGAAGTTGTAAGGAAGGAGTATTTCCCTTTTGTTTTGATGTCTAAGGAACGCTTCTAGCGAGTTGTCCTCAGTAACTTTGGCACTCTTTTTTACCGACCATTCATTTACGGTATTTGGGCTAATGAACCCAATGTCATAGATTTGTTCTTTTTTGCATTTGACCATCTTCAGTCTGCATAATATAGTGAGGATAATTATATATACATGCAATGAACGAGCTGAGCTAGAGACTTAATTATAGAAGTAATACTTACAGACAGTAGCAAGTCATGAGTTGTTTGTCGAGGGCCTCTTGATTGTATAACTGAAATAACTCCACAAATTCAACAGGCATCAGGTCCCAGACTTCCTGCATGTTTCCACAAATTCAACAGTCATGAAGTCGTGCTCTTTTTTAATTCCGACCATCAAACTGTCGGTCCCAGACTTCCTGCATGTTTCCATGTACCACTCATGCAATTTTTGCATCATCGTTGTTAGATGAGGATGATTAGGTTTGACGAGAGGCTTCCCGTGCTCGTATCTAAAGTTCTATACTACTACCTCAGCCGTTTCAAACTGTACATAATCGCCCACGTAATCACTTTTCAAACCTTTTCTTACTTCATTTGGTATTTTTCATGCATTTCATGATTTATTTTGAGCTAAAATGACCCTGAATTGAAAAGCACTGCAAATGAACTACGAAATGGTTGAAAGTAGGCATGGTATCATAATTTCACCCACATAGCATGTGCTAAAAAGTTGAGAGGGTTACAGGAAAAACTGGATGCACTTCGTGTCCAAACTGGACAATTCCTTTCGAAGTATCAGGGTTTTGGAAGAAAACACGTCTATTACAAATTGATTTCAATTTTTTAAACATATTTGAACTCAAGACTTTTTCTGCATTCAATATGCACCATTCAAAGCCACATCATCACTTTTCAAACCTTTTCTTACTTCATTTGCTATTTTTCATGCATTTCATGATTTATTTTGAGCTAAAATGACCCTGAATTTTAAAGCACTGCAAATGAACTATGAAATGGTTGAAAGTTGGCATGGTATCATAATTTCACCCACATAGCATGTGCTAAAAAGTTGAGAGGGTTACAGGAAAAACTGGATGCACTTCGTGTACAAAATGGACAATCTCTTTCGAAGTATTAGGGTTTCGGACGAAAACACGTCTATTACAAAGGGATTTCAATTTTTTAAACATATTTGAACTCAAGACTTTTTCTGCATTCAATATGCACCATACAAAGCCACATCATCACTTTTCAACCCTTTTCTGATTTCATTTGCTATTTTTCATGCATTTCATGATTTATTTTGAGCTAAAATGACCCTGAATTGAAAAGCACTGCAAATGAACTCTGAAATGGTTGCAAGTTGGCATGGTATCATCATTTCACCCACATAGCATGTGCTAAAAAGTTGAGAGGGTTACGGCAAAAACTGGATGCACTTCGTGTACAAAATGGACAATCTCTTTCCAAGTATGAGGGTTTCGGACGAAAACACGTCTATTACAAAGGGATTTCAATTTTTTAAACCTATTTTAACTCAAGACTTTTTCTGCATTCAATATGCACCATTCAAAGCCACATCATCACTTTTCAGCCCTTTTCTGACTTCATTTGCTATTTTTCATGCATTTCATGATTTATTTTGAGCTAAAATGACCCTGAATTGAAAAGCACTGCAAATGAACTCTGAAATGGTTGCAAGTTGGCATGGTATCATCATTTCACCCACATAGCATGTGCTAAAAAGTTGAGAGGGTTACGGCAAAAACTGGATGCACTTCGTGTACAAAATGGACAATCTCTTTCGAAGTATGAGGGTTTCGAACGAAAACTCGTCTATTACAAAAGGCATTTCATTTCTTGACATGTAACTGCAGTGATATTCTAGATCAAAGCCATCATTAGAATAGTTGTGGAGAGAAAGTCTTCACTTTTTCTTCACGTGTGTCCCTTGCTTATTGCGCCGTAACCATGGATAATCTTCATCGTTTAACAGGGTGCTTGTGTCAGCCTTCACTTTGAATGGAGGAATTTCATGAAACTTTTCATAATCTTCAGACATGTCTGTCTTGCCGTCCACTCCCACGATGTCTCTTTTCCCTGAAAGAACTATGTGGCGCTTTCGCTCATCGTATGATGTATTCGCTTCCTTATCTTTTCTTTTTCTCGGTTTGGTAGACATGTCCTTCACATAGAAAACCTGCGCCACATCATTGGCTAGGACGAATGGTTCGTCTGTGTACCCAAGATTGTTGAGATCCACTGTTGTCATTCCGTACTGTGGGTCTACCTGTACCCTGCCTCCTGACAGATTGACCCATTTGCACCGAAACAAAGGAACCTTAAAATCATGTCCATAGTCAAGTTCCCATATGTCCACTATGTAACCATAATATGTGGCCTTTCCCCTGTTGGTTGCTGCATCAAAGCAGACACCATTGTTTTGGTTGGTGCTCTTCTGATCTTGGACGATCGTGTAAAATGTATTCCCATTTATCTCGTACCCTTTGTAAGTCAATACAGTCGAAGATGGTCCCCTGGCCAACGAGTACAGCTCATCTGCAATAGTGGTGTTACCCATGAGATGTGTTTGCAACCAACTGCCGAAAGTCCTGATGTGTTCACATGTAATCCAGTCGTCACACTGCTTCGGGTGTTTGGAGCGCAGAATATTCTTGTGTTCATTGACATACGGGGTCACCAAGGTAGAATTCTATAGAACTGTGTAGTGTGCTTGAGACCAAGAATGCCCGTCCCTACATATTATTGAATTCCCTCCTAGCATGCCTTTTCCAGTCAGTCTCCCCTCATACCACGATTGAGGGAGACCAATCGGCTTAAGGTCAGGAATAAAGTCAACACAAAACCCAATGCTTTCCTCTGTTTGATGGCCCGTGGAGATGCTTCCTTCTGGCCTAGGATGGTTACAAACATATTTCTTTAAGACTCCCATGAACCTCTCAAAGGGGAACATGTTGTGTAGAAATACAGGGCCCAGAATGCCAATCTCGTTGACTAGATGAACTAGGATGAGCGTCATGATATTGAAGAAGGATGGTGGGAACACCAGCTCGAAACTGACAAGACATTGCACCAAATCACTCTTTAACCTTGGTAGGATTTCTGGATCAATTACCTTCTGAGAGATTGCATTGCGGAATGCACATAGCTTCACAATGGCTAATCAAACATTTTTCGGTAGAAGCCCCCTCAATGCAACCGGAAGCAATTGCATCATAATCACGTGGTAGTCATGAGACTTTAGGTTCTGGAACTTTTTCTCTGCCATATTTATTATTCCCTTTATATTCGACGAGAAGCCAGACGGGACCTTCATACTGAGCAGGCATTCAAAGAAGATTTCCTTCTCTTCTTTGGTAAGAGCGTAGCTTGCAGGACCTTCATACTGCTTTGGATGCATGCCGTCTTTTTCATGCACGTGTTGCTGGTCCTCCCGTGCCTCCAGTGTATCTTTTGTCTTCCCATACACTCCCAAGAAGCCTAGCAGGTTCACGCAAAGATTCTTCGTCACGTGCATCACGTCGATTGCAGAGCGGACCTCTAGGTCTTTCCAATAGGGTAGGTCCCAAAATATAGATTTCTTCTTCCACATGGGTGCGCGTCCCTCAGCGTCATTCAGAACAGATAGTCCGCCAGGACCCTTTCCAAATATTACTTGTAAATCATTGACCATATCAAGTATGTGATCACCAGTACGGAGGGCGAGCTTCTTCCAGTGATCTGCCTCACCTTTGAAATGCCTTCCTTTCTTTCGACATTGATGGTTGATCGAAAGAAATCGACGATGCCCCAGGTACACATTCTTCCCGCATTTGCCCGAATATATACTTTCGGTGTCATCTAAACAGTGCATGCATGTGTGGTATCCCTTGTTTGTCAGTCCTGAAAGGTTACTGAGAGTAGGCCAATCGTTGATGGTTACAAACAGCAATGCATATAGGTCAAATTCCTCCTGTTCATTCTCATCCCACACATGTACACCTTTTTTATTCCACAGTTGTAAAAGTTCATCAACTAATGGCCTTAGGTACACATCAATGTCATTGCCAGGTTGCTTAGGGCCTTGGATGAGCACTGGCATCATAATGAACTTCCGCTTCATGCACAACCAAGGAGGAAGGTTATACATACATAGAGTCACAGGCCATGTGCTATGCTTGCTGCTCTACTCCCCAGAAGGATTAACGCCATCTGCACTTAAACCAAACCATACATTCCTTGGGTCACCTGTAAAGTCCCCCCACTTTCTCTCGATATTTCTCCACTACGACCCATCAGCGGGTGCTCTCAACTTCCCGTCTTTCTTATGGTCTTCCTTGTGCCATCGCATCAACTTGGCATGCTCTTTGTTTCTGAACAAACGTTTCAACCGTGGTATTATAGGAGCATACCACATCACCTTTGCAGGAACCCTCTTCTCGGTGCACTAGCCCTCAACATCACCAGGGTCATCTCGTCTGATCTTATACTGCAATGCACCGCATACCGGGCATGCGTTCAAATCCTCGTACGCACCGCGGTAGAGGATGCAATCATTAGGGCATGCATGTATCTTCTGCACCTCCAATCCTAGAGGGCATAGAACCTTCTTTGCTTCGTATGTACTGTCAGGTAATTCGTTATCCTTTGGAAGCTTCTTCTTCATTATTTTCAGTAGCGAACCAAATCCCTTGTCAGATACACCATTGTCTGCCTTCCATCGCAGCAATTCCAGTGTGGTACCGAGCTTTGTGTTGTCATCTTCGCAATTTGGGTACAACCCTTTTTTGTGATCCTCTAACATGCAATCGAACTTCAACTTCTCCCTTTCACTTTCGCATTCTCTCTGTGCATCAACAATGACCTGGCCAAGATCATCATCGGGCACATCGTCTGGTTCCTCTTGATCTTCAGCTTCCCCCATTGCAGCATCACCGTATTCTGGGGGGCGGATAGTTGTCATCATCCTCTTCTTCTTCGTTGTCTTCCATCATAACCCCTCTTTCTCCATGCTTGGTCCAAACATTATAGTGTGGCATGAAACCCTTCTCAAGCAGGTGGAAGTGAAGAGTTTTAGAGTTGGAGTAATCCTTCGTATTCCCACAGACAGTACATGGACAATGCATAAAACCATTCTGCTTGTTTGCCTCAGCCACTTCGAGAAAATTATGCAGGCCCTTAATGTACTCGGAGGTGCGTCGGTCACCGTACATCCATTGCCAGTTCATCTGCATGCATTATATAATTAAGTGTATCAAAAACCATTACAGAACATCATGAATAGAGAAGTGACCAAATTAATAGAAGTTCATCATCACATTAAAACCAAAGAACAGTAGTGACCAAAATAAATACATAAAGTTCATACATAGTTCTCATTGAACAACATATAGCTCTCTAGAGCATCTAATTAAAACATGCATTGAAACTATGTAAAACATTTAAATGCAACAACAAATGTGATCATAACCGCAACTAAGGTACCAATTGATCCAACGGCATAATGATACCAAGCCTCAGTATGAATGGCATATTTTCTAATCTTTCTAATCTTCAAGCGCATTGCATCCATCTTGATCTTGTGATCTTCGACGACATCGGCAACATGCAACTCCAATTCCATCTTCTCCTCCTCAATTCTTTTCAATTTTTTCTTCAAGTAATTGTTTTCTTTTTCAACTAAATTTAACCTCTCGACAAGAGGGTCGGTTCGAATTTCCGGTTCACATACCTCCTAGATAAAAACATCTATGTCACGTTGGTCAGCATAATTGTCATAAACACTAAATGAAACAAATAGTTATAAAAGATAATATACCACATCCGAATCATATACAGGACGAGGGCCGACGGGGGCGGATACCAAAACCATGGAACTATATAATAACAAACAATAATAAAAGTAAGAAAATTGTACAAGTATCTATCTAAATCATACAAGTAAGAATTTATTTTATTTTAGAAAGAAGATAAGAACAAGAGGCTCACTACGGTGGTGCCGGCGACGAGATCGGCGCGGGCGATCGACGGCGGTGAGGACGGGGACGGGATAGGACGGACCGCCAAACCTAGACAAATCTTGAGGAAAATGGAGCTTGGAGGTCGAGCTTGGAGAGGAGAAAGCTTAAATGTGGCTCGGGCATTTCATCGAACACCTCATGTGCATAGGAGGCGAGAGCTAGAGCAACACACACCTGCACACGCCGGCGGCCAAAAAACAGAGTGAGTGAGCGGGCAGGGGCGGGGCGGGGGTATATATAGGCTTATATCTTTAGTCCTGGTTGGTGGCTAGAACTGGGATAGAATACTGATCTTTGGTCCCGGTTCCAGCCACCAACCGGGACTAAAGGTGCTGGGCCAGGAGCGAGGTCCATTGGTCCCGGTTCGTGTCTAGAACCGGGACCAAAAGAGTCAGACGAACCGGGACCAATGGCCCACGAGGCCCTGCCGCCGCCCTGGCCTCACGAACCGGGACTAATACACCCTTTGGTCCCGGTTCGTAAGTGAACCGGGATTAATGCCCTTATCCTGGCCTCAACCAAAGCCCTGTTTTCTACTAGTGTAATGCATTTCTCCATCCTTTGATTTTCAGGGTTTCTTCACTTTGAGATATCTTGTATTTACCACTGTAATTAATCGGGAGTGGTCGTAAGCTAACCATTTGCAAATCACCATTTTTAAACATCCATTTAGGCGCGGTCTCTGGGGGGAGTACATGTTGAAGAAAATTAGTAATAATAACATAGTTAGCAAACTAGTTTTGGTTAAGAACAATGTATGAAAAAGTTGGACTAGTGACGCAATGGTAAAAAAATTCTTACAAAATTGTTTGAGGTGATGTTATAACGGTTCAACTTGTGCACTAGTGGCACATATCCATGATAGATGTTGCCAGTCATGTAATGTTTAGCATGATACTCAACATCTTGAATAAATGATATCATATGATTTTTGTCCAACCAAGTAAGCTTGGAGTCATAACTGTAGTAGGTCCGATCTATTATCTGTCGGGTAGTTCTTGTAGCACGGAAATAAGCTAATAATTAAAAATAAAGAAATTTAGTCGGAATGAGTACCAAATATAAATTACCTAACAAATCTGTTGACAAACGCACCTAGAGGTAGAACTGGAATCAAGTCATCATCCGCATGCACCCAAATTTCTATATTATTATCACGAACATCGTCATTACCAAGATCGAAGGTAATGTTCATGTCCTCATCCAACCCATACGCCTTGCAAAATGCTCTCCAATTAGAACAACCAAAATATATGTGATCTTCATTATTTTTCACCTTAACAACAAAAGTGTAATGCTCCGTTATTAGGTGAGCTATCTTAGGCTCTGTACTATCCTTCTTTTTGAAATGGAACTTGTCCAAGACAGCGAATCTTGCATGGCAGGGAATGCACTAATCGAATTGTACAAAAGAAAATTAAAGGTTAATTAAAGAAAAAAGCACACATCATACTTCATTAACAAAAAAAGCATGTCGTCTTTACATACCATAATAATACTAAATTCTTCCGTTAGCTTGACGGTGAAGGATGTACCATTGTCTAGGTGAGGATAAATGTCGCATATACCCCTGTAATCCTAGCACAAGGCACTCAGGAAACCTCTCCTCGTCGTCAGACGACATCGACATTTCGTGTGTTCATGATTCTAAGATTAAAAATCGGCGGCAAATTTTTTTAGCAAGATCATCATATAAGATCACTAGTACATATAATATCACCGGCGATCGTCAGGGACTCTTCATATAATATTATCAGATAACATCACTAATACACATCAAATAATCCAGTTAATGGAGCATCGAATATTATCACTAATACAGCTCAAATATTATCGAATAATCTAGTTGACTCGCGATTCTTGAGGAGCGGACGGTGGACACCCAAAGAGAAGGAACCATCACAAGATCATAGCTCCGGTGAGATCGCTGAAGGAACTGCCAGGTATTGGAGAACCTGACGTCTAACGCAACCATGTAGCGACGGACGTGCTCGTCCTCCTCCCTGACGCGGCGACTGTGCTCGTCCTCCTCCTCCTCCTCTCGGTTGCCGGCTGCCTCCGCAACGATAGTGGCCCACGCGACCGCCAACAAAGAAGCTCCGGGTCGACAACGAGACCCGGATTCCTCACCAAGCTACGTGCCCCGGAAGGTAGCATCTCCCAGTGCCAGCCCGGCGGAGCCCAGTCCCGGATATGGCGCAACTGGTTGTCGGCGCCGAGTCGACGACGAGGATGCGGGATGGGCATCGTCGACGACAACAAATTGTGGCTAGCAAATAACATTTCATTTAACAACAATAAAAACAATACCATATTTTATAACAAATCCACATGCACACACTCGCACACAACAAATAACATATTTCTAGCTATATTACATAGAACCAAAACATCTATGAACACAACATATACGACTATAGCTAGCACATGGATGAGCAAAATGTTGTTTGCTGTTTTTAAAAATGTTCGTGTGTTGACATTGTGAGCACATGAACAAATTAAACAAACCCAAGTAAAACTACACAAAACAAACAAAAAAATTGAGCATTTCTCTAAGTCTCGTGCATTGGCCTCGGCGACGGATCGAGGCAGGAAACAGAGGGGGAAATAGCGATACTCACCGAGGAGCACACGAAGGTCCGTTGATGGACTAGTAGCAGCAGACGGCAGCGGGATCGACGGAGAACGGAGATGGCCATAGGAGGAAGCAGCGGAGCTCGACGGGGGCAGGATAGACGGAGGATGGCACCGGTCCTCGTAGTCGAAGCAGCGGAGCTCGACGGGGGCGGCGATGGCAAGGAGGCCCGACGACGAGGTCGAGCGGCTCGGAGGCGTCGTATTGTGGTTCGTCGTCGGGGGAGAGAATGGGAGAGATTGGGGGAAATCTCTAAGTGCTGCTTATATACCCCACCCTTTAGTCCATGTCCGAGCCACCAACCGGGACTAAAGGCCTGGGTTTCACGCCCTTTGGGCTGGTGAAATTCACCTTTAGTCCCGGTTCCTTTAGTCCTGGTCTAGCGCGAAACCCAGGCCTTTAGTCCCGGTTGGTGGCTCGGACCGGGACTAAAGGGTTGGTCCTGGCACAGCCGAGGGGTGGTGGGAGTTTAGTCCCACCTCGCCAAGCGATAGGCGCTCACACCGGTTTATAACCTACCTGCGGCTAGCTTGGCAAGTTCCTCTCAAAGCAGACAGCTCATCGGCTAACCTCGCCCCTCTCTGCCCTATGGGGCCTACTGACAGCAGATATTCGTGCCCCGCGGACCTGCATCCTGGCCCATATATAGTTGGGTTTCTAGTCGTATGCAGTCTGTGGTGTGTGAATTCTCCTGCTAGTAGGTGGGCATTTTTTTTATTTTTTGCATATGTTATGTCAATTTTTTGACCTTCTTCAAATCACATCCTAATTTTTATACATATTCACTGATGTGTAATACACATGATTATCAAAGAATTTCAACAAAATATATGAATTTCTAAAAAATGCAAAACGTTCATATTCTTTCTGTGTTAATGAAAGAGATCATGCCTATTTTTGGTTTTAATTCTAAAGTTTTCTTTTAAATAGATGCATACATGCCTAGTTTTCATTTAATTATTTTTTGCTATTAAAGTTTTTTAACAAAAAATACTTTATGAAAAATTTAGTTGCATAAAATTTATATAATTTTGAGTTAATATTATTTTGATCATAACTGGGAATAATTGAAATTTCAAAACTTAATAAATAATTATTCTAAAATCATGTTTCAAATGCCAAAAGGCCCTAGCTAACATACATTGAAACTAACATACAACTATGTAAAACATTTAAATGCAACAACAAATGCGATCAAAATCACAACTAAGGTAACAATTGATCCAACAGCATAATGATACCAACCTCATTATCAATGGCATATTTTCTAATCTTTCTAATCTTCAAGCACATTGCATCCATCTGGATCTTGTGTAGATCGATGACATCGGCAACATGCAACTCCAATTTCATCTTCTCTTCTTCAACTCTTTTCAATTTCTCTTTCATATAATTGTTTTCTTTTTCAACTAAATTTAACCTCTCGATAAGAGGGTCGGCTGGAATTTCCGGTTCACATACCTCCTAGATAAAGACATCTATGTCAAGTTGGTTGCCATGATTGTCATAAACACTAAATGAAACAAATAGTTATAAAAGATAATATACCACATCTGAATCATAGACCGGATGAGAGCCGACGGGGTCGGATACCAAAACCATGGCACGATATAATAACAAACAATAATACAAGTAAGAAAATTATACAAGTGGCTATATAAAACCCACAAACCACACTACTTCTAGAGCATTTGAATTGAGCTAAACTAGCAGTGAGAGATGAAAAGATATAGTTGCTAACCTTTTTAAAACACTTGGATAGTTGGTGCACCGCCAAACCTAGACAAAACTTGGGAAAATGGAGCTTGGAGGTCGAGCTTGGAGGAAGAACAGAGGAGAAAGCTTAAGTGTGGCTCGGGCATTTCATCGAACACCTCATCTGCATGGGAAGTGAGAACAGAGCACAACACACACCTCCCACCACCTACGGCCAAAAAACAGAGGAGAGGCTGCGAGCAGGCCGTATATATAGGAATCTTTTTAGTCCCGGTTGGTATCTAGAACCGGAACAGAGCACAATACACACTTGTGGAGCATAACTATGGCTTTCAACCCAGAATCAAAGGTGCAAATTATTCGGTTATCTTATATATGCCGAACAGTTACTTAAACAATCCTACTATGTGATATGTTGTCCTCAGTTTCACCAGAAAGCAACCAGAACTCCTCTCATCCGGACATGGAGCCACCAACCGGGACTGTACTAATTTTCCTATTTTTGGTTTTAGTTTTCTTTTAAACATATTCAAAAACAGTAGCATTATGAAAAGTTTTTAAGAAAAAATACTTTATGAAAAATTTAGTTGAATAAATTTTACTTTCTATTAACTTTACTTTAGATCAGAAACAATTTGTATTATTAGTTGATTTTTTTATTTAATTCCAAGCTAATATTATTTTGATCATAAATAGAGTTTTATAAAAGCTTTTTAGTTGATTATTTTTGCTATTGAAGAATATTATAAATACTTTTTGTTAACATAAATTTTATATAATTTTAAGTTAATATTATTTTCCATAGGTACCATACTCATGATGTGGGTTTGTACTCCTGATGTAAGATAATATAAAGGTGCCTGGATGTTCATGAGATATGCCAAAACAATAGACTATTCTCATAGGATTCTCTAATTTCCCAGATCTCAACATATCATCAACTTCCCCTTTTGACTCTTTCATGAATCCATGATAAAAGAGCACATGCTTTTCAGGTGGCCTACCAATGGATCCACATATCTGTCTATTATGCATATTTGTACAAGGAAAGAAACATACATTTACCAAAAATTAAAACAGATGCCAACCTTGCCAGTCAATACATCGCCTTCATGTAACTACAGTGATCATCAGAATACTTGTGGAGCATAACTATGGCTTTCAACCCAGAATCAAAGGTGCAAATTATTCGGTTATCTTATATATGCTGAACGGTTACTTGAATAATCCTACCACCATAAAGCAACCAGAACTTCTCTCATCGAGACTTGGATCGACATATACAAGATAACTGAAATATTTGCACCTTTTGTGAACTCAACTGGTATCATGCTCATAGGCATTTCATCGAACACCTCTTGTGCATAGGAAGGGAAAACAAACTAGCACACACCTCCCACCTCATATGAGGAAAAAACAGAGGAGAAGGCGGGCACGGGCGAGGGTATATATAGGCAAACTTGTAGTCCCGATTGGTGTCTAAAACCGGGACTGAAGACAGACATGTAGTCCCGGTCCGGGACGAAAGGGCCTTGCTCCTGGCGCAACACCTTTAGTCCCGGTTGGTGTCACCAACCGGGACTAAAGGTCCCATTCGAACCGGGACTAGTGCATGCCGAGCCTCGGTCGGCGTCCTAGCCGCCCGGACCGGGACTGATGCTCACATTAGTCCCGGTTCGTAACTCAACCGAGACTATTGTTCCGTTCAGCCTAGAACCAAAGCCCTGTTTTCTACTAGTGGTGGAAGTTAAATGTCAAACCGAAAGTTGGTGTTTTCTGGCGGCGTGTTCTCCGAGGGGCTCTTCCTAATGAGGCCACACTAAAGAGAAGACGGTGCAGCCACTTGAACCGGGAGTGATTAAGATTAACACTGGAGCTGCACTAAACTTTGATGGGAATTGCACTGGTGATGGTGGTGTTGCTAGGTATTCCACTGGAGTCCTTGTTGCTTGGTGCAAGCCACATATGGGTATTAAAGATCCACTGATAGCTGAAGAGGTGTCAACGCGGGAAGGTGCGCGCTTTTGCATATCTATGTGGCTATACGCATGTGATAATGGAAGTTGACTGCGTGAAGATGGTTCATCTCTGGAACACTCGCCACAATTCTCGATCGGTTGTGGCTCCTATCTTGTTAGAAATTGGAGAGCTTGTTAGAGATTTTCAGTTATTTCATATTATTCATGTAAACCAAGCAACGGGCATCTGTGTGCTAAGAATGCTTGGACACTGAACATGATGGACTATTGGATCGATGAGACTCCTAGCTTCTTACACTAGTAGAAAACAGGGCATCAGTCCCGGTTCCAGAGGGCCTTTAGTCCCGGTTCTGCAACCGGGACAAAACGATCAGGACTAATGCCCATCACTTTTAGTCCCGGTTGGCTTACGAACTGGGACTAAAGGAGGTCCACGTGGCCGCCATGTGGTGCCCAGGCAGGAGGACCTTTAGCCCCGGTTGGTAACACCGACCGGGACGAAAAGGCAGCCACGCGTCAGCACCTGCCAGGCGCTGATTTTTTTTTTTGAAAGGAGGGGTTTAGGGGTTTTGGAGGGTTTAGGGGTTTCATATTGTGTTTTCCCTTTCCTTTTTGTGTTTACCAATTTTATTTTATGCTTTTCATTCAACTCGACGCTAGCTACTACATATAGCAATGAAGGAACCATTACACAACATCGTCATGATCAATATATAGAGAGAAGTGACCTCTCTTTCTCCGTGCTTGGTCGAACAATGCAACAAGTCATCGTAAATCTATTTGACGGTATTACATATAGTACATGTTCATGCATATATACAATATAACATTTCTTACTATTCTTGACCAAGATCGCATTTCATATCCCGATGGCATTCTCCGTCTTTAGGTATGACATGCTCAACAAAGAATCCCGCCAATTCCTCTTGAATTGCGCGTACGCGATCAGTTGGTAGGAGTTCGTCCCGCTTCTGCCAGATCTAATTTAAAGAAGGGGGTCAATATATATAATATATATATGAATGAAACTCAACACAATTGATGGTAATAAAATTAAAATGTGAATATTGTTTACGTACTTCAAATTGTTCTGGAGATAAGTGTCGCTCAGAGGTCGAGTTGCGAATGAACTCGCAAATGTAGCATGCACATAATTAGTGCCGGTTTCCTGCCACAAGCACTTTACGAGAATAGAGTTCAATCAAAATGATAATCAAGCATGATAATGGTATTGAAACTAGAATCAATGAGAGATGATGTGCGGTACTAGCTAGTAGCTAGTACTTACTTTGGGGTGTGAAAATCGCAGCTCATTTTTCCATTCACCCCTAGCCTGGTTGGTGAACTTTTTCCAAACCCTGCACGGCAAAGAAAATGATTACTTGATGTCAGGAAATGAACGAAAGTTGCCGATATGGTGCGATAATGATTTAACTTACTTTTGAAGCATTTCACGCATGTTCGTCCACTCCTTAGGATCTTTACGTCTCGAGTCCAAGACAAGTACTAGTCCCTCGTCAGGCCAAATGGCTAGCAGAATAAAGTGGAAACTGCGCGCATGCATAACTCACAAATTACACTTAACCTCAAGTAAGCAAAACAGAATGTGCACGTACAAGACAGTAACACTCACTGGCAGTTGTAAGGAAATAGTATTTTCCTTCTGTCTTGTTGCCCAAGCAACGCCCGTAGCAAGTTTTGCTCTATTTCACGGGGGTTATTTTTTAACGTATGTTCATTGTTGGTATTTGGGTTAATGAACCCAATGTCATAGATTTGTCGTTTTCTGCATTCGATGATCTTCAATCTGCATATAATATAGTGTGAGGATAATTATACATGCAATGAACGAGCTGAGCTAAATACTTTACAGAAAAAATACTTATAGACAATAGGAACTGACGATAGTTTTGTCGAGCTCCTTTTGGTTGTATAACTGAAAAAATTCATCAAATTCAACGAACAACTCCTGGACTCCATTGAAGAAGTGTTCATTTTTAATTCCCACGAAGATATTGCCGGTCCCGTCCTTGCAGGCTTCCAAGTACCATTCATGCAATTGTCGCATCCTCGATGGTAGACCCTTGAGCTCCTCATGTCTGACGAGAGGCTTCCCGTACTCGTAACTTAAGGATGGTACTACCTCGGCCATTTCGAACTGTACCGAATCGGGCAAGTAATCACCAGCAGTGATAGCAAGACCACTGGCCGCTATCTCCGAATCATTAGCAACATCGGTAAACACCTTGAGCGGGGGGCATGATTGGTTTTCTTGTTCGACGAGCTGGGGAATTCTTTTCCCACTTCTTGCGCCACTACTACTTAAGCTTCCCGACCGCTTCGATTGACCAAATGTCTTTTGAATACAGCGGTCATAGTCTGATTGCAGCGGAGGCAGTGGTGGTCGCCTAAGGGCATCCAGAGTTCGCTGCACTTTCACCGGATCTATTTTCACCTTTGGAGGCGGACGTTTCGGTGCAAGCTGGCATCTCACATCATCAGCCACGATCTCGTTGAGTTCCTCCTCAGTCCTCTCGTAGGGTAACTTGGGAGGGGCCTTGAGGCTTGGGCCAGCTCTGAATTTCTTCCCTGTTGTATTGCTGCTAGCCGCCGGAGTGGTAGCAGCTCTCTTCCGTCGTTGCTGAGGCGGTGGAGGAGGCGGAGTCCGCTGACGCGGTGGAGACAGCTAAGGGGGAGGTGGATTCTGCTGAGGGGCCTCCATCGTCGGAGTCCGCTGATGCGACGGAGTCCGTTGAGGCGGCGGAGACGACTGACGCACCGGAGACGACTGACGCACCTAAGACGGTTGACGCGCCGGAGATGACTCAGGCAGCGGAGACATATGACACACCGGAGATGGTTGATGCACCGGAGACGGCTGACGCACCGAGGCCTCCTGCGGCTGAGTCTGCTGAGGCGGCGTCCAGTTTGGAAGCAGGATGTTCTCCTTTCTCCATAGACAGGTAGTCCTTAAGGCATTTTCAAGAAGAGTCACCCCTTCACCTGTAGCGTACTCAAGCTCCAGCCCCTCAAATCCGTCCATTATTTCATCCACCCCGATAATAGCAAAGCCAGCTGGAACCGGAGTGAAATGGAAAGTTGCACCAGGTCGAGGAGGTAAGACATAGCCGACCGCCGCCTTGAAGGTCAAGTTATGGCATTTCGCCATTAGCACACAATGTTCATTATCCGTGATACCATCCACGGGGTAGAGAGGAGCCGTGCTATCAGGCTGAACGAGCTCCGTGGAAGTCACGCTGCTTCTCCGCTGAGATGGTGGGGTAGCATCATGGGTAGTATCCAATGAAGGATCTTCGTGCCGCTGAGATGGTGGGCCGATAGCTCGCTGGCTCTCAAGTGCCTCTCGTTTCGCTAATCTTTCATTGACCTTCTGCATTTCGCTTGCTTCCTCTTTCTTCATTCTCTGTCTACTTCTATAACCAGTGCTGTCGGGAAACCCATGCACCCACGGAACGAAGCCTGATGTGCCTCGTGTTCGTCCAGGGTGTTCAGGATTCCCGAGGGCCATTGACAGCTCGTCCTTCTCTCTATCGGGAATGAACCTCCCTTCCAGCGCTACCTTGATTACTTCATCAAGCTTTGTGATGGGTGTTTGAAGTTGAGCTTTCGTCCAAACACCCTTCCCTGTGACTGGGTCCAAAGTTCCCCCAACCCCGAAGAACCAAGTCCTTGCCCGATCTGGCCAGTGCAATGTCGCTGGTTGGACATTTTTAGCAAGCAGGTCTTGCTCAGCTTTGTCCCATGTAGGTCGGGCTTTGCTGTAGCCACCTGACCCTGTAACATGGTGATACTGCTTCTTTGCAGCATTTTTCTTATTTATATGTGACCTTTGCTTGGCCTTATTTGATTTCTTGTAGGCCACAAATGCGGGCCAGTGATATTTTATCTTGAAGTATTGACCTTTGAACTCTGGAGTCTCGTCTTTCTCGAGAAACTTTTTTTTCAATAGTTTCTTCCAGTTCTTGAATAGTTCTGCCATTTTCTTAAGAGCAAACGCCTTGACCTTTCGCTGTATAACTGGGTTATTCGGATCCTCCTCTGGCGGTAGGCTGAAATTTCTCAACATCGAGTTCCAAAGATCATCTTTCAGTCTATCGTTGACATAAGGAACTTCAGGGTCCTTCTTCGTATTCTATTCTTGGATGCTGATCGGGACGTTGTCCCTAACAACAACTCCGCACTGTATAAATTTGTCCTTGGTCCGCTTGGGAGCAATCGGTTGGCCTTCTGGAGAGACTTCTTCGATCCTGAACCTTTCATCCGGGTCCAAGCTTTTCTTCGGGCCTCGTCTCCTTACCGAAGTTTGGCTCGATCCGGAGGGCTAAAAGAAGAAAGAAGCGTTAATATATGTACATACAAAACAATTAATGCATCTAGTCAGCAGAGTCTTAATTTATATATATATATATGTAGGACAAATGTTTCCTACCACGCAGTGGTAGTTAACACCATGTGAGTTTTGTATGTTGTATGTAGTATCTGTCAAAATGGAGAGTATGTACGCCTAGTATGTAGTATATAAGAATGTTTATATAGTATATATACTACTTTTTTGGTAGTATCTATCGTATTTTGAGTGTGCTCTTTTTTACGTACATATATATACGTATTTCACAAATATAATAAAAACCATATACCAACTTACAATTTTTTCATGTCGCTCGCTTTGAAGTATCTTATATATAATATATGAACATACTTACAATGATAAAGTAGTATATATACTACCACATGGTAGTATATAAGACATGTGGGGTAACTACCCCTGGGTGGTAAGATGTATTTTCCCTATATATATATATATATATATATATATATATATACCTCATCGGACTTCGAAACAGTTAAGGCTCCCTTGTCCATTCGATCACCGGAGCCGTCATGATCTCCTTCCTCCTCCATTCCATCATCGGAGCCGTCATGATCTCCTTCCTCCTCCATTGGATCACCGGAGCCGTCATCCTCTCTTCTATCACTATCGTTCTCGTTGAGCCACGACAAGATATTATCGTCACCTCCGTCACGGATTATATCCCCCAACAAGTCTTCTTTTTCTAAGTCTCTGTGATCCATAGCTTCTGCACATAAAGCATTGACACTTCAAACTAGCTATCACATAAACCAAAAACGAAGTATATTTGTCACCAAAATACAACACTTGACATAGTTTCCTCTATTTAAAAAATAGTTCTCTGTTTTCAAAATTCATTCCCTCCATATAGAAACTTGCAGACCCCGCCCCCCTCATGTCGAAGTTATCGGGAATATGTTGAATTCCCGAGAGAGTTAGGGGTGTTCTAACGTGGCACTACACGATATAGGTGAAGGGGGATAACATCCGGGACTGATATCCAGTGACTTGCCTCTAGCAAGTCACGTTGTAACTGGCTCCCCCTCATCTGTCATTGAAACAACATCTTTGTTGCCGACTGCTCATGAAATACAACATGATAAAGACGGCGACACTCGGTAAAGACAGATTTTTAAGCATTGATCTCACTAAGCCTCTCTCCGATCCAAATTTCATTGTGGTTACGTCCCTCTCCAACCAACAAGTTACGGCCTCATCTTGTAATTTGAAATCCTTTGTTGCTTTTTTTTCTCCTTACGGCACTAACACAATTATAATTCATCTTTATTTCCATTACTTCCTATCTCGAACTTCCCAAACATCGAGGCTTGAACTAAGTTTCTACATGGGTCTTAACATAGAATATCTTTCGGGAAAAATATCCTCTGAAGAAATACTCCAGAAGATTCCTTGGACTAGTTGTTGAAAGTGCATATCTTAGATATCTTTAGAAAAATGGTCAAGGTGACTAAGGTAAGACCCCAAAAAACAAGTTATTGATTTTTGGTGCTGTTTTTTGGTCCTATCTTTTTCTTGTCTTTCATTTGGACTTTCGTGGAGGTGAAACTTGTTAACCCGATTTGCATATGTTGTACCATCTTCGGTGGATGCATCGATCCCACTTAAAGCCCTAATTTCAGTATTCGAAATTAAACTCTACTCTTGCCTTTAGAAAGGAAATTCAGTTGTTCCTCCTGGGGTAAACTACTCCAAAAATTACAAGAGGTCCCCGGGTTATCTATACATACATACATACATGGACAAAAAAAATCATATATACATATACATATGAACATAAATACATACATATACATACATACATACATATGAACATATGAACATATGAACACATTGACAAAAAATCCATCCATCCATAAGCAGGAGGGGCTCACTGGGGGCAGGGGCCGGCGCGGCGACGGCGACGTCGGTGTCGGCAGGGGCGCGGCGACGGTGACGGCGACGTCAGGGCCGGCAGGGGCGCGGCGACGGCGACGGGGCAGGGGCGCGGTGACGGCGACGGCGACGTCGGGGCCGGTAGGGGCGTGGCGATGGCGACGGGGCAGGGGCGCGGTGATGGCGATGGCGATGTCGGGGCCGGCAGGGGCGTGGCGACGGTGATGGGGCAGGGGCATGGTGTCGGTGTCAAAACCGGCGGATCTCGGGTAGGGGGTCCCGAGCTATGAGACTAGGATCGATGGTAACAAGGGACGAAGGAGACGATGTTTACCCAGGTTCGGGCCCTCCTATGGAGGTTAAACCCTATGTCCTGCTCGATTATATTGCAGGTATGAAGGTTATAGAGTTGATCTACCTCGAGATCGAATAGCTAAAACCCTAGATGAGTTTCTCTGCCCTACCATCTAAAACCCCTCGGCTTATATAGACGCCGTAGGTCGGTTGCACATCAAAGGAGAAAACCATGCCTATCTACTATACAAAACTTGGAAAACACGCCAGGACTCCTGAGGCTTCCTCCCTAGCGACGGGGCCTTCGATCAGTCCAATGCTCAGTAAGCGGCCCATGAGTCCGGCCCATAAGAGATAGGCTGGCCATCCGAGGACCCCCTTAATCCAGGACTCCCTCAGTAGCCCCAGGACTAGCCTCCAATGCCGAGGTATACTATCCGGACAATCTTGCATGTCGAAGTCTTCGGCTTGCGAGGCGAGTCCCTTTATCCCTTCTTGTTCGGCAACCATCCCGTCATCGGTGAAATCTCAAACGTCGAGCACTTGCGAGGGGCCATCGTAATAACTTCCAGTGCTTCTCGATCCTCGTGCGCCTAGGGGAGACGAGCGGTCCAGTAGCTTTTTACACGACTGCCCTTCCCACAAAGGAAGCACCACCCATTTAAACAAACTAAATCGCGGTTTTAGGCCACATCTTCCTCTTCTTCCCCATCAGAAAAAACTTCAAGCAAGAAGTCACCACAAAAACATGGCAAGCGCCCCTAGCTCTTCCTCGCGTCCTTACGGCTGTCGTCCTAGGGATTAGGCAAGCTGCTCAGTATCCCTCCTTCAGCTGCGCGACCTTGAGACCCAAGGGTATCTCCCTTCCTCGGATCTAGCGGCCACCCGTGCCGGTTTGACTTCTTTCAACAACGAAGCCTTCGCGGAGAGATTCACTAATCCCCAAAAGGGAGAGCGGGTATGCTTCGTGCCCTTCCTCTTGCGGGGTCTAGGGTTCCCATTCATCCTTTCCTAAGGGGATTACTGGAGTTCTATGGGATCCAGCTTCATCATCTTACCCCCGGATCTATTCTACATCTCTCGGGCTTTGTTGCCCTCTGCGAGATGTTTCTGGGCTGCGAGACACATTTTGGATCATGGAGAAACTACTTCTGCCTCGTCCCCCGCACTCGGGGTGAGCCAATTCGGGAAATCGGAGGAGCCGAAGTATGCCGCATAGCCGGGACATGGTATCCGGTGGGGACACCGAAGAAGGAGTCTGAAGAATGGTCTTCGGAATGGTTCTATATCGAGGATGTTCCCCTATTCGATCCAGCTCGGAGGGGTTTGCCTGAATACTCTGATGCCCCTTTGAAGAAAAGGTACAACTGGCGACCGAAGAGTTCATCCCAAGAGGACGGTGCCGAAGTGCAACGCTTGGCCGCCCACGTAAGGCTACTGGCACATCACAAGCTAACCATGATTGATGTAATGGCCGCCGCTATCACCCGATGCGTTCAGCCTCTCCAACAAAGAATACCCCCTCTGTGGCGTTACAACAGGACAAGTGACACCACTCGCTCCCGATGACTGGGCCCTGCCAATCAAGCGTCATTGGCGGCCACACTTGCCGACCTATACAAAGGGTAAAAGGAAGACTTTGTTCGGCTACCGGTTAAGGAGGGCTACTCAAGCTATAACCCAACGAATGGGTAAGCCTTTCGATCTTATGACCTGAGTTTGGGCCTTTCATTCGCCCTCTTCTTGATCGGAGCTTTTAATCTATGTGAACAGGAATGGAGGAGTTTTGTCGAGACAGCCAACTGTCCGGCTCCCCAACCAGAGAACTATGCTCATGACGACGATCCGGGATTCCATGACGATCCGGAGTTGTCAATCGTGTTTGAAGACGGGGTCTTTTACCAAGAGAGCCTTGATCGCTCCTAGGTGGCTATCATAGCCGACCACCCTGGATTACTCCCCTCCCCTATTTTCGGAAAGAAGAAAAAATCTTCTCGTAAAAGGCAAGCATCCTCCGTCAACCCAAATGCGCTGGCTTCTGCTCCCAAGCGTCGTCGATCCGCGCGACGACCATCGGCTATGGCAGCAATGCCCAGACCGGGCATCAACAGGAATCCTTCAAGTGAACCGGCCATAGGGACAACCCCGACCACTCGTTCAACCAAGAGGTACTTTGTTCGGTCGCTTAATCTATTGTTATCATGATCGCTGAGATTTCTCGGAGGATCTTATGCTAAAATATTCACGAAGCAAGTACAACCATCTACTGCCGAGAATGTTGCCGAGGTGCCGGGCAATACTCATGAGCCAAGATCTTCTGCCCATGCCGAACCCGCCGCGGAGGGCCCTGAGGTCGATCCGCCCCCTAAAGATTCCGGGGACGCGGTATCGGTCACCAAATCCGAGGTGGAGAGTGCGATGAACCACTGGCGGCGGCGAGAAGCACTGCGCCACCCGGCAATCTCCGAACAAGAGTTTAACGCTCTATGTTTGGCAGACGCGCACATCGGAGCTGCCCGAGCTGGGTTTGGGGAAGCAGTAAAGCTGATATCATCCAGCCTAAAGGTGAGTGATTGGTTTTAAGAATCCGGACAGACATGTAAACCCACTAGCCCCTGAGCCTTGAATTGGTCGGGATGACCGAGTTAAGGATCCGCACCTCGTTTTATTGATGATGTAGGCCTCAAGGCAGCAGAATGAGAAATTGGCCATAGAATTGGAGGCGAGCCGAACACAGGTGGAAGACATGAAGGCTGAGCTGGAACAAGTAAAGAATTTCACCCGGGAGGCGCATGGTAAATATATCCATTCTGCCGATCTAAGTATATAATCCCGTGTTGACGCGAGGGTACTTTGTAGCAGCTGAGTCGATAGGATAGCTGCAAAAAGATTTAGATGCAGCCCGAGAATCTCAGAGGTACGCTGAGTCCCAGCATGAGGCCGGCTGCCTTTCATTGCAATGAAACCTCGAGGAGAAGAATGCCTCCAGGCGGAAAACAAGCAGCAAGCCGAAGAATTGAGAGTTTAAAGACTCAATTGGCCCAGGCCCAAGAAGAGAACCAGAAATTACAGAGGGGCATGTTCGGTAAGTGTGATTATAACATCTAAGGTTACCTTTCATACATGAAGTGTAACGGACATGCCTTATCTCATGTGTAGGTCTCCTAACCGGGCAGCTTGAAGAAGTTGTCGGATCCTACCGGGGGAGCCTTCTAAAGGGGCTGTCCGCTGTTCATGAGCGAGCTCGGAAGGCCAAGAGGAGTGTGATAAAAGCGCTATGGCCTGCCGAGCAACCTCCGGAGGGGATGGCCAAACTGGCTGATCGGTTCAAGGGAGCCCGAAATCGGTTCGAGTTATGGAAGACATCGACCTGTCGGGAGGGAGCACGAGAGGCTTGGACGATGGTCAAGACTCGGTATACCGGCCTTAACCCCGAGCGTATGGCTCAGGTTGGGCCAATAGAGCCTGATGGGCGAGAAGTGCCACTTCATTTGGTGTACGACCAAGTGATGTCTGCCACTCATCTCTCGCAAGAAGATTGCGCCCTGGATGCCTTAATAGACAATCTGGACCAGCAGCCAGATGCGTGATTGTATGTAACTATGTACGTGAAATCAAAGATTGCTCTGTCTGTGTTGTAAACTTTGTCTTAACCGGCCATCGGCTTCGACCTCCCGCGCTAAGAGCTTGGGAGTGTTCCATATAAAATATCCCTCATTAAGAGGTAATTCTTTCGAGGAACCAGGCAATCCGGCCATTTGGTGCAAACAGACAAAAAGTGCACATGGAGATATGTTATATTACTGCTTAGCGTAAGAAACATCTTCCGAAGAAAATAGTACCTCTATCGGTACCTTCCTTCAGGTTGCTACGTAAATCGTAGATAGTAAGGCTGAATACTGCTAGTACGCGACTAATGGCTTTTGCGAGAAAAGAAGCAGGAGTAATGGTGATAACAACCGTAATTTTATTTGTTGCTCCCGTCGTAGCCGACCAATTTTCTGCTGAAGATAACTAGCTTTCGGCTTCACCCGTCTGAGGTACATATCCGGATAACCCTGTCGTAACAATCGCAGAGGTGCTCCCTGCTACTTCTCGAGCACGCGTTGGTTCCGTGAAGAGGAACAGGTGATGCAGCAAAGTAGATAAGTATTTCCCTCAGTTGTTGAGAACCAAGGTATCAATCCAGTAGGAGATACAAGCAAGTCCCCAATAGATGTACCTACACAAAGAATCAAACACTTGCACCCAACGCTATAAAGGGGTTGTCAGTCCCTTAAAGGTTACTTGCAAGGATGAGATCGGATAGAGATAGATAGAATAGATTGCTTGAACGGAAAGTAAAAATAATGCAGCAAAGTATTTTTGGTATTTTTGGTTTTAGATCTGAAAGTATAAGATGGAAAATAGACCCGGGGGCCATAGGTTTCACTAGAGGCTTCTCTCATGATGGCAAGTATTACGGTGGGTGAACAAATTACTGTCGAGCAATTGATAGAAAAGCATATAATTATGAAGATATCCAAGGCAATGATTATGCATATAGGCATCACGTCCGTGTCAAGTAGACTGAAACGATTCTGCATCTACTACTATTACTCCACACATCGACCGACTCCTGCCTACATCTAGAGTATTAAGCTCATGAAGAACAGAGTAACGCATTAGGTAAGATGACATGATGTAGAGGGATAAACTCAAGCAATATGATGAAAACCCCATCTTTTTATCCTCGATGGCAACAATACAATACGTGCCTCGCTACCCCTACTTTGTCACTGGGTGAGGACACCGCAAGATTGAACACAAAACTAAGCACTTCTCCCATTGCAAGAATTACCAATCTAGTTGGCCAAACCAAACCAATAACTCGAAGAGACTTGCAAAGATATGAAATCATGCATATAAGAATTCAGAAAAGACTCAAATAATATTCATAGATAATCTGAACATAAACCCACAATTCATCGGATCTCGACAAACACACCGCAAAAGAGTATTACGTCGGATAGATCTCCATGAAGATCATGAAGAACATGGTATTGAAGAGCAAAGAGAGAGAAGAAGCCATCTAGCTACTAGATATGGACCCGAAGGTCTGTGGTGAACTACTCACGCATCATCGGAGGGGCAATGGAGTTGATGTAGATGCCCTCCGTGATCGAATCCCCCTCCGGCAGATTACCGGAAAAGGCTCCAAGATTGGATCTCATGGGAACCGAGGCTCCTGGCGGCGGAAAAGTGTTTTTGTGGCTCTCTCGGGTATCCAGGGAATATTTGTGAATTTATAGGCCAAGAAATAGGGTTACGGGAGCTGTCATGGGCCCACAAGCCAGGGGGGCGCCCCCCCCCCCCAGGGCGCGCCCCTGTGGCTTGTGGCCACACGGCGGCTCTCCTGACTTCATCTCCAAGTCTTCTGGATTGCTTCTGGTCCAAGAAAAATTATCCTGAAGATTTTATTCCGTTTGGACTCCGTTTAATATTCCTTATCTGCAATACTCAAAAACAAGGAAAAAACAGAAACTGGCACTAGGCTCTAGATTAATAGGTTAGTCCCAAAAATAATATAAAATAGCATAATAATGCATATAAAACATCCAAAACAGATAATATAATAGCATGGAACAATCAAAAATTATAGATACGTTGGAGACGTATCAAGCATCCCCAAGCTTAATTCCTGCTCGTCCTCGAGTAGGTAAATAGAATTTTTGATGTGGAATGCTACCTAACATATTTTATCCATGTAATATTCTTTATTGTGGCATGAATATTCAGATCCATAAGATTCAAAACAATAGTCTAATATTGACATAAAAACAGTAATACTTCAAGCACACCAACAAGGCAATCGTGTCCTTTCGAAATAACATGGCCGTACAAAGTTATCCCTACAAAATCATATGGTTTGGCTATCCTCCATCTTCCCCACACAAAGTATCTAAATCATGCACAACCCCGATGAACAAGTCAAGCAATTGCTTCACACTTTTGGTGTTCTCAAACTTTTTCAACTCTCACGCAATACATGAGCGTGAGGAATGGATATAGCACTATAGGTGGAATAGAATATGGTGGAGGTGCAAGGAAAAAGGAGAAGATAGTCTCACATCAACTAGGTGTATCAACGGGCTATGGAGATGCCCATCGATAGATATCAATGTGACTGAGTAGGGATCGCCATGCAACAAATGCACTTAGAGCTATAAGTGTATGAAAGCTCAAAAAGAAAACTAAGTGGTCGTGCAAGGTGAAATTCCACTAGTTATATGAAAGTGACAAAATAGGAGACTCTCTATCATGAAGATCATGGTGCTACTTTGAAGCACAAGTGTGGAAAAAGATAGTAGCAATTGTCCCTTCTCTCTTTCTCTCATTTTTTTTCCTTTTTTTGGTGGGCATCTTTGGCCTCATTTTTTTATTTGGGCTTCGTTGGCCTCTTTTATTTTTTGTAAAGTCCGGATACTCATCCCAACTTGTGAGGGAGTCATGGCTTCCATCATCCTTTTCTCACACGGGACAATGCTCTATTAATGAAAATCATCACACTTTTATTTACTTACAACTCAAAAGAAAATTACAACTCGATACGTAGAACAAAATATGACTCTATATGCAATATGAAGGTGATGGTGCATGTCATAAAAACGGAACGGTGGAAGTTGCATGGCAATATATATCGGAATGGCTATGGAAATGCCATAATAGGTAGATATGGTGGCTATTTTGAGGAAAATATATGGTGGCTGTTTTGAGGAAGGTGGGTTTGATGCACCGGCGAAAGTTGCGCGGTACTAGATAGGCTAGCAAAGGTGGAAGGGTGAGAGTGCGTATAATCCATGGACTCAACATTAGTCATAAAAAACTCACATACTTATTGCAAAAGTCTATTAGTTATCAAACAAAGCATTAGACGCATGCTCCTAGGGGAGAGGTTGGTAGGAGTTAACCATCGCGCGCTCCCGACCCTCACACAAAGGTTGACAATCATTAAACAAATCATGCTCCGACTTCGTTACATAACGGTTCACCATACGTGCATGCTACGGGAATCACAAACTTCAACACAAGTATCTCTTCCAATTCACAACTACTCACTAGCATGACTCTCATATTACCATCTCTATTATCTCAAAACTATATGCAAGGAATCAAACTTCTCATAGTATTCAATGCACTTAATATGAAAGTTTTTATTATATCCCTCTTGGATGCCCATCATATTAGGACTAAATTTATAATCTAAACAAATTACCATGCTGTTTTAAGCAACTCTCAAATAATATAAGTGAGGTACGAGAGTTCAATAATTTCTACAAAATTTACCAATGGATTGAAGACGAAAGAGGGGATGCCTTCCGGGGCATCCCCAAGCTTAGGCTTTTGGGTATCCTTAAATATGACTTGGGGTGCCTTGGGCATCCCCAAGCTAAGGATCTTGCCACTCTTTATTCCATATTCCATCAAATCTTCACCCAAAACTTGAAAACTTCACAACACAAAACTCAACAGAAAACTCGTGAGATCCGTTAGTATAAGAAAAATAAATCACCACTTTAGGTACTGTTGTGAACTCATTCTTTATTTATATTTGTGTAATACCTACTGTATTCTAACTTCTCCATGGTTCATACCCCCCGATACAACCCATAGATACATCAAAATAAGCAAACAACACAAAGAAAACAGAATCTGTCAAAAACAGAACAGTCTGTAGCAATCTGTAGACTTCAAATACTTCTGTAACTCCAAAAATTCTGAAAAATTAGGAAAACCGGGGAAATTTGTATATAAATCTTGTGTAAAAATTTCAGATCAAAAGCAGGTTCCAGTGAATTTAAAAAATTCCTGGACAGAGAGAAAAAGTTTCTGTTTTTCAGCAAAATCAAATTGCAAACATCGTAGACCATCCCAAAGGTCTTACTTGGCTCAAACACTAATTTAAACAAGAAAACACAATTATTACAGAAGTAATAATGTGCAAAACACACCAAAACAGAAACAAAAAACAGAAAGCAGAAATAAAATTGGGTTGCCTCCCAACAAGCGCTATTGTTTAACGCCCCTAGCTAGGCAAAACGCAATAGATCTAGGTTTTTTCATAATAGTAAGGGAGATCATCCATGCTCATCTCATACTCCCATCTTTCAGCAGCAAGCTTTCTTTGTGGCAAGCAAAAATAATCAAAAGGGCTAAATTTAATAGGATAAGGATCCTTAAGATCAAGTGCGGGAGGGATAGGTTCATCCTTTGGCCCCATATATTGTATAATCAGTTCATCATTGTAAGCTTTCCTTTGGTGGAAAGTCATAAGCCTATCTATTAATATGAACTCTAGTCCGTTATTTTGAATAGCAAAATTATCATTGAGTTCATAAATCTTATCAATCAAAACCTCAATAGGAACCCTTTTTCTCAAATTTTCATTATAAGCAACATAGTCCGGAGATTGCAATCTCATAATTTCCTCTTGATTAAAGAGAATCTCCTCTATAGGGGGACATCCAGCGTTAATTTTATAATGAGCAAAGATTTGACTAGCCTCTTTTATGATAAATCTGAACTCGTGGTCTAGGAATATAGTGGTGGCACGCTTAATAGAAGAATACTGAATATTAGAGAACTCAAGAAAAATTCTTTGTATGCAAGGATGCATATGGACAAATTGTCTCTCAAGTTCAATTATTAGAAGTGTTATGGCATCCGCAAGACTATTAGTTTTATTGAGAATAGACCCTCTTAAAGTAGGTAGCGTACCAGCACAAGTAAAGAAATCTTGAAGAACCCCTTTTCCAATAAAATTACCGCTACCTATGCGGAATCTTTTTGTATGCATGATAGTAGGTTCTTTATGGGGTTTATTTTTAGCGACGTCGTCAAGATTCCCCTCAAGATCATTACTATCCTTTTCAATGAAAACCTCTCCAGATTCAGTCATGGTGGCAACGAAAGCAATCAAGCACACAAGAAGGCAAAAAGCCAACAAAAAGACGAACGGAAGAAGGGCGAATAAAAAGGCAAATCTTTTTGGAAAATCGTTTTAGAAGTGGGGGAGAGGAAAACGAGAGGCAAATGGCAACTAAAGTAAATGCAAGAGATGAGTTTGTGATGGGTACTTGGTAGGCTTGATGTAGATCTCCCCGGCAACGGCACCAGAAATAGGCAAGTTGACGGGAGAGATCTTGTCTTGACTTGCTATGTATCTCCCCGGCAACGGCGCCAGAAATCCTTCTTGCTACTTCTCGAGCACGCGTTGGTTTCCGTGAAGAGGAACGGGTGATGCAGCAAAGTATATAAGTATTTCCCTCAGTTGTTGAGAACCAAGGTATCAATCCAGTAGGAGATACAAGCAAGTCCCCAATAGATGTACCTACACAAAGAATCAAACACTTGCACCCAACGCTATAAAGGGGTTGTTAGTCCCTTAAAGGTTACTTGCAAGGATGAGATCTGATAGAGATAGATAGAATAGATTGCTTGAACGGAAAGTAAAACAAAAGTAAAAATAATGCAGCAAAGTATTTTTGGTATTTTTGGTTTTAGATCTGAAAGTATAAGATGGAAAATGGACCCGGGGGGCATAGGTTTCACTAGAGGCTTCTCTCATGATGGCAAGTATTACGGTGGGTGAACAAATTACTGTCGAGCAATTGATAGAAAAGCGAATAATTATGAAGATATCCAAGGCAATGATTATGCATATAGGCATCACGTCCGTGTCAAGAAGACCGAAACAATTCTGCATCTACTACTATTACTCCACACATCGACCGACTCCTGCCTGCATCTAGAGTATTAAGTTCATGAAGAACATAGTAACGCATTAGGTAAGATGACATGATGTAGAGGGATAAACTCAAGCAATATGATGAAAACCCCATCTTTTTATCCTCGATGGCAACAATACAATACGTGCCTCGCTACCCCTACTTTGTCACTGGGTGAGGACACTGCAAGATTGAACCCAAAACTAAGCACTTATCCCATTGCAAGAATTACCAATCTAGTTGGCCAAACCAAACCAATAACTCGAAGAGACTTGCAAAGATATGAAATCATGCATATAAGAATTCAGAAAAGACTCAAATAATATTCATAGATAATCTGAACATAAACCCACAATTCATCGGATCTCAACAAACACACCGCAAAAGAGTATTACATCGGATAGATCTCCATGAAGATCATGAAGAACATGGTATTGAAGAGCAAAGAGAGAGAAGAAGCCATCTAGCTACTAGCTATG
The DNA here is from genome assembly GCA_039707655.1 of Elymus sibiricus. NCBI lineage: Eukaryota > Viridiplantae > Streptophyta > Magnoliopsida > Poales > Poaceae > Elymus > Elymus sibiricus. The sequence continues at coordinate 44,244,020 of CM077675.1, read as the reverse complement.
GACCCGAAGGTCTGTGGTGAACTACTCACGCATCATCGGAGGGGTAATAGAGTTGATGTAGATGCCCTCCGTGATCGAATCCCGCTCCGGCAGATTACCGGAAAAGGCTCCAAGATTGGATCTCACGGGAACCGAGGCTACTGGTGGCGGAAAAGTGATTTTGTGGCTCTCTCGGGTATCCAGGGAATATTTGTGAATTTATAGGCCAAGAAATAGGGTTAGGGGAGCTGCCGTGGGCCCACAATCCAGGGCCCCCCCCCTAGGGCGCGTCCCTGTGGCTTGTGGCCACACGGCGGCTCTCCTGACTTCATCTCCAAGTCTTCTAGATTGCTTCTGGTCCAAGAAAAATTATTCCGAAGATTTTATTCCGTTTGGACTCCGTTTAATATTCCTTATCTGCAATACTCAAAAACAAGGAAAAAACAGAAACTGGCACTAGGCTCTAGATTAATAGGTTAGTCCCAAAAATAAGATAAAATAGCATAATAATGCATATAAAACATCCAAAACAGATAATATAATAGCATGGAACAATCAAAAATTATAGATACGTTGGAGACGTATCACTCCCTTTACCCTCTAGCCGAACAATCGGGAACGTAGAGGGTAAACACAGGAGCGAGACAACCCAGCTTGGCAAAAATCTTAGTTCGAATTGATGCATGTAACGGCTTAAAATTCGACAAGGGAAACGTGCATACACGATAAATGTGAATAGATGCTTAAAATATATAATCATCAGCTTCGGGAAGAAGCCCCCAGGTGTTGTGTTCGGTTTTAACATTTGAGGATGTATGCCGAAAATCTTAATACAAGATTGGTTTAGCCGAACATAAACTTGGGAATAGAAAATCCAAACCTGCCAAAAATCAAGGTGGGAGGGAAAGGAAATGACAAAGAAAGAAAAAAAGGAGGGTAAGGAGGATGACGACACCGGTCTAGCCGTAGAAGGGCTGAAGACGAGCTGCGTTCCATGGGTTTGGTTCGAGGCGGTTGTCCGGCGGGTTTTGAAGACGGTAAGCCCCTCCTACGAGTACTTCGTTAATTATGAAGGAACCCTCCCATTTGGGATTGAGTTTATGCTTCTGCTTCTCCGGGAGCCGTAAGACGAGTTCGCCCACATTATACGCTTTTGCCCTGACCTCCCTGCTCTGGTAACATCGGGCCTGTTGTTGATAAAAAGTAGAACGGGCCCGAGCTATGTCGCGCTCTCCTTCTAAGGCGTCCAAGTCGTCCTGCCGATCTAACTCAGCCTCCTTTTCTTCGTACATGCGCACCCTTGGTGCGTCGTGAATAATATCATAGGGAAGGACTGCTTCTGCCCCATAGACCATGAAAAACGGTGTGTATCCCGTTGATCGATTCGGGGTGGTACGCAGGCCCCACAGAACGGAGTCAAGCTCCTCTACCCAATGGCAGTTGGACTCATGCAAAGATCGGACCAGATGTGGTTTAATACCACGCATGATGAGGCCGTTGGCCCGTTCGACTTGTCCATTGGTCTGCGGGTGATACACCGATGCGTAATCGAGCTTGATGCCCATTTTTGCGCACCTGTCTTTTACCTCTTGGGCGGTGAAGTTGGATCCATTATCCGTTATTATACTGTGCGGTACGCCGTAACGGTGTACCACGCTGGATATAAAGTCGATTACTGGTCCAGACTTGGCTGATTTGACAGGTTTTGCTTCGATCCATTTGGTGAACTTGTCAACCATGACCAGTAGGTATTTATTCTTCTTGGTCCCCCCTTTAAGTGGTCAAACCATATCCAGCCCCCAGACCGCAAAAGGCTGATATGTCTCCAACGTATCTATAATTTTTTATTGTTCCATGCTATTATATTATCTGTTTTGGATGTTTTATATGCATTGTTATGCTATTTTATATTATTTTTGGGACTAACCTATTAATCTAGAGCCTAGTGCCAGTTTCTTTTTTTCCCTTGTTTTTGAGTATTGCAGATAAGGAATATTAAATGGAGTCCAAACGGAATAAAATCTTCGGAATAATTTTTCTTGGACCAGAAGCAACCCAGAAGACTTGGAGATGAAGTCAGGAGAGCCGCCGTGTGGCCACAAGCCACAGGGGCGCGCCCTAGGGGGGGGCGCGCCCCCCTGGCTTGTGGCCCAAGGCAACTCCCCTAACCCTATTTCGTGGCATATAAATTCACACATATTCCCTGGATACCCGAGAGAGCCACAAAAACACTTTTCCGCCGCCAGGAGCCTCGGTTCCCATGAGATCCAATCTTCGAGCATTTTCCGGTAATCTGCCGGAGGGGGATTCGATCACGGAGGGCATCTACATCAACTCCATTGCCCCTCCGATGATGCGTGAGTAGTTCACCACAGACCTTCGGGTCCATATCTAGTAGCTAGATGGCTTCTTCTCTCTCTTTGCTCTTCAATACCATGTTCTTCATGATCTTCATGGAGATCTATCCGATGTAATACTCTTTTGCGGTGTGTTTGTCGAGATCCGATGAATTGTGGGTTTATGTTCAGATTATCTATGAATATTATTTGAGTCTTTTCTGAATTCTTATATGCATGATTTCATATCTTTGCAAGTCTCTTCGAGTTATTGGTTTGGTTTGGCCAACTAGATTGGTAATTCTTGCAATGGGAGAAGTGCTTAGTTTTGGGTTCAATCTTGCGGTGTCCTCACCCAGTGACAAAGTAGGGGTAGCGAGGCACGTATTGTATTGTTGCCATCAAGGATAAAAAGATGGGGTTTTCATCATATTGCTTGAGTTTATCCCTCTACATCATGTCATCTTACCTAATGCGTTACTCTGTTCTTCATGAACTTAATACTCTAGATGCAGGCAGGAGTCGGTCGATGTGTGGAGTAATAGTAGTAGATGCAGAATCGTTTCGGTCTACTTGACACGGACGTGATGCCTATATGCATAGTCATTGCCTTGGATATCTTCATAATTATTCGCTTTTCTATCAATTGCTCGACAGTAATTTGTTCACCCACCGTAATACTTGCCATCATGAGAGAAGCCTCTAGTGAAACCTATGGCCCCCGGGTCTATTTTCCATCTTATACTTTCAGATCTAAAACCAAAAATACCAAAAATACTTTGCTGCATTATTTTTACTTTTGTTTTACTTTCCTTTCAAGCAATCTATTCTATCTATCTCTATCGGATCTCATCCTTGCAAGTAACCTTTAAGGGACTGACAACCCCTTTATAGCGTTGGGTGCAAGTGTTTGATTCTTTGTGTAGGTATATCTATTAGGGACTTGCTTGTATCTCCTACTGGATTGATACCTTGGTTCCCAACAACTAAGGGAAATACTTATCTACTTTGCTGCATCACCCGTTCCTCTTCACGGAAACCAACGCATGCTCGAGAAGTAGCAAGAAGGATTTCTGGCGCCGTTGCCGGGGAGATACATAGCAAGTCAAGACAAGATCTCTCCCGTCAACTTGCCTATTTCTGGCGCCGTTGCCGGGGAGATATACATCAAGCCTACCAAGTACCCATCACAAACTCATCTCTTGCATTTACTTTAGTTGCCATTTGCCTCTCGTTTTCCTCTCCCCCACTTCTAAAACGATTTTCCAAAAAGATTTGCCTTTCTATCGCCCTTCTTCCGTTCGTCTTTTCGTTTGCTCTTTGTTCGCTTTTGCACTTAAACGGTTGTTCGTCCATATGGCTCAACCCAAAAGCTTTGATCCTTATCTTAGGAAGTTCGAAGATATTGAGAATAATGTTAAAGGTTTCATGTCACTCCAATTTGACCACAATAGTTTCTTTAGAAACGAGCTTAAAGAACAAAAGACTATGTGGGAATATATGAATAAAGAACTTGATGACATGTCTAAGGAGTTTTATGGTTTGAAATCCCAATTTTCTCATCTTGAAAATTTAGTAGGCCAAATTTCCGATAAACAGACTACCTTAGTCAATAAAATGGCCGTGAAGCCAGAATCCTTAGATCACTATGAAGATCTTAAAGTGATTGATGTGACTCTTATTGAATCTTTGTTTTCTAATGTAAATCTTCATAATGATGGGACTGGAGATAAGTCAACTTTAGTTAAGAGGCGTCCCAATGATTCGGAGTTTATAGATCTTAATGCTAAGATTGATAAAAGTGGGATTGAAGAGGTCAAAACTTTAGATAGCAATGAACCCACTCTTTTGGATTTCAAGGACTTTAATTATGATAGCTACTCTTTGATTGATTGCATTTCCTTGTTGCAATCCATGTTGAATTCTCCTCATGCTTATAATCAAAACAAAGCTTTTACTAAACATATTGTTGATGCTATGATGAAATCTTTTGAAGAAAAACTTGAGTTGGAAGTTTCTATACCTAGAAAGCTTTATGATGAGTGGGAACCTACTATTAATATTAAGATTAAAGATTATGAGTGCCATGCTTTGTGTGATTTGGGTGCTAGCGTTTCCACGATTCCAAAAACTCTATGTGATGTGCTAGGTTTCCGTGAATTTGATGATTGTTCCTTAAATTTGCATCTTGCGGATTCCACTATAAAGAAACCTATGGGAAGAATTAATGATGTTCTTATTGTTGCAAATAAGAATTATGTGCCCATAGATTTCATTGTTCTTGATATAGATTGCAATCCTACATGTCCAATTATTCTTGGTACACCTTTCCTTAGAACGATTGGTGCAATTATTGATATGAAAGAAGGAAACATTAGATTTCAGTTTCCAGTAAGGAAAGGCATGGAACACTTTCCTAGAAATAAAATAAAATTACCTTATGAATCTATTATGAGAGCTACTTATGGATTGCATACCAAAGATGACAATACCTAGTTCTATTGTGTTTTGCCTAGCTAGGGGCGTTAAACAATAGCGCTTGTTGGGAGGCAACCCAATTTTATTTTTGCTTTCTGTTCTTTGTTTCTGTTTTGGTGTGTTTTGCACATTATTACTTCTGTAATAATTGTATTTTCTTGTTTAAATTAGTGTTTGAGCCAAGTAAGACCTTTGGGATGGTCTACAGTGTTTGCAATTTGATTTTGTTGAAAAACAGAAAGTTTTGCTCTCAGTCCAGGAATTTTGTAAATTCACTGGAACGTAATTTTGATCTGAAATTTTTACACAAGATTGATATACAAATTTCACTGATTTTCCTAATTTTTCAGAATTTTTGGAGTTACAGAAGTATTCGAAGTCTATAGATTGCTACAGACTGTTCTGTTTTTGACAGATTCTGTTTTCTTTGTGTTGTTTGCTTATTTTGATATATCTATGGGTTGTATCGGGGGGTATGAAGCATGGAGAAGTTAGAATACAGTAGGTATTACACAAATATAAATAAATAATGAGTTCACAACAGTACCTAAAGTGGTGATTTATTTTTCTTATACTAACGGATCTCACGAGTTTTCTATTGAGTTTTGTGTTGTGAAGTTTTCAAGTTTTGGGTGAAGATTTGATGGACTATGGAATAAAGAGTGGCAAGATCCTAAGCTTGGGGATGCCCAAGGCACCCCAAGCCATATTCAAGGATACCCAAAAGCCTAAGCTTGGGGATGCCCCGGAAGGCATCCCCTCTTTCGTCTTCAATCCATCGGTAAATTTACTTGAGGCTATATTTTTATTCACCACATGATATGTGTTTTGCTTGGAGCGTCTTGTATGATATGAGTCTTTGCTTTTTAGTTTGCCACAATCATCCTTGCTGCACACTTCTTTTTGAGAGGGACACACGCTGAATCGTGAATTTATTAGAATACTCTATGTGCTTCACTTATATCTTTTGAGCTAGGCAATTGCTCTAGTGCTTCACTTATATCTTTTTAGAGCATGGTGGGGTTATATTTTGTAGAAATTATTGAACTCTCATACCTCACTTATATTATTTTGAGATTTGCTTAAAACAGCATGGTAATTTGTTTAGATTATAAATTTAGTCCTAATATGATGGGCATCCAAGAGGGATATAATAAAAACTTTCATATTAAGTGCATTGAATACTATGAGAAGTTTGATTCATTGCATATAGTTTTGAGATAATAGAGATGGTAATATGGGAGTCATGCTAGTAAGTAGTTGTGAATTGGAAGAGATACTTGTGTTAAAGTTTGTGATTCCCGTAGCATGCACGTATGGTGAACCGTTATGTAACGAAGGCGGAGCATGATTTGTTTAATGATTGTCAACCTTTGTGTGAGGGTCGGGAGCGCACGATGGTTAACTCCTACCAACCTCTCCCCTTGGAGCATGCGTCTAATGCTTTGTTTGATAACTAATAGACTTTTGCAATAAGTATGTGAGTTCTTTATGACTAATGTTGAGTCCATGGATTATACGCACTCTCACCCTTCCACCTTTGCTAGCCTCTCTAGTACCGCGCAACTTTCGCCGGTGCATCAAACCCACCTTCCTAAAAACAGCCACCATATACTTTCCTCAAAACAGCCACCATATCTACCTATTATGGCATTTCCATAGCCATTCCGAGATATATTGCCATGCAACTTCCACCGTTCCGTTTTTATGACATGCACCATCACCTTCATATTGCATATAGAGTCATATTTTGTTCTAGGTATCGAGTTGTAATTTTCTTTTGAGTTGTAAGTAAATAAAAGTGTGATGATTTTCATTAATAGAGCATTGTCCCGTGTGAGAAAAGGATGATGGAAGCCATGACTCCCTCATAAGTTGGGATGAGTATCCGGACTTTACAAAAAATAAAAGAGGCCAGCGAAGCCCAAATAAAAAAAAGAGGCCAAAGATGCCCACCAAAAAAATAGAAAAAAATGAGAGAAAGTGAGAAGGGACAATTGCTACTATCTTTTTCCACACTTGTGCTTCAAAGTAGCACCATGATCTTCATGATAGAGAGTCTCCTATTTTGTCACTTTCATATAACTAGTGGAATTTCATCTTGCACGACCACTTAGTTTTCTTTTTGAGCTTTCATACACTTATAGATCTAAGTGCATGTTGGGGAACGCGACAGAAAACAAAAAAAATCGGTATAGCGAGCACGCACAGGATCACTATGGAGATTGCATACAAGGTTTGATCTGATCCGTACCGACTCGTAGCGCAGCGGAAGAAGAGTCGGTGGAGATCGTTGGTGCAGATTCCCGCAGCTAGGATTTTACAACCTCCCAACCGCGAGAATGTATTCCCTCGTCGGACAGCCCTTCGGGAGGCGGTCGGATAGTCCCCCGGACGATGTCGCGGACAGCCCTTCGGGAGGACCCTCGAAACTCGAACGGAAACTCGGACAGCCCTTCGGGAGGACACACGAACAGCCCCTCGGGCAAAAGATCGAAACTACGACCTCTCTACGGGGTTGCACACATACGGTGTCAACTATCCGGCAGGGCTTCGCCGTCAAGAACTAGTTCCTGCCGGAACCCAGACAGCCTTTCGGCTCTACGAAAAACTCTTTTCGTGTGAGGGAGAAGAGAGAGCTTGCAAAGCAAAGCATGTGTATGAGAGCAAAGGATGAGGAAGTGGGCTGCCCACTCACCTCTTATTTATAGGAAAACCAAGGGGTAGGATGGTAACTCCAAGTACCAAAATATCCCACTTTATGTCACACATAATAAACATAAGAAGGAAAAAGGGGTGCCATGTGGAGCTCCATGGAGGAGCTCCACCCTTGGCCGGCCACCCCTTGCCCCCCCCCCCCATGTGGAGCTTGCTTGCTCCCCAATCCCTTCTAGAAGCCTTTTTGGAAATATCCAAAAAGGTGTTTTTCCACAAATATCCAAAAAGCACTTTCACAATTCACGATGACATTTTTCAGCGTCTGATCGAACTGAAAATATTCATGTGGGCTTAGAACAATTCCAGTACCCACCAAAATAATTTTCAAAGCGAGCCGGAACAATTCCGGTTTAGTGATTTCATCTGCGAAAAGCATCTGAGGCGGTTTCGGCAGCTCTGGAACATTTCCGGTTTTCATTCCAGAAAATTCCAAAAAGTTTCCAGAACGATTCTGGCACCCTCCAAGAATTATCAAGCATGTGCCAAGACCAATTTAACTTTATTGTATCCCCTGAAACAACTTTTCCAGTTTCACCGAAACTCATCCGGTGACCTCTCTCTGCGGAACTTTTCCGCTGTCCGAAACTTTTTTCGTGTTTTTCTCTCAGACTCCCTGTCTAGTATTCAACAGATAGATGACCCTTAAGCGTGTGACCCTATAGGTTCGGTGAAGCATAGACATGACTCGGAACCCCTTCCGATCAATGATCAACATCGGAGCCGTGGACACCCATATCGATCCCTATACCCACACGAATAAATATTCGAGTGAACCTCCAGTTGCCGTGTGCTATTCCTATTGCTTCGCGATATGTTACAATTACCCGAGGTGAGACATGTAGGCATCCTCGTGGATCAACAAATTGTCCACAATGCCAGTTACCTCGTTGCCGGTATTGTTCTCTTTTCTCGTTCCCGTGTTCCGGCATCCCAGTGATCAAATCACAAGTGTCTGGCCAGACGATGATGGATACCGTAACACCGAGAGGGCCCAGAGATATCTCTCCATCGTCGATGGAGCAAATCCCAATCTTGAGCTATCAAGTTACTGGACATACTTTTCCATGAACCCGAAAGCCGCCGTAATAGCCACCCATTTACGGATGACGTTTAACAAACCCCAAAGTTCATGAAGCAAGCATGAAGAAACTCGATACTCTCATGGTCTAAGGAATCATGCAAACGTTAACCATCTCTGTGTTATTTTAACCATTAACTATTGACGAATATATCTCATAGTATAACATCAATATGGGTCGATTCAACACAAGTGTTCTACCAACATCGTGCCCTCAAAATTGTCGGCATAGCCATGCCCATAATCAGGAAAACAGGATCATCATGCAATACTTGAGCCAGTCTTAGAGGCAAGACTAGGAATACAATTTACCGTTTATTATACCACACGTGCACATGAGTTTCCCTCCAAGCCTCGTTTAATTTGTAAACTCGAGAATCATTGCAGTTATAGCATGGAACATAAACTTTCATTACAAACTCGGAGATACAAAAGTAACTGAAATTACTGCCTCTAGGGCATATCTCCTACAGACTCCCACTTGCACTAGAGTCATAATCCAGTTACATGGCTTCCCTAACACCAATGGCTATCCAGTGTTGCTCATGCTTTGCTCGTGGTAGAGGCTTAGTCATCGGGTCTGACACATTCAGATCCGTGTGAACTTTGCGTACTTTCACTAAACCTTCTTCGACATGATGTCGAATGAGTTTATATTTGCGTTGAATATGCATTGTCTTATGGTGCGAACATGGCTCCCTTGCCTGAGCCATGGCGCCACTATTGTCACAATAGATCTCCACCGGGTCCAGAGCACTTGGAACCACACCAAGATCTTCAAGAAATTGCTTGATACCGACAGCTTTCTTGGAGGCTTCTGAAGCAGCAACATATTCCGCCTCCGTCGTAGAATCCGCCACAGTCTTTTGTTTGGAACTTTTCCAATCAACTGCGCCGCCGTTCAATATGAAAACATAGCCAGATTGAGATTTGAAGTCATCTGGGTCAGACATGAAGCCTGCATTAGTGTAACAACTTACAATGAGCTCTTCATCACCTCCGTACACAAGGAGTAAATCCTTGGTTCTTCTAAGGTACTTAAGAATACCCTTGACTGCGGCCCAGTGTTCCAATCCTGGATCACCTTGGTACCGGCTGCTAACACTTAGCGCATAGGAAACATCCGGTCTTGTACATAGCATGGCATACATAATAGAACCAACTGCCGAAGCATATGGAATATCATTCATTTGTACTCGCTCATCAAGGGTCCGAGGACTCTGATTCTTGCAAAGCACTGTGCCAGGTGACATGGGGAGTAGGCCTTTCTTGGAGTTCTCCATGTTGAACCTTTTCAACACCTTGTCAATGTACGTGCTTTGGCTTAGCGCTATCAGGCGTCTTGATCTATCTCTATAGATCCTGATGCCTAATACATATGCCGCTTCGCCTAAGTCTTTCATTGAAAAACTCTTCTTCAATGAGTCTTTTATTTCGCTAAGAAAATTCACGTCATTTCCAATCAACAATATGTCATCCACATACAAGATTAGAAATGCTTTTGCGCTCCCACTAAACTTCTTGTACACACAAGATTCTTCATCGTTCCTGATGAAGCCAAACTCTTTGACCACTTCATCAAAACGAATATTCCAGCTCCTTGATGCTTGCTTCAGACCATAAATGGCTTTCTGAAGCTTACATACCTTTCCAGCATTCTTAGGATCGACAAAACCTTCTGGCTGTATCATTTATACATCCCTATCAAGGTTTCCATTTAGGAAAGCCGTTTTGACATCCATCTGCCATATTTCATAATCGAAATAAGCAGCAATTGCTAGTAATATCCGAACAGACCTAAGCATAGCTACGGGCGAGAAAGTCTCGTCGTAGTCCTCTCCTGGAACTTGCGTGAACCCTTTCGCGACAAGTCTAGCTTTGTGGATAGTAATGTTACCATCCGCGTCCGTCTTTCTTTTGAAAATCCATTTACAACCAATGGGTTTTACGCCATCTGGAAGTTCTTCCAAGTTCCAAACTTGGTTTTCGTACATGGATTCCATTTCGGATCTCATGGCTTTGTGCCATTCCCTTGAGCTAGGCCCCGCCATCGCTTCCTTGTAGTGCGCAGGTTCATCGTCTTCAAGAATGAAGATTTCGTTATGAAACCACTCAGGTGGCTGGATAGCCCTACCTGATCTGCGCGGTTCAGTTACAACAGTGTTTGAAGTTTCCGCATCATATGCGACAACTTCCGGCTCAATTGTATGGATAATTAGCGGAATTTCTTCCGGTTCCTTAGCCATATCAACGGTTGCTGAAGATTCACTAATCTCATTAAGTTGTACTGTCCTCCCACTCAATTCTTTAGCGAGAAATTCTTTCTCGAGAAAGTGTGCAACCTTTGCGACAAACATTTTGCCTTCGGACTGGTGGTAGAAGGAATATCCAATGGTCTCATTTGGATAACCTACAAAGTAACATTTGTCTGATCTAGGTTCTAGTTTGGTTGGCTGTAAACGTTTTACGTATGCCTCACAACCCCAAACCTTGAGATGCGATACACTAGGTATCTTTCCATACCACATCTCATGTGGTGTCGTCTCAACAGACTTAGACGGTGCTCTGTTTAATGTATGAGCGGCAGTGAGTAGTGCGTGACCCCAAAAAGATATCGGTAGATCTGTAAGAGACATCATCGACCTTACCATGTCTAACAGGGTTCGATTATGTCGTTCCGACACTCCCTTTCGCTATGGAGTTCCGGGAGGCGTAAGCTGTGAAACAATTCCACGGTCACTCAGATGCTGGCCAAACTCATGACTAAGATATTCGCCTCCGCGATCAGACCGCAGAAACTTAATCTTTTTGTCACGATGATTTTCTACCTCATTCTGAAATTCTTTGAACTTTTCAAAGGTTTCCGACTTATGCTTCATTAAGTAGATATAGCCATACCGACTTAAATCATCAGTAAAAGTCACGAAGTAAAAATACCCACCCCATGCGGCCGTGTTCATTGGACCACATACATCACTATGTATTATTTCCAATAATTCACCCGCCCGTTCAGGATGACCCGTGAACGGCGTCTTGGTCATTTTTTCCATCAAGCAAGCTTCACATGTGTCAAATGATTCAAAATCAAGGGACGGTAAAACTGCATCTTTATGGAGTCTTTGCATGCGTTTCTTTCCGATGTGGCCAAGCCGACAGTGCCACAAGTAAGTGGTGGTGGTATCAGCCTTCTTAAGGCGTTTAGCATTCATGTTAAAGACATCATTACCACATTCAAGATTTAGTACGAAAAGGCCCCCAACAATGGGTGCAAATCCATAAAACATTTCCTTACAATAAAGTGAACAACCATTGTTCTCAGACTTGTAGGAGTACCCGTCGTGCACTAAACATGATCCAGAGATAATGTTTCTACACAACAACGGAACAAAATAACAGTTACTTAGTTCCAAAATAAATCCTGAAGGGAGACGTAGAGGCATAATGCCGACGGCTTGAGCGGCGATCCCAGCGCCGTTCCCGACACGCATCACGACTTCATTCTTTGCCAGCTTGCGCACCTTCTGAAGCCCCTGTATCGAGTTGCAAATGTGAGCAACCGATCCGGCATCAAATACCCAAGACTTAGAATTTTCGCTAGCAAGCAAAACGTCAATGACATTAACTTGTATAACAATTATACCTTTTGCGGTTTTCCCGGACTTCTTATCTTCCAGATACTTCTTGCAGTTTCTCTTCCAGTGTCCTGTGCCCTTGCAGTAGAAGCACTCAATTTCATTCTTGGCTCCGCCCTTAGATTTGCGTTGGAAGCCGGTCTTACCGGCGCCCTTGCCCTTCTTTGGCTTGCCTTTCTTTTTGAAACTGGCAGTTTTATTCACAAGCAACACTTGCTTGCGATTTTTCTGCAGTCCTCCTTCAACAGATTTCAGCATGGCAAGCACCTCATTAGGTGTTTTGTCCATCCCATTCATGTTGTAGTTCATGACAAAATCTCCGTAAGAAGGGGGGAGTGAACGGAGCAACATGTCCATTACATGCTCTTCTGGAAGTGGAAATTCCAGGGTTTTAAGCCTTTCAGCGTAGCCAATCATATTAACTACGTGCTCGCCAACTGAACTGCCCTCAGCCATCTTGGTCTCCGACATCATTTTCATGATATCAAAACGTTCAGACCGTGCATTAAACTTGTACAGAGCATCCAGATCTTTGATCATATCAAAGGAGTTATGGAATTCAAAACGTTTTTGAAGCTCTGAACTCATGCAAGACAGCATGAGACACTGCACTAAGTTGAAATCATCATCCTTAGTGCCCCAGACATTTTGTATGTCTGCCGCGGCTGTTGCCGCCGGCTTAGGTGGAAGAGCTCCATCAAGCACGTACACTTTCTTAGCGCTCTTGAGGACAATCCTCAGGGTACGGACCCAGTCCGCATAGTTGTTTCCATTCGCAGCTAACTTCTCTTTCTCTAACATAGGGCCTAAGTTGAACGCGGTGTTGCGAGCCATTTGATCTACAACGGAAAACACAAGTTCATTTTAGACATTGTTCATAATGATTTTTGGCACTAGTGAATAAACAATTTTATTCTAAAGTGCGCTCCCACTCAAAACAATATCTCTCATAATTGATTGTGAGTGATGCAAGACCCAACTTTCAATTCAGCGTCAAGGATGCAACCATCTCAAGTGACGAGAATTTCAATTGGTAGGCCAACTTGCCAATCACATCTCTATGTGACTCTTGTTCATCTTTCGATGCGTGTGTTCCAAGCTCATGACTTTCATGCCTGAACGTCAAGACAACCAAGTGATCTCGCTGCGAGGTCTCAACTCACCCGCCTCACACTTCTCTAATCGTTTGTACCCATGCAACCATGTGATACCCCGAAGAGATAGGTGCCGTGACGGTGCTACACTTGGGAGAACACTAACTACTTGATATTTAAGTGAGAGATCACCCTAATAAAAAGCGACTACCGCGCAATCAAAAGGGTGCAACATAAGGGATAAACATCTCAGGCAATTCATAATTAGCATGATATGGTATAGCCCCTTCTGACGGAGAAGTCAAGTATTCTTCGTCTTCGGCATTCGCGTCGGTGTTCACCTTTGCGAAGATTGCCACCACCTTGTCGATGCACCAGATAATATTGCTATCTCTATAGCTAATAAAATAAGTGCATTACATAAGGTTGACACGCAGGTCATTAAAGTGCAATCATATGGCTCCAGCCATCATGCCGAATCATGACACGCAGGTCATGTTAATTACATCATATAGTCATCTCATACATAATCAAATTTAATATGAGCATTGCTATACCACATCACATGCATAACCATCCTGCAAAACCAAGTTAGACGCCTCTAATCGGTTTATGCAAAATTTTATTTTACGTGGCTTCTAAGGTTTTGACTCAAACCGCAGCTACCAACGTTTATCATCAAGTATGATACTTCAAGTTGCTAGATTAACTTTCCAGGGTGTATGAAACACGAGACAATAAAATCTCGAGCCCCATACTCAACTTCGTCATACGCGTGACCCCCGTGCAGATTATATCTGCATTGCCCCTTCGTCTGCGAAACATCCATCTTTCTTTAACTATGGTGGAACCCAAAGAACTGTTAGCACTTCGTTGATCTGTCAATCAGCATACTCAGGAGCAGCATGAAAGGATCGCGGATTGCCAGAACTATGTGAGATTCCACCATGCCGTCAAGATCAGGACTACGCAAATTCACGGGAAGCAACAGGAACATCGGGTAACAGATTTCATCTGCTACCCGCACAAATAATTTTCAGCAATAGATCTCATCTACTACAAAATTATACTATGCAATACCCATACATCTCATGTATTCTAGATCATAACATGCATCTACTCATAGCCTGGCTCTTGATGCCACTGTTGGGGAACGCGACAGAAAACAAAAAAATTCGGTACAGCGAGCACGCCCAGGATCACTATGGAGATTGCATACAAGGTTTGATCTGATCCGTACCGACTCGTAGCGCAGCGGAAGAAGAGTCGGTGGAGATTGTTGGTGCAGATTCTCGCAGCTAGGATTTTAAAACCTCCCAACCGCGAGAATGTATTCCCTCGTCGGACAGCCCTTCGGGAGGCGGTCGGACAGTCCCCCGGACGATGTCGCGGACAGCCCTTCGGGAGGACCCTCGAAACTCGAACGGAAACTCGGACAGCCCTTCGGGAGGACACACGAACAGCCCCTCGGGCAAAAGATCGAAACTACGACCTCTCTACGGGGTTGCACACATATGGTGTCAACTATCCGGCAGGGCTTCGCCGTCCAGAACTAGTTCCTGCCGGAACCCAGACAGCCTTTCGGCTCTACGAAAAACTCTTTTCGTGTGAGGGAGAAGAGAGCGCTTGCAAAGCAAAGCATGTGTATGAGAGCAAAGGATGAGGAAGTGGGCTGCCCACTCACCTCTTATTTATAGGAAAACCAAGGGGTAGGATGGTAACTCCAAGTACCAAAATATCCCACTTTATGTCACACATAATAAACATAAGAAGGAAAAAGGGGTGCCATGTGGAGCTCCATGGAGGAGCTCCACCCTTGGCCGGCCACCCCTTGCCCCCCCCCCCATGTGGAGCTTGCTTGCTCCCCAATCCCTTCTAGAAGCCTTTTTGGAAATATCCAAAAAGGTGTTTTTCCACAAATATCCAAAAAGAACTTTCACTATTCACGACGACATTTTTCAGCGTCTGATCGAACTGAAAATATCCAAGTGGGCTTAGAACAATTCCAGTACCCACCAAAATAATTTTCAACGCGAGCCGGAACAATTCCGGTTTAGTGATTTCATCTGCGAAAAGCATCTGAAGCGGTTTCGGCAGCTCCGGAACATTTCCGGTTTTCATTCCAGAAAATTCCAAAAAGTTTCCAGAACGATTCTGGCACCCTCCAAAAATTATCAGGCATGTGCCAAGACCAATTTGACTTTATGGTATCCCCTGAAACAACTTTTCCAGTTTCACCAAAACTCATCCGGTGACCTCTCTCTGCGGAACTTTTCCGCTGTCCGAAACTTTTTCGGTGTTTTTCTCTCAGACTCCCTGTCTAGTATTCAACAGATAGATGACCCTTAAGCGTGTGACCCTATAGGTTCAGTGAAGCATAGACATGACTCGGAACCCCTTCCGATCAATGATCAACATCGGAGCCGTGGACACCCATATCGATCCCTATACCCACACGAATAAATATTCGAGTGAACCTCCAGTTGCCGTGTGCTATTCCTGTTGCTTCGCGATATGTTACAATTACCCGAGGTGAGACATGTAGGCATCCTCGTGGATCAACAACTTGTCCACAATGCCAGTTACCTCGTTGCCGGTATTGTTCTCTTTTCTCGTTCCCGTGTTCCGGCATCCCAGTGATCAAATCACAAGTGTCTGGCCATACGATGATGGATACCATAACACCGAGAGGGCCCAGAGATATCTCTCCATCGTCGGAGGAGCAAATCCCAATCTTGAGCTATCAAGTTACTTGACATACTTTTCCATGAACCCGAAAGCCGCCATAATAGCCACCCATTTACGGATGACGTTTAACAAACCCCAAAGTTCATGAAGCAAGCATGAAGAAACTCGATACTCTCATGGTCTAAGAAATCATGCAAACGTTAACCATCTCTGTGTTATTTTAACCATTAACTATTGACGAATATATCTCATAGTATAACATCAATATGGGTCGATTCAACACAAGTGTTCTACCAACATCGTGCCCTCAAAATTGCCGGCATAGCCATGCCCATGATCAGGAAAACAGGGTCATCATGCAATACTTGAGCCAGTCTTAGAGGCAAGACTAGGAATACAATTTACCGTTTATTATACCACACGTGCACATGAGTTTCCCTCCAAGCCTCGTTTAATTTGTAGACTCGAGAATCATTGCAGTTATAGCATGGAACATAAACTTTCATTACAAACTCGGAGATACAAAAGTAACTGAAATTACTGCCTCTAGGGCATATCTCCTACAGTGCATTTGTTGCATGGCAATCCCTACTCACTCACATTGATATCTATCGACGGGCATCTCCATAGCCCGTTGATACGCCTAGTTGATGTGAGACTATCTTCTCCTTTTTCCTTGCACCTCCACCATATTCTATTCCACCTATAGTGCTATATCCATGGCTCACGCTCATGTATTGTGTGAGAGTTGAAAAGGTTTGAGAACACCAAAAGTGTGAAACAATTGCTTGACTTGTTCATCGGGGTTGTGCATGATTTAGATACTTTGTCTGGGGAAGATGGAGCATAGCCAGACCATATGATTTTGTAGGGATAACTTTCTAAGGCCATGTTATTTCGAAAGGACCCGATTGCCTTGTTGGTGTGCTCGAAGTATTATTGTTTTTATGTCAATATTAGACTATTGTTTTGAATCTTATGGATCTGAATATTCATGCCACAATAAAGAATATTACATGGATAAAATATGTTAGGTAGCATTCCACATCAAAAAATCTGTTTTTATCATTTACCTACTCGAGGACGAGCAGGAATTAAGCTTGGGGATGCTTGATACGTCTCCAACGTATCTATAATTTTTGATTGTTCCATGCTATTATATTATCTGTTTTGGATGTTTTATATGCATTATTATGCTATTTTATATTATTTTTGGGACTAACCTATTAATCTAGAGCCTAGTGCCAGGTTCTATTTTTTTTCCTTGTTTTTGAGTATTGCAGATAAGGAATATTAAACGGAGTCCAAACGGAATAAAATCTTCGGAATAATTTTTCTTGGACCAGAAGCAACCCAGAAGACTTGGAAATGAAGTCAGGAGAGCCGCCGTGTGGCCACAAGCCACAGGGGCGCGCCCTAGGGGGGGCGCCCCCCTGGAGAAGTACTTAGTTTTGGGTTCAATCTTGCGGTGTCCTCACCCAGTGACAAAGTAGGGGTAGCGAGGCACGTATTGTATTGTTGCCATCAAGGATAAAAAGATGGGGTTTTCATCATATTTCTTGATTTTATCCCTCTACATCATGTCATCTTACCTAATGCATTACTCTGTTCTTCATGAACTTAATACTCTAGATGCAGGCAGGAGTCGGTCGATGTGTGGAGTAATAGTAGTAGATGCAGAATCGTTTCGGTCTACTTGACACGGACATGATGCCTATATGCATAATCATCGCCTTGGATATCTTCATAATTATTCGCTTTTCTATCAATTGTTCGACAGTAATTTGTTCACCCACCGTAATACTTGCCATCATGAGATAAGCCTCTAGTAAAACCTATGGCCCCCGGGTCTATTTTCCATCTTATACTTTCAGATCTAAAACCAAAAATACCAAAAATACTTTGCTGCATTATTTTTACTTTTGTTTTACTTTCCTTTCAAGCAATCTATTTTATCTATCTCTATCAGATCTCATCCTTGCAAGTAACCTTTAAGGGACTGACAATCCCTTTATAGCGTTGGGTGCAAGTGTTTGATTCTTTGTGTAGGTATATCTATTGGGGACTTGCTTGTATCTCCTACTGGATTGATACCTTGGTTCTCAACAACTGAGGGAAATACTTATCTACTTTGCTGCATCACCCGTTCCTCTTCACGGAAACCAACGCATGCTCGAGAAGTAGCAAAGGCCAGGTAATCGGAATAGTCCAAAGAGCTGTTGGGGGCATGTGACTTTGATTTGCAAAAAGTTGGCATCCCACGCAATGCTGGACAAGCAACTGGGCATCCGCTTGAGCGGTGGGCCAGAAGAAACCAGCCCGAAAGGCTTTGCTTACTAAGGCCCGTGCCGCGGCGTGATGGCCGCCCATTCCTGCGTGGACTTCGGCCAAGAGCTGTCATCCTTCTTCCTCAGATATGCACCGCTGGAGTACTCCGATGATGCTTTTCTTGTATAACTCACCCTCGTGGACTTTGTAGGCCTTGGATCGCCGGATTATGCGTCGCGCCTCTGTCTGATCGTCGGGGAGTTCTTTGCGAAGAAGGTAGGCAAGGAAGGGCTCGGTCCATGGTGCGATTACTACCATGACCTCATGAGCCGAACGCGTTTCGTCCATTATGGAGCCACCAATGATTTGGTCGTCTGGTTCGTTTATGGGGGGAACAACCTCTTCCGTGCTGATGGGTCTGGCGCCCTTATTATCGTCCTGCCAAACCACTGATGGCTTAAAGAGCCGTTCCAGGAAAGTGTTTTTCGGAACAGGGTCGCGTTTGGCCCCCATGCGGGCCAGTATGTCAGCGGCTTGGTTGTTGTCTCTAGCGACATGATCGAATTCTAGCCCCTCGAACCGTGCGGATATTTTGAGGACGGCGTTTCTATATGCCGCCATCTTCGGGGTTTTGGCATCGAATTCGCCGTTGATTTGAGAGATCGCCAAGTTGGAGTCTCCCCATACTTCCAGCCGTTGTATGCCCATTGAGGCTGCCATCCGAAGTCCGTGCAAAAGTGCTTCGTATTCGGCTGCATTGTTGGAATCGGCATACATGATTTGCAACACGTATCGGACATTGTCGCCTATGGGGGATGTGAGAATAACTCCAGCCCCCAGTCCGACCAGTGTTTTGGATCCGTCGAAGTACATCGTCCAATGGGAGTATGTACTATATTCCCTGGCGAGCTCGGCCTTTGTCCATTCGGCAAGGAAATCTGCCAACACCTGAGATTTAATAGCTCGTCGTGGCTTATAGGCAATTTCAAAAGGAAGGAGCTCAATGGCCCATTTGGCTATGCGGCCGGTGGCGTCCCTATTGTTAATTATATCGTTCAGGGGTACTTCGGATGCCACCATAACCGAACACTCTTGAAAGTAGTGTCTTAGTTTCCGTGATGCCATAAATACTGTGTAGGCTATCTTTTGGTAATGCGGGTATCTGGACTTGCACTGCGTTAGTACTTCTGACACGTAATAGACCGGCTTCTGTATCCGGAATTTGTGACCCTCCTCCTCTCGTTCGACGACGAGCACTGCGCTAACGACTTGGTTGGTGGCCGATATGTACAATAACATTGGCTCACCAGCGCCTGGTGCTGTGAGTATGGGGTTGCTTGCCAGCAGTGCTTTAATTTCTTCTAACGCGTCCGCTGCTTCATCGGTCCATTCGAAATTGTTGGTCCGTTTCAGCAACCTATAGAGCGGTAAAGCTTTTTCACCGAGGCGGGAAATAAAGTGGCTTAACGCCACCACGCAACCCGCCAACTTCTGGACATGCTTTAGCTCTGTGGGAATTGCAAGTTCCAATAGGGCCCGGATCTTAGCCAGATTCGCTTCTATTCCTCTATGGGAAACGATGAATCCGAGCCGTTTACCAGCGGGAACTCCGAAGACACATTTCTCCGGATTGAGTCGTATATCGTACTCACGTAAGCTGGCAAATGTTTGCCTTAGTTCGTCAATCAGCTGGCTGACGTGTTTGGTTTTGATGACCACATCGTCCACATATGCCTCGACTGTTTTACCAACCTGTTTTGTGAGACAAGTCTGGATCATGCGCTGGTATGTAGCCCCAGCGTTTTTTTAGCCCGAAAGGCATTGTATTGAAGCAGAATGGCTCGTAAGGGGTGATGAATGCGGTTGCGGCTTGATCGGATTCCTTCATTTTGATCTGATGGTATCCGGAATAAGCGTCGAGGAAACACAATGAGTCATGTCCGGCTGTGGCATCAATAATCTGGTCTATGTGTGGTAAGGGGAAAGGGTCCTTAGGGCAGGCCTTGTTCAGGTCTTTAAAGTTGACGCAGAGCCGCCAGGATTTATCTTTCTTCGGTACCATCACCAGGTTTGCCAACCATTCGGGGTGCTTTATCTCCCGTATGAATCCGGCCTCAAGTAATTTGGCCAATTCTTCACCCATAGCTTGTCGTTTGGGCTCGGAAAAACGGCGCAGAGTCTGTTTGACGGGCTTGAAGCCTGTGATTATATTCAGACTATGTTCTGCTAGTCTCCATGGGATCCCTGGCATATCGGAAGGATGCCAGGCGAAGATGTCCCAGTTTTCTCGTAGGAATGCTCGCAGCGCCTCATCCACCACAGGGTCCAGCTGAGCTCCAATGGACGTTGTCTTATTGGAGTCCGTTGGGTGTACCTGAAATTTAACGATTTTTTCTGCTGGTTTGAAGGACGTGGGTTTGGGCCTTTTGCTAAGGATCACATCGTCCTTGTGCACTGTTGACCGGAGTGCGGTCAATTCCTCTGCAGCAAAGGTCTCAGCTAGTGCCTCGAGAGCGAGCGCTGCTATTTTGTTCTCAGCTAGAAGGGCTATATCCGGATCACTGGCGATTGTGATTACCTCATTTGGGCCTGGCATCTTGAGCTTCATGTACCCGTAATGTGGTACAGCCTGGAATTTTGTGAAGGCGTCACGCCCCAACAGGGCATGGTAGCCACTGGGGAAGGGCATGATATGGAAGAGAAGTTCTTCAGATCGGTAGTTTTCGAGCGTGCCGAACACTACATCATGGGTGATACGTCCTGAACAACGCGCCTCCTTCCCAGGGATGATTCCCCGGAAAGTTGTGTTGCTATGTTCGATGCGAGATCAGTCGAACTGCATTTTTTCCAGGGTATCTTCGTAGATGAGGTTAAGACCGCTGCCACCATCCATTAACACCTTTTGTAGCCTGAAACCATCGACGATGGGGTTTAGGACCAGTGCAGCCGGTGTTTGGCCGGGACGGGTGGTAGGTCGGTCAGCATCTCTAAAGGTGATGGGCATGTCTGCCCATGAACTTGTTGCCGCCACATGGTAAACCTGTTCGAGTTCTCTAAGAGCTCTTTTCCTCCTGTTCCTAGAGGGGAACGTTTCGTAGATCGTTAGGACTTCAACGTTGTAGTCTGGTGGCGTTGTAGGGCGCCTGTTCGGCGGCGTTGCCTCAAGGATGGCCTCTCCGCTTTTTGCGACCTGCCTGACGACCCAACATGCTCTAAGGCTGTGAGTCGGACTTCCGTTCAGCAGGACAGAATGTATAGGGCATGGCTTGTCTAATAGTCCGTCAAGGACAGTTCTGACCCCTGTAGGGGGTCTATTTCTTTTCTCGACGGGTTCGTGTTCGGCCAGCCGTTTCGGGGGTACACGCTTTTTCCGATCTCCTCTAGGGTATTCGGTAAAGACTGGTTTCTTGACGGTGACAGCGGGGCAGGGCGAGGCGACGGCGGGGTAGGGCAAGGCGACGTCGGGGTAGGGGCTCGGGGATGGCAGGGCGTCGGCGAGGGGCGTCGGCGAGGGCAAAATCCGGCAGCTCGGCGGCGTTGAGGTGGTCTTCGGCGCCGTCGGGGGAGAGAAGAAACTGCAGATGGTGGATTGGAAAATTTCCTAAGTCCTACTTATATACCCAACCCTTTAGTCCCGGTTGGTCGCTCCAACCGGGACTAATGCTTAGTCCCGGTTGGAGCCACCAACCGGGACTAAAGGTCAATTTCAGCAGCCCAAAGGGCAGGAAGCACAGCCCTTTAGTCCCGCTTGGTGGCACCAACCGAGATTAAAGGGGGGGCATTAGTCCCGGTTGGAGCCACCAACCGGGACTAAAGGGTTGCGCTTCCCGCAGCCAAAAGTTTAGTCCCACCTCGCTAGTCGAGAGGGGCTCGGAGTGGTTTATAAGCGCTGCTGCCGCTGCCCTCTCGAGCTCCTCTCTATTGCAGGCAGTGCATGCCTATCTCACGCCCTGTTGGGCCTGCTAGCACTGCGGGCCTGCATCCTCGCCCATTTCTAGGGTTTCTAGTCATATGCAGGACGTTGTGGCTAGTAGGCGGACCTTTTTTTTATTTTTTTGCATATATTATGTTTTTAAATTTTTAATGTTATTTTTTGCATATGTTTTAGTTGATTCCTTTTGCTATTAGAGTTTTATAAAAGCTTTTTACTATTAAAGTTTTTAACAAATAAATACTTTGATAATTTTAGTTAATATTATTTTGATTCTTTTTAGTTTATTCTTTTTGGTATTAGAGTTTTATAAAAGCTTTTTAGTTTTCTATTAAAGCTTGTAAAAAATATAATTTATGAAAATTATTTTTACTATTAAAGTTTTTAAAAATAAATACTTTGATAATTTTAGTTAATATTATTTTGATTCTTTTTAGTTCATTCTTTTTGCTATTAGAGTTTTATAAAAGCTTTTTAGTTTTCTATTAAAGCTTGTAACAAAATATACTTTATGAAAATTCTTTTTTTAACATATTTTAACTCCAGACTTTTTCTGCATTCAATTGCACTATTCAAAGCCACATCATGATTTATTTTGAGCTAAATGACCCTGAAATTGACAAGCACTCCAAATGAACTCTGAAAAGGTTGAAACTTGGCATGGTTTCATAATTTCACCCACATACCATGTGCTAAAAGGTTGAGAGGGTTACGGGAAAAGCTGAATGCACTTCGTGTACAAACTGGACAATCTCTTTCGAAGTAACAGGGTTTCGGACGAAAACTTATCTATTACAAAAGGGATTTCATTTTTTTAACATATTTTAACTCCAGACTTTTTCTGCATTCAATATGCACCATTCAAAGCTACATCATCAATTTTCAACCCTTTTCTGACTTCATTTGCTATTTTTCATGCATTTCATGATTTATTTTGAGCTAAATAACCCTGAAATTGACAAGCACTGCAAATGAACTCTGAAAAGGTTGAAACTTGGCATGGTTTCATAATTTCACGCACATACCATTCGCTAAAAAGTTGAGAGGGTTACGGGAAAAACTAGATGCACTTTGTGTACAGACTGGACAATCTCTTTCGAAGTTACTGGGTTTCGGACGAAAACTCATCTATTACAAAAGGGATTTCAATTTTTATAACATATTTTAACTCCAGACTTTTTCTGCATTCAATATGCACCATTCAAAGCCACATCATCAATTTTTAACCTTTTTCTGACTTCATTTGCTATTTTTCATGCATTTCATGATTTATTTTGAGCTAAATGACCCTGAAATTGACAAGCACTGCAAATGAACCCTGGAAAGGTTGAAACTTGGCATGGTTTCATAATTTCACCCACATACCATGTGCTCAAAGGTTGAGAGGGTTACGGGAAAAACTGAATGCACTTCGTGTACAAATTGGACAATCTCTTTCGAAGTAACAAGGTTTCGGACGAAAACTCATCTATTACAAAAGGGATTTCATTTTTTTAACATATTTTAACTCCAGACTTTTTCTGCATTCAATATGCACCATTCAAAGCCACATCATCAATTTTCAACCCTTTTCTGGCTTCATTTGCTATTTTTCATGCATTTCATGATTTATTTTGAGCTAAAATGACCCTGAATTGAAAAGCACTGCAAATGAACTCTGAAATGGTTGCAAGTTGGCATAGTATCATCATTTCACCCACATAGCATGTGCTAAAAAGTTGAGAGGGTTGCGGCAAAAACTGGATGCACTTCGTGTACAAAATGGACAATCTCTTTCGAAGTAACATGGTTTCGGACGAAAACTCATCTATTACAAAAGGGATTTCTTTTTTTTTAACATATTTTAACTCCATACTTTTTCTGCATTCAATATGCACCATTCAAAGCCACATCATCAATTTTCAACCCTTTTCTGACTTCACTTGCTATTTTTCATGCATTTCATGATTTATTTTGAGCTAAATGACCCTGAAATTAACAAGCACTGCAAATGAGCTCTGAAAAGGTTGAAACTTGGCATGGTTTCATAATTTCACCCACATACCTTGTGCTAAAAAGTTGAGAGGGTTACGGGAAAATCTGCGCCACATAGAAAACCTGCACCACATCATTGGCTAGGACGAATGGTTCGTTTGTGTACCCAAGATTGTTGAGATCCACTGTACCCCGCCTCCTGGCAGATTGACCCATTTGCACCGAAACAAAGGGACCTTAAATTCATGTCCATAGTCAAGTTCCCATATCTCCTCTATGTAACAATAATATGTGTGCTTTGCCCTATTGGTGATTGCTGCATCAAAGCGGACACCACTATTTTGGTTGGTGCTCTTTTTATCTTGGGCGATCGTGTACCCTTGGTTGGTAGTCAAAGTACACAATGATCAAATGTTATTACTGAAAAAATAAATACATAAAGTTCATACATAGTTCTCATAGAACAACATATAGCTCTCTAGAGCATCTAATTAAAACATAAATTGAAACTAACTTACAACTATGTAAAACATTTAAATGCAACAACAAATGCGATCATAATCGCAACTAAGGTAACAATTGATCCAACAGCATACTGATACCAAGCCTCATTATCAATGCCATATTTTCTTATCTTTCTAATCTTCAAGCGCATTGCATCCATCTTGATCTTGTGGTCATCGACGACATCGGCAAAATGCAACTCCAATTCCATCTTCTCCTCCTCAATTCTTTTCAATTTTTTCTTTCAAATACTCGTTTTCTTTTTCAACTAAATATAACCTCTCGACAAGAGGGTCGGTTGGAATTTCCGGTTCACATACCTCCTAGATAAACACATCTATGTCATGTTGGTCGGCATAATTGTCATAAACACTAAATGAAACAAATAGTTATAAAAGATAATATACCTCATCCGAATCATAGACCGGACGAGGGCCGGCGTGGGCGGATAACATGACCATGGCACCACATAATAACAAACAGTAATAAAAGTAAGAAATTTATACAAGTATCTATGTAAATCATACAAGTAAGAATTTTTTTCTTTCAAAAAGAAGATAAGAACAAGAGGCTCACCACGGTGGTGCCGGCGACAAGATCGGCGTGGGCGATCGACGACGGTGAGGACGGGGACGGGACGTGATGGACCGCCAAACCTAGACAAATATTGGGAAAAATGGAGCTTGGAGGTCGAGCTTGGAGAGGAGAAAGCTTAAGCGTGGCTCGGACATTTCATCGAACACCTCGTGTGCATAGGAGGTGAGAGCAGAGCAGCACACGCCTCCCATACACCTCCCACCTCGGGCATTTCAATTAATGATATATAAGTAGGTAATAAATGTTGGTTTTATTCCCTATGGTATATTTAATCTCCTGCCTTTCTATCACGTGACATGCATGCATAGGATGGTCAAAGAATTAAAGCCTGCCAAACAAGATCCAATGACGGATAGGGAAGGTGCTCAGGCACCTAAGTGTCCCAAACGACCTCTAAAAATGCTGGTACGAGTTTTATGTAAACAAGTAGCTTAACATTGATTTCCATATTGGATGAAATTGTTCCTGTAAAGATTTTTGAAAATACCTTGAGTACGCACAAAAATCATCCAGCCTTTATGTTTTGCGCAACATCACTTATCATGTTGTTTGTTGTGTGGAATCATGAAAGATTTCAATGGATTTGCTAATATGGTCGGATGTGTGTACGAAGGGTGATTTTTCTCTCCCCTTGCAACACACGGACATGCTTGCTACTAGAGCAAAACATCAATCACTATGATCTCAAATATGTATCATTAGAATCATCACAGCATATATTTTGATAATTTATTTATTTGTGATGATATAATTTGTTGTACGAACTTGATCAACAAGAGAAACCTTTCATTTATTTTTCATAGATTAAAACACCGAGCTTCGGCTACTTAGCGAGCGATCATTGCAGGGAGGGACTAATTAAGAGAGTTGGTGATGGAAGTTCCATCCCAGTTTGGATCGAGAAGTGGATCCCTAGAACCATCTCCATGATTCTCGTGTTGAAACCGGCCAATGCATCGGAGGAGATAGTTTTTGAGCTGATTGATTCAGATGATTGGACGTGGCGCCAACGATGGGTGGTTTGAGACAACTTCATTTCCCCGGAAGCGAAGACAATCCTTATCATTTTGCTTCGATTTGCAGGTGGTGATGATTTTTATGCGTGGGCTCTTGACAAAACAGGTAACTACACTGTTAAGATGGCGTACCGTGCTCTTGTGAATCATGCAGGGCGTCTTGATCTTGAGGAAAGGACAGCTACCGAAACTTCACAGGATGGTCAACGGTTGTGAAGACCTTGTGGAAGTTAAATATCAAACCGAAAGTTGGTGTTTTCTGGCGGCGTGTTCTCCGAGGGGCTCTTCCTGATGAGGCCACACTAAAGAGAAGACGGTGCATCCACCTGAACCGGGAGTGATTAAGATTAACACTGGCGGAGCACTAAACTTTGATGGGAATTGCAGTGGTGCTGGTGGTGTTGCCAGGTCTTCCACTGGAGTCCTTGGTGCTTGGTGCAAGGCACATATGGGTATTAAAGATCCACGGATAGCTGAAGAGGTGTCAATGCGGGAAGGTGCACGCTTTTGCATATCTACGTGGCTATACGCATGTGATAATGGAAGTTGACTGCGTGAAGATGGTTCATCTCTGGAACACTCGTCACAATTCTCGATCGGTTGTGACTCCTATCTTGTTAGAAATTGGAGAGCTGGTTAGGGATTTTCAGTTATTTAATATTATTCATGTAAACCGAGCAACGGGCATCTGTGTGCTAAGAATGCTTGCACACTGAACGTGATGGACTGTTGGATCGATGAGACTCCTAGCTTGCTTCTTAGTGACCAGCCTATTGGCTGATTGTCCCGGGATGGATATTTTATGAATAAAGGTCACTGAAGTGCCCACAAAAAAGAAAGAAAGATTAAAACACCTTGATTTTTGTATAGATGGAGGAAGCATTTCTTTTCAGGGAAGAAAAGAACAAGAAAAAAGGGGGAAGGGGCCCGGCCCAGGGTGTCGTTAGTGGACTGGGTCCAGAACGGGCCGAGTCCGGGCGGCAAACGGGTCCGATACCGACTGGGTCCAGAAGCAGCAAGGAGGGCTCGCTCGGCTAGGGTTCCTTCCTCTCCCCTTCTTTATATAGATTGAGACGGCACCGCCGCCTCCCCCAAAATCCCCAAACCAGCGCAAGCAACCAACCAACCTCGAAATCCATCATCGACGGTAAAGGGCATTCTTGTCGATTGTGCTTCGGATGGCGGGTAAGGAGGAGGAGCTTTCGATGGAGGCCGCGGGGAAGTGGATGCTGAGGCCGTGCAGCGCCTCCAAATCCACGGAGGCCGGCGACCATGGTCTGGCGACGCGGTTGCTTTCCAAGAGGAAGGCAGCCGCCGGATCCAACTACAAGGAGGGTGATCCGCTGCCTGAGGGTTGGATCGATCTTCCTCCGGTGGCTGGACAAGATGAACCAGCGTCGTACGATCTGTTCGAGTTCGAGAGGAGGGAGGCAGCTATTGACAAGATGCTAGGGGAGGCGAAGCTGTCGGCCGTCGTCCTCGCCAAGAAGAGTGCCATGGCTCCTGCGGCTGCAGCAGTAGCAGCATCAGCGGCCTCAGGTGGCAACGAGGGCAAGTTTAAGGTGCCGGCGGATGATGTCAAGCTCATCTTGGCACTGAAGAGGAACGACCTTCCCAGCAACGACTACCTGGATGATCTGGCCGAGCTGTACACCCCGAAGGAGATTGCAGAGAGAAGGCAGCGCCACCAGAGCGATCTGGAGCTGTTCAAGAGGATTGACGACGACTTTGAGGAGTACCAGAAGCAGGTCCGGGATTCGGTTGAGAAATATGGCTACTTTGAGGTCGACTATGACTACCTTGAAGAGAGGAAAAAGATCAATGCATGGACCAAGGCACAGTGGGCTAAGATCAAAGAAGATGTCAAGATCACAGTTTGTGCCGATGATGCTGATCCAGCCACGCATGGTTACATCGAGTATGTTGACTCGGATGATAATGAGTATGATGATGATTCTGAGTCTGAAGACGAAGACTGATTTTCTCAGCGTTGGAGCGAGAGCTGAATGCCAAGCGGAAGAAGATTACCTACTGGTCCATTTCTATCTAATAATCTAACTATCTAGAAGTGCCTGTTAATTGTTATGGCCTAGTACTGGTTATCTATCTGTGTTGTAGGCCCATCCATGACCCATCTCTATTATGTCTGTATCTATCTATGTTATCGGTATGCTTGCCCTGTTGAACACCAAGGTGCAAATATGTTTTGCTATCGCAATGTAGTCGTCGCTGTTCTATTGATGCCGATCAGGTTTTCAAGAACATTCTGCTTTGCTATTAAAAATGTGCTTGCTGGTGTGCTCTTTATTCGAATGATCATGTTCTATGCTGCAGCTCTCTGTTCTGTCGAGCTCTTGGCTAAAGAGTGATTGTTGGTGTTTTGCTCTTGTGATTCCCACTTTTGAATGGGGAAAAAGCCTAGTACAAAGGTTTCTTCATATTGGCCTTGTTTCTTTTCTTCATCATATCGCTGGATGTGTATTCCGTTTCTAGCCTGATGATACTACACAGCTATAGCTTTGTGCTTTGATATTTCTCTATCTATTCCCATCTCAATGTAGAAAGCTGTCTGAAGTGTTGTTTTGTACGTTCACCAAATCACCAATCATCATGCCCTCTAGCCAACAGCAGTGTGATATTAAGGCAAACCTTTGCAAGATTATCATGTTTCATTTTATCAGATTTATTCCTCGAACGAAACTTATGACTGCTGTTGCTCGTTTGTCAGAATTTGTACTACCATTGTTGAGAACCTACAACATGCTAGGCCCCCGCATGGAAGCACCTATTACTTTGATCAACTCATATATTATTGATCTTATCGATGGTGAACCTGAATCTTGAAATATGTACTATTAGATCATGTACATTCCATTAGCGCATACTCTGTGCTTTCATATGTGCGGAATGATAACCTTCGAAACAGGGAAGCAAATGCTCATGGAAAATTTCAAAAGGAACATCTTTGAACACTCTGATTGCTTTGGTCTTGCTTATTAAAATATTGGTTCCAACCTCAGCTTGTCTTCTTGGACACCTTGTTGAGGAAACGGGTAAGCACCACCAAAGGCAAGTCAATCTGCATATTCTGTATTCTTCGCATGAATACCTGCACCATGCTTAGTACTCCCTCGTAAAGGAATACAAGAGCGTTTAGATCACTAATGTCTCTTATATTTCTTTACAGAGGGAGTAGAATCCAAACCATCAGACTTTTATGGGCTTGGCATTACTCATGGGCAGAAGGGGAGCCACGGGCAGGTCCTGTAAATGAGGATTCACAAGCTAACCACAACTCCACAAGGGAGTGGGGGAAGGGGAGGGCGAATGTGAAGGGGAGCAGTTGTGAGTATGAACGTTGGTATGTATATACGGGTGTGTTGTTTATGATTGATCTATGAATCTGTACATTCTTGTGTGATTTTGATTTCAGAAAAATTATCTTGGCATAACTGGAGCTAACCACTAGTTCCAATAATCCTTGTTTTCTAGGTTAGCAGTATCAAAGGCGAGGTGGTGTTGGTTCTGGCTGTGGCGCATCCCTACACGCCTTGATGAGATGACAACGGCAACCAGGGAAGATGCAATAGGAGGTTCAGCCGGAGGAAGTGGACCGCAGCAAGTCGAAAGCGGCGCAGTCTTCATCCTTTTTACTGGTGAGCTCCATGTTGCACCGATTTCTTTCACAATTTCCTTGTCTTACCATCTGTTGTGTCTCGTATCATGTATTTGGTTAAAACCATATGTGTAGAGCCCGCTTCATGCCATCCTGACACGCCGTCACGTCACCCTGATAGGTCCCAGGCTGATGTGCTGCTCATATTCCTCCGCTGAGATTATCCTAGACGGCTGCAACGTACGTGCTGCCTCATTTTCTCTCTTTACATTTCTTCTCCGGCTGTAGGGAGAGGGTGTGGATTCCTGTCATTGTGGATGAAATGAGAAGATAGAAGATATGTATATTGTCAGATGACTCATTTTATTTGGCAACCACATGAGCCTAAACCTACAGCTGTCCTTAATTTCTTGTGAAACTGCTCCCACCTCCGCTCGTCTTGTTCGAACCACATCTCTCCCTCCCCCATTTTCGAAACCGCTCTCATCCTTTGGGCAGTTGCATGAAAATACGACAGTAGTTGCTTATTTTTTCAACATCCAGTAGCACTATTTGGAATATGAATTATAGTTGGTGGATTTGCGCCGGTGTCATCACATTACTATCCATGCGCAACACTTTTTGTTTATGATTTTCGTTGGCATGCTTTCTAAGTTGTGATGAAGAAAAATTCATTACGAGATAGCCGTACTGCTACAAAAGCAGAAGATATCTCCTTTTTTTTTCGTATTAGAATAGTGTTCCAACATTTACAATTTTTGAGGTAGGTGTTTGACAACCTGTTGTTTAGTACTGTATTTTTGGCAACATAACATTTCTGCCTTTTGCACTTTACGGTAATACTGCCTGTGCCACACTTTTTACTGAATGGCATGCAAAAGTAAAAGGATCGCCCAAAGAACCGAGGGAAAAGAGGATGTGGCTCCAACGATGAATAATGTCGGACGCAAGCATGGGCACATGAATCAGGATCCTAACCGGGGTGGACGGGCGAGAAAACTGGCTGCTGATCCTGTCCGTGAGGTTGAAGAAGAAATATGGACATGAGGTAAGAGAGAGTGCCTTTTTAGATCCCGGGTGTCTAGGCGAAGAAATATGGACATGAGGTAAGAGAGAGTGCCTTTTTAGATCCCGGGTGTCTAGGCACCCTCTTATCTCTGCTGTCCGTCGTGAATCCCGTGCATCGAGATATGTGCCACGTACTGTAACGACAGTTTGATTAGCAGGCCTAGAGACTCGTTAAGCTTTGCATGATCGATATATATATGAATCGTTTCTAGGCCTAGTCTAGCATTGTTTTGATGTAGGCTGGCGAGGGGATCGATAGAAGAGATGTTTAGAGGGGGGGGGGGGGAATAGACTACTTGCAAGAATTAAAACCTGACCTTTTCCCAAGTTAATAGGTTGGCAGATTTTAGCGATTATGACAAGTCTAATACACCCTACACATGCTAGTCAACAAATATGGTAGCGGAAAGTAAGACAAGCATATGTAGAGAAAGGAAGATCAAACGCAGTTGTAGGCACGAAGATTTTTCCCGTGGTTTCGATAGGTGGCGCTATCGTATATCCACGTTCATGGAGTCTTCAACCCACGAAGGTTAACGATCGCGAGAGTCCACGGAGGGCTCCACTCATAAGGGTCCATGAAGTAGCAACCTTGATTATTTCATAACGGTTTTCGTCCACGAAGGACTAGTCTCACTATGAATATATCTTCACGAAGTAGGCGATCTCCTTGCCCGTACAAACCTCTTGGTTCAACTTCACAACACGAAGTAGGAGGCTCTCAAGCAACACCTAACCAATCTAGGAGGCATCACCCTTCAAAAGTTAATAGGCTTGATAGTGATGATGAACAACTTCCTCCTGTGCTTCAAGATGATAGACTCCTCAACACTCAATCACTCTCTCATAGATTTGGCTTGATAGAAGAAATTGATTGGGTGAAAAGTAACTTTGATGGGGGGGGGGAGGGGTTTAGAAATCAAGATCCATATGGTTAGAGTGGATGATCTTGATCTCAACACAAGGGTAGGTGGTTCTCTCTCAGAAATTTGGATATGGGAAGTGGGGAACTGTTCTGAGTGCTTCTCCTGCGAGTGGGATGTGGTGGAGGGGTATATATATATGCATCTCCAAAAATCCATCCATTACAACATTATTGACCATCTCGGTGAAACCGAAGCAAAACTCGGTTGTACCGATCTGTTCAAAATGTGGTAACTTTTGGAATCTCGGTGAGACCGATATAGGAATCTCGGTGGTATCGAAACGAGTGGTCGAGGGCAGTTCCCAAGACTCGGTGAGACCGAAGCATAAACTCGAAATTTCCAATTCTATGAATTCAGTCACCCGAACCGTGGTCACCAAAACTCGGTTGCACCGATGCAGTCTCGGTTGTACCGAAATGCTAGGGTTTGGCTCGTGTTCTGTCTTGGGTAGAAAATCGGTAGAGCTGGATGGGAAAACTTGGTGGCACCGATTTTGTGAATTAGGGTTTTGACAGAGTATTTTGTGGAAGAGCTTGTGGGTGTTTGGTGGCTAGCACTTGTGCACGTGGAGCAATTTGTTCACCAACAATACCTTACCCCCTTTTAATAGTATTGGCTTTCCTATGGACTCAAAGTGATTTCTCACAAAGTAAAAAGAGGGTCTTCTAACTTGAAGCTTTGCCAATCCTATTCCTTCCTCTTCTTCTTCTTCTTCTTGGGGAATCTCCTCACACCCTTTTGCCAACACTCTCTGTGGACTAAACCTGAAATAAACTAGGTAGACATATTAGTCCATGTGACAATGTATGTTGTTATGAATTATCAAAACCACCAAGGGATCATATGTGCTTTCAATCTCCCTCTTTTTGATAATTGATGACAACATACAATCAAAGTTTTAAATAAAAATATGCTTAGATATAATGAAGAATTTGAGAGACACGTGACTAAAACTTGCTCCCCCCTAAATGTGTGCAATCCCTTTAAAGGATAGTTGCTTTGGAATGCATGGACACACATATAGTAGAAAGGATAAGAAGAGTCATGTGTATCTTGGCTATATGCATCAAATATATGTGAATGAAATGTATCCTTGTTCAAGACTTCACTTTTGCAAACAATATGTGCAAGAAGCAAGAGATCATCTTGACCAAGGGTATGATGCATATACTTACCTTGAGTTCTTGAGCATTCTAATAGTAGAAACACACTTGTGAAAACAATGTTAGGAAACACAAGAGTCTTCTATAAATCAAAATGCAATAGAACTCAACAGTATCAAGATGTGGAGAACATATAGAAGATAGTGTTCCTTAAGATTGATATGTCTCCAACATCATTTAGAAATTTCTCCCCTAAATATGAAATTGTAGGTCATCCTCTCCCCCTGAATCTTAGCATGTAGATATTTGGAGTGGATAGGGCGAGACAAGTCTAACATGAGAATAGCAAATAATAATATCAAATGAAACATAGTTTCTTTCTCCTCAAAAGATAGAACAAGATTAGGCATGCTCTCTCCCCCTTAAGTAGTGTTTATCCACTTTGGGTAATAATGAAGTTTCTCCCCCTACTTTGGTATTCTCCTCTTGTCTATATAAACATAAGCCTTGATATTCTCCCCCTTAATTGTATCTTCCCCTTTGTATTGAAGCATGTATCTTCCCCTTAGCATTGAAGCTTTGGTATTTCTCCCCCTTTGACATTAATTTCCAAAAAGGTTCATACACAGGGTCAGACGCAGGGATCATGGAGTTTGAAGGGGTCCTAGAGAGCAAGATGAGAATCATAGAGAGCATTTAAGTCTAAGGGATCATAGAGAGATATTTCTCCTTCTTTCACTGATCTGAGAGCTTGTAAGACTTCTCCTCCTTTGATTTAGGGATCCTAGAATAAAGTTTCTCCCCCTTTAAGTTTTTTTTATATCAAAGGGATCACTGAAGAAATAAGGATTTGCTAATATGAACTCAATCCATAGAAGAAATCAAAATCGGTGGCTCCGAGACAAACGAGTCGGTGGAACCGA
Organism: Elymus sibiricus; assembly: GCA_039707655.1. Taxonomy (NCBI): domain Eukaryota; kingdom Viridiplantae; phylum Streptophyta; class Magnoliopsida; order Poales; family Poaceae; genus Elymus; species Elymus sibiricus. Next base: position 44,210,091 of record CM077675.1, on the reverse strand, counting down.
GTTGTGGTCATGCAGCTTATCTGCTGAATCGGTGAAACCGAGTGGTTTGAGTCGGAGACTCCGAGGTGTAAACAGAATCTTGGCAATGTTTTAGAAACTTGCAAATGAGTTTGAAAAACCTGTAATGAAATGTCAAAAAGATCTGCAAAGGAAATACAAAAGAATTCACAAAGAAATATCAACTAGAGAAGATTTGAGTGGTTTCAAGAAATCTTGCAAATATAGGATGAACCACACTAGAAGCTTCATCTAGATGATAGTCGGTGACTAGGTCACCTATATTAGAGTATATTGACTTAGGAGCCAAGCAAGAATACTTGATCATAGGTCATACTCATCGTTAAGCTCAAAATGGGGTTATCATTTTTCGATTAAGCATTTTAATGTTTTCATATCGCTTGAGTTGCTCTATCTCATGACTTGGAGTAAAGCTTTTTCAAGGATATGAGCACATACCTTTGAGTGATGTTGATGACGTAGTATGTAGGAGAACTTGTTGTGGATGCTCGATGTTGATAAAGATCATCTTGAGTTGGGAGCAATCCTTGTTCTTTTTTATTCTCTTTTCACCTACATGGGTTAGTCATGCAAGGAAGAACAAGATATATCCAAGTGACCTGATATCAATTGAGAATTAGCAATTGTGATCACATCAAATATATGTCAAGGATATGGTTGTGTTGTCTTCTATTTCCATCATCAAAGAAGGTTGTGGATAGATTGCTTATGATTGGAGTTATTGGCAATCTTGTGGATTGAAGTTCTTCCAAGTACCTACAAAAGGTTAGTTGCAATACAAGGGAGTATATATTTTCAAGATATAAGATAGCGTGTCAAGTGTATCATGGAAGTATCATGTAAGCTCATGCCCTTGCATGCAAACGCGTGAGTCTAGATGAAGTTTGAAGCATCAAGGATGTTTAACTCACTCCTCAAGTGACAAAACACTTTCTCATCAAGTGGCTTAGTAAAGATATCGGTCAATTGTTTCTCAGTACGAACATGCTTGAGATTGGTATCTCCTTTGGTAACATGATCATGAATGAAATGATGTCGAACTTGAATATGTTTAGTTCGCGAATGCTGCACGGGATTATAAGAAATTTTGATCGCACTCTCATTGTCACATAACAATGGTACATGTCTTGCATATACATGTCTCACATGTATGCCATAGTCCTTAAGAGTTTGAGTCATCCATAGCAATTGAGCACAACATGATCCAGCGGCAATGTATTCTGCTTCGGCAGTAGATAAAGATGTCGAATTTTGTTTCTTGGAGGACCAAGACACAAGAGATCTACCAAGAAATTGACAAGTACCCGAGGTGAATTTTCTATCAACCTTGTCTCCGGCATAGTCCGAGTCGGAATAGCCAACAAGGTTAAAAGAAGATCCCTTGGGATACCATATGCCAAAGTTTGGTGTATGTATCAAGTATCTCACAATTCTTTTCACGGCCTTAAGATGACACTCTTTAGGAGCAGCTTGATATATAGCACACATGCAAACACTAAGCATGATATCGGGACGGAAGACACATAGATATAGCAATGAACCAATCATTGATCGATAAACCTTTTGATCAACGGGTTTGTCCTCCTTGGTAAGATCAACATGTCCACTAGTAGGCATAGGAGTTTTCATACCTTTCCACTCTTGCATGTTGAACTTCTTGATCAAGTCCTTGGTATACTTGGTTTGAGAGATGAAAGTTCCTTCTCTCGTTTGCTTGATTTGCAAACCAAGGAAAAATTTCAGCTCACACATCATGGACATCTCATACTTCTCGGACATCAACCTTCCAAGTCTCTCACTAAATTGTAGGTTAGTAGATCCAAAGATAATATCATCCACATAAATTTGGCACACAAATAATTCACCATTAACTCTCTTAATGAATAAGGTTGCGTCAATTTTACCAATCTCAAAACCCTTTTCAAACAGAAACTTCGTTAGTCACTTATACCAAGCACGAGGGGCTTGCTTAAGTCCATAAAGAGCTTTACGAAGCTTGTAAACATGGTTGGGTTTCTTAGGATTTACAAAACCAGGGGGTTGCTTAACATATACTTCTTCCTCAATCTTCCCATTTAGAAATGCACTTTTAATATTCATTTGGTAAAGAGTGATGTCATGATGATTCGCATAGGCAAGCAATATACGAATAGCTTCAAGTCTAGCAACGGGGGCATAGGTATAACCGTAGTCCATACTTCGACTTGCGTGTAGCCTTGCGCCACGAGGCGTGCCTTGTTGCGAACGACTTGATCGTCTTCGTCTTGCTTGTTCCAAAAAACCCATTTGGTTCCGATGATGTTTTGCTCGTCCTTGGGCTTCTCCACAAGTGTCCACACTTCGTTCCTCTCGAAGTTGTGAAGCTCTTTATGCATAGCATTCACCCAATCCGGATCTTCGAGCGATTCCTCCACCTTCATAGGCTCAATACTAGAAATGAATGAGTAGTGCTCACAAAAGTTAGCTAAGCGGGTTTTAGAGTGAGTGATTCTCTCGGTTTGAATGTCACCGAAGATTTGCTTGTTGGATGGTGGAGCTTCCTCATCATCTTCTTCTTCTTCATTGTTGTTGTTGAAGGTGTCGTCTCCTTGAGGTGGTGGTGAAGGAGGTTGAGGTGGATCATCATGATGTACTTCTTCCTCCTCTTCATCTTGTCGTGTACCACTTGTGGATGCTTTCATGTCGTGTTGAGGTTCGCCTTGACGCGAAGTAGGAGCTTCCACTTGGGTTGATGAGGTACTTTCCTTCACCTCCATGGGAGGAATCTTGCCAATGGACAAGTCTTGGATAGCTTTCGAAGGTTCTTTGTCTCCTACATCATTTGACAATTGTTCGACTTGCGAACCATTAGATTCATCAAACTTCACATCTACCGTCTCTTCAACTTTTCGAGGGAAGTTGTTGTAGACACTGTATGTGTGATAGTTTGATCCATAACCAAGCAGGAAACCTTCATGAGATTTAGGAGCAAATTTAGAATGACGATGTTTATCAAGAATGTAACACTTGGAGCCAAATACCCGAAAGTATCCAACTTGGGGTTTGTTACCGGTGAGTAGCTCATATGCCGTTTTACCGAGAAGCTTGTGAAGATAGAGTCAGTTAGTGGCATGACAAGTTGTTTCCACGGCCTCTGCCCAAAAGTGTCTTGGCGTCTTGTATTCGTCAAGCATCGTTCTTGCCATTTCAATAAGAGTTCGGTTCTTCCTCTCAACAACTACATTTTGTTGAGGCGTGTACGTAGCCAAGAACTCATGTAGAATCCCTTCTTCGTCAAGAAAGGTGTCTACATTTGTGTTCTTGAACTCCGATCCGTTGTCGCTCTGAACTTTCTTGATCTTCACTTCAAACTGATTTTGAGCTTTGCGAGCGAATTTCTTGAAGATCTTTTGCACCTACGACTTATCATCAAGAAAGAATACCCACACAAATCTGAAAAAATCATCAACTATAAATAAACCAAAGGAATTTTCATCGAGACTCTTGTAAGCATTGGGACCAAAAAGATCCATATGAAGAAACTCGAGTGGTCTCCTAGTGGTCATGATATTTTTTACGGGATGACTTCCACCTACTTACTTTCCGGCTTGACAAGCACTACAAAGTCTATCTTTGTCAAAGATAACATCTTTAACACCAAGAATATGATCACCTTTGATGAGCTTGTCTAGATTACGCATACCAACATGACCTAATCTTCTATGCTAAAACCATCCTTTAGAAGATTTTGCAATAAGACAAGTGCGAGATTTGGATCTCTTAGTGAAATCAACAATGTATAGATCACCTCTACGAAAACCGGTAAATACCATGCTATTTTCACTACTAGGAAAAGGGCTATAGCTAATATGGACATTAATGGCGCACCACATATGTGGTGCGCCACTGCTTTATAGCAGTGGCGCACCATGTGTAGGTACGCCATTAGTGTCCATATCACTAATGGCGCACCACACCAACGGTGCGCCACTACTAACAATTTTTTTTTTGTTTTTCCAAAACTAGTAATGGCGCACCACACACTCTGTGCGCCACTACTGACAATTTTTTTTACTTTTTTTTTCAAAACTAGTAATGGCGCACCAGGGTATAGTGCGCCGTTACTAGTTCAAACTAGTAATGGCGCACCCCAACCACGGTGCGCCACTACTAACAATTATTTTTTTTATTTTTTTTGCAAAACTAGTAATGGCGCACCACATGACAGGTGCGCCATTAGTAACCAGGGTTACTAATGGCGCATTTTAAGGCGGTGCGCCATTGGTAACCTGAGAACAGCTAGATATTTTGGACAGCCACCTACCACACTCACTTTCCCCACTTCATTCTCTCCACCTCCTCCTCCAAGCTTGTCTCGGGTACCTCCTCCTCCTCACCTCATTTGCACCATAGATTCACCCAAATTAAGTGGTTAAATTTCCTTTTTTTGATAGGTAAGTAAGGGGAAAGCTTTCTTTATGTTGTAGATCTACTTTTTTCTCCCTCCAACAACGTGCACATGCACTTTTTATGGCCTAGATCTACGTATGTTTGTGGTGTTGCATATGTTTGTGGTGTTGCATATGTTTGTGTTTGCAGGTACCGGTATTTGAAATGCGATAGTTGCCAATATTTTGCCGGAATGTTGATTCATTTCCGTTTCGGCGAGAATTTGGCACTATGCATTCTTTTTGGTCCTATTTTTAGGCAAAGTCATGCCAAATTTTTTTTTGGTTCTAAAATATCGTTTTGCTCTACCCCGCAGGCGACCATGGTCCGCACGATGACCGAAGGCACCGTGAATAGGTTTTTGAGCTCCGCGAAGGCCGAGATGCTTCAAAAGAACGAGACGGAGATAAGATGTCCGTGTCGAAGATGCAAGCTGAAGAGCCTTATGGACCCGGATTCCGTACAGGTGCGGGACCACCTGCTCTTGCGTGGTTTCATGGATGGCTATCGGTGGCAAGGTGATGAAGATGATTATGAAGTCGTCCATGGGGGCCGGGCAAGAAATGAGGAAGGGCAGCAAGACAACCGCGGCGAGGGCGGGCGAGAAGACGAAGAATCTCCAGGACATGATCACGAAGTAGATGCAGTAGTACATAGTCATCATGTAGAAGATGCCGGACATGATGATGAGGAAGATGCCGGAGCAGACGAAGGGCATGATCATGAAGATGAAGATGCCGGAGCAGACGACGATGGACCATCGATGGGCTGGGTGCAGGACCCTCATATTCAAGAGCTGCTTCTCAAGCAGACGGATAACGCAAGAGCTGCAGCCCGAGAGAAAGCCAAGCTGGATCAACTGGAGATAGACGCGGTTACTCCATTGTATGAAGGATGCAGGCCCGAGGATACCCGCCTGAAAGTAACGCTCATGGCTCTGGAGATGAAGGTAAAACACAAAATGACCGACGCATGCTTCGACGAGAACATGTCATTCTGGCACGAACGTCTTCACAAGGGGAACAAGTGCCCGACTAGTTTCGAGGAGGCGAAGAAAATCGTGTGTCCTCTGGATTTACCGCACGTGAAATACCATGTGTGCATGAACAATTGCATCATTTATCGGGACGAGCATGCGGAGTCTACCATATGTCCGGTGTGCGGCGTCACTCGATACAAGAAGAGGAAGAAAGCTCCTCGAAAAGTGGTGTGGTACTTTCCGATCACTCCTCGTCTGCAGCGGTATTTCGCGGACCCTAAGGTAGCAAAGCTCCTGCGTTGGCACGCGGATAGGGAGGAGAAGAAGCGAGAAGATGACGGAAATGATCCGGAGATAAATAAAAAAGACAAGATGCTGAGTCACCCTAAGGATGCGAGCCAGTGGCAAGCGTTGAACTTCGAACACCCAGAATTTGGGGACGATCCAAGGAACATCGTGCTGGGCGCGAGCACCGATGGAGTCAATCCGTTTGGCAGCCAGAGAAGCACACATAGCACCTGGCCTGTGTTTGTGTGGATGTACAACCTTCCCCCCTGGTTGTGCATGAAGAGGAAGTACATTCACATGAGTATGCTAATTGAAGGGCCGAAACAACCAGGGAACGACATCAATCTGTATCTGGGGCTGCTGAAAGACGAGCTAGACACGCTGTGGAAAACGCCAGCCAATACGTGGGACGCCGCAGAGAAAGAATATTTCCCTATGAGAGCCGCACTGCTCACGACGGTGCATGACTATCTCGGTTACGGATATGTCGCGGGGCAGGTGGTCCACGGGTTTTCTGGATGCGTCAGGTGCATGGATGACACAACGTATTGCCAGCTAGATAGAGATCCCGGGTCTTCGAAAACCGTGTTCATGGGACATCGAAGGTGGCTTCGCGACGATGACTCATGGAGAAAACGCAAGGATCTGTTCGATGGTGAAACCGAACCCCGAAGACGCCCGCGTATGAGGAGCGGCGAGGAAATAGACGAGCTGTTGAAAAATTGGAAAGAGTGCCCACCGCCAGGAAAGGCGCCATAGCCGGGAAAGGCGCCAGAGCCGGGAAAGAAGCGAAAGGCGCCAGAGCCTCTGCTGAAGGTATGGAAAACGAGGTCTGTTTTCTGGGACTTGCCGTACTGGAAGATCCTCCGTGTGCCTCACAGCCTTGATGTCATGCATATCACGAAGAACGTGTGCGAGAGTCTGCTTGGTACCCTGCTCAACATGCCAGAGAGGACCAAAGATGGGCCGAAAGCAAGGGCAGACTTGAAATCAATGGGCATCAGGGAGGAGCTTCACGCTAATGATGATGATGATGATGATGATGATGATGAGGCGAAGGACACGGAAAGTCGTCGCAAAGGCAAAAAGGCCAAGAAGATCGGAAATGACTTCCCTCCCGCGTGCTTCACTCTAAGTCAGGAGGAGATCAAGCAGTTTTTCACCTGCCTCGTAGGAGTAAAACTTCCTTACGGTTACGCGAGGAAGATAAGCAGATACCTAGACTCAGCGAAGCAGAAGTTCAGCGGGATGAAGTCTCACGACTGTCACGTGCTGATGACGTAGATACTTCCAGTTGCAATCCGTGGGATCATGGACGAGCACGTCCGTGAAACGCTATTTGGCCTATGCAACTTTTTCGACGTCATCTCTCGAAAGTCTGTTGGCGTGAGGCAACTCAGAAGGCTACAGGAAGAGATCGTGGTGATACTATGCGAGCTTGAGATGTACTTCCCGCCCGCATTCTTCAACGTTATGGTGCATCTGCTGGTCCATATCGTGGAGGATATCATCCAACTCGGGCCGACGTTCCTGCACAGCATGATGCCGTTCGAAAGGATGAATGGTGTCATCAAAGGATACGTTCGCAACATGTCACGTCTAGAGGGAAGCATAGCCAGGGGCTTTCTGACCGAAGAGTGCATCTCCTACTGCACGAATTATCTAGGCATCGAGAACCCCGTTGGTCTGCCCGTCAACAGGCACCTCGGCAGGCTCGCTGGATGGGGTCACCGCGAGGGTTGCCGCGAAATGCATGTCGACTTCGAGGGTCGACTCGCCGACTTTGAAAGAGTAAACCTAGTCGCGCTACAACACATAGACGTGGTTGATCCTTGGGTGGTAGAGCACAAAACCTTTGTTGAGAAGACGTACAATGACCGAGGCCAACAGAGGACGGACGGAGATATAATCAAAGAGCACAACTCATGTTTCACGCGTTGGTTCAAGGAGAAGCTTCTGTCGTACCCTTTACATGAGGATTCTTCCGCGGAAGAAAAACTCATATTCGCCTTGTCACAGGGCGCCGAGCACAACCTGATGACGTATGAGGCGTATGATATCAACGGCTACACATTCTACACCGAGGGAAAGGACATGAAGAGCGATGGTTATCAGAACTCCGGGGTAACGATGGAATCCTACACCGGTAACGAAAAGGACAGATACTACGGAAGGATCAAGGAGATCTGGGAGCTGAGCTACGCTGGAGAGAAGGTCCCGATGTTCCGTGTCAGATGGGCCAAGAGCGTCCTAAAAGAAGACCGGTATTTCACCACCATGGTTATACCCGAAGCCAAATCCAAGACCGCGGGCGCAAACGTCACCGCGAAAAATGAGCCATGGGTACTGGCTTCCCAAGTGGACCAATCCTTCTTCATTACCGACCCGTCAAAGCCCAGTCGTGTTGTCGTGAGGAGAGGCAAAAGGAAGATCATCGGAATGGATGGAGTCGCCAATGAGCAAGACTTCGACAAGTACGGCGACCCGAAGATGGAACATGACGACGACGATGAAGTGCCATACACCACAAGAAGAAGCAGGACCACCCTACCTAAAGGACGTCCGTTCAAGAGAAGAACTCCATTTGCGAAAAAGAAGGGCAAGAAGATTGTGAAAAGATAGCTAGCTAAGATCGATTGTATTTAAATTGTAGTCTTCATTTCTCGATTGTATTTCGACATATGGAAATGATATTTCTTCTGTTCTAGTCCTCATGAATATTTATTTATGTTTATTCTGGTATTTATGTTTATTCTGGTATACCAATTTTTATTTTTTATGATATTTTTTGAACTCATGAATATTTTTAAATTTCATGGGCACGTTTTGAATTCATGAATATTTTTTCAAATTTGATGATATTTTTTCATATTCATAAATGTTTTACCAATTCACAAATGAATTCAATTAAAAATCCAAAAAAACAAATTTGATGATATTTGATGATATTTTCAAATAACAAATTTGATGATATTTTCAAATAACAAATTTGATGATATTTCTTCATATTCATAAATATTTTCAAATAACAAATTTGATGATATTTTTTCACATTCATAAATGTTTTCAAATTTGATCGTCATTTTCTAAAAAATTATTATATGCAACTAAAAATAATAATAATAAAAGTTAGTAATGGCGCACCAGGGGAAGGTGCGCCATTGCTATCACTGTGTTTATGGCGCACCCCTAGATGGTGCGCCATTGCTAACCTTCCCCCCTCTATGTAGGTGTGTTCTGTCCATCTCGCTGTCCCTCCCTCGCCAGATCCCCCTCGCCCCCCGCGCCCGCTCCACCGCCGCCGACGACCCCCCGCACCCGACGACCCCCGCGCCCGCTCCGCCGCCGGAGTCACCGCCGGAGCACTAGGAGGAGGAGGCCCGCGTCCACCAGGAGAGGAGGCCCGAGCACCTCTTAACCCTAAACCCTAAATCCCCGCCTCCCCCAAGCTCGCCGTCTCCGCCCTCCGTCGTCTCTGCTCCGGCCACCACCTCATCGTGGTCAGGTAATCTTCATTGCCCTCCTCCCTCTGCCTCTCTTCTCCTCTCTTCCTCCTCTCCTCCCTCCCGGCCATGCCCTCTTCTTCTCTCTTTTGCTAGGTTTAGGTCAAATCCCTCTCGAATTTAGGTCAAATTAGGTTCAAAAAATTGCTAATTTTGGTCAAATTAGCAAGTGTCCAACTTCTTGCTCTGTAGCAAGTGTCCATCTTCCTGTGTAGGCATGGCGATGATTTTTTTAGAATGGGGATTAATTTAGGAACCAAACATTGGTCAGATGGGCCTCCTAATCATGTAGCTTTGTTTACGGTGTTAACTAATTCATGCCACCAAATGGTAGAGACAGAGACCAGGTCTCTTCTAGTTTCCCATGAATTAATAAACCATGCATGGTATCAAGTGAGCCATGCACAGCCATGAAAACAGCTTGCTTGCTACTATTTTAAATAGTTAGTCAAATGAATTGCTTGCTTGCTACTGTTTTTAGCTACTGTTTTTATTAAAAAATTATTGGAGTTTATATCATATATATTGCTGGCATGTATTTCATATGTTCTGTAGCATTAAGGCTACATAGCATGCCATTTTTGTGCCATCGTGTCGTGATGATATTGGGGGGTTTTGTCTCCGACCATCGTGTCGTGATGATATTGTGGGGTGTTGTGGGGTTGTAGTGGGGCGGGGGTGGGATAATGATTTTGCAGGTACCCCGAGAGGCCCTTGAGTTTGCCGGAATGTCGATTAACTTCCGTTCCGGCAAATTCGGGTACTCCATATGTCCTATTTTCAGCAAAGGTCATGCTGAAATTTTCCGTGAATTTTAGCATGACTTTGCTAAAAATAGGACATATGGGGTACTTGCGACTAATGCATGGGCCGGGGTATCTTAGTACTTAATTAAGTAGGATCAACTGTTTTTTTGTCCATCACTCGATAAACTACATGTATGTGTATTTAGCATGACTTTTTTTAGGCAACACAGTGGGTGATCTTCCAACTGCATTTTTTCAAAGAAGATGCAAATGAATGAAATGGGCTCACCGTGCCAAGGGAAATCAGGCTCAATGTAGGACAGATGCAGTTGATTTGCTGTTCTTATGGAATAAATAATAGATGTTTAACTGAAACCATTTACTGTAGGACTTGCAAGCAGCTGTGCTTGCAAGCAGTAGCCCTTCTCTCTTCTTCTCATTTCTCTCATCTCAAGCAGTTAAAAACTTTATTTAATTAAAACTACTCCACACAAAATTAAATGAAACTTTTCAAACAAAAATGATCATAGATATATGGAGTAAAGTTTCAGTATAGTTCCAAGCACAGTAAAGTTTCAGTAATGTTATGGAGTACTGAATTTTGCAATTTTGGTTCTCTATAATTTCCAAGAAAGAAAACTGCAATCTGAAACAAATGATTAATTTTCAGCCCTTGGATTAGTTTAGTATTTTTTCACACACTAAGACACCCTTGCTTGCCATGTGTGTGAGAGAGATAGTGAGAGGAGACAAGAAGAAGGGGGTTAGGAAGGGACTTGGACCTTAGCAACAACACACTAACAGGTTCCATCCCAAAACACCTAGGCAATATCACAAACATCTCTCAATTGTTCCTTGACAATAACCAACTTTTTGGCGACATTCCTCGAGAATTAGGTTATTTGGTCAACTTAGAGATCTTGTTCCTTGACAATAACCAACTTTTTGACCAAACTTTTTTCCTATTTAGAGCGAACATGGCCCGCAACGATGAGGCCGGCGGTTCGGGCAAGCAATTCTGGGAGCTGTCCCAGGAGATGGAGGAAGAACCTCACCGCTATGAGGACGCCGCGGAAGACACCGATCCCGACTACACAACCCCTAGTGGCGTCGGGGATGACACCACTGATGGTGCCGCCGAGGATGCCACCACTGATGATGGCAGCGCACGCACAGATGGCAGCCAACCGAAGAGGCAACGGAAGGACCGGCGCCCGAATGTGCTCGGCACCGTCAAGCAGGAATTTACTGAAGTGTCCTCTAGTGGGCATCCAACGGCGCCCAAAGAATTAGTCAGTGGGTACTCGGGACAACTCGGGTGCATTCTCCGGAGCACCGTCTCGATCAACACCGAGAACCTAAGGCATCGTGACTGAGGGAATTTGCGCAACCTCCTCTTCACGAAGCTGCACGAACGATACAAGTTCCCCGGTGACGTCGCAAACACACGCCTCTCAGGGAATAAAGTGAATAGTGCCGCCCTCACGAAGATGAGCACGGCCCTGGCTACTTGGAGAGCCGCGGTGAGGAGAAGGATTCTAAGAGGTGATAGTTATGAGAAGATCAAGGAGACAAATCCTTCGATCATCGAAGCTAACTACCTCGAGTTCAAGGCCAAGTGCGAGTCCCTGGGGTCCGCGGAATCAAGTCAGTGGGGGAAAGATAAGCGGGACTTGAACTTAGGGGTCCACAAACTCGGTCCCGGCGGTTACAGAGTGGCGGAACCTATATGGGACAAGGAGGACGCGGAGCGTGCCGAGCAAGGCCTACCGCCCCTCTTCGATAAATACCGTGACAAGCAGACCAGGAACTATGTCAGGGCCCGGTACAAGGTGGACCCGGTAACAAAGGAGCTTACCACGGATCCAAAGACCAAGGCGCTTGAGCTTGTTCTGGTAAGGAATACACCCCCGCGTAATTAGCTCCATATGGTTGCATTCTAATTAATGAAGCCAAATTTCTAAATGGTTCACGTTCCTTTCGTAGGACACTGAAAGCAGTAGCGCGGGGTCGTCTCAGAGCTCCCCTTGGGACACCACTTTAAATAGGGCGTTGAACGTAATGAAAGACAAGGATAAGTTCAGTAAGCCGTCGTCAGCTGGTCGTGTGGCCGGCAAAGGCTTGTCCACGAAATGGTCGAAATACTATACCGCTGGGCGAAAGGAGAGAAAGACCAGCTCGGAAAGCCACCAGCGCGAGGTTCAAGAACTCAAGGCAAAAGTGGCGCGGATTCCGGAGATGGTCCAAGAGCAAGTGCGAGACCAACTGGGAGCGACGATCACCGCCATTGTGCCTACCTTGATTGAGGGGCTGCAGGCGTGGATTGCGGGCGGCCAACAGGGGCCGCCCCCGATTCCCAGCTTCACGGGCAGCAACTCGCACAACGCGCCGGCGGCGCCATTGGTGTCTCTGGCGGAGGCGGCATTGGTGTCTCTGGCGCCGGCGCGGGCATTGGAGCTTAATGCACCCGGGTGTGGGAAGAATACGCCGGCCGGCACCTCGGCAGCAAGCGGCCCCTCCGTCACTTGCACGCCCGCCGTTGGCGGTACCTCGACATTAGCCGAGCTCGACGCCATCACGGTAACTAAGCCTCTCGGCCGATGACTTCATCTCCTTGCCTTTGACTGGGCATCCCTGACGCCCTACATGTTTTCGCAGGGCGCCGCCGACGTTCCATGCACTCTCCTGCACTTCGTGGGCGGCGAATTGATCGATGTCGCCAAGGCCAGAATCGTTCAACCGGGCAACCCCGTGTTCCACGATAATCCGATGCCACCCACCGTGTATAGGGTTCAACTGGTTCGGGTGCTGCCGGGCTGCGATGACTTGTTACCTCCGTTTCGACCCGCTGGGGCTGACGAAGATGATGTGATGACCCTCAGCGCCTGCTTAAGCTGGCCCCTGCTTTGGCCGAAGAGCCAGATTCGTTTGGGGGCGGGGGACACCACCCCACAGACAACACCGCCAGTCGTGCCGGCGCCAAGCCATGGCAAGACCGCCGCAACGCTACCGGACATGCCGGACATGCATATGGCACAGGATCCGGACATGCATATGGCACAGGATCCGGACGACGACGACGACGATGGTACATTTACCAAAGTCGATAAGTAATTCAACGAACATGGGTACGATGACGAATTCTTGGGGCCTCCTTCTCAAGAACCCAACCCTGCAAAAGACGATCGCGATCTACCTGGTACCGCGGAGAAACCCAATTGCAACAGGCGTCGTCTGGCGTTCAGTTCTCAGGAGACGCCTCCAGCTGCCGCCTTCACCGAGCCTCAGATAGCCGAGGTGCGAAATATTATCAGCCCCAACACACTCAAGAATGCGGTCTGTGAGCAGAACTCGATCCCATTACAGCAGAAGAAGAAGGGACGGAAAAGAAAGATTAAGGGTGCGAGCCAGCCGGCACCGAGTACGATCCGTGCTCAGGACGGACCACCTTCACCTAAGGATATCTCGAGGAGGGTGCATGTGGCGGGTAGGCTGATGCTATCGACTAATCTGCTCAATGCTGCAACCGGTGCTATGCGGAGTCTGCATGACAGTGTTCTTTCTTTGGAGAAGCGGCGTCTCTCCGAGAATGATGTGGCATACCCGGTTTTCATGGCCAAGGTGCCAGAGGGCAAGGGCTTTGTCGATAGCACCATCGGTGGTATGATCGTCCTGCGGTTTGATGACATCTTCGCTATGTTTAACCTTCATCCGCTACACTACACCTTCATTCGGCTATTTTCGCTCAGTATGGAGATGCGGATCATTAGAGACAAGACCCCGGACATCGTGATAGTCGACCCCTTCTACATGCGTGCCAAGATCTTGGGCAGCGCTGGGGACCGGCAAGTCGCGAGTTCATACCTCGAAGGCGTCATTCTGGCGAACCCAGATAAGGATAACTTCCTCGTGCCTTACTTTCCCGAGTAAGTCATCCCCTCACCGCCCCGTAACATATGATTTCTTAGATTTCGATCGTTCTTTTTTTTTCTAACATTCCGTGTTTTGTGCAGTGACACACATTGCACACTCATCCTCTTAAGCCCGAAATATTCCATGGCCACGTATTTCGACTCGGACCGTCAGTCGAAGAAAGACTACACAAATATCAAGAAAGTTCTTGATGAAGCTCTCCCCGGCTATGCCAGATCTGGAGGCACCTTCAAGAGGCCAATTTGTAGGTACGGCAAGCACGTGTTCACCCACAATACGACGTTCCCCTGCGTCAAGCAGCCGCCTGGCGGTCAGAAGGATGCCTACTACGCCCTCCATCACATGCGGGCGATCGTGCGGGACCATAATCACCTTCTGCTACCAAATAATCTCAAAGATTGGGCCGCACGCTTGTCGGCAATCGAGGACGCGGACATCAGACAAGAATTCTTTCGCATCCAGTCGGAGTTTGCGGAAATCATCCATCAAGATGTCCTTCGTACCTCGGGGCAGTTCTACCTTAGATATCAACCGTCCAACAGTGAGATAGAAACAACGCTACAAATGCAGGCTGACAACGACCGCAATTTCATGACCATCACGATAGACGGCGGCTTCATCCACGCTCCGGTCCCTGAGTCGAGTCGAAAGTAGTGATGCTATGTAGTTCTGAAATATCGATTAGCTCATGTTGTAATTAAACTTTAATGAACTTGTATGTCTCTTTAGTTTGGACAGTCGTTCAACTTATATGTAATCGATGATATTTATTAGTAGGACCATGAATCGTGCTATTAATGTGTTGCTTTTCTCTTCCGATCCTTTTGTTGCATACTTATATATTGCTTATGTATTATCTATGAATTGCTACTAACGTTTTGTTTGTCTAGTGCATAGAGATGCCGTCGTATGTCGTGTACAAGGGTAAGGTTCCTGGAGTCTACGACGACTGGGAGGAGTGTCGGAAACAGGTTCACCGTTTCTGTGGTAACAGTTACAAAGGGTACACCACTAGGGCGGAGGCGGAAGCTAGATACGCACGCTATCTAGCGGGAGAGAGGAGGGAGCGTTGGAGGAACCGTATGAAGACCAGTTTCATCGCGATGATGCTCATCGTGATGACCGCTTCTCTCTTCTATGTGATGGTAGTTTAGATGATCGATATCGACTTGTAATGTGAAGACAAACTCGCTACTCGCGTTCTCGAGACTTGTAATGTTCTAACTTTGTTCGGTATTTTGAATTCGGAGACTAATATGATGAATTGTATTCGGAGACTAATCTTCTATTGTATTCGATAAATCTGCTGTTTATATGTTGTGCTGTCTATATTCTGTGCAGTAATATATTTTGTAACCTGTGCAAATATCAGAAAATAAAAAATAATAATTCCTAATATTCATACTAGTGGCGCACCACACTGCACTTTAGTGGCGCACTGCAATAAACACACTAGTGGCGCATTATCTAGAAGTGCGCCATTAGTAACCCAGAGCACAAGGTAAATATGGCCCCCTGGGAGGCATAGTAATGGCGCACCAGGGGACATAGTAATGGCGCACTGCCAGGTGCGCCACTATTGTCTGGTATACTAATGGCGCACCAGGGGTGCGCCATTAGTACTTGTTACTAGTGGCGTGATGATAGTGGCGCACCTATAGTGCGCCATTAATGGCCAAAACAGGTGCGCCACTAACAGACCTTTTCCTAGTAGTGTTTTATCTTGACGAAACACTCAGCAATCTACTTTGGTATATAGCACATTAAAACCGAAGTCGGTAAGTCTAGATACGAAAAGAAGATTGTAGCCAAGGCATTCAACAAGCATGACATTTTGAATAGAGCTATCATGAGATATGGCCACCTTACCAAGACCAAAGTACCTTACCCTTGGAGTTGTCTCCAAAAGTTACATACATTCATGGTCCATGGTTTGGTGTTATTTCTTGAAACATGTCTCTATCTCCAGTCATATGATCGGTGCATCCACTATCGAGAATCCATTCCTTTCCTCTGTCCATGTAATCTTTGAAGTTTGCCATGAGACTTAGACTCTTCATAGTCTTCTCACACTCGATGTCGAATAACTCATCTTCCTCATAGTAGCCATGTTCCACATTGTCATCATCAAGTGGGACATCCTCGTCATAAGAGACAAGAGATTCGTTAGGGTTGAGATAATGACAATGTTCAAGTTTATGAATGCGAATGGCTTCAAAGATAATGTTATTGATGGTAGTGACATCTCCTTTAGCACGCACGACGTCTCGAAGCTCAAATAAGCATTTATCAAAGTTAGGATCACTAGGCTTCATGATGTGAAAGCCAATAGCTTTATGAAGAATTTCATCAAGATTACTTAATGAATAACTTGGATATCGTTTCTCCAAATCATTCTACAAAGTATAAGCACATTCGAAATTCTTCATTTGATCAAACACAAATCTAGGCAATCCTTTGATAATGAGATTAACAGTTCTAAGATTGCGAAGCATATCAATCTCCTCTTCGTGTGTGGGATGTAAGGAATCAATGGGAGGTACATAGGGGCTCTTAACATACTTGCTCAAATGGAATTCATAGAATAACTCAAGCATCTCATATTTCCATTGACTATAGTACTCCCTGTCGAAAACGGACACTCTACAACTAATACTCCCCAAACTAGACACATCCATCTTCCTTCACGGTGATGAAACCGAAGCTATGGATACCAAAGCTCTGACACCAATTGAGGGGATCGATAGAAGAGGCGTCTAGAGGGGGGGGGTGAATAGACTACTTGCAAGAATTAAAACCTGACCTTTTCCCAAGTTAATAGGTTGGCCGATTTTAGCGATTATGACAAGTCTAAAACACCCTACACATGCTAGTCAACAAATATGGCAACGGAAAGTAAGACAAGCATATGTAAGAGGGTAGAGAAAGGAAGATCAAGCGCAGTTGTAGGCACGAAGATTTTTCCCGTGGTTCCGATAGGTGGCGCTATCGTACATCCGCGTTTATGGAGTCTTCAACCCACGGAGGTTAACGGTCGCGAGAGTCCACGGAGGGCTCCACCCATAAGGGTCCACGAAGTAGCAACCTTGACTATTCCATAACGGTTTCTGTCCACGAAGGACTAACCTCACTATGAATAGATCTTCACGAAGTAGGCGATCTCCTTGCCCGTACAAACTTCTTGGTTCAACTCCACAACACGAAGTAGGAGGCTCCCAAGCAACACATAACCAATCTAGGAGGCATCACCCTCCAAAAGGTAACATGCTTGATCGTGATGATGAACTCCTTGCTCTTGTGCTTCAAGATGATAGACTCCTCAACACTCAATCACTCTCTCACAGATTTGGCTTGATAGAAGAAATTGATTGGATGGAAAGCTGAAAGTGCTAGTTATCGACTAGAGGGGGGGTGAATAGGCGATTTTTATGAAAGTCTTCGAAACAATGAATGTATTCGAATAATGCGGAAACGTAACCAGGATCAGGTAGGGATAGTAGTCAAGGATCTAGTCTAGGCATGTAACACAGTGAGGACATACAGACAAATCAAGCATCATCATCATGCACACTAAGATGAGTCGAAGAAAAACTTAGACAGTATGAAGATAAACAGTAGATATGAATGTCTTCGTAGAAAGTCTTCAGGCAACGTGCAAGCAATGACTTCACTATTCAGAATAGGAATGCAAGAGAGTGAAGGATAAAACCAGATGCTTGATGAAGACTCAGGATTTGTTGGACCAGTTCCAGTTGCCGTGACAACTGTACGTCTGGTTAGGGAGGCTGAGATTGAACTCAGAAGACCTCGTCTTCACCTTATTCCCCTTGAGCCGAAGTCACTTAGACAGCGCCCAATCACTCAGGTAAGTCTTCAGGGGAGACTTCCGAAACCCGTACAAACTTGGTCACCCGGCAGTCCACAATGACTCTTGGACGCTCTAGACCCAGACACCTAACCTACTGGAAGATCACAGTCTTCATGTGTAATAAGTCTTCAGTTCTCTCAAAACAGAATGACTTCGATGATGCTCAAACACACTAGCTCTAGGTGTTTAGGTGTATCCTCGCAGGATGTTTCTCTCTCAATGTCTTCGAGGTGAGTTGCTCCAAAATGACAACAGCCATATCTCTCTCTGAGCAGCCACCTTCTTATGGTGGAGGGGGTGGGCTATTTATAGCCAGTGGGCTACCCGACCTGATATGACCGAAATGACCCTGGGTCAATGGCCAACCGACACATGTGACAACAGTCGGATTTTTAACGCACGCGGCAACTTTACTTGGGCTACAAGTAAAGCTGACTCAACCAGCTCTGGAAGAGTTTTCCTCTCATTGTCTTCGCTCGAAGACATAGGTGTGGGTTGAGCATCACGTCAGCATCTGACTTTAATCACTTAGACCCCACTTAACAGTACGGTGGTTCCTATGACTCAGGAAAGAAGAAATAAAACAACCAAAAGACTTCGTCTTCGCGTTTCATTGTCTTCGGACGAATGTCTCCGCGTCCCACCAATGGCCTCAGCCATCATCAATGTCTTCGGACATTTTTGGGGGTCGTCTTCGATGACTAAACCGAAACTCCAGGGACTTCTATCTGTGTTAACATGTGAACTCTCACAAACACATTAGTCCCTCAACCACGTTTGTCTTCAATACTCCAAAACCAACAAAGGGTGGCACTAGATGCACTTACAATCTCCCCTTTTTGGTGATTGATGACAAACTGGGTGAAGTTTTCAACGGGAACAAATATATGTGAAGATAAGATTTTGAAGATTATGATTGCAAGATATAGAGAGCTCCCCCTGAAGATGTGCATATGAGGATTTTTCTTGGAATGGAAGTGCACATGGCAGGTTGTAGTTTGTGGAGATCTCCCCCTATATTTTGTAATCCAATCACTATGCATTAATAGATATGTCGAAGATAATGAAATGCATAATGAAAAATGGGCATCTGCAGAATGACTTCGGGCGCATAAAATAGCTTAAAAAGGCGCCAAAGAGTACAGTAAACATAAAGTGCAGACGTCCATCAGGACTTAATTTTTACAACCCAAAAAAGAAATGCTCAGAAACGAGAGTTGTGAACTTAGCAAAAATAACACCTAGCCCATAGTAGTAGACCCGTTTGAAGACTATCATCCAATGCTTCTTCCCCTTTGTCATCGAATGACCAAAAAGGGACGAAGACATTGAAAACTACACGTCCCCAGCAGGAGTCGATGAAGACGGTGCAGTGGAGTCATAGGGTGCTGGTGCAGTTGAGCTTGGTGCAGTTTCGCAACGCCGAGTCGATGGAGGCAGAGAGGTGGCATCATCAGCTTCATCTGCAAGCCTTACGTTGGCGGAGGGAGCTGAAGAGGAGAAGTCACTATCTTCGAGCGATGGAGTCTTGCGCCACTTCTTCGCACTGGGTGGTGGTGCACCAAATTGGTAGCGGGGATGGAATCCATCTTCTCGAAGCTCATCCTCAGGTGCCAGCATGGTCAAAGTCCTCCATGAGCGACGACTGGTTTCATAGGCAACGAATGCATTCTTGGTGGCCAGGTTGCGAACATGATTGAGGTCTTGCATCACAGAATGCATCTGGCGGCGAGTCCATTCATGATGCCTATCTTGCTTCTAGATCAGTAAGACTAGAAGTTCACGATCAGTGAGGGCATGCTCTCTTCTGGGCAGGCGTTGACGAGGCAGGGTGCTAGCAGTGGCTTCAGTGTTGGTAGCACTTGATCTTGGTTGCTGAATCACACCAATAAGCCTTGCCCTTGTAGGATCATAGGGAAGGTGAAGACCTTCAACATCAGCAGTGCCACTTGTGCCTTCAACAATGGGGTTCTTGCTCTTTGACGGGTATAGATCTGCTTGCACAACTTCAATATCTAGAAGATAAATGCCATGGTTGCGAGCAGAAGGAAGAAACCTGGCGTTGGTTCTGTACTTGATGAAGCGCATAATCCAAGGAGCATAAATCTTTGGCTCGAGGACATTGATGCCATTGGCTGCAAGGTTGCGAAGGAACAAATCTTGAAGATTGAACATGATGCCATAAACAGTGTTGTAGAGCAATGTCTTCAGAGGCCCTTCAATTTTGCGAGATGAGTTGTGCTCTTTGATCGGCCAAATTGTGTGTCGAAGAATGTGATAGATGGTTCTGGGCAGGTACTGAAGATCATCAACAAAGAAAGATATGGGCAGCTCTGCATCTCGAGCCAAAGGCTTCATCAATGTCAGCATCTCAGTCATATTGGGTTCTCGCATTTGGAAGAGGCTTCGAGTGGCAGCCATATAGGCTTCAAAGCGAGGATCCAAATCTTCACCAGAGGCAGCAAGTGGTGTTGTAGGAAAGAATTCCAGTGGGGAGGCAGTAATGTGTTCATCCCTGATCATGAAGTCCATCTGCCAAGTGTTCAAGTCACGACTGAAGCAAGAGATGTGAAGAGTTGCATAGAACTGGAGGATGAGTTCCTCATTCCAGTCTTCATGATCTGTGCAGAAGGGTAGCAATCCCACATCTCGAAGACAATCCAGTGCTTGATCAAAACAGGGATGACCTTTCATAGCTTCAAAGCTGAGATGTCTGTGGGGAAAGATCCTGTTCTGACCATAGAGCACACACATGTAGTACTGACATTGTGGAGCACTCTAGAATCTGTCAGACTGTATTCTTGTACGCTTGAATGGATTGCGGTCGCAGTCGAATAAAGTGTTGTTCACCCTGAACCTTTCAAGCTCGAAGACAGTGGGTCTTGCAGGACCAGACTGTCGAAGACTTGGAAGACGCGGCATGGGGTTCATGACATTGGGGCGTCGATCAAGGTTGAATTCATACTGAGGGCCCATCCGTGGTGGTGCAACTAAGCGAGGCCATCTTGTAGGCACCATCTCTCCTTCCCGATTGCGAGCCATCACAATGTTATCTTCATTGTCTTCAGTGGATGGTGTGGCAGGGACAGGAGGTCCATCAAGGGATGGGGCATTAGCTTCGCCCACCGTGGCATTGACAGCAATGTCTTCAGCCGCCATGTCTTCTGGTGCAGATTGACTGGGAGGAACATCTTCAAGCCTCGGTACTTCTTCGACTGATGTAGTTAGTGAAACATGTGAAAGGACGTGGATGTCGCCTAGAGGGGGGGTGAATTGGCGCTTTAAAATAATTACAGTTTAGGCTTGAACAAATGCGGAAGAAAACTAACGTTTAATATGTCAAGCACAAAACTGAAAACAACTAGGCTCACCTATGTGCACCAACAACTTATGCGAAGCAAGACAACAACTAAGTAATAGCAAGATATATAACAAGAAACATTATGGCTATCACAAAGTAAAGTGCACAAGTAAAGGGGTCGGGTAACCAATAACCGAGGCACGTGGAGACGACGATGTATCCCGAAGTTCACACCCTTGCGGATGCTAGTCTCCGTTCGGAGCGGTGTGGAGGCACAATGCTCCCCAAGAAGCCACTAGGGCCACCGTAATCTCCTCACGCCCTCGCACAATGCAAGATGCTATGATTCCACTAAGGGACCCTTGAGGGCGGTCACCGAACCCGTACAAATGGCAACCCTTGGGGGCGGTCACCGGTACCCGTACACTTTGGCAACCCTTGGGGGCGGTCACCGGTACCCGTACAAATTGCTCGGGGCAATCTCCACAACCTAATTGGAGACCCCGACGCTTGCCCGGAGCTTTACACCACAATGATTAAGCTCCGAGGCACCACCGACCGTCTAGGGTGCCAAGGCACCCAAGAGGAACAAGCTCTAGGGTGCTCAAACACCCAAGAGTAATAAGCTTCTCAAACTTCACTTCCACGTATCATCGTGGAGAACTCAAACCTATGCACCAAATGCAATGGCAAGGGCACATGGAGTGCCCAAGTCCTTCTCTCCCAAATCCCACCAAAGCAACTAATGCTAGGGAGGAAAATGAGAGGACACTACTGGAATCAGGGTCTTTGCCATCTGCCAGGTCTTTGCCGTCTGCTGGCAGATGGCAAAGAGGTTGTTTGCCGTCCGCTTTGGGAAAGCAGACGGCAAAGAGCTGGCTGATGGCAAAGACACTGTTCAGCCAGACTGTTGGCCGTCTGCTGGTAGACGGCAAAGGCTTTGCCGTCTGGCATTCATGCCTTTGCCGTCTGCTATGGCAGATGGCAAAGCAATTAATTCCTGTAGTGGGAAGAACAAAGAAGAACACGAAGAACTACAAGATCTAGATCCAAGGGGTTCCCCTCACATAGAGGAGAAAGTGGTTGGTGGAAATGTGGATCTAGATCTCCTCTCCCTTTTCCCTCAAGAACTAGCAAGAATCATTGGAGGGATTGAGAGATAGAAAGCTCAAAGAAGGTCAACAATGGGGGGCAAAAACGAGCTCAAGAGTTGGGAAACCATTGGGGAAGAAGACCCCCTTAAATAGGTCCCCATCAATCTGCCCGTTATGTGCAGAATTACAAACGGGCGGTACAACCGGTGATGTGGGTGGTAGAACCGGGCTATAGTAATATAGCGGTACAACCGCCCAACAACCGGCCAACCACCGCATCACAACAGAACCTGAGGCGGTGGTTCCTCCCCGGTGCAACAGCTCGGCTCGAGCGCATGACAGGGCAAAGTACTGAGCGGTACAACCGCTAGGGACACCGGTAGTACCGGCTATTGTAATATAGCGGTACAACCGGCCCACGTCCGCCCAACAACCGCAGCTCAACAGAACCGTGTCCGGTTGGAGCCCGGTGCTGGGCCGGTTCAACCGCCCAGGGGTGCCACCCTGGGTCACCCAGCTATGGGCGGTACAACCGCCCGGGGGCAGCGGTACAACCACTGAGGACCACTCAGTGGCAGCACCCCCAGGGTATCCCCCCCTGGAGTGGTGGCTAAACCGGATGACTCGAGCGAGCGGTGCAACCGGTCGGGATAGCGGTATAACCGTATCAAGAAAATGGGTAAGACCAGAACTGCCATAACCGAATTGAGCAAACTCAAGCTTGTTGAATTCAGGACGACAAGAGCTATCCAACAGCGACTGGTTATATTAAGAAGAGGCAGTATGAAAATGCCAATGATATAGAGATGTGAAACCTCTATGAATGAAGAACTGGCAAATACTCCAACATCGAAAACATCATAGAAGATGCATATGGACTCCGTTTTCGATGAACTCGAGCTTGTCATGAAGATGACCATAAGCTCTAGGACTCACAAAGAGAAACACCAAACAAGAACCAAGAAAGATGATGCAAGGATGCAAATGGTTTGAGCTCTCAATGATCGATACGATCGAGCTACTCACATGAGAGGCCCCCTTGATAGTACGGCAATTGTCAGTGTACAAAGGACCATGGTATCTATTACCCTGACTTGTGCGCGGGCAACCGCGGCAGGACTCCTGGAGCAGACCAAAAGATAGAAGAATGAAGACCAAAGGCTGGCGCCCGGCAAGGCGTTGCCGGGCTGGTCGCATGGCCCCGGCAAGGCTCGTCCCGGCAAGCCCTTGCCGGGAAGGCCTCTCCACCCTGCCACCACTCCAGTTCAGCAATCGGCTCGTCATCTAGCTGTTGTCTCCCTGGATGCGTGTCAGGACGCTAACGGCATTGAGCTTAAGCGGTGCGATGGGATGGCTCCTTTTTCCATCCCCAAGAAAGGCAAGGACACCTCAACGGAGCATTAAATGCCCTTGTCCTAAGCCGTCAGAATTAGGTATGATAAACACTGTAGATGCTTTACACCTCATGTACCCTGTACGCCACTGTTGGTGACCCCTTCGAGAATATAAAGGGAGGCCCAAGGCGTCGCTACAGGAGGATCTTCTTTGGCCAACTTTGCATGCGTAGCTGCTAGTTACTGTAGCGCTCCTAGAATTTGGCCTGAGAAACACTTAATATAACCAAGCAGGAGTAGGGTTTTACGCATCCTTGCGGCCCGAACCTGGGTAAAAGCTCCCTGCGTGTTGATTGCTCGATCTGCTCTCTGTGCAAACCTTCTCCCCGCCGAATCGTAAAGGGATCCTCGTGATCCCATAGGTGTCGTTTCTGACATCTTTGGCGCGTCAGGTAGGGGCAAGAAGGTTGCGTAGACCTGATCCAGTGATCAGCGCGCCAGTTTCATCATCATCTTCATCGCCATGGCCCCCAAGAAGAAGGGTTTCACGGCGGTTGGCCCATCTGCGTCCGCCGCGCCCGCGGTAATGCGCACGGGCGACGGTGTAGACACGGGTGAAGGAAGCAGAGGTTCTGAGCCTCCACGACGTTCTGTCGACCATAGCCAGGCGAGCGGCGTTGTTCGTGATGGCAACGTCAACCCACACGCTGCTGGATCCAGAGACGAACTTGTGCTGCCTGCAGGCGGCGCAGCTAACTCCAAAGGTGGAAAGGCACCTTCCAAGACACCCACGCCGGCGCCGCCGGCGCATGCACCGTGCCCTTCACAGGTCGCGCGTGATGAGCAGCGCCTCGATGATGGTGGTCATAGGCGTCCTCATGGAAAATCTCCTGCGCGTCACTCTCGTGATGCGCGGGATCAGCATGCACATCGCCATGCAGGTGGAAGCGGTGTGCAGTCGCAGGACCATGACGTTGCTCCTTCTAACACAGTTAGGAGTCAGAGCACGTCCCGCTCCTCGTACCTGTCACCACCTTCTACATCAGCGGAGGCGCTGGCGCGAGCACAGTTGCTCCTGAACTTTCCTCCCGCTGCGGACAAGTTGACGAGTGGAGAGCCACTATTCAAAGCCTCGTTGGTTTTACTGACGATAACAGGCCACAGCAGGCGGGGCCTTCGCGGCGGAAGTCCTTCGAGCCGGCACGTACCGGTGGCGAGAAGACTGGAGGGGGTGCAACTATGGTACGCTCCCTTTCGCGGCAACAACAACGGTCGCTGACTCGGCGGACCGCAACCTGTGATGATGATTCCACAGCGTCATCTGATCCGCGGACGCGACGAGATCAACGTCAAGTTCTCCGGGAGCGCAAGAAAGAAGACGCTCGTACTACCATTGAGCGGCGTCGGGAGGCACGCCATCAATCCAATAAGCGTGCAGGGCCTGCTGTTGATAAGCCTGCGCCGGGGTACCTGGTCAACTTGCCTTATGAGGTGGGTTGTCCAGCATTTACCCGTGAGCTGCGGCGAGTCCAGTGGCCCAATTCCCGCACGTTCAAGCCAGAGGTCCCGGAGAAGTATGACGGCAAGACCCACCCGTCAGAGTTCCTGAGCATCTACACCATTGCAATGCAGGCTGCCGGGGCTCGCGACGACAAGATACTCGCCAACTACTTCCCGTTGGTGCTTAAGCCCAATGTCAGATCGTGGTTGATGCACCTGCCGGAAGGATCCATCTCTTCCTGGGCAGACCTGTGCCACGAGTTTGTTGGTGCCTTCACTGGTGGTCATCAAGCTCCTGGCCAAGAGAGTGATCTGCATATCATCCCCCAGAAGGAAGGCGAAACCCTGCGCAAGTATATCCAGAGATTCAGCCGTATACACCACAACATCCCCGACGTTCACCCTGCCGCTGTTATCAGCGCGTTCCATCAGAACGTGCGTAACCGCAGGATGCGCGAAGAGCTGGCGATGAACAAGATCAGGGATGTAGCCGAGCTTTATGCTCTGGCGGACAAGTGTGCTCGAGCTGAATAAGGGAGGAGACTCCTCGGCGAAGATGCTGGCGCAGGGGCTGACTCTGAAGAAGAAGATGCCGCTGCCCCAACAAAGAAAGGCAAGCGGTGCAACAGAAAGCGCAAGGGTGGCAAGGCCGTGCTTGCTGTTGAGGGATCCGGCAACCCCGGCACCGCCAAGAAGGCTATAGTTGACGACCCCGGCAAGGAAGTTGCCGGGTGTGCCTCTTGTCAAGCCTTGGCGGCTGCCGACAAGCCGGAGGGCTCCGGCAAGCAGTATTGCAAGATTCATCGCACCAAGGGCCATGACCTCCAAGACTGCCGACAAGTTGAGCAGCTTGTCGAGAAGCAGAAAGCCGAGTACGAGAGGCGAGACAAGGAGAAGGCTCAAGATGGTGCTGAAGGGTCCGGCAAGAAGCGCGGTGGCCGGGGAGGTCGCCGCGGCAAGGCCAAGCATTAGAAAGAGAAGCCCGCCCGAGGCCGCGACAAGCAAGAACGGGATGATCATGACCACGAAGAAGACGAAGAATCCAGTGAGCAAGAATTTCAAAAAGCCACGGACATGATGTGTGTTGATGGAGGTGCTTCTTTGCATTCTTCCCACCGCCAACTTAAACAGTGGGCGCGTGAAGTGAATGCAATAGAACCATCTGTCGGCACACGAAAACCATTGAGATGGTCCGGCATGCCTATCGTTTTTGACATTGAGGATCATCCTGATCGCACAACAGCGGTCGGATGTTTGCCATTGTTGGTATCACCAACAATTCGCAACCTCAAAGTGACAAAAATGCTAGTTGATGGCGGGGCCGGCATGAATTTAATATCACCTGAAGTAATCAAGAGGTTGCAGATTCCTGATGAAGACCTCGAAGAAACGGGCACATTCCAGGGGATCAATCCAGGAAGGACTCAACCAAAGGGCAAGATCACGCTGCTGGTGACATTCGGCAGCGACTTAAACTTCAGGACGGAGAAGGCCGTATTTGATGTTGTCAAGATCCCCTTGCCATATAATGGGATCCTTGGCCACCCAGCGCTGGCCAAGTTCATGGCGGCATCACACTATGCCTACAATACATTAAAGATGCCCGGGCCGATAAGTGTCATCACTGTCAATTCTGACCAGAAAGATGCGCTTGTCTGCACTGATCAGCTCTACCGGGAGGCAGTTGCAGCATCTGCCGCCAAGGCACTTGCTCTTGCCGCTGAAGCTCCCGGGGGGAAGAAGACCGGTAAGACCTCTCGCGCACACTCCGGCAAGCGCACCTCTTCGGAGTGCTGCGCTCCCGTTGAGGACGTACCAGAGAGCTCCATCGGCAAGAGCAAGAAATCCAAGGCAGCTCCGCCAGCAACTAAGAAGGTCCCCGCCAAGGAAGATGGCACGGGAGGAACTTTCACCATAAGTTCCACCCTTGACAGCAAATAGGAAAGCGCGCTCGTTGCCTTCCTGCGGGCGAATGTCGATGTGTTTGCATGGCAACCATCTGACATCCCCGGCGTTCCCAGGGAGGTAATTGAGCACCACCTTGCCATCTGTCCCCACGCGAGGCCCGTCAAGCAAAAGGTTAGGAAGCAGGCTTTGGAGCGGCAACAGTTTATTGCCGAGGAAATCAAAAAGCTGGAAGCAGCAGGTCTGGTCAGAGGAGTGCTTCATCCAACATGGTTAGCCAATCCAGTTGTAGTGCGCAAGGCGAATGGTAAATGGAGGCTATGTATTGACTATACAGATATCAATAAAGCATGTCCAAAGGATCCTTTTCCCTTGCCACGCATCGACCAGATTGTAGACTCCACTGCCGGCTGCGACTTGCTTTCATTCCTTGATGCCTATTCTGGGTATCATCAGATCTTCATGTCAAAAGAAGATGAAGAGAAGACCGCATTTATCACCCCATGTGGTACGTACTGCTTTTTACGTATGCCTTTCGGGTTGAAAAGTGCTGGTTCAACTTTTGCAAGGGCAGTCCAGATTGGTTTTGAGCCTCAGCTGCATAGAAATATGGAAGCCTATATGGATGATATAGTGGTCAAAACCAAGGACAAAGCAACGCTCATTTCAGATCTAGAAGAGACGTTTGCCAATCTGCGCAAGATTAATTTAAAGCTCAATCCTGAGAAGTGTGTGTTCGGTGTTCCATCCGGCAAGCTTCTTCGGTTCTTTGTGTGTCACCATGGAAACGAAGCAAATCCCGACAAGATCAAAGCAATTGAGCAAATTGAAGCACCAAGGCGTGTCAAGGATGTGCGTCGTCTCGCCGGCTGCGTCGCTGCTTTGAGTAGGTTTATCTCCAAATCTGCTGAGCGCGCCCTGCCCTTCTTCAAAATTTTGAAGAAGGCAGGTCCAATGAAATGGACTCCGGAAGCGGAGGCAGCGCTGCAAGATTTGAAGAGGTACCTCTCCTCTCCGCCAGTATTAGTCGCGCCAAGGCCGCAAGAGCCGTTGCTATTATACTTAGCGGCAACGAATCAAGTGGTGAGTGTTGCGCTAGTGGCAGAGAGAGAAGCTAACGAAGAAACAGCGGCAGCGGCAGGGCCGCCAAGTGACTTGCCGGGGTCTTCCCCGGCAGAGCCTGGTACCGGCAAGACAGGATCTGCATAGTCAGATGAGGCAACACAGAAGAAGAAGATGGTGCAGCGCCCAGTCTATTTTGTCAGTTCCCTTCTGCAGGGGGCTAGGTCAAGATATTCTGGTGTGCAGAAGCTGCTCTTCGGCCTCCTTATGGCCTCGAGGAAGCTGCGCCATTACTTTCAAGCGCATGAGATCACTGTTGTTACCCGCTTCCCATTACAATGGATTTTGCGAAATCCAGACGCAACCGGCAAGATTGTGGAGTGGGCATTGGAGTTGTCAAGCTTTCGTCTCAAGTTTGAAAGCACTTCGACCATTCAGAGCAGGGCTTTGGCGGAGTTCATTGCAGAATGGACCCCAACACCTGACGAAGAGATTCCGGAGTCAACCCTCCCCGGCAAGGAAACCAGTCAAGAATGGATTATGTACTTTGATGGAGCTTTTTTGCTACAAGGCGCCGGTGCTGGCGTGCTGCTTGTCGCACCCACCGGAGAGCACCTCAAGTATGTAATTCAAATGCACTTTCCCAGGGAGAGGTCGACGAATAATACCGCGGAATATGAAGGACTGCTTGCCGGTCTCAGGATCGCGGCAGACCTCAGAATCAAGAAACTTATTGTCAGAGGTGATTCTCAGCTCGTGGTCAAGCAAGTGAATAAGGACTATCAGAGTCCGTTGATGGAGGCATACGTAGATGAGGTGAGGAAGCTGGAGGAGCGTTTTGACGGCCTGCAAATGGAGCACGTTCCTCGTGCGGAAAATAGTGTTGCTGATGGCCTGTCAAAGTGCGCTGCTCTTAAGTTACCTGTGGAACCAGGAACTTTTGTGCTCCGGCTGACTCAACCGTCCGTGACACCATCGATGGGACAAGAGAAAAGAATAAAGTTGAGCTCCGGCAAGTACTTTCCGGTAGACCTCCCAGAGGCCGCCGGCAAGGGTGTTGCCGAAGACAGTGCCAGGCTTGATGGTGAGCGGCAGACTCTAGCGGAGCCTCAGGCCCTTGCTGTAGAGGCAGACGCTCCCGCCAAGCCTGCCGGGGAACAACAGGCTCCGGCAAGGTCCCAGGCCTTTCCTGTAGAAACAGATGTTCCTTTGGCAGGGAATTCGCCTTTAGTCCTTGTTGTCGAGCCTCAGGCTCCGGCATGGGCACAGTAAATCGTCCGTTTCCTTCAGACAGGAGAGCTTCCCGAAGAGCAGGAAGAAGCGGAAAAAGTAGCCCGTCGGTCCAACATGTACCAGTTTGTGGACAATGTCCTGTACAGAAAGAGGCCGAACGGTGTGAAATTGAAGTGTATTCCTCGGGAGAATGGACTGGAGCTGTTGGCAGAGATACATGGAGGCATATGTGGCTCTCACATAGGATCAAGAGCACTTGTCAGCAAAGCATTCCGGCAAGGTTTCTTTTGGCCCACTGCCCTCCAGGATGCGACTGCACTAGTAACCAAGTGTGAAGCATGCCAGTTCCATTCAAAGAAGCTACATCAACCAGCTCAAGCCCTTCAAACAATCCCTCTCTCCTGGCCCTTCTCGGTCTGGGGGCTCGACATTTTGGGTCCCTTCCCCCGTGCTGTCGGGGGCTTTGAGTACTTATACGTTGCTATCGACAAGTTCATAAAGTGGCCAGAAGTGGAAGCAGTGAGAAAGGTGACAGCACAGTCAGCCGTCAAGTTCTTCAAAGGAATAGTTTGCCGTTTTGTTGTACCCAACAGGATCATCACCGACAACGGCACACAGTTCACCAGCAACACCTTCATGCAGTACGTCCAAGACCTTGGCGGCAAGATTTGTTTTGCTTCTGTTGCCCACCCAAGGAGCAACGGCCAAGCGGAAAGGGCAAATGCTGAGGTGCTGCGTGGTCTCAAGACAAGAACTTTTGACAGGCTGCGCAAGTGCGGAAGGCGCTGGGTTGATGAGTTGCCGGCGGTTCTTTGGTCAATCAGAACGACACCAAATCGAGCCACCGGCCAGACACCCTTCTCCCTAGTATATGGAGCAGAAGCAGTTCTCCCCACTGAACTCATATATGGGTCACCTCGAGTGCTCGCTTATGATGAGCTTGAGCAAGAGCAGTTGCGGCAAGACGACGCGACGCTCCTTGAGGAAGATCGTCTTCAGGCTGCTGTGCGAGCTGCATGCTACCAGCAAGCCTTGTGCCGCTATCATAGCCGCAAGGTTCATGCCCGAAGCCTTGAGGAAGGCGACCTTGTTCTTCGGCGCATTCAGTCGGCCAAGAATTCCAACAAGTTGACGCCGAAGTGGGAAGGCCCTTATCGGGTAGTACGAGTCACCAGGCCCAGCGCAGTCCGCCTGGAGACCGAGGATGGTATTCCGGTGAGCAACTCCTGGAATATTGAACATCTTCGCAAGTTCTACCCATAAGGCGCGGTTGCCGGGTCCCTCCCGGCAACCACCTTTTGTACAAGTCTTTTTGCAGAAGCATGTAATCCTTTGTACAAAGCCGGGCGCAGATCCCGCGCGTAGTTGAATAAGATTTAAGTGTTTTGCAATTCTTGTTGATTTTCATGATTATTTATATGCATGCTTATCTGAGATATTGCGTTACACTTATTCCCGGCAAGCACTAACGAACTGCCAAGGTTCCATACCTTTATTTTCTCTTCTTTCTTTTTCTCAAGAGACAGAAGGTTCCCTCGCATGCAAGTTTGCCGGAGGGGGTAGATGGTATGGATACCGATGGGCGATGTGCGACGTTCAAGGACGCATCTTGCCGGAAGGAGCACAACAACGGAAAGATAAGTTGCTGAAACTTCAAATAGTTTTTTGTTTTGTTATTTTCCTTGAACGGTTTCAGTTTGTGTATGGAAAACCTGCACGCGAAGGAACCTTGTCGTGATCGGCTGCGCCCTTGCTTTGTTTCGAGTCCGCTCAACAACCCAAGTGGCTGCGCTGAGAGCGCCAAGGGGTCTTGCCGGCAGTGGCACCGCCAGCAGGCTGCTAAGGTCCTGCACCTAGCGCTCGCGGCAAGGTTGCGCGCACCGGCAAGTCTCCAACAAGAGTAGGGTGTATATCATACATGAAGAAATTAGCAAGGGAAATAACATACGTTCAAACAGAGCATAGCAAGTTATATTACAATAAAGACTGCCGCTATTCTAACATAGGGCAAATATTGTCTTTTTGGCATGCGGCGGCAAGAAGCAGGCAGTCAGTCCCGGCGGTCGCCTTCGACCCTCTTGACCTGGTCCACCTTGTCGAGGATAGGCGCGACGAGCTCCTTTGTCGCTGTGAGATCTGCGTCCTTCGGCAGGCGGCCAAGGGCACTAGCAAGGTTGATGCCGGGGTTCCTGTACGCCACCTTGGTGAGCACCTTCTTGAGGGCAGCCCGGCAAAGCCTGCGGGACTCGTTGGCCAGATGAGTCGCTCGGTCAGACTGGAGCAGCTTCAGGGCGTCGACCATGCCGTCAAGGAACATGGTCACCTTGACGCTCGCGGGCACCCTATCGTTGGAAGAGTATCTGAAGCCCTGCAGGTTCATGGCGGTCAGCTGTGCGTCAAGCCTCTCTGCGACATCGACAAGCTTTTCAGTCCAGATATTAATGCCTCGCACATAGTCGTTGTGCTCGAAGGCAGCGCTCTTGACCAGCTCTTGTTCCTTCTGAAGATCTTTGGTCAGGGCCACCTCGCGAGCCTCTGCGGCCTCAAGAGTCTCCTTCAGCATGGTCAGCTTCAGCTGCAGATCAGCGATGGATTCCTTGGCTGTGGAGAGCTCCTTGGTCTTGTTGGATGCGGCAACCTGCGCCTCCGTCAAACTGTGGACAGCCTTGTCTCTTTCAGTTTCAAGCGCTGAGAGCTTCTTGCCGTGGTCCTCAAGATCGGCCTCCAGCTTCTTCACTTTCGCGGCAAGCTCATCCTTGGCGGCCTCTGCAGCTTTGGCGGCATCGACGGCCTCCTTCAGCTTGCCGGCGTGATCCATAGCAAGAGCTTCGAGCGTCTCCTTGTGCTTCTGTTCCAGCTCTTCGGTCCGCCGCGGGACAAGTTTCTCAACTTCCACGTCCTTGGCGCGGAGCTTGTCGGCAAGCGCCTTCTCGCGGGCAGCGAGCTCGTCGTCATGAGCCTCGAGCCCGACCCGGAGCTCTCTCAGGCGTGCTTATTCCACAGCGGCCTTCTGCTTGGCGTCCTCCTGTGCCTTCTCGATATCGGATTGCTTCAGGAGGAGCTCTTTGCGGTCTTGATTCAGCTGTTCTTGGCCCGTCTTGAGCTCCTGGAAGGTGTCAGCGAACCAGCCTTGGGTCTCCTCGACACGCCTTTGGAAGTCCACCTCTGTTGCTGCAACAATAGCTGCCCGGGAGTGTAGCTTCTCTTTCCGGGCGCGATGGAGGGCTTGGAGCTTCTGGTAATTGCTGTTCATGGCCTGAAGGAGTTTCTCTTCTTCGGACTTGCTGCCGCCGGCGGTAGGCTCATCAACGATCTCGAGCCCGGCAGCAGAGACGATCTCTTCAAGGGTCTCCCCTTCGATTGGCGTCATGATGCTTGCCGTGCCGGGGATGCTGACGAACAAGTTGTCGCCGATCTTGAGGTATTTGCTTGATGAGGGGGGAGCTTCGGATGTTGCTGGCTGATCTCCAGCAGCCGTTTCATCGGCAGCTGGGATCCCCGTGGTCGGTGAAGCGCGTGGCGCTCCTGTGGCAGGAATGCCGTCAGTTTGATCACTGGCCTCTTCATCAGCCCTCTCAGCAGTTTCCTTGGCGGCCTCTTCTTGTGTGGCTCTGGTGGCCTCAGCGGCAGCGTCCTTGGTGGCCTCAGCAGCGGCGTTCTTGGCGGCTTCCTCGGCAGCTCCCCTGGCGGCTTCCTCAGCGGCAACCTTGCTGGCCTCAGCAGCAGCATTCTTGGCGGTTTCCTCAATGACGGAGTCAATGTCCATCTGCTCTATTGGGGGAATGTCTGAATGCCAGGGAAGCAAAGCGAAGATGAGATTAAGAAGGAAGTTCAAGAAGACAAAAAGAAAAATAAAACAAAGGATTCACCTGTGCCAGGCTGCCGGGTCGTGGGCTCTTCCTCCCCGACAACATCGGTTGCCGGCGTAGGCCTGCCGGTACCTCCGCTTGCCAGTTCCTCCTCATCGCGGTAAAGCGCGCTGGAGGAAGTCCTTGCCGGAGACACATTCCTGGGCGGTGTAGTTGACGGAGGCGGCACGTCGGGAGTGGCCCCTGACGGCTCTCCCTGTCGCTCCCCTCCTCCTGCACGCCCAAAGATATCAGCAGTATAAATGCACGCCCGGGCACTTGCCAGTGGAAAGTGAGCAATGGGCTCACGCTGGGGGCTGCGCCGGTGGCTGAGACGTGGACTGCGTCATGGGCTAGTCTCCGGGTTGACGATGGTCGCCTCTGGCGCACCCGAGCTGCTTGTTGGTGCCTCCTCACCCGTCGAGGTCTTCGCCCTCTTTGCTGTCCTCTGCACCAACGTTTCTGCGTCCCTACGAAAACAAGTTAAGGCGAAGCAAATGAGTTGAAGTATAGATCAGAAATCCGGAAGACAGGTGCTGCGGCAAGGTCCTTACTCTTCATCTTCTCCCGAACTGAAGGCAGAGAGGTCGAAGTCGACTTCTACCTTTGTCATGATGGCCGACGGAGGAGGAGGGGTGCTCCTGGGTCGCTTGCCCGCAGCCTTGCCGGCCGCCTCCTTGTCGGGGGCTGTGCTACTTGAAGAAGCTTGGCGGACTAGAACTCTAGAGGCGGCACCCCGGAGGACGCGCCTACTCCTCGTCTTTAGAGTCGGGGCCTCCTCGTGTTCCTCCTCCTCCTCCTCGACTGAGTCTCCGGCAGAGGGACCTCCGACAGCGGTACGGCTATGCTCTTCAGCGATCTCGCCCTGCCCGGCAAGACCTTCGTCCGGCAGTGTCTCCTGTTCTTTGGATTCCCTTTCCGCGAAGCCACCGCTGCTGGCTTCCGCGGCAAGGCCCGCCTCCCGCACCTGTTGGCGATGTACTCCACTTCCCTCTCGGTGGTGTCGCGGACGAGGTCTTCTTCTCCAAGGATAGGATTCTCCGTTAGGTTGTCAAAGAATTGTTGGACCTGATCCTCGGGAGGCGCAGCCCAGGACCCGTCAACGCTGTGGGCGTCAAGCACCGGCATCATAGCGATGATGGGGCCTAAACAAGAATTGTTGCACAAGGGAACTATGCTTGCCGGCAGCTTGCGCACCACCTCTCCCGTGAACAGCTTCTGCCAGAGGGATGTGTGCTGCATGAATGTCAGATTGTTGCCTAACCCAGGACGCAGCCTCATGATGTCTGCCGCGTTCTTGAACAGCCAAGCTGGCCTCACTTTGTTCTGCAAAGGGGCAATGTGCCGGCGAAGGAAGTCGGCGCCTACCATATCTATTGTGAGCCCGGCATTTCTGAGGCGAAGAATCCTGGTGGTTGCAATTGTGAGCTTTGCATCCTCGGGGTCGAGGGCACTCCAATCTTTGTTGCGTGCTATCTTCTCCTGCCGCGGCAAGCAGAAAGGCTGGACCGCCTTTTCTTCTGTCTCTCGAACCCAGCACCATCTGCCCCGCCATTCCTCCCACTTATCAATAAGGGCCCCCTCTGGGTAGACCTCCTTGGTTCCTAGCCGTGGGATCCAAGCGATGGAACTAGAAAGGGCCTCGCCCTGTTGGATGCGGGGGACGAAATAATGGCGGAAAAGAGCTGTGCTTGGGTGGACTCCGGCAAAGTTTTCGCACAGATGAGCAAAAACGGACATGCATGTCACAGCATTCGGCGTGAAATCCAGAAGTTGGAAGCCGTAGGTGTGCATAATGTCATTGAAGAAATCGGAGAAAGGGGGGCAGAGTCCGCAGTAAAAGTAATCAGCAAAGAAGTAATATCGGCTTGGACCGCCCCGAGGAGAACCTGGACTCACGCGGGTGGCCGGATGCACAGTCATCTCCGCCGCCCACATGAACTGGTACCGCTCCTTCAGAGTATCCTTGTCGAGCCCCGGCGGGAAGACAATGTGCTCCTTCCGCATCTCCACCAACTTGTTCTCCGCGGCGGCAGCATCCGCCTTCTTGCCCCTGCTTGCTTTAGGCGGCATCGCG
The DNA here is from genome assembly GCA_039707655.1 of Elymus sibiricus. Taxonomy (NCBI): domain Eukaryota; kingdom Viridiplantae; phylum Streptophyta; class Magnoliopsida; order Poales; family Poaceae; genus Elymus; species Elymus sibiricus. The sequence continues at coordinate 44,174,974 of CM077675.1, read as the reverse complement.
GCTGTGGGAGACGGAGAATGGAGGCGGAGAGGGCGTGGAAGCGGCCGATGAGCGGAGAAAGCTCTGCTTTGGGCTTGAGCAGGAAGATGGCGGCGGTTCCCAAATTGGAAGAGAAGAGAGGTAAATGAGCCGCGCCCCCGCAGATTCCTTTTTATGGGGAAGGCACGGGGCTGCCTCTTTACTAAAATATTATTAAAACGCTTCGCGAGTGCGCTGCTGTAACTGCCGCACCGTGCACGTTCCCCACGTCCCGCATTTAATGCGCGTCGTGGGTAGCGCGGTAAACGGAATGATTGCGGTGGGTAACTCCTGCCACGCGCGCCCATACACCATTTTGGGCCTAGCCCAACAACGCCTCGCGCCGTATGTGGCCCAGGCCCGGGGGCTCCTGGTGTACTAGTGCACGGACAGTGGAAGCTACGCCTGCAGCAAAGCTTGCCGGACAGTGGAAGCTACACTTACGGCAAGGCTTGCCGGAGTACTCGCGGCAAGGCCTGCCGGGGTGCACAGGGAATTAAAGCTGCATCTGTGGCAAGGCTCGCGGCAGCAAAGCTTGCAGTTAGTGCAAGGTCATAACGTCAAGAACACTGTGCCAAGGGTTGACCAGATGGCAGTAGAGCATTCCCAATGGATGGTCGCAGCGGCAAGAATGGACATATGAATTGAGCATCGCATCCACGGCACCCTTTTATGGGGAAGCCTCGGGGGCTGGCTCCAGATGGCAGTAGAGCATTCCCAATGGATGGTCGCAGCGGCAAGAATGGACGTATGAATTGAGCATCGCATCCACGGCACCCTTTTATGGGGAAGCCTCGGGGGCTGGCTCTTCATTGCACGGCGCGGATCTTTCTTCTTGAGCCCGCGACTCTTGTCGACATCCTACCTTGTTCGTTCGTACTGCTGGCAAGTCCATGGCCCGGCAAGAATTTCCGACAAGCACAAGATCCGACAAGACCTCCCGCACGCACTCCGGCAAGCGCACCTCTTCGGAGTGCTGCGCTCCCGTTGAGGGCGTGCCAGGGACGCTTGTCGGGGAACAGCAAGAAATAAAGATCCATACAAGAGCCAAGAATTTTTAAAAAGATGGTACCCAATGCATTTCTTCTTGAGATATCAAGGACTACATTGGGTACAACTTGATGCATAAAAGGAAAGTTATTACTGCGACGCGGCGATCGACCCGGAAACAAGGTCTCGTGGATGGAACGTCAAGACCTAACTATGATGCCAAGCGTGCCTAGTCGGAATCTTCGTTCTTCATGCCGATGATGCTGTCCTCGTCGTCCCTGTCGCTGGAGGAGTCGAAGTCGCTGTCGCTTGAGCTCTCGGCGCAGCACTCCAGGCGGACGCCGGTCGCCCCGAAGAACCTCACGGAAAGGGTGTCGGAGTCGACGAGCTTGAAGTGGAGCAGCTGCCCGGGGGTGAGGCCCCGGGAGCGGGCGAACGATTTCCACCCCCTCGCCAGGAACATGGCGCTTCTGGGGGTGAGGTCGACTGCCACCCACCAGGGGCCGTTGCTGCAGCCATCCGCCCGGAGCCACAGGCCACGCGGCCGGCTGCTTTCCATGGCTCTCGCGAAGGGGTCGGGGAGTCGCAGCCAGCTCCGGAGCCAGTGTGGGAGGACCACAACGAATTCCCACACCTCCTCCCCCGCGTGGATCCCCACGTGGGGCTGCGGAAGAGGCGTGCTGCTGCGGCCACCGCGCCCCGCCGGAGTCGTCCTTGCGCGGCCTCGAGATGCAGACCGACCGCGGGAGCTCGGACCTGCCATCGTCACCCCCACATGCGCTGGGGTCCGAGGGCTGCTCCTCGTAGCGCTAAGGGAACCCCGGGCGCGGCCGAGTCCTCTCGCCATCTTGGGCCGGTGCGACGAAGAAAATGGCGAAGGTCAGAAGGAGAAAGCACCGAGCAACAGGAGAATGGAGAATTGCGAACGGGCGGCGTTCTTCTCCCCTTGCACCCCTTTTATAGGGCAGAGTGCTAGAGGAGGAGGGAAGCCGACTCTTCGTAATCCCAGGCAACACGCGTCATTCAAGGCGTGTTATCCAAGGCATTAGTGTGAAGGCGAGCGGGCGCCGCCCTGTTCAATCGCTTCTCCTCCCGAGGAAGAAGACGGACCGCCTCGCTCCGATTTTCCCGAGACCTGCAGTTACTGCGCGTCGTGGGAAAAGCCTTCAACCATCGTCATTACTACGGCCACGTGTGCCCGCGCACGGTATTGGGCCTAGCCCAACAGCGCCGCACACGCATGTGTGGCCCAGGCCCGGGGGCTCCTGTCAGTGTACAAAGGACCAGGGTATCTATTACCCTGACTTGTGCGCAGGCAACCGTGGCAGGACTCCTGGAGCAGACCAAAAGATAGAAGAATGAAGACCAAAGGCTGGCGCCCCAGCAAGGCGTTGCCGGGCTGGTCGCATGGCCCCGGCAAGGCTTGTCCCCGGCAAGGCTCTCCACCCTGCCACCACTCCAGTTCAGCAATCGGCTCGTCGTCTAGCTGTTGTCTCCCTGGATGCGTGTCAGGACACTAACGGCGTTGAGCTTAAGCGGTGCGATGGGATGGCTCCTTTTTCCATCCCCAAGAAAGGCAAGGACACCTCAACGGAGCATTAAATGCCCTTGTCCTAAGCCGTCAGAATTAGGTATGATAAGCACTGTAGATGCTTTACACCTCATGTACCCTATACGCCACTGTTGGTGACCCCTTCGAGAATATAAAAGGAGGCCCAAGGCGTCGCTACAGGAGGATCTTCTTTGGCCAACTTTGCATGCGTAGCTGCTAGTTACTGTAGCGCTCCTAGAATTTGGCCTGAGAAACACTTAATATAACCAAGCAGGAGTAGGGTTTTACGCATCCTTGCGGCCCGAACCTGGGTAAAAGCTCCCCGCGTGTTGATTGCTCGATCTGCTCTCTGTGCAAACCTTCTGCCCGCCGAATCATAAAGGGATCCTCGTGATCCCATAGGTGTCATTTCCGACAGCAATCGATCCTATAACCCGGTCTCCCAACTACCGCTATGAGACCGGTAAAATGGAAAACCTATTAAGGTCAAACCTATACCTTGCACATGGTCCACTTGAGCTAGATGATGATGATCTTGACTTCCTCAAGATGGACCACCTTTCTATATTGCGTTGGCTCGATGAAGACTAGTTGATTGCTCCCCCATACTCCACTATGGGTGAGCCACTCTTCGGCACATCTTCACAAGTCCATTGTCACCACAATGGACGGCAAGCTTCAAGCATGATCTCTTCGTGATGCTCCACTTGAACTTGCACGCCGCAACGTTGATGACGAGTACCACTTGATGTCATCTTCCATGGGATGTATGGGATCTTCCTCTTGATGCAAGCCCATGGAAATATACCTAACCCCATAAAGAACTCTCACGTAGACCATGGGTTAGTACACAAAGCGTAATGGACAATGCTTACCATACCATGGGATCCCTTGATCCCTCTCGGTATATCTTGTACACTTTGTGTGTTGATCGACTTGATTCACTTTTTGACTTAGTCCTGATCAACCTTGTATCTTATCTTCTCTCTTCATAAAGATGATGTCTTGAAGGAAAACATGAGTTCTCACACAATCTTCTTCTTCAAGACATGCTTGCAATAAGCTCAACTCTCACATGGCCAATCTTTGGATAAACCTTGAATACCACCTTGGTCATCATATAAACTCCTCGAAACCAACAGATGGACTTCAAGAAGCGCCTATGGACAAATCCTTCGAATATAACTTAAGGCAACCATTAGTCCATAGGGATTGTCATCAATTACCCAAAACCACACATGGAGAAATGTGCTCTTACAACATGCACTTCGTCTTCAGGAATGGGAGACATGAGAGCTCGAGGTCCTCGATGAAGACGTTTGAGTGGTGAAGCACTGGTGGTGGTTTCAATCTCCTTTGGAACAAAAAGGGATTCTGGTGATCTTGGCACAGGTGGGAAGAAGGGAGGTGATGGTGTACCGGGGTCAGCTTCAGGTATCTCTGGCCTGAGAGGAGTGCTAATGTCCACAAATTCACTTGTTGGTTGTGGTGATGAAACCATTGGTGCATCAACCTGTGGAACATGTACTTGCTCAACATTGTCTTCAGGACCAATGTCGTCATGAGCAATGTCTTCAGCTGCTGTAGTGTCCTCAGCAGCTGGAATCTCTTCATGGTTCTGAGTCTCTGTGGGAGCAGACTCATGTAGAACAACTTGTCTCTCCAAGTTTTCTTATGCGGGAGGTGGCACTGAGATTGGCGTAATGAGCAGGGGCTCCTGTTGAGGAGCGGACGTTGATGACGGAGCACTAGGGGGTTCAGGTTCTTGCGCTGGCTTAGAAGACTTTGATTTTCTTGTCTTCAACCTCTTCGGAGGTTGGGATTCAGAGGCAGCAGCCTTGCGCTTCTTGGCTTCAACTTCGGCTTGCTTTGTCTTCTTGCTAGATGTAGCAGTGGTAGAGGGCCGCGTCCGAGGGTTGGCAAACCCAGCGGGGAAGACAATGCCACGGTGCTCAGGACGAGCAGAAGCTGATAGATCCGAAGACATTGAAGCTTGCCTTGAGCGTTCAATGATTTCAGGAGCAAGTGCTGGCTGGCCAAGTGCCTTTCTCTTTAGCATGTCGTTGTGAGCTTGGACCATAGTCAAAGTCTTTCTCTTGAGGCGCGCTAGGGCTCCCTTGACAGCTTCACACTTCCTTTCAAACTCAGCTTTGAGATCCGCCATCATCAGCTGATATCCCTGGATCTGAGGGGCGAAGAGCCTGTGTACATTCTTCTTGAGCAGCTCCTTTTCATGGCTGATCTTGGCCTTCATCTGCTTGGCCTTCTGAGCCACAGTTAGTTCCTTGTTCACAAGCCCTTGGAATGTGACACTCAGACCAATTGGAAGTTGGAGAGCATCAATGTTGAGGGAGGGGTCAGCGAACCATTCATCAATGAAGTGTTCAAAGATGGCAGGGTCAAATAGAGGTAAGTCTTCGAGCCTCTTGGCTTCCTCTTCTTTTTGTTGGATGAGCCTAGCTAAGGCTTCATCATCAAACTCATCATCAGACAGCTCAATCATATTTGCGGCATCCATCAAAGACATGGTTGGCTTCGGACCTCTGGAGGCAGCAGCTTTCCTTTTCATTCGCCTGTGAAGGCGGCCTTCTTGCTCAAACTCTTCGGGATTAGCGGAGGGAGAGCGTGAGGATTGTGGTGAAGAGTTGGCAGGTAGAGGGCCTTGGAAGATTTTGGCTTTGAAGCCTTTGACTTCTTCAGAGGCTTCGACTGCGGTTCTGGAGGAATCTCTTCATCTCCATCATCAGAGTCAGACTCTGTATGTTCTGGACAGCCAAGAATGCTTGATGGATGAGGATTCTCAGGCATTGGGGGCCTGAACATGCATGGGTAGAATCCCATTATGATAGCATCTGCCTTTGTCTTCGGATGAAGATTTCTGTAAACGATGTCAGTCCAGGGTGCTTTCTCTGGACACTTCTCAGCATACTCGTCAGTCACGAAGCGGTAGTAAAACCACTCCACACTCCAATATCTTCGAATCCATTGGATTCAATTCTTGCGTTGGTGGTATGATTCTTCTTTATCAGACTTGAATTGCTCATACAGCTCTGGAGGAAGATCTTTGGCAGTATTCTTGCGTCTTTGTTTTCCTCCCTTATTGACTGGTTTATCATCTGCCATAGTCTTCGACAAAGGCTTCACAGGGGTGCGCAAATATGAACACGTGCCAGGGGATTCCAGATGTATCTGCAAATAGTCTGCAAATGAATTCAGACTATGAGATCCAAGCGATTCTGCTGCGGACATGTACCTGTGAAAGAGTTAGAGACGCGAGGGAAGAGGAGAGGTCATATGCATTCTCAGAAGATTTGGAAGATAAAGCAGTGTTTTGAAGACATTGACCTTGTTTACTGAAGACATTCACTTATATAGATTATATGGTGATTTCAGATTTGTACAAGTCCGAGAATTTGTACAAGTGAGGAATCAAACCAATTTTAGACCACAAAGTGAAAGTTCTAGGAAAAGAGAGATCTAGATCTAGATGCGGTTGTGTGGAAGATGAAGAAACAACAACCGAATATTTGCGGTAAGAATTTCAGATCAAAGCATGCGGTAAAAATAGCTTTTTATTTACCGCAATGAAGAACACGAACAACAGCTCGACGAGGCGGAGAGGCCGAGAGGTTCGATATGCCTCACCCTAACTCGGTGGAGGCACACAGCTACGGCGGCGGTGTGAAGAAGTCATGGCAGCTAAGCACTTCGTCTCCGGCGGTGATGGAATCCAGCGACGGCGCTAGGGTTTTGAGCAAGTGGGTGGCGGAGGTGGAGGAAGGTAATAATGGAAGGGGGTAACTTGTATTTATAGGGGAAGAGACATCCGAACCGTTTTGACGGATATGCCCCTGACTCCTCGGTTTAAGTGGGACATGTGGCAGGCATGCAACACACCTGACAACCCACTACCATAATCGAAGTGGCAGCGTGGGAGTTGTTGCTAGAAACACGGAGACAGTTGAGATTGAGAATTAATTATGTGGTTGATTTGTCTTCGACTGACAAGGACGCAGTGAAGACAGTCAACATCTGTCAATATAGAATGCATATGACTGGATTTGAACAGACGTAGACGAGGTAAGAACAGAAGAGAATGTCGGGTCCGATCACATTTGCCTAGGAAAAAGTTGAAGACAAAGCTATAGGACAAATGTTGTATAGGACAAAGCTCTAATCCAAATGTAGATCTGCAAATAGTTTTCAACTGAAACACACGTGCAAACAATAAAGTTCTGTTCCGAAGACATTCAGCTCTCGAAGACATGTGGAGAAGATGAGATAAAAACAATGTCTTCGTGTTTGGTTGGTGGTGTTACCCACCGTATAAGAATGTTTGACCCAGACACGCCACACAATGATCGTGGCGCTCTAAAGTCATATTCTTCGTTAATGTATTCACACTCAGATTGTAAGTCTTCATGAGTTGAAGACATACGTTTTGTCATGTGTTGTGCATCAAGGTCATCAACATGTGTTCTGCATCAAGGTCATCAACACGCATAAGCGTTAGGATGTATTCCCATTCAAAGGACATTTGAGGATTCTAAGATATTTAGCTCACACCGCAACTTGCAAAACCTCTTCTCATCCAAAGGCTTCATGAAGATATCTGCCAACTGATCTTCAGTGTCTGCATGCTTGATGTTGATGTCGCCCTTCATCACGTGATCTTGAAGAAAATGCTGTCGTATCTGAATGTGCTTCGTCTTCGAATGATGTACTAGGTTGTAGGAGATCTTGATTGCACTCTCATTGTTGCAGTAGAGAGGTACATGCTTCATGTTGATGTCGTAGTCCTTGAGGGTCTGCTTCATCCAGAGAAGCTGAGTGCAGCATGCGCCAGCAGCAATGTATTCGGCTTCGGCAGTGGAAAGTGAAACACAGTTATGCTTCTTCGAAGACCAACATACAAGAGATAGTCCTAGAAAGTGCCTGATGTAGACTTGCGATCAACTCTGTCGCCAGCGAAGTTAGAATCTGAAAAGCCAATGAGCTCAAACTTCGAACCCTTTGGATACCATAATCCTAGCGTTGGGGTGTGAGCCAGATATCTAAGTATTCGTTTCACAGCAAGGTGATGCGACTCCTTTGGTGCCGCTTGAAATCGGGCGCACATGCAAACACTAAGCATTATATCTGGCCTAGATGCACATAAGTACAATAAAGATCCAATCATGGAGCGATATACCTTCTGATCGAAATCTTTACCATTTTCATCAGTGCAGAGGTGACCATTGGTAGGCATTGGCGTCTTGTAGCCTTTGGCTTCATTCATGCCAAATTTATTGAGGCGGTCTTTGCGGTACTTCTCCTGAGATATGAAGATGCCATTTGGTTGTTGTCGAATTTGAAGCCCTAGGAAGAATTTTAGTTCTCCCATCATCGACATTTGGTACTTCTCTTGCATCATATAAGCAAACTCATCATTGTATTTGTTGTTAGTACAGCCGAAGATAATGTCGTCCACATATATTTGACATACAAACAGTTCACCATCATAAGATTTAGTAAAGAGAGTGGGATCGAGTGAACCGGGTTTGAAGCCTTTCTTCTTGAGGAATTCCTTAAGTGTGTCATACCAAGCTCTTGGTGCTTGCTTGAGGCCATAGAGTGCCTTGTCGAGCTTGAAGACTTTGTCAGGATGCTTTCGATCTTCAAACCCTGGTGGTTGAGCAACGTATACTTCTTCCTCAATCTTACTATTGAGGAATGCACTTTTGACATCCATTTGATATAAGCATATGTCATGATGGTTAGCATAAGCAAGCAATATGCGGATGGCTTCGAGTCTAGCTACAGGTGCAAAGGTTTCACCGAAGTCAATACCCTCAACCTGTGTGTAACCTTGGGCCACAAGTCGAGCCTTGTTTCTGACGACTTGACCGGACTCATCTTGCTTGGTGCGGAAGATCCACTTCGTACCGATGATGTTGTGCTTCCTTGGATCAGGACGCTTCACGAGCTCCCACACATTGTTCAGCTCGAACTGATGAAGCTCTTCCTGCATGGCTTGGATCCATTCTAATTCCTTGAATGCTTCATCGACCTTGGTGGGCTCTGTGATAGATACAAAAGCAAAGTGCCCACAAAAGTTAGCCAGTTGAGTAGCTCTTGAGCGAGTGAGTGGACCTGGTGCATTTATGATGTCTAGCATTCTCTCAATTTGAACTTCATTGGCCACACGTGGATGAGCAGGGCGAAGACTTTGTTCTAGCTGCTGAGCATTGTCTTCGTTAGCAGCATTGTCTTCAGGTTCAACATTGTCTTCGCGCTGAGTGGATGGAGGAATGATAACTTCTTCAACCACGGGCTCTTCAGGCATAATTTCTCTAGTGCCCATCAAACTGATAGCTTCATCAGGAGGTAATTCATCTAGCACAGGAGGTAGGTGCTCTCTTTGCGAGCCATTAGTTTCATCGAATCGCACATCTACAGTTTCAACAACTTTGTTGCGAAAGGTGTTGAAGACTCTGTAGGTGTGCGAATCCTTTCCATAACCAAGCATGAAACCCTCATGTGTTTTCGGTGCAAATTTAGAAGTGTGGTGTGGATCCCTTATCCGACATCTTGCACCGAAGACTTTGAAATAACTTACATTGGGTTTCTTACCGGTGAGAAGCTCATAAGATGTTTTCTTGAAGAACTTGTGATGATATACTCTGTTGATGATGTGGCATGCAGTGTCAATGGCTTCAGGCCATAGCTTCTGTGGTGTCTTGTATTCATCAAGCATGGTGCGAGCCATCTCAATAAGAGTCCTATTCTTGCGCTCCCCGACGCCATTCTGTTGTGGGGTGTATGGAGCAGAGAACTCATGAGTGATACCAATTGTATCAAGATAGGTGTCCAAGCCTGTGTTATTGAATTCAGTGCCATTGTCACTCCTGATATGCTTGATCTTGATGTTGTAGTTGTTCATGCACCTATTTGCGAAACGCCTGAAGACATCCTGCACTTCAGTCTTGTAAAGAATTATATGCACCCAAGTGAATCGAGAATAGTCATCAACAATCACAAAACCATATAGATTTGCAGTGGTAGAGAAGGTGGAATAATGAGTGGGGCCAAATAAATCCATGTGTAGCAGCTCGAAGGGACGTGAAGTCGTCATGATTGTCTTCGAGGGGTGTTTGGCCCTGGTCATCTTCCCAGCTTCACAGGCACCACAGAGGTGGTCCTTCTTGAACTTGACACCCTCGACGCCAATGATGAGATTCTTCTTGGCGAGTGTGTGCAAGTTCCTCATCCTAGCATGTCCTAGCCTTTTGTGCCAAAGCCAACACTCTGAAGCTTTTGCTAGAAGACATGAGGCAACTTGTGGTCCTGCAGAGAAATCTACCATGTACAAATCACCTCTTCGAAAACCTTCCAAGACTTTGGTTTTGTCAGAGGCCATCAGTACCACACATCGAAATTTGCCAAAAATGTCAGAGGCCATCAGTTATTTGAATTTCTTATGGTTGATGTAAGAGACATGTCAGACGGTCTAGCTTTTGACTTGTTCGAGTTGAAGCTAAATCTGGTCATGAGTTGTAAGAATTCTTATCCTAGTTCTTGTGTACTTTGCGTCCGTGTATATTGTTAATGGAAGGTATCCATGATGTCTGTTCGCGGGGGGCCTAGTCCGGGCTGTAGTATCTTGGGCTACATGTTCGAGTGTTATACCTCGCCTACATTGAGCCTGGTCTGTGCATTCCTGTCTTCGAAGGAAGCGCCAATCAAGGTACGTTTTTTCGATGCTCGCCTAGTAGTCTAGCGCTTGAACGGATGACTCATATAATTGGACCCTTCCATGCCTTCTAGGTTGGCGCTTCCAAGGGTGGTCGTTTAATTGGACACTTATGCATCCAGTAGTTGGCCAGGCTCCCCTTATATATTTTGACAGTGCGGACCAGGCTCCCCCCTACATTAATAATCACCATGCTGGCCTGTTATGAAATAGTTAGAAGAAAGAATTATTTGCATGTTCCAATGTATCCTGGAGCCCTAGGATCTTTATTTGTTGGTGTTTTAAGCATTAGGATCCCCTTGGCTGCTCATTTTACTCACTTTGCTTTTGTAATTAGGGTTTTCTAACATCCTGATTTGTTGGTGTTTTAAGCATTAGTATCCCTTAGTTCATCCGTTGCCTCGTACTTCCATTAATCCCCAGCTCGTCGAAGACGGCGTCCAATGACATAAGTGGATTCCGGTGATAGAGATGATACATCTCCAATTTTTCTACTTTTCCAAACCCTTTTGCTCTGGTTTTGGACTTTAATTTGCATGATTTGAAAGGATCTAACCCGGATTGACGGTCTTTTCAGCACAACTACCTTGGTGTTATTTTTGACGCAGCTGATACTAATAACCCACAAGTGTAGGGGATCGTCTGTAGCCTTTTTCGATAAGTAATAGTGTCGAACCCAACGAGGAGCGAAAGGTAGAATTAATATTCTCTCAAGTTCTATCGACCACCGATACAACTCTACGCACGCTAATGCTTGCTTTACCTAGAATAGGTATGAAACTATTTTGCGGGAATAAAACTAGAAGTACTTTGCAAGATAATAAAGAACATGGAAATAAAAGTTAGGTGCTATTTTAATAAAAGAACAATAAAAGTAAATAACTTGGTATAAAGCTTTTTGTGTAACGCAAGAGAAAGATTGTCCCTAGGCAATTGAATATGATACGATAGATACTTGTTATATGCAATGAGGGAGAGCCATGAGCTAACATACTTTCTCTACTTGGATCATATGCACTTATGATTGGAACTCTAGCAAGCATCCGCAACTACTAACGATCATTAAGGTAAAACCCAACCATAGCATTAAGTATCAAGTCCTCTTTACTCCCATATGCAACAACCCACCTACTTGGGTTTATGCTTCTGTCACTCAAGCAACCCACCATAGGCAAATCATGAACATATTGCAACACCCTATAGCGGGGATCCCTCGCGTTTGCGCGACACGGAGGGAACCATAGGACAGCACCATATCAACATACAACTCACATCCATAACATCATACCACAATTAACCCATAGGACAAAAGAGATCTACTCAAACATCATAGGATAGCCAAATATCATTGTGAAATAATATATGGAGTTGAGAACCATGTTTAAGTAGAGATTACAAAGGGGAAGAGAGGTTTTACACCGCTGCAAAGAGGGGGAGAGAGTTGGTGTTGACGGCGGCAAGATTGTTGATGTAGATCGCCGTCACGATGCTTGCCCCGGCGGCGTTCCGGCGCCACCGGGAGAGAGGGGGAGAGAGTCCCCCCTCCTTATTCTTATTCCTTGCCCCCCCCCCCCCTAGATGGGAGTAGAGTTACCCCTCTGGTCCATATCCTCCATGGCGGTGGAGGGGCGGGAACCCCTCCTAGATTGGATCTCCCGCTCTGTTCTCTTCTGTTTCACGTTCCTGTTTTCTGGCCGAAAACCGTTTCTTATATTCCCGGAGATCCGTAACTCCGATCAGGCTGAAATTTTGAGAGGATTTTTACCCAAAAATTAGCTTCCTTGCACCCGAAGGAGAGCTCCAAAAAACTTACGAGCTGGGCACAACCCACCAGGGCGCGCATGGCCCCCCTGGCCGCGCCCTGGTGTCTTGTGGGGGCTGTGGGCCTCCGTTTGCATTGATTCCACTTCTCAAAATTCACAAATATTCCAAAACAAATCTCCGTAAATTTTTATTGTGTTTGGACTTCGTTCGATATGGATATTCTGCAAAACAAAAACATGCAACAAACAGGAAATGGCACTGGGCACTGGATCAATAGGTTAGTCCAATAAATCATATAAAATGTTGCCAAAAATATGTGAAAGTTGTATAATATTGGCATGAAACAATAAAAAATTATAGATACGACAAAGATGTATCAGATACATCTCCAACGTATCTACTTTTCCAAACACTTTTGCTCTGGTTTTGGGCTTTAATTTGCATGATTTGAATGGATCTAACCTGGACTGACGCTGTTTTCAACACAACTACCTTGGTGTTATTTTTGTGTAGGAATAAAAGTTCTCGTAATTGGATGCAACATTTTGTGAATTATTTGTGGAATATATAATGAATTATGGAGCGAAGAACCAATGGAGGGGGGCTTCCTGTGGGCCACAAGCCAACAGGGCGCGGCCACCCCCCTGACCATGCCCTGATGGCTTGTGGGCCCCCCGTGGCTCCCCCGACCCTAATTCCACTCCTATAAATTCACATATTCGAGAAAAAACAAGATATAAGATTTCATCGCGTTTCACGAGAGGGAGCCGCCGCCACCTCCCGTTCTTCCTCGGGAGGGCTGATCTGGTGTCCGTTTTGGGCTCCGGAGAGGGGAAATCATCGCCGTCGTCATCACCAACCCTTCTCCGTCAACACCGCCATGATGCTCACCACCGGGAGTGAGTAATTCCTTTGTAGGCTTGTTTGACGGTGGTGGGATTGGATGAGATTGATCATGTAATTGAGTTAAGTTTGACAGGGCTTGATCCCTAGTGTCCACTATATATGTTCTGAGATTGATGTTGCTATGACTTTGCTATGCTTAATGCTTGTCACTAGGGCCCCAGTGCCATGATTTCAGATCTGAACATATTATGTTTTCCCGAATATAAGATTTATTTGGATCCTATCTTGCAAGTTGTATGCACCTATTACGTGTCTTGATCTGCATACCCAAGGTGACAATAATTGGGATTCTTTCCGGTGATTGGCGTAGTTTGAGGAGTTCATGTATTCACCATGTGTTAATGATTTGTTTCGGTTCTCTATTAAAAGGAGGCCTTAATATCCCTTAGTTTCCAATAGGACCCCGCTGCCACGGGAGGGTAGGACAAAAGATGTCATGCAAGTTCTTATCGCAAGCACGGATGACTATATACGGAATACATGCTTACATTATATTGATGAATTGGAGTTAGTTCTGTGTTGCCCTAGTGTGTAACTGTTACATGATTGATGTCATCTAAATCATTACCCATCACCGATCCATGTGCCTACGCTTTCAATATACTGAATCTTGCTAAGTTACTATTGCTGCTGCTACTGTCACACCTGCTACTCAATTGCTATTGTTACTACTGTTATCAAAATTGCTGCTATCACTATTACTGCTACTACTATCATTTGCCTTGCTGCTAAACCTTTACGGCAGAGAGATATCCCAGGTGCGGTTGAATTGACAACTCAACTATCAAGGCCAATAAATATTCTTTGGCTCCCCTTGTGTCGAATTAATAAATTAGGGTGAAATACTACCCGTGAAGACCATTTTCCAATACTACCCGTGAAGGCCAATAAATATTCTTTGGCTCCCCTTGTGTCGAATCAATAAATTTGGCTCCCCTTGTCGTGATCCCCTATACTTGTGGGTTATCAAGACCATTTTCTGGCGCCGTTGCCGGGGAGCATAGCTTTAGTTATTGTGATAACTTGAGGATATCCAATTGCCACTATAAGAATTTGAAAGATAATCGAACTAAGATCGTCCCCTCTCGTACGAGAGCCGGTAAGGAACTGCCATCTAGCTCTGTTTTTGATTCACCTACTATTTTGAATCAGCTTATTACACCACCACCTGTTGCTCGTTCTGATGTCACATGAACTTGATGATGCTACTTCTGAAATTAATAATGATACTATTGTTACTCGTGATGAAACTGAAACCGTGCCACTGAATGAATTACTTGATGCTCATATTGCTAAAGCTAGAGAACTTGAAAATGTTGAAACTGATGGAGATTTTGAATCTCCTGTTACCCCTCGCTCTCCTAATAGATATTAATTGCCTTATGTACCTGAAGGTTATGTTATGGATGGTGAGGTAGCTAGGGACTTTTTTGCTTGTGAGAATAGAGATGATTTGAAGAAACTATTATGCAAACTAAAAGAAAAATCTATGATGGAGAAAATGAAACATGATCCTAAATTTGCTACTTCTCCTATATTTGTCACTTATAAGGACTATGAATTCTCTATAGACCCTGAACTGATTCCTATAGTAGAGTCTGATCCTTTCCATGGATATGAAAATGAAACTGTTGTCGAGCATCTTATGAAACTAAATGCTATTGCGGCTTTGTTTACCAGTGATGAAAAGATACGCTACTATTATATCCTTAAGCTTTTTTCCTTTCTTGCTCAAAAGTGAGGCCACGGAATGGTCTCTTTCTCTTGCACCCCTCTGTAAGAGTTGTCCCCAGGATATGCTTTATTACTTCTCTAAAAAATATTTTCCCGCTCATAAGAAACAAGCTGCCTAAGAGGAAATATTTAACTTTATGCAAATTGAAGAAGAGAATCTCCCTCAAGCTTGGGGGAGGCTTCTTCGGTTTCTTAGAGCTTTGCCTGATCATCCTCTTATGAAAAATGATATACTTGATATATTTTATAATGGACTAACCGATGCTTCTAGAGACTTCCTAGATACTTCCTAGATAGTTGTGCTGGTTGTGTTTTCAGGCAAAGAACTGTTGGACAAGCCGAAGAACTATTGAATAACTTATTGCAAAATGCCGATGATTGGACACTTCCTGAACCACCTCCGGAACCTATTCAAAAGAAGAGAAGTATTCTATTCCTCATCCCTGAAGATATGCAAGAAGCAGAAAGATCTATGAAAGAGAAGGATATTAAAGCTGAAGATGTCAAGAAATTACCACATATCGAAGAAATACATGGACTTGACACCTCGACACAGGTAGTAGAGGTAAATTTTGTGTGTACCTTTAATGAAAGTGATATACCTTATACTAAGACTCCTAGTCAATGCATGGATGAATTTGATAATTACGTTGTAAAGCAAGAGCACTTCAATAATTATATTAAGGATCAATTAAGACATAATGCTATGATGATAGATCGCTTGGGTGACTTGATGTTTAGGATTGCTAATGATGTGAAAGGTCTAGGTAAACATGATCCTATGGTTCACACCCAACTAGGACAAGTTGCTAAGTCACAAAATGATTTGCTTGCTGAAATAAATAATAATATGAATGATCATACTATTAGAGTAATGACTAGAGGAGGTAGAATGACTCAAGAACCTATTTATCCTAAAGGTCACCCCAAAAGAATTGAACAAGATTCTCAAGAAATTAATGAAGATGCACCTAGTTCATCTAAGAAGAACAAGAAAAAGAAAGATGGTAGGAACTTGCATGCTTCTAGTGAACCTGTGATAGAAAAACCTGCTGAAAAACATAATGATGTTTCTATTTCTGATGCTGAGACACAATCTGGTAGTGAACATACACCTAGTGATTACGAAAATGATAATAATGATGATGTTCACATAGATGCTCAACCAAATGTTAATAAAGAACATGATGATGATGTGGAAATAGAACCTGCTGAAAATCTTGATAACCCACATCCTAAAAATAAATGTTATGATAAAAGAGACTTTGTTGCTAGAAAACATGGAAAGGAAAGAGAACCATGGATTCCAAAACCCATGCCTTTCCCTCATAGGTCCTCTAAAAGTGAGGACAAAGAAGAGTTTGACCGCTTCGCTAAAATGATTAGACCTGTTATTTTGTGCACTCGCTTGACTGATATATTGAAAATGCCTCCATATGCTAAGTATATGAATGATATTATTACCAAAAAAAGAAAAATACCTGAAACTGAAATTGCTACTATGCTTGCTAATTATTCCTTTGATGGTGCAGTGCCTAAGAAGTTAGGAGATCCAAGTATACACACAATACCTTGCTCTATTAAAAGAAACTATGTTAAAACTGCTTTATGTGATTTAGGAGCCGGTGTTAGTGTTATGCCCTTCTCTATTTAAAAAAGACTTTAATTGAATAAGCTTTCACTTACTGAGATATCTTTGCAAATGGCTAATAAATCCACTGATTTGCCTATTGGAATTTGTGAGGATGTTCCAATTGTGGTTGCAAATGTTACTATCTTAACAAACTTTGTTATTCTTGATACGCCGGAGGACGACAATATGTCGATCATCCTTGTTAGACCCTTTCTAAATACTGCATGGGCTGTTATTGATTGCAACAAAAGCAAGCTCACTTTTCATTTCAATGGCAAGCAACATACCGTGCATTTTCTGAAGAAGAAAACTATGGTTAATAATATTAATGTCATTGAGCCTAGTGACACGATTATCATTGGAGATTTTGAAACCCCTCTACCTACTGCCAAGAAGAAATATTATAATCTTATTGTTGGGGAGATGCAAATCACCATTGAGGTAACTTAGTGTCATATGAAAATTCCACGGTTTCATGTCAATCGGAAACGGATATTAATAAGATTTGATCAACCTTATTAATGGATCCTTTTTGAGAGACATGAGATTGATGAATTTAGTATTCACAACTCTCCGTGTCACAAGTTTATTCTCTGTTATTTTTAGTCAAGAAAGATAAAATAGTTTGATTTTCCTGTTTTATGTTTTTCCCGTGCAATAAAAAAGAACCCCAAAATAAAAAGTCTCAGATTGTCACAAAATTTTAACATGATTTTTTTTGGAATATATAAGAATTTTTGGCATAAAAATTATAGCAGGGGGCCACGAGCCAACAGGGTGCGGCCACCCCCTGGCCGCGGCCAGATGGCTTTTGGGGCCCACATGCCCCCTGCCTTATCCCTTCGGATCACTTCATCCCCTACCTCCAGAAAAAATCCCCTAACCATCTCTCTCTCTCATGTGTTCTTCCTCTACAAACTAAAATTTTCGATCTCTTTGCTCATAACTCCGTTTCCGAAACTGTTTTGAGGAATTGCTCCTTGGTATGTGACTCCCCCATTCCTTCAATTAGTTTTTGCTTAATTGGTTTATATTTTGCTGCACTTGGTGCTACAGAAAATGAGCTTGCACGTTGAATTATTTAAGTTCTAAGTAGTATGAATGCTTGTTATGGCCTCTAGGTACATATATGAGTAGCTGCTATCAATCTTGCAAAGTTGTATTGACATGAATTTGTGGCTCAAAAATTTCAGAAATTTGTGCTTAGGAAATGAATTTCTTAAGGAAAGGTTCTTCAAGACGGAGCCCCAAGAGAGTTGTTGGGAGGACTCAGGATTGCAATATCAACTTTTTTCGCAACGCGGAGGTTAGGCCGTGTGAATGGCCACATACACCCTTCATGAACGAAGCGGGTTTGTACGAAGAATTCATGCAATTTGTTGCAAATGCCGGGCTGATCAACTTCCTCACAGATGAGTGTGACCAATACTATCTCCTTACTAATTCCTTCATGCAGAACTTTTACTTCACAAATATGCCCAGTGTTCCCACAATACGCTTTGATCTTTATGCCACAAACTATGAAATGCCTCTACATGAATTTTGTGAAATATGCTTGCTTCCCTCTGACGGGGGAATGATTGAGCCTAAGCCCGAGGAGTTTGAGGACTTCCTCCTCACCTTAACTGTGGGAGAAACTAGGGGCATATCAAACGCTAGAGCCACTAGTTTGCAATTCCCGTATATGCACTATTTTTCTCTGTTTATAGGAAAATGCATAATTGCCATGGAGTAGGGTGGTGGTCTCAGTGCCCCTACCCTGGCTATTCTGCGCCGCGCACTTTATGGTGATAATACTTACAACTTAGGAGCTATTGTCGCGCGCCGCTTAAATCTTAAATGTCCCAAAGGCAAGGTTCATGGTGGTATTTATGCCACGCTCTTAGCAAAGAATTTTAGTGTGGCTATACGCCCTACTGATTACTTGTTGCCCAGGGTTTATCTTGATCACCAATCTATGATAGAACACAAATTCATTGAGGAACCTCAGCCACCACAACACATTCGTTACATCTTAGTATTTATCGAGAAGACTTGCGATATTATTGCCTTGCCGGCACCCTCTTTGTTTAATTATCATGCCAGGAACAAATGCATCATCATGCGAGAAGATATAATTGCCTACCGGAATGAGCTGGCTGCTACGGAGGCCGAGGTCCAGGCATGGGATGCTCAGGTGCCCCAGCAGGAACACTTTCCTAGACCTGATGGCTATTATCAGTGGTGATCACCAAGTTAGGCAAACGCCTAAGCTTGGGGGAGTACGTACTTCTCACCGACATTACATTCATGTTCACACACTTCATATAAATTATCAGTGTTCATCCTCTTTCATTGTATATCCAGGTTAGTTTTATTTTTCCTCTTTCTTCTTGTGTGTTTCAAAAAAACTTTTAAAACACAAAAATATTTCTAGCTTCTTTTCGGTTTTTCTTTTCTCGTTTAATTAGATGTAGTATAAAAACAAAACCCAAAAAGATTTCCTTTGCATGTTGGGAGCTTTCCCGTGTAAATAGTTTTTTATCGTTCTTGTTTTCCCTTAGTTTACTTGCCTCCTTGAGAAAAACTAAAACTCCAAAAATATTTCAGTGTGTTTCTCTGAATTTCTTTCCCTTTTGTTGAGTCGTTGAAAGGAGAAGACCACGATGAAAATGTTGAGTGGCTCTCATATACTTTATTGTTGATCTAATAAAGAGCCAATATTACCTTGCCTTCTCATTTGTATAAAACTGCCCTGCAGATTCCAGCTTAGTCCATGGCATTCTTTCACATCGTTCGCTCGTGCAAGTGAAAGGCAATAATGATGATATTTGTTGAAGTGATCGTGGCAAAGGAAGCTGGTATGAACTCTTCTTGTTTTCCGTTTTTATAAATATGTTTAGCTTGTTCGATCTAGATTTAGTATATCATTAGTAAAAATGTTTGTGATGGCAATTAGAGATTATAGTTTCTCATGGCATGCTTAAATAGCTAGGAGTGGATAATGATTTATCTTGTGTGTCAACATGCATCAAAATGGTTATGATGTGGTATGGTTGTATGTTATTTCCCTCTAAGTAATTCGAGCAGCTTGACTTGGCCCATTTGCGAACATGTAGTTGATTCAAAACCAATGCAGCCTTCATGATATCTAAATTCAGAGTGTTCATATCCTACTCATGCTATGCCCAATGTTAATTATTCACAATGCATGCTTATGACCGTTCTCGCTCTCTAGCTAGTCACTTCTTAATCTATTTCTAGCCCTCACATGTACTAAGCAGAAATGCTGCTTGTGCATCCAAATTCCTTAAACCAAGTTATTCCACATGAGTCCACCATACCTACCTATGTACGGTATTACCCTGTCGTTCTAGGTAAATTTGCATGTGCCACCTTTAATCTTCAAATAAACATCTATTTTGTGCACTCGTCCCGCTCATGGAGCGATGAGGTGATCGGTATCTTCCATGCTAAGTGAGTTATTCTCAAGACGGTCTTTTATTCGCCGTCATTGCACGAGAGAGGCTGGTAAAAGGGATGACCAGTCCTACGAAATCAAAATTAATTAAACAAAACTCCTTGGGATAGTTGATATGTTGGCAGGCATCCGTGGATTCGGTCAACCATGGTTTTTGTATGGATGGTGGATAGGTGTAAACTTTACAATTTAGTTTGGGAACCGCCAATAATGAGTTTAGCATGGAAGATATTGAAAACCTTTGTCGTAACGTTGTCAAGAAAAGTGCACCATCCAAAAACTATATTTTCAATCTTGTTTTAAACTCTGAGCTCTGGCACCTCTACAAATCAATGCTTCCCTTTGCGAAGGGTCTATCTATTTACTTTTATGTTGAGTCATCATCCTCTTACTAAAAGCACCAGACCGGGGAGCATTATTGTCATCCTTATGCATTGAGTTTAGTTAATGTTGGATATGAGCATGACTGCATCTTTTCTACACTGAATTATAATGTTTAGTCGTTGCTTAAACCTTAGAGGTGCTCTGCATTTATGTTTTGCGGTCTTAGAAAGGGCTAGCGAGATACCATTTCACCATATTATATCATGATTGTTTTCACAAAGTGTTGGCATGCGAGATACTTTATTATTGCTTGCTAGATGGTTATGTATTGTCATGAGTTAATGTGATGTTGAATTGTTATCGTGGATATGGTTATTTATGATTTATGCCAAAAACTTGAACACTAGCTAAGCATGTGTATAACAACGAGAGCAAAAGAGTTTGTAAAAGTTTTCTTTATCACTTTCAGTTTATCAACTGAATTGCTTGAGGACAAGCAATGAGTTAAGCTTGGAGGAGTTGATACGACTCCAATGTATCTATTTTTCCAAACACGTTTGCTCTAGTTTTGAACTCTAATTTGCATGATTTGAATGGAACTAACCCGGACTGGCGATTTTTTCAGTAGAACTACCTTGGAGTTATTTTTGTGTGGAAATAAAAGTTATCGGAATTGGACGAAACTTTTTGTGAACTATTTGTGGAATATATAAAGAATTACGGAGCGAAGAACCACGAGAGGGGGCTGCCTGTGGGCCACAAGCCAACAGGGCGCGGCCACCCCCTAGTCGCGCCCTGATGGCTTGAGGGGCGCACGTGGCTCCCCCGACCCTAATTCCAGACCTATAATTTCACAATATCGGAGAAAAAATCAGAGAGAAGATTTCATCACGTTTCACGAGACGGAGCCGCCGCCACCTCCTATTCTTCCTCAGGAGGGCTGATCTGGAGTCCGCTTGGGACTCCGGAGAGGGGGAATCGTCGTCGTCGTCTTCACCAACCATTCTCCATCAACAATTTCATGATGCTCACCACCGTGACTGGGTAATTCCTTTGTAGGCTTGCTGGAAGGTGATGGGATTTGTCGGGGATATAACTTCGTGGTATGACTCGCCCTATTGGGTCGGGTCAATATGGTGGCGGCTCTGGAGTAATGCTTAAGACGGGCTGTGCCATGAAGACAAGGCAGCGAGACAGTTGCTGAGTAAGCCGCTAGGCGGCCCAAGCATGAAGAAACCGGCGACTCAAGGCCCGCAGGGTAGAAGACGTCGGTAGACTCCTTGCTTGAGAGACAAGGCGTGTTAGAGACATGTTAGGTTACGAGTCATGTCATGGCTTGGACTCTATTGTAAGCCCTGGGGTCTCGACCTGTATATAAAGGTGAATCCCTAGGGTAGAAATACTTAAGTTAGTCACCCTCGAAAGCTAGGTTAGCGATCCCGCATCCTTGTAATCGAGATCTCCATTAATATAGACACAAAGGAGGACGTAGGCTATTACCTCCATCGGAGGGGCCGAACCTGGGTAAACCCGCCTCCCGTTCTCGTTCGATCCCTTTGAGTCGCCACCCAGCGGCGATGGCCTCGCACCTAAGTCCTTGCACGAGGACATCTGACGTGACAAAACCACGATAGTTGGCACCCACCGTAGGGCTATCGCCTGGTGGGGTTAGGTTCTCAAGGGGAGCTCTTCCGGGTTTCGGGAGCTACGTGATGGGTCGTATGACCAGGAGTCGCCGGAGCAAGATCTACATCGATGACTCAGGCTGGGGTCCCGAGGCCGACTCAATTGAGTACGGGTACCGGGTCCCCTTCGGCAAGATACACGTCTTCATCGGCCAGATCGATGCGGCGGTGCCCGAGTCGGACATTTGCACCAACCTCGTCGAGCCAGCTCGGCGCACCCAACCCGGTTAGCCTCAATCGCATCCAAGTCACGAGACCAGGGTTTTCGGTAAGTTCCATGAATCGCCTCTTATGGCCACTACCTCTGCAATAGGGATCGAGATGGCTTGAGATCCGCCCGTGCGTGGCAGGTCAGATCTGTCACAAGGTGCTCCGAGGGTTAAGTTTCGGCATCGGCACAGTGACCGGACTCCTCCAAGCAAATCTAAGCAGTTGAGTCACGACCAATATCATGTTTTCACCACTAGCACTTGTAAGTGTGACAGCAAGATCAAGAGCAGGGCAGTCAACATGGCAGAGCTAGCGGTGCCCAGATACCTCAACTGGTCCGAGCATCCGATCACCTGGAGCAGGGAAGATCATCCTCCCTGGGTCGACAACCCTGGCGGGTTAGCCTTGGTGGTGGCGCCTCAAGTCGGCGGTTACACTTTGACCAAGGTCCTTATGGATGGGGGCAGCAGCATCAATATTTTGTACTACGAGACCTTTCGCCGGATGAACCTGTCTGAAAGCTCGTTACTTCCTTCCACGACGGTGTTTCATGGAATTGTTCCCGGATAGTCGGCTTAGCTGATCGGGTGGATCAAACTCGATGTCGCTTTTGCTAATGAGTATGACTACAGGTACGAGCCCTTGATGTTTGAGGTAGTCAAGATAAAGAGCCCATATCACGCCCTCTTTGGGCGGCCGGCTTACGCTAGCTTCATGGCCTGACCTTGTTACATTTATCTCAAGATCAAAATGCCTGGACGTAACGGTACTATCACCGTGGATGGAAGCCGAAAGATAGCTCAGGAGTGTGAGGAAGGGGACGCAGCCTCTGTCGAGGTGGCTTGTGCAGCCGAGGAGTTAAAATTCTACACCGCCAATGTTGATCCGGCTGATATGAGCCCTCTCAAAAAACCCAACACCGAGTCAGAACCTCCACTCAAATTCAAGCCATCCAAAGATACTAAGCTGATAGATTTCACGCCAGGCGACTCATCCAAGTTGTTCACTATAGGGACCGGCTTGGACCCCAAATAGGAAAGCGCGCTCATTGAGTTCATCCTTGAGAATCGGGACATCTTTGCATGGAAGCCTTCTGACATGCTTGGAGTCCCGAGAGAACTCGCTAAGCACCACCTTAATGTGGATCCAAAGATGAAACCAGTATGCCAATATCTCTGACGATTCAATGAGGATAGGTGCAAGGCTATTGGGGAAGAGGTAGCTCGGCTCCTAGCTACCGGGTTTATCGTTGAAGTTTTTCATCCTGAATGGCTGGTCAACCCGGTGCTGGTTCTGAAGAAGAATGGCACTTGGCGCATGTGTGTTGACTATACAGATCTCAATAAGGCTTGCCTGAAGGATCCTTTTGCTCTCCCACGTATCGATCAGATCATTGATTCTACGGCGGGTTGTCAACGGTTGTGTTCCCTGGACGCATACTCCGGCTAACATCAGATCAAGATGGTCGTTGAGGACCAGGAGAAGACAGCCTTTATTACTCCTTTCGGCGCTTTCTGCTATGCCTCCATGCCCTTCGGGCATAAGAGTGATGGGGCGACTTATCAACGGTGCATTCAGAATTGTCTTCAACCTCTGATTGGGCGGAATGTTCACGCCTATGTTGATGACATTGTGGTAAAATCTCATAAGAAGGAAACACTCTTGGAAGATATCAAGGAGACGTTTGGAAATCTTCGAGTATACCAGATGAAACTTAACCCAGCCAAGTGCGTTTTTGGTGTTCCCGCAGGCAAACTATTGGGTTTTCTGGTGTCTGAGCATGGTATCCAAGCTAACCCAGACAAAATTGAAGCAGTAACTTCGCTAGCCCCGCCAGCAAATATCAACCAGGTTCAACGCCTGGCGGGTCGCATCGAATCTCTAAGTCGTTTCATAAGCCGCCTAGGGGAGAAAGCTATCCCTTTTTAAAAGGTTTTAAAGAAAACAGGCGACTTTAAATGGACGGATGATGCCAATGAAGCCTTTGAGGCACTCAAGAAACAACTGGTTAACCCGCCCATCTTGGCCGCTCCTACCAAAAAAGAGCCAATGCTCCTGTACATCGCCGCTAATTCTAAAGTGGTGAGTGTAGCAGTAGTCATGGAATGGAAAGAAGAAGGCAAGGAGTATCCAGTTCAGCATCCGGTTTATTTTGTCAGCGAAGTTTTGACTCTGTCTAAGCAGCGTTACCCGCATTGGCAGAAACTTGTGTACGGGATTTTTATGGCAAGCCGGAAGCTAAAACATTATTACCAGGAACATCCAATCACGGTGGTTAGTTCAGCACCCCTTGGTGATATCATACAAAACCGGGAGGCCACTGGACGAATTGCTAAGTGGGCAATTGACCTTGGCGACCATCGCCTAAAATACGTGCCGCGAACCTCTATTAAATCCCAAGGACTAGTGGATTTCATCAATGACTGGACAGAATTACAGATTCCGGAGGATAGGCCGGATAATACATACTGGACTATACATTTTGATGGATCTAGGCAGTTGGAGGGCTCAGGGGCTGGAGTCATATTGTCTTCCCCTCGAGGTGACAAGTTTTGTTATGTACTACGACTTATGTTCCCTTGTACTAACAATGCGGCCGAATACGAGGTTCTCCTTCATGGGCTTAGGATAGCGAAGGAAATGAATCTAAGCCGGGTCAGGTGTTTTGGCAACTCAGATTTGGTGGCTCAGCAAGTTTCTGGGACCTGGGATTCTAAAGACCCCCTAATGGCGGCTTATCGACGAGCGGTCTCGGATGTGGCGGGTCATTTTCAAGGCTACCAAGTCAAACATATAGATTGCCAGCTCAAGGAGGCGGCCGATGCCTTATCGTGACTCGGCTCACAAAGGAAGCCGGTTCCCCCCAATGTCTTCTTAGATGTCCATCATAGTCCTTCTGTTAAACTGCCATCTAAGGAGGAGGATGCTATTCCTGACCCAGAGGCACAATTGGTGGCGGCTCTCCACGCTACCCCGGACTGGACTGTTCCTTATTTGGCATATCTGACCCGAGGTGAGCTTCTGGCTGATGAAACCATAGCTCGACAGATAATTCGCCGGTCTAAGTCTATGACTATTGTCAACGGCGAGTTACATCGGCAAAGTAGCACTGGTATTTTCCAGCACTGTGTTTCCCCTAAGGAAGGTCAGGAGATCCTTAATGAGATCCATGCTGGCGACTATGGGCATCACGCCGGCTCGAGATCCCTGGTGGCAAAAGCTTTTTGGCACCGGTTTTATTGGCTGACGGCTCATGCAGACACAGAAGAAATTGTGCGCAAGTGCGACGGGTGCCAGAAATTTGGCCGACAGGCTCACGTGCCAGCTCAAGAATTACACATGATTCCAATTACTTGCCCGTTCGCAGTTTGGGGAATTGACATGGTTGGTCCGTTTAAACCATCTTCTGACAAGAAGACCCATCTCTTGGTGGCGGTTGATAAGTTTACCAAGTGGGTTGAAGCGAAGCCAATCAGTAGTTGTGATGCAGAGACTGCAGTCAAATTCTTAAAAAGGTTGATTTTTCACTTTGGCTACCCTCATAACATTATCACTGATAATGGTACGAATTTATCTAAGGGGGCCATGGAGCAGTTTTGTCAGCGGGAGCATATCCGGCTTGACTTGGCAGCTGTGGGGCATCCACAGTCCAACGGACAAGCTGAACGAGCTAATCAGGAGATCCTCAGAGGGATAAAACCCCGGCTTGTGGTACCACTCGAGCGCACTCCGGGTTGTTGGGTTGAAGAACTCCCTGCCATACTTTGGAGTATTTGCACGATGCCAAACAGGTCCACTGGATACACACCTTTGTTTTTGGTGTATGGGGCCAAGGCGGTTCTGCCAAGTGATATTTGTCATGACTTGCCTCGAGTTACTGCTTATGTTGAGGCGGACAATGAACTAGCATGACAAGACTCCTTGGATGCCTTGGAAGAAGAACATGATTTGGCAGCGTCCAGATCCACCATCTATCAGAAAGACCTATGTCGCTATCATAGCCATAGAGTCTAAAGCCAAACTTTTCAAGAAGGCGACTTGGTGCTACGCCTGATTCAAGATCATACAGGGATGCATAAGCTTTCACCGCCTTGGGAGGGTCCTTTCGTTGTCAGCAAGAACCTTAACAACGGGTCATATTACCTGGTGGACTTGCGAGAAGGAAAATACACTTCCGAGGAAGAGACAACCCGGCCCTGGAATATCACTCAACTGCGGCCTTATTATACTTAGAAGGGCCACCGACTCTCTTTATGTAATTTTCCCTATGCAAATTATGTATATATTTCTTTATGTTCAAATATAATAAAGCCGGCACCCTCGAAACACGGGGTCTCTGTCGTTTCAGCCTATATATGAGCATGAGTCTTTATTGTTTGTAACATAGGTCGCTTGGGGGCTTCCAACTCATCGAGTTTAGCTTTCTCACCCTTTTGACCCGGCAAAGACGCCACAATATGTGGCTAAACCTGCATTTATGCTTGATGCGACTCCAATCAGGTGACCCCATGTACTCTTGTAAGTCAATCCTTTTGGGGACCCTGAACTTTTCAAGGTTAAAACATTGGTTGAGTCATGTGAGAGCTGGCATATATAAAGCTAGGATAAACCATGGGTTATCATACCTGCTTCATGGAAGCAAGACCTGAGCCTCGTAAGCCAGTCTCTTTTTTGCCGAGTCTCATTGAGCCGGCCCACTAATACACTTTATATGATTTTTTATTACATTAGAAATTTCAGGTATGGTATTGTCCTTGTTCCGGTTCGTACCTGAGCAACCGGTCTAATGAATCAAGGTCATATTATGGCCGAGTTTGAATTTTATGTCTTCAATATTATTGAAGATTCCGGACTTGAGTTTTAACAATCAAGCTCCTTTGCCGGCTTATTCCTTGACTAGTGTTTTCTGTCAGCAAATCAATTGAGAATAATGGCAGAGGCATACAAGGGAAAGTAAAAGAATGGCAAAATCATATCTCAGCAACACAGCTCAACAGGCTTTGCACCAGCAAATATGCATACATGCACGATGGCATGACCAAGGATTCAAGGAAGGTTTTAGTCTACCACTATTACAAGCCCACAATGGAGCTCCAAAATACTCAAGTCTTTTTAAATTACTTGGGGTCTGACCCCGTAAGGCGACTCATTCATCCTCAGAAATGCCTTCATGCTTTCCCCCTGTCAGCTGCCTCTGGGTCGGCACCCGCCGGCTCCTCATCCTCGTCAAACTGTTGACCCTTATGTTGCCATCAAATTGAGTTCAATGAATTAAAATTTGATGTGCTCTCAATATGAGACGATGAGCCAACTTCAGAGGCGACAGATCCCTTATATCTAGGGGAATCAACTCTGTCGAGTCATCCTTGGGCGGGTTAATACGCTCATTGTCACTGGTATATGCGGCATGATAGTTCATGAGATCAATCCCTTCAGCTATTAAAGTCGCCAAATGACGCGTCTCTGCAATGCACTTCACATAGTCTGTTTGAGTGAATACGGAGCCATCAAGTTTGAACTCGGGGAAGCCGCCTTTTAGCAGCTCCACATCCAACTCAGGCAAGTATGCCTTTGCTCGAGCCAGCGCCATGTTCGCACCTCCTCGAGCAACTGATTTCTGGGTCTCGGTCACCCATTGGGGGATGGTAGAAAGCTGTTTCAACCGCCATAATGGAATATACAGATCCGGTGAATAGCTTTTCTATATATGTGAAAATGGCTTTCAACTTCATGATAGGGGGCATACAAGATTATGGTTTGTTCGTCCTGAAAGAAAAGAGTGATAGTAAGGCGCCATTCAATCACAAGCTGGTACGCTATACAAAGAAGCAGAACACATACCAAATATTGCCGTCAGCATTTCATTGATCTGTTTCACAAGAGTGGCATACTTTTCCTGCAATGGCTCAAGTTTCTTCTCTGCTTTTTTGCACGCTTTACAAGAGCGGCCTTGTCAGCTTCAAACAGCATTACCGCTTTTTCCAGACGCTCAATGTCTTGGCGTGCAGAATCCTCAAAATGAGCCGCCATGAGCTTAGCATCAGTTTTAAGCTTTATCTCTTCTTTGAGCCATTTTTGCAACTTCACAGCAACTGATTCAGCATCCTCAACATATTCCTGGAAGATGTGCAAATAAATATTAGCAAGTATTATTACAAGAGCTTCAAACCGCCTTCCGGTGACTAATTTTTTACAATCAAGTCCCAAGCAAACTGCAAGTAATATCCTTGACACTTGGGGGCTAATGCATATCAGTTTTTTCAACACTGATATGACGAAGACCCGACTCATCTCAAGCAGATGAGCCGGCCCTTGGGGGCTACAGGTCGAATTTGTCAAAGTATTAAGATGAGACCTGACTCATCTTTAGCAGATGAGGCGGCCCTTGGGGGCTACAGGTCAAATTCTTCAAAGTATTAAGTTAAGACCTAACCCATCTCATAAAGATGAGCCGGTTCTTGGGGGCTACAGCTACAGATCAAGTATTTCACGGCCTATTTTATCTTATTAAACTATTTCTTGGAGGCTAATGACAGTACAAAGATAGCGGTAAAACAAGGAGTTCACCTCATACTTCTCTTTCGTGGCATTTATCATGCTCACTTCAACTGCCCGACTCTCAGACAGCCGGGTCAAGAATTGCTGCTGTAAATCTTCAATACCAAGCACAGACAACTCCGGAACTTCCAGGGTTGCTTTCCCTTTGTCTAAGTTAACATGTTCATCCTTAGCCACGATCTTAGCCAAGGAAGTGGGTGCAACGGGAACTTGATAACTTTCCTTCACAATGATGACATCCAGATGGTTCATTCCAGCTGACGTCTTGGGGTCATCCAAATGAGCCGCCGGATTAGAAGAGCGAATCGGGCTTGGCTGCCTGATAGACGGTTCATCTGATGTGTCCTGAGCTTCAGTTTGTATGTCCATGAAAACCGGCTCATCTGGTCTAGGTGCCCCAATGTCGTCTGCCGCTTCAGCACTCACATCCGTACCTTTCTTTGTAGAAGGATCAGTTCTTGTTCTCTCTGGCGAGGAGGCTGACATGTTGTGGTTTATAGTGCCAGAAGATGACCTGCCAGCCTTGTTTGACAAAGTGGCCTTCGCCCTATAGTTGCAAAGATCAAATATTGTGCTAAGGAAAGTATAGCTCAAAGTTTGGAAACAAATATAAGCAGGCGAGTGCAAATTCAGAGATTTACCCATGGTTGATAGTGAAAGCGGGAAAATGCATTGCCGTCGAGTCATCCGAAGATGAAGGGGAAGCCTGATAAAGCGAATTCGAAGGACTAAGAGATTGTTTAAACAAACCGACTCTAGGATGAGAATTGGTTGGACTATGAGGCACCTCGAAGCACGGTTTATGAGCCGGCGGTGCATCAAACAAGCCATGGTCTAAGTTGTCCGAATCAACCCGGAGCTTACGTTTTGGTGAGCCAATGAATTGTGTCTTCTTCAAAAGGAAATCGGAAGCCAAGTAATCGTTTGGGTGTGTCAATTTAACCTTCCGAACGACTTACCTTGGTTTTCTGGGAACAAACGTTTCTGAAATGGAAGATATAGGAGTTACCTCAATTTCGCTGGTTTGGCTATATTCCGAGTCATCCTGATAGCAAGGCGCATCTGCAAGCTCAAAAAATAGGCGGCCAAGAGAATCGGGCTCTACCTCGGATTCTTCTTCAGAAGATGACACAGGGGTCGGGTTATCTTTTTTACCCGATGAATAAACAGGGGCTTGAGGTGTGACCTTCCAGAAAAGACATTTCTCCTGCAAAAGCATGTGGTAAGAAACGGCGGGTCAAAGTAAAGTAATAAAAGACAGCAAAGATAGTTAATACCAGGGGAGGCGAGTTGAGCAGATAAAACGGACCCAAGCTAGTAACACTGCATTGTTCTTTTGGGTCAGAAAAGAACCTCTTGGTTTCTCTGTTAAGAGCATCGTCAGTCGGATCCTCACGAGAAAAACGTTGAGGATCAGATGAGTCACCTGAGTAATCACACATCAAGCCATCCCTTACACTAACAGGCTGAATCTGCCATTTTAGCTAGCAACGGATCAGGTCAATTCCAGTTAAGCCGTGTGCGGTCAGAACTCTCAATTTTGCATGAAGAGGAGCTGATGGAGCCATCTCTTCATCTGTTGGCCAACCCAGAAATTTTACTTTGCTGCTGAGTCTCTCTAATCTGAAACCTGGCAGGGGGTTTTCTTCCTCTGGTGTGGTGTTGTTGCAGTAAAACCAGGTCTTGTTTCATCCCTTGGGATGACTCGCAAGTTTTGATTCGGGAAAGCCGCCGTTCTTTCTTTTTTGTATGGTGACCCCACCAAGTTGGCAGGCAGAACCATTCTTTACTTCGGTTTGGTGGTTGATATAGAAAACTTCCCTGAAGAGGGTCACGGACGGCTCAACCTGGAGATATACCTCACATAACACTTGAAATTGACATATGTTGGTCATGGAGTTTGGACTGATGTCTTGAGGCCTGAGCTCGAAGAAGTGCAGAAGATCTCCAAAAAACTTTGAGCCGGGAGGACGGAAGCCTCTGCGCACATGATCAGTAAATCCAACGACCTCACCCTGCTGCGGCTGTGGGAACGGCTCCTCTTCGGGAGCCCGCCATCTTATGACTTTTTGAGCCGGCAAAAAACTTGATCCACGAGATTTTCTAAACTAAGCTTGAATTCTTTGGACTTGGCCCAGTTACAGGCTTTGGAGCTCTTTGGGGCCATGGAGAGTCAGAAGGCAACTACAAAGGCAATGAAGAAAATGAGCCGGCGCTGATCTTAAGTCGCCTACACTAATTTGCCGATTTAAGCCGGCAAGATCAAGGAAGGCCGAAAACATACTTCAGCAAACACTTAGCGAAATACATTGGTTCATAAACAGCTCCCTGCGAAAGTTTTCTTTCGGACGGATCTAGTAAATGAAGAAAAACAAGGAAATATGTGTTCTTATAGGCGGAAAGACCGAAACTACGGCATTCAAAGGACAGCTTTAGAAACCCATCTTTAGATCTACTTTCAGGGAAAACAAGACAGAAACCATACTAGAAGCTATGTGATACTAAAGAAAATGTTGAGTGCATGGATCTACAGGCTACGCATCGGACGAACACGATAAACTCTTATGAACGCTGGATGAATCAAACCCTAATGGAAAGAGGTTTGTACCAGATCTGGTTGTGGTAGAAATGGAGATGGCCACACCCGCTTGACGATTGTGAAGAGATTTGGGATGTCAAAGAAGGAACTGAGGGCCCCGATGATCCTTGCGGAGCTCCGGCGACGTTGGGTCGAGGAAGGAGCGGAAGGAAGAAGACGATAGAAAGTTACCGCAAAGGTTCAGTGGACTTATTTATGAGGAGGAAACGGAATGGCACGGTGAAAAGACGAAACGACTGCAGTAAATTTGTGGCTAGGAGTACGCCTCGATTTTCGCATCAGCCTAGATTTGGCGCGGTTTTCGAAAGATTGGTCATGATGACTCTGAAGGACAACGGTCAGCAAGACTGACGTCATTAATAGACAAACATTGGAGAAAATAACAAGTCTGGAAGTACTGTGAGCCGGCATTTTGGGATTCATGCAGAACAGATATATGCAGATGGTAAGCCGCCAAGAGAAAACAAGAGAAATTGATATGAATGAATTCAAATCAATCTGGGGCCTAATGTCGGGGATATAACTCCGTGGTATGACTCCCCCTATTGGGCCGGGTCAATATGGTGGCGGCTCTGGAGTAAAGCTTAAGATGGGTTGTGCCATGAAGACAAGGCAACGAGACAGTTGTTGAGTAAGCCTCCAGGCGGCCCAAGCACGAAGAAACCGGCAACTCAAGGCCCGCAGGGCAGAAGACGTCGGTAGACTCCTTGCTTGAGAGACAAGGTGTGTTAGAGACATGTTATTACGAATCATGTCATGGCTTGGATTCTATTGTAAGCCCTGGGGTCTCGACCTGTATATAAAGGTGAATCCCTAGGGTAGAAAGACTTAAGTTAGTCACCCTCGAAAGCTAGGTTAGCGATCCCGCATCCTTGTAATCGAGATCTCCGTTAATATAGACACAAAGCAGGACGTAGGCTATTACCTCCATCGGAGGGGCCGAACCTGGGTAAACCCGCCTCCCATTCTCGTTCGATCCCTTTGAGTCGCCACCCAGCGGTGATGGCCTCACACCTAAGTCCTTGCACGAGGACATCTGACGTGACAAAACCATGACAGGATTGGATGAGATTGATCATGTAATCGAGTTAATTTGATAGGCTTGATCCCCTAGTATCCACTATGTTCTGAGATTGATGTTGTTATGACTTTTGCTATGCTTAATGCTTGTCACTAGGGCCCCAGTGCCATGATTTCAGATCTGAATCTATTATTTTTTCATGAATATAAGAGTAATTTGGATCCTATCTTGCAAGTTGTATGCGCCTATTACGTGTCTTGATCCGCATACCACAAGGTGACAATAATTGGGATTCTTTCCGATGATTCACCATGTCCTTTGTTCTGGTACTCTATTAAAAGGAGGCCTTAATATCCCTTAGTTTCCAGTAGGACTCTGCTGCCACGGGAGGGTAGGACAAAAGATGTTATATAAGTTCTTATCGCAAGCATGTATGACTATATACGGAATACATGCCTACATTATATTCACGAATTGGAGCTAGTTCTGTGTCACTCTAGTGTGTAACTGTTACATGATTGATGCCATCTAAATCCTTATCCATCACCGATCCACATGCCTACGCTTTACATATACTGAATCTTGCTAAGTTACTACTGTTGCTGCTACTGTCACAACTGCTACACAAGTGTTGCTATCACTGTTACTGTTCCTACTATTACTTGTCATGCTACTAAATCTTTGTTGCACAGAGATATCCCAGGTGTGGTTGAATTGACAACTCAACTGCTAAGGCCGATAAATATTCTTTCGCTCCCCTTGTGTCGAATCAACAAATCAGGGTGAAATACTACCCGTGAAGACTGTTGCAATCCCCTATACTTGTGGGTTATCAAGACCTTTCTCTGGCTCCGTTACCTGGGAGCATAGCTATATTTATTGTGTTAACTTGAGGATATCAAATTTCTACCATGAAGAATCTGAGAGATACTTGAACTAAGATCATACCCTCTAAGACGAGGGGAGGTAAGGTACTGCCATCTAGCTCAGATTTGATTCACCTACTGTTTTGAATCAGCTTATAACACCACCATTGTTGCTCGTTTTGATATGTCGCATGAACTTGATGATGCTACTTCTGAAATTAATGATAATACTATTGCTATATTTGATGAAACTGAAATTGTGCCACTGAATGAATTACTTGACGCTCATATTGCTAAAGCTAGAGAACTTGAAAATGCTGAAATTGATGAAGATTTTGAATCACCTATTACACCTTGATCTCCCAATAGATATGAACTGTCTGGTGTACCTGAGGGTTATGTTATGGATGGGGAGGTAGCTAGGGACTTTCTTTCTTGCAATGATAGAGATGATTTGCGAAACTATTATGCAAACTAAAAGAAAAATCTATGATGGAGAAAATGAAACATGATCCCAAATTTGCTACTTCTCCTATATTTGTTCCTGATAAGGATTATGAATTCTCGGTAGACCCTTAGTTAATCCCTATAGTAGAATCTGATCATTTCCATGGTTATGAAACTGAAACTGTCATTGGACATCTCACTAAACTGAATGATATTGCCACTTTATTTAAGCATGAGGAAAAGATGTGCTACTATTATATCCTTAAGCTTTTTCCTTTCTTGCTGAAAGGCGAGGCTAAGGAATGGTTCCCCACCCTTGCTCCTAGTTGTGTTCATAGTCCCCAGGATATGATATATTACTTCTCTGAAAAATATTTTCCTGCTCATAAGAAACAAGCTACTTTACAGGAAATATTTAACTTTGTGCAAATTGTAGAAGAGAATCGTCCTCAAGCTTGGGGGAGGCTTCTCCAGCTACTAAGAGCTTTGCCTAATCACCCTCTTAATAAAAATGAAATACTTGATATCTTTTATAATGGACTAACCGATGTGTGAAAGCACATTTGCTCCCTTGGTGGTTTTGGTAATTAATAACAACATATAAGTCATTGAACTAATGTTTCCACTAAGTATATTTCAGGAAAAGTTCAATGATAGGGATGGCAAAAGGATTGTGGATAATCCCAAGATGCAAGGAAATAGATTGGCAAAGCTTCAAGCAAGAGGACTCTACATTTTACTTTGTGAGAAATCACTTTGAGTCCATAGGAAAGCCAATACTATTAAAAGGGGGTAAGGTACTGTTGGTGAACAAAATGCTCATACGTGCACAAGTGATAGTCACCAAAAACACCCACAAGCTCTTCCACAAAAGTTTGTCCAAAGTCAAATATACAAAATCGGTGCAACCAACACTTTCCACTCGGTGCCACCGATTCCCACACCTAGACAGACCCAAGCCAAATCCTAACCTTTCGGTGCAACCGATTCCACTTCAGTGCCACCGAGTTTGGGTTGCCAACTTTCTGTTACCCAATTTCACAAAATCGGTCCGACCGAGTTTGTTGAATCGGCGTCACCGAGTTTGGTAATCTGACCGTTGGTCACCTAATCGGTGCAACCGAGAATTATATATCGATCTCACCGAGATTCAAAAGTTGCTACCTTTGGAGCAACTCGGTACCACCGAATTCTATACTTTGGTATCACCAAGTTGGTCACTTAAGGTGTAACAGTTGGATTTTTAGAGATGCCTATATATACCCCTTCACCACCACCCACTCGAAAGAGAAGCACTCAGAACTATTCCATACTTGCCCCATCCAGTTTTCTGAGAGAGAGCCACCTACTCATGTGTTGAGATCATGCCATTCCATTCCAACCATATGAATCTTGATCTCTAGCCTCCCCAAGTTGCTTTCCACCAATCCAATCTCTTCCACCAAGCCAAATCTGTGAGAGAGTGATTCTGTGTTGAGGAGTCTATCATCTTGAAGCACAAGAGCAAGGAGGTCATCGACATTGCCGAGCCTATTACCTTTTGGAAGGTGGTGCCTCCTAGATTGGTTAGGTGTCGCTTGGGAGCCTCCTACTTCGTGTTGTGGAGTTGAACCAAGAAGTTTGTAAGGGCAAGGAGATCGCCTACTTCGTGAAGATCTACCCATAGTGAGGCTAGTCCTTCGTGGACGGAAGCCGTTATGGAATAGTCAAGGTTGCTACTTCGTGGACCCTTATGGGTGTAGCCCTCCGTGGACTCTCGCGATCGTTACCCTCCGTGGGTTGAAGACTCCATAAACGTGGACGTACGATAGCACAACCTATCGGAACCACGGGAAAAATCATCGTGTCTACAAATTGTGTTTGATCTTCCCACCCTTCCTTTACTACTCATGCTTGTTGTTACTTTCCGCTGCTATACTCTTAGACATGCATGTGTAGGGTGTGCTTGACTTGCTATGAATGCTAAAATCTGCCAACACTTAAAATTGGAAAAAGGCTAGATTTTTATTTGGTCAAGTAGTCTAATCACTCCCCTTCTAGACATACTTTCGGTCCTACAAGTGGTATCAAAGCTTTGGTCTCCATTGCATTGGTTTCACAACCTAGGAGAGTATGGAGTCTAGTGAGGGAAATTATCACCGTAGAGGTCCGTACTTTGATGGCACTAATTTTGCTAGTTGGAAGCACAAAATGAAAATGCATATTTTTGGTCATAACCCCGCCGTTTGGGCTGTTGTTCATGTTGGCTTGCAAGGTGAATTCTTTGGTGATGGAAAGGAACCGGATCGTGAAGCGACCACGGATGAATTGAAGATGTTGCAATACAACGCTCAAGCATGTGACATTCTCTTCAACTGCTTATGCCCCGAAGAATTCAACAAAATTAGCCGTCTTGAGAATGCAAAAGAGATTTGGGACACTTTGGTTGATATGCACGAAGGAACCGAGTCCGTGAGAGAATCCAAGTTGGATGTTCTTCAAAGTCAGCTTGACAAGTTCAAGATGAAGGATGGTGAAGGAGTCACGGAGATGTACTCTAGGCTAGCTCTCATCACCAATGAGATTGCCGGCATAGGAAGCGAAGAAATGACCGACAAATTCATCATCAAGAAGATACTTCGTGCTTTGGATGAGAGATACAACACCGTGTGCACATTGATCCAAATGATGCCCAACTACAAAGATCTCAAGCCTACGGAAGTCATTGGAAGGATTGTTTCTCATGAGATGTGATATGTCTCCAACGTATCTATAATATATGAAGTATTCATGCCATGTTTACAATAATTCTATATGATTTTGGTATGATTTTATTAGAACTAACCCGGACTGACGCTGTTTTCAGCAGAACTACCGTGGTGTTGTTTTTGTGCAGAAATAAAATTTCTCGGAATGAGCTGAAAATTTACGGAGAATATTTTTGGAAAATATAAAAAATACTGGAGCGAAGAGTCACCGGAGGGGAAGGCCGAGGAAGCCACAAGCCACAGGGGCGCGGCCCCCCCCCTAGGGCGCGCCCCCTGGCTTGTGACCTCCTCGGGAACCTTCTGGACGTGGGACCAACGCCATATACTCCTATAAATACCCAAAACGCCGAAAAGAAACCTAGATCGGAAGTTCCGCCGCCGCAAATCCTCCAGAGCCACGAAAGATCAATCTTGGCCCTCTCCGGCACCCTGCCGGAGGGGGTCACCTTCACCGGAGACCATGGAGGAGGTGGACGGAGGGGCCTTCATCGCCATGGAGGCCAAGGACCAGAGGGAGAACCTTCCCCCAACCAGGGGGGAGGCCATGGAGGAGGAAGCACAAGGGGGAGACCCTCTTCCCCTCTCTCTCGGTGGTGCCGGAGTGCCACCGGGGGCACCATCGCCGCGGTGATCGTCTTCATCAACATCACCTTCTTCATCACCATCCTCATCTCCTTTTAGCGGTCCACTCTCCCACACCCCGCTGTAATCCCCTACTTGAACATGGTGCTTTATGCCACATATTATGATCCAATGATGTGTTGCCATCCTATGATGTTTTGAGTATATTACTTTTGTCCTTTGGGTTGATTGCTGATATAGATTGGTTTGAGTTGTATATTTATTTTGGTGCTGTCCTATTGTGCCTTCCGTGCCGCGCACACATGAAGGATTCCCGCTGTAGGGTGTTGCAATACGTTCATGATTCGCTTATAGTGGGTTGCTTGAGTGACAGAAGCATAAACCCGAGTAAGGGGATTGTTGCGTATGGGATAAAGGGGACTTGATGCTTTAATGCTATGGTTGGGTTTTACCTTAATGATCTTTAGTAGTTGCGGATGCTTGCTAGAGTTCCAATCATAAGTGCATATGATCCAAGTAGAGAAAGTATGTTAGCTTATGCCTCTCCCTCATATAAAATTGCAATAATGATTACCGATCTTGTTAACAATTGCATAGGATAATTCCGCACACCGACCCATCATTATTCCACCCTCGCTGTTTGTAACACATTGTAATATATTCTAACTTTATGATAACAGCACCTATTTTTATATTTTATCTCTCCGATATCATGCAAAGCTATTATCTTCATACCCACAACGTAGTTTTATTTCCCGTTTCTAGTTGGAAGCAAACGTTCGGCGTACGTAGAGTCGTATCGGTGGAAGATAGGACTTGAGAGAATATTGATCTTACCTTTAGCTCCTTGTGGGTTCGACACTCCATACTTATCACTTCCACCTTTGGAAATTGCTACGATGATTCCTTGCACTTGGGGATTATCAAGCTCTTTTCTGGCGCCGTTGCCGGGGAGGTATAGCGTGGGGTTGATATTCTCGTGTGTGCTTGTTTGCTTTCTTCACTAAGTAGATTTTGTTTTTTGTTTTTGCTTTCTTTAGTTGTGGGTGAAACAAAAAAAAATTAAATAATTAAAAATACAAAAAGAATTACTTGCCTCTTGCCTAAGAAGTTTTTCAAAAAGAGAAGTGATTGGAAAGTTGTGCATTAGAGAAGTGAGCGTCGACCTTGAACACTTGTGTTCATGCTCATGGAAACAATGTAGAATTTTTCATGGAAACTTCTCAAAAATAATTATCCCCTTGTATATATACATTGTATTATAAAAATAATGTGCCAAGATTTGGTTTTAGGATGATTAGATTGCTTGTTTGCTTTGTGCTGTCCAAAAACAGAAACTTTGACTGTAGTGCATGAATTTACATTTCTTACTGGGACGTCAAAAGTGTCTGAAATTTTTACACAGTACTTCTATAAAAATTGTTTAATTTGTCCTAAATTTTCAGAATTGTTTGAGTTACAGAATTATACGAAGTTTACAGATTACTACAGACTGTCCTGTTCTTGACAGATTCTGTTTTCTATGCATTGTTCTCTTATTTTGATGAATCTATGGGTATTATCGGGGGGTATGAACCATGGTGAAGTTGGACTACAGAAGATATAATGCTAATATGAATTTGGAATGAGTCCACAACAGTACTTAAAGTAGTATTTTGCTTTATTATACTAACGGATCTCACGAGGGCTTTGTTAAGTTTTGTGTGAATGAAGTGTTCGAAGATCGAGGAGGTATCGATGTAAGAAGAATACGGAGAGACAAGAGTTCAAGCTTGGGGATTCCCAAGGCACCCCAAGTAAATATTTCAAGGTGACTCAAGCATCTAAGCTTGGGGATGCCCCGGAAGGCATCCCATCTTTATTCTTCAACAATTATCGGTATACCTCGGTTTTTGTTTTGTTCACATGTTATGCATTTTTCTTTTCCTTTTTTGCACCCTTCTAGTATGAGAAAGTCCTTCATTGATTTTGTAGAACGCTTCATGTGCTTCACTTAAATATTTTGAGAATGGCTTTGTAGAACGCTCTTTGTGCTTCACTTAAATCTTTCGAGCATGGTTTTGTAGAATGCTCTTTGTGCTTCACTTAAATCTTTTGAGTATGACTTTATAGAATGCTTCGTGTGCTTCACTTATATATTTTGAGCTTGGGTAATGGTTAATCTTCATTAATTGTAGAATGCTCTACGAACTTCACTTATATCTTTTAGAGTATGAATAAAATTTCCATCGGAATTGGGTTTGGAAGTGTATGAATGCCATGCCTAGCTAGAAAGGCATTAAAGAAAAGCGCTTGTTGGGAGACAACCCAATATTTACCCTTTATGTTTTTGTGTTTTAACATGATTAAGGTACTGTAGTAATCATGTTTTGTGCCTTTTATTTCAATAAAGTGCCAAGTAATGCCTTTGGGATAGTGTGGATGATAGTTGACTTGATTCTGTGCAAAAACAGAAACTTTTGCTCTCAGTCCAGGAATTTTGTAACTTCACTCGAACGTTCTTTTGATCTGAATTTTTTACACATGATTTATATACTAATTTCCTAGCTTGTCCTAATTTTTCAGAATTGTTAGAGACAGGAAAGTATGGTTACACTACAGATCTTCACAGACTGTTCTGTTTTTGACAGATTCTGTTTTGCATGCATAGTTTGCTTGTTTTAGTGTTTCCATAGCTTATATTTAGTGGTATAAATTATGAAAATGATATAATACAGTAGGTATCATGTGGGAACAATTATGAATCTTGTCTTGACAGTACCTAAGTGAATGATTTATCTTTATTACACTAACCCTCCTCACGAAGTTCCGTTAAGTTTTGTGTGATTGAAGTTTTCAAGTTTTGGGTGAGACACCGATATCAGGAGAATAAGGAGTGAAAAGAACCTAATCTTGGGGATTCCCAAGGCACCCCCAAGGTAATATCCAAGGAATACTCAAGCACCTAAGCTTGGGGATGCCCCGGAAGGCATCCCCTCTTTCGTCTTCAACATTATCGGTAACCTCACTTGGAGCTATATTTTTATTCGTCACATAATATGTGGTTTGCTTGGATCGTTATTATATTTTGTTACTTTCTGTTAGGTGTTATTCATAATCTTGTTTTTCAATAAAAAGTTCCAAGAATTGCCTTAGTATACTTGCATTGCATGTTTGATATGAGCTGTGTAAAAAAACAGAAACTTTTCCTGTAGTGTTTGAATTTTCATATTTTACTGGAACATGGAAAGTTTCTGAAATTTTTACAAAGTATTGTAATATAAATTCCTTAGCCTTTCCTAAATTTTAATAATTCTTTAAGTTATGGAAGTACACTGTTTTCATAAATTGCTACAGACAGTTCTGTTTGGACAGATTGCTGTCATAGTTTTGTTATCTACTTATCCTCTAGTTTCCATAACCTATATTGGTAGATATCAATTGAGGAAACGATAGTAAACAGTAGATGGTGTTTGAAAATTATTGTGCAACTTGTCTTGGCAGTACATGAAGTGTTGATTTATTCTTATGAGTACTAACCTATCTCACGAGTTCTTTTCGAGTTTTGTGTGGATGAAATGTTTGAGAATAGGTAAAACCATGATATGAGAGGATTGAACGAGATACAAAAGCTCAAGCTTGGGGATGCCCAAGGCACCCCAAGTAAATATTTCAAGAAGTCTCAAGTATCTAAGCTTGGGGATGCTTCGCATCCCACCTCTCTCCATCAACAATTATCGGTTAGCCTATGTTGAACCTAAATTCTTATTCGTTCACATGATGCGTGCTATTCTTGGAGTGCTATTTTTCTTTTGTTTTGCTGTTTGAATAAAATCTTTGGATCTGAAATTCTTAGATGAGAGAGTCCTCACATAGTTATTTAATTGTTGGCTACTCATTGATCTTCACTTATATCTTTTTGGAGTAGTTTGGCATTCACTCTCGTGCTTCACTTATATCCTATGAGTAAATGGTTGAATGAATTGAATATCATAAATCTGAAATTAAATATGCTTCATATACTTATCCCATGGGGAGTAATGACTTCACACATAATAAGTATAGGTGGTGAAATTTATTGAAAGTTAGCAAACACCGCATTGGTCACTTGAACAATTCATGAAAGAATATTGAAGGAAGAGAGATTCCACATATAAATATACTATCTTGGACATCTTCTATGATTGTGAGCCCCATTAATTATTTTCAAACTTGAGCAAATTAGTTGAAGTTGGACAAGGAAGACAACGTAATGAGTTATGTTTAGGTATATTTGTATAGAAGTTATATTGTTATGGATCCTCCAACATGTGGTGCTTGCTTCCACTTCATACTAGCCAAAACTTCCGCACCAAGTAGAAATACTACTTGTGCATCCAAACACCCTTAAACCAGTTTTGCCATGAGAGTCCACTATACCTACCTATGGATTGAGTAAGATCCTTCAAGTAAGTTGTCATCGGTGCAAAAGGCAATAAAAATTGCTCCTAAATATGTATGATCTTTGATTGTAAGGGAAAATAAGCGTTGTACGAATTTGTGATGGTAAAGAAATAAAAGCGACGGACTGCATAATAAAGGTTGCTATCACAAAGGGCAATACAACGTGACGTTCCTTTGCATTAAGGGTTTTGCACATCCAAAAACAAAAAGCGCATGAAAACCTCTGCTTCCCTCTGCGAAGGGCCTATCTTTTACTTTCTAGTATTTACCTTTATGCAAGAGTCATGGTGATCTTCACCACTTCCTATATTTCGCCTTTTTCTCTTGGCAAGCGTCATGTGTTGGGGAATGATCTAGACATATATATCCACACAAATATATTTGATCATGAATCATTATTGTTGACAATTATCTATATGATAAATAAGTTGGGAGGCGAAACATTAAGCCCCTATCTTTCTCTGTGTTCGATGGATGCTATTTGTTCTAAAAATATGCTTTGAGTGTCAAAAATCATGGAAGACTATATGATAGTTGAGTATGTGGAATTTGCTAAATCAAAGCTCTTACATAGACCCTTCCTGAAAATAAGATGAATTGCAATTGATCGATGACTAGGAATATGGTTTGCTGGTTTTCAAGAAACTTTCTGGTCTATACTTTAAACATGTGAATAGCTTGTTCCTTGATCATGAGAAGTTTTATGAGATGAGCTACTGTTTATGGTTTATATTGATGCTAGAAAAAGTGATTGGAATTATCATTGATCAAACTTGTGCACTTGCTAGCATTCACACTTCATAAATTATTTCTTTTATCATTTACCTACTCGAGGACGAGCAGGAATTAAGCTTGGGGATGCTGATACGTCTCCAACGTATCTATAATTTATGAAGTATTCATGCCATGTTTA
The DNA here is from genome assembly GCA_039707655.1 of Elymus sibiricus. Taxonomy (NCBI): domain Eukaryota; kingdom Viridiplantae; phylum Streptophyta; class Magnoliopsida; order Poales; family Poaceae; genus Elymus; species Elymus sibiricus. The sequence continues at coordinate 44,132,811 of CM077675.1, read as the reverse complement.
CAATAATTCTATATGATTTTGGTATGATTTTATTAGAAATAACTCGGACTGACGCTGTTTTCAACAGAACTACCGTGGTGTTGTTTTTGTGCAGAAATAAAAGTTCTCGGAATGAGCTGAAAATTTACGGAGAATATTTTTGGAAAATATAAAAAATACTGGAGCGAAGAGTCACCGGAGGGGAAGGCCGAGGAAGCCACAAGCCACAGGGGTGCCCCCCCTAGGGCGCGCCCCCCTGGCTTGTGACCTCCTCGGGAACCTTCTGGATGTGGGACCAACGCCATATACTCCTATAAATACCCAAAACGCCGAAAAGAAACCTAGATCGGAAGTTCCGCCGCCGCAAAGCCTCCAGAGCCACGAAAGATCAATCTTGGCCCTCTCCGGCACCCTGTCGGAGGGGGTCACCTTCACCGGAGACCATGGAGGAGGTGGACGGAGGGGCCTTCATCGCCATGGAGGCCAAGGACCAGAGGGAGAACCTTCCCCCAACCAGGGGTAGGCCATGGAGGAGGAAGCACAAGGGGGAGACCCTCTCCCCCTCTCTCTCGGTGGTGCCGGAGTGCCACCGGGGGAACCATCGCCGCGGTGATCGTCTTCATCAACATCACCTTCTTCATCACCATCCTCATCTTCTTTTAGCGGTCCACTCTCCCGCACTGTAATCCCCTACTTGAACATGGTGTTTTATGCCACATATTATGATCCAATGATGTGTTGCCATCCTATGATGTTTTGAGTAGATTAGTTTTGTCCTTTGGGTTGATTGATGATATAGATTGGTTTGAGTTGTATGTTTATTTTGGTGCTGTCCTATTGTGCCTTCCGTGCTGCGCACATGTGAAGGATTCCCACTGTAGGGTGTTGCAATACGTTCATGATTTGCTTATAGTGGGTTTGCTTGAGTGACAGAAGCATAAACCCGAGTAAGGGGATTGTTGTGTATGGGATAAAGGGGACTTGATGCTTTAATGCTATGGTTGGGTTTTACCTTAATGATCTTTAGTAGTTGCGGATGCTTGCTAGACTTCCAATCATAAGTGCATATGATCCAAGTAGAGAAAGTATGTTAGCTTATGCCTCTCCCTCATATAAAATTGCAATAATGATTACCGATCTTGTTAACAATTACCTAGGATAATTCCGCACACCGACCCATCATTATTCCACCCTCGCTATTTGTAACACATTGTAATATATTCTAACTTTATGATAACAGCACCTATTTTTATATTTTAGCTCTCCGATATCATGCAAAGCTATTATCTTCATACCCACAACGTAGTTTTATTTCCCGTTTCTAGTTGGAAGCAAACGTTCGGCGTATGTAGAGTCGTATCGGTGGCAGATAGGACTTGAGAGAATATTGATCTTACCTTTAGCTCCTTGTGGGTTCGACACTCCATACTTATCACTTCCACCTTTGGAAATTGCTACGATGATTCCTTGCACTTGGGGATTATCAAGATGACACTCAAAGAAAAAGAAGAGCTTCACAACAAGTCTAGCGGTGCTTACAAAGCCACAAGTGATGCTCCCGCAACTTCAAGCGACAACCTTGTCACCAATGAAGAGATAAGCCTCCTGGTCAAGAAATTAAACAAGTTTTACAAGAATAGAGGCAAAGAGAGAAGCTCCAACTCAAGATATGAAGAGAAGCGGTCGTCAAGTCGTGACCGCAATTGCTATAATTGTGGGAAGCCTGGACACTACTCCAATGAGTGCACGGCTCCCTACAAACGAAGAGAAGAGTCACCTAGAAGACGAAGCTCAAGGAATGAATCACCTCAAAGAGAGAGAAGGAGTAGAGATGATCGTTATGAACGAAGACCCTCAAGGAGAAGTAGGGACTCGGAGAAGAAGGACAAGTACACCAAGAGCTACACAAGAAGAAGACATCAAGCTCATGTTGGTGAATGGGTTTCCGGCTCCGACTCCGACAACAACTCCGAGAGAAGCTATCACTCCAACTCCGACTATAGTCAAGATGAAGGTGTTGCCGGACTTGCTCTAGTGACTACCAACTCCTATGATCTATTTGATTCACCAAATGAAGGGAGTGGAAGTTGCTTCATGGCTAAAGGCCCCAAGGTATCACACCCCGAGTATCTTGATTTCAATAGTGATGAAGATGATTTGCTTTGTGATGATGACTTGCACTTTGATGAAACTAGTGATGTTAGTCAAAATGAACTTGATAATTCTCATGCTAGTCAAGATAAATCATTTGATGATGATAAGATGAAAATAGAACAACTAACTAAAGATTTAAACACTCTTAAGTTAGTCCATGAATCTACTCTCGAAGATCATAGAGAGCTTGTAAGGACTCATGAGAAGCTATGCTTCGAGAAGCTCACCTTGGAGCAAGAGCATGAGTTTCTTAAAGCTATCAATGACGATCTCCGAAAGAAGACTTCATCTTATCTAGCCAAACGACTACTCTTGTCTACATTCATGCCACAAGTTAAATCTAAACAAACTAGTAACAAAGGCAAGAAAGGTTCTTCATCTAGTAGCAACAATAAAAATGTCAAACCTAATGATGTTGCTTCTAGTAGTTCTATTGATTCCACTAATGATGATTCTCTTAGCCAAGTTACACTTGAGCAAGAAAATGTTTTATTGAAAGGAATTATAGAGAAAGGTATCTACAAGAGTCTTGCCAGGTGTAAGCAATTTGAGGAAATTGTATGCAAGCACGGAGGATACCGGAAGAACCATGGCATTGGCTACTTCAACGCAAATGGAGTTGAATGGGAAGAAGGTCAATACCCCAAGCCCAAGTTTGTTCCTCAAAAGGAGAAGTATGAAAATACTCTTCCCAAGGGAACAAACACTCAATATGACCTTCCACCACAAGACTACAAGCTCAAGGGCAAGAACAAGCTTCAAGAGGACATTGACTCATATGAAGATGAATCCCTAGCTTTGGTGGAGTGGGTTCCCAAGGCTACTTCAAGCTCAACTTCTACAAAGGCTACTTCAACACCAAGGATCCCCATCAAGTTGATGTGGGTCCCCAAGAAGAAGAACTAGAGAGTTCTTGAGGGGTGACTCCGCCAATGAAATTCACTCACATTCATTATTGGCAAAAAGTATTTTTAATCAACATCAACTCTATGCAATAGTTCAAGGAGTCACACATTCCCTCAAATGTAAGCAAGGGACAAGGTAATCAACAAATCAATTGACATCATCACACATGCTTTGCACTCCATGTCCATAGATATCCTTGTATTTGTCTCTTGTGTGTTGGGACTAACCCATGTAGGTGAGAAGAGTAAGGAAACAACAAGGATGCTCCCAATTAATGGTGATCTTCATCAACCTTGAGCATCCACCACTACCTCACCAACATGAAGTCTTCATCGACAAAACCCAAGGTTAGTTTATCCCTCATATGGGGGGATGTCACATCAAGGGGGAGCTTTACTCTAAGACTTGAGTCAAAGCATCTCTTAGTATGTGACAACATTAAATGCTTTATGTAAAAGTGGTAACCCCACTTGTGCTTAAACGATGAGTATGACCTATGATCAAGTATTCTTACTTGGCTCCTAAGTCAATATACTCACATATAGATGACTCCGTCATCGCCAAAATGCTTGATAGATGCTAGTATGTTTGTGCATGTTTGCCATGATTTCATTGGACATCTTATTGTGTGAGCATGTTGGTCTGCATTTATTTATCCATTCGAGGACATCCAATTGTTGCTATTTGGCTTTTGTTTTCTCTTTTGCCAATTGGATGAACAAGAATGCCTAGGACCACTCTCTAGCTATCTATGCTTTCTCACCTCATATTCTATTCATGCTGCATCACAAAATTTGAACAAGTACTTTTTGATCCCTCTGTGTGTGGAGCACTCGGAGTTCCGTATCGACAAAGGACTGACCATTAAAACCTCCCAACTGCATCTCGGTGGAACCAACCCAAAAATCTTGGTCTCACCGAATTCCTAGGGTTGATCTGGTTTTCAATCTCGGTACTACCGATTCCATATTCTCGGTTACATCGAGTTTCCCTGTCAGCTGACAGTTGAGGAACTCGGTGACACCGAAAATTTAGAATCGGTGTCACCGACAGCCGAGGGTATATAAGAGGCGGACCCGACCTTTGAAAATTCCTTCAAACTGTCGCCCCCTGCAAAACCCTACTCTGCCGATTCGTGACCCCTGGTCGTCGCCTTTGCTTCCCCGTGCGTCTCCGCCGCTGGAAATCGCCACCGCCGACGGAATCATCACCCCCGTCGCCGCCGTAGCGGATCCGTCGCCAAGTTAGGGTATGGATCTGACCCTTCTTTGCACTCCCCGTCCAAATCTTGCGCATTGAAGTTTATTCCATCGATAATCCACAGTTTGCAAACCTCTCCATCCACTGGAAATCTCATTAGATTAGCGAACCGAAAAAATTTAGGTTTAGTTGCCCGCAAAATCACATCTTGGTGATACCGAGTCAGAAAAATCGGCTCCACCGATATTATTTTTGTGCTACTGAGGACAGTACTCGGTGAAACCGAGTAGCAGTTTTCGGTCCGACCAAAACTGCTGCCAAGTTTCTGTTAAGGGTATTGTGAGTCTCGGCAGCACTGAAAGATTTGACTCCGTGACACCGAAATCCTTTTTTGCAGTGAACTACATCTAAGATTTTTCTGTTCAAACTTTCAAAAATAGCTGCATTTTGTGATGACTTATCTTCTTCTACTCTTCTACACTCTATTCACAGGGTCAGATATGTCAGAGGCTGAGGACAGTGAGAACAACTTCAGAGAGCAGAGTGTTGATTTGGATTCAGGCACTAGTCCTGAGTCTAGTTCCTCTTCAGATCCAGGCACCCCTAGTTCTCATGGGTTGCCCAAGGCTGCTACTAGGGACAGGAAGAAGCTGAATTCAGATGAGGAGGATTCAGATTTTGTGCCAGAGGAAGCTCTTGCCAAGAAGCAAGACAAAGCTGCTAAGAAGTCTGCAAATGAAGCCACCTCTTCCAGGAGAGTAGTCAGCAAAGCATATGCCAGTTCTGAGGCTATGAGAGCACCTGAGAGTGCTAGGGCTACCATGACCATTGAGCCCCCAAGGAAGTCTATGCCTAAGAAGGCAGGAGAGAAGAAGCATGCCAGAAAGAGGATTGTCTATGTCACTGGCAGGGCCACATCCATGTATGAGGATCCAGAGGAGGCTGCTGCTGCTGAGGAGGAGGAGGAAGAGCAAGTTGTCAAGGCCCCTCCCAAGAAGAAGCAAAAGAAGCTTTTGGCAGATGATATGCCAAAGCAAGGTCCCTCCAAGAGCACCAAGTCTGACCCCAAGAAGGCTGCTGCTGAAAAGTCCAAGAGGTCATCTAGACAGATTCCAGCTTCTAAGAAGAACAAGGAACTACCTCCAGAGATGAGGATGAGGATGCCATGTCTGCATTGATGAAGCTTAGACCACACTTTCCTGAACACAATGCCAGCCATCCACTTGCTGAAGACATACAGAAGAGGAAGGATTCTGGTTTGAGGGCATGGAGAGCAATTGATCCATATGCCCAAAGAAGAAAAACAGCTGTGGACTATAGGTTCTACACCAAGGAACAACAAGATTTCTATGAGACTATCTTGCTTTACAAGAGTCCAGCTGTCAGTGATATGAGATACGTTGACTGGAAGTATATCAAGGCTAATGAAGATTACTTTCCAAATGTTCAAGACAACTTCCATTGCATTGGCCTAGATGAGTTTGTTGGCAAAGAATTCACTGCATGGAATGACGAGATGATCATGCAATTCTACTCCACTGCTCACTTCTATGGAGATGGTAGAATTGTATGGATGACTGAAGGAGCAAGATACGAGTCTACTGTTGAGGAATGGGCTGCCATCTTAGGAGTCCCAGAGGTGCAAGATGGTGACTTGGATGTCTACTCTGAATCCAAGGAGAGCCATGATGCTATGAAGGACATGTACAATGCTATCCCTGCTGCTAACTTGAAATCTCACAAGTTTGTAGGGTAACGCAGCAGAAAACAAAAATTTCCGACCTACGCACCAGCCCAGGACCACTATGGAGACTGCATACAAGGTTTGATCTTTTTCGTTACCGACTCGTAGTGCGGCGGAAGTAGAGTCGATGACGATCGGCGGTGCAGATCCCCGCAGCTAGGATTTACAACCTCCCAACCGCGAGGATGTATACCCTCATCCGCCCCTCGGACAGCCCTCCGGGAGGCGGCCGGACAGTCCCCCGGACGGTGTCACAGACAGCCCTTCGGGAGGACCCTCGAAACTCGGACAGTCACTTGGACAGCCCTTCGGGAGGACCCACGAAACTCAGACAGTCACTCGGACAGCCCTTCGGGAGGCACTCTCGAACTTAAGACCGAAACTACGATCTCTCTACAGAGTTGCACACATACGGTGTCATCTATCCGGCAGGGCTTCGCCGTCCAGAACTAGTTCCCACCGGAACCCAGACAGCCTTTCGGCTCTACGAAACTATTTCGCTGGGAGGGAGAGAGAAGCCAGATAACATCAGATGGCATGTGTATGTGAGAAAGAGTGAGAGTGGAGAGTGCATCTCCACCTCTATTTATAGGAAAACCCAAGGGGTAGGGTAACACTTGAAATACCCAAAATGCCCTTCACAAGGGCACAAAGGTAAAAGCAAGTGGGCAGCCCTTATCCTTCCATGTCATCCCTAGAGATATTTGTGAGTAAAGCCCCAAAAGGTGGCTTTCCATAAAGTAATCCAAAAAGCACTTTCACTATTCACGACGACATATTTCAGCGTCCGTTCGAACTGAAAATATTCATGTGGGCTTAGAACATTTCCAGTACCCACTAAAATAATTTTCAATGTGTTCCGAAACAATTCCGGTTTAGTGATTTTCATCTGCGAAAAGCATCTGAAGCGGTTCCGGCAGCTCCGGAACATTTCCGGTTTTCTTCCCGGAAAATTCCAGAAAGTTTCCAGAACGATTCTGGCACCCTCCAAGAATTATCAGGCATGTGCCGAAACCATTTTGACTTTATGGTGTACTCCGAAACAACTTTTCGGTTTAGTGATTTTCATCTCTGAAAAGCAACTAAAGCGATTCCGGCAGTCCGGAACATTTCCGGTTTTTATCTCTGAAAAATCTCAGAAGTTACCGGAACAATTCTGGTACCTTCCAATAATTTCCAGGCATGTGCCGAAACCAATTTGACTTTATGGTACACTCCGAAACAACTTTTCGGTTTTACCGAAACTCTTCCGGTGTTCTCTCTCTCCGGAACTCTTTCGTTGTCTTCGAAACTTTTTCGGTGAATTTCTCTCAGACTCCCTGTCTAGTATTTAGCAGATAGATGACCCTTAAGCGTGTGACCCTATAGGTTCGGTGAAGTATAGACATGACCCGGAACCCCTTCCGATCAATGATCAACATCGGAGCCGTGGACACCCATATTGACCCCCATACCCACACGAATGAATATTCGAGTGAACCTCCAGTTGCCGTGTGCTATTCCTGTTGCTTTGCGATATGTTACAAATACCCAAGGTGAGATATTTTCTGCATCCCCGTGGATCAACAACTTGTCCACTATGCAAGTTACCTCGTTACCGGTTTTGTTCTCTTTTCTCGTTTTCGTGTTCCGGCATCCCTGTGATCAAATCACACTGTGTCTGGCCAGACGATGATGGATACCGTAACACCGAGAGGGCCCGAGAATATCTCTCCATCGTCGGAGGAGCAAATCCCAATCTTGAGCTATCAAGTTACTTGCCATACTTTTCCGTGAACCCGTAAGCCGCCCTAATAGCCACCCAGTAACGGATGACGTTTAACAAACCCCAAAGTTCACGAAGCAAGCACGAAGGAACTCGATACTCTCATGGTCTAAGGAATTATGCAAACATTAACTATCTCTGTGTTATTAACCATTAACTTGTGACGAATGTATCTCATAGCATAACATCAATTCGGGTCGATTCAACACAAATGTTCTTCTAACATCGTGCCCTCAAAATTGCCGGCATAGCCATGCCCATGATCAGGAAAACAGAACCATCATGCAACACTTGAGCTAGTCTTAGAGGCCAGACTAGGAATACATTTTACCGTTTATTATTCCACACGTGCATATGAGTCTTCCTCCGAGCCTCGTGGTTATTGCAGACTCGAGAACCATAGGAGTTATAGCATGGAACATAAACCTAATTATGAACAGGGAGACAATCAATAACATTTATTATTGCCTCTAGGGCATATCTCCTACAAAGTTAGGATCTATTTACTTCCTCCAGGCTGGCCTCCGCACCATGAACACTATCTTGAGGCATACTTTGATACCTAAGTCACGAGATGAGAAGATGATTCGAGGCCATTCGATCAACATGCTAATCCATCTTGATACACACACCAGGATACGAGTGATGGACTTGATAGTAGAGACAATGAAGAGGATTGCTGCTGATCAGAAGCGCTCATGCTGCTATGCACCCTACATTCATATGCTTATCAACTCCAAGCTGGAGAAGCACATCTTTGCTCTGGACAGACCCCATTTGCCCTTACAGCCAGATTTAGAGGACAACATTGTGGTGATGGACCCAAAACATCCCACATCAGCTGCAGCTCAAGCACAGGCAGAGGCAGAGGCAGCTAGAGCCACTAGTGCTCAGGTCCCCAGATCCAGGAATGAGCAAATGGATCTTTTGATCTCAACCATTCAAGGCATGCAGAAGGACATCAAGGACATACTGGAGAACCAGAACAGTCTTGTGAGGATCTTTGAGAATAGAGTCAAGACCCTCAATGACAAGGTGGATGGGCTGACCAAGACAGTTAATGAGCTCAAGAAGGAAGTTGACTCTGTGCCTCTTCCTCAATCTACAGATGATGATGATGATGATGATGATGATGAGGATGACTCTCCACTCAGGCCAGGCACACACTTCACTACCCAGGCCAGATCAGCCACAGTGCCAGCTCCAGAGTTGAGGCCTTCTTCATCAGCACCTGCTACAGTCATTTCAGCTCCATCAGCTCCTCCAGTGCCTCCCGTTGCTATACCAATTCCATCCATGACGTCTGCCGACATCTTCGCCGATGCAGTTCTCTCGACTCCTTCATCAACAACAGGAGGAGATCAGCCCAAGAACGATTAGCTATATCTCTTTGAACTTTTTTGGTAACTTGTTGCCAAAGGGGGAGAAGTGTATATAGATCTTTAGGCTTCGAGTGAGAGAGCGTTTGGTTTTTATCGCTTTTCAAAAACACTTGGTATTTTCTTTTGCTTGTGTTAAACTATGTGGTGTTTGATCATACGCTTAATGTGTATTGCTACTATTTCCTATCATCTTAATGCTTATGAGATGATCATTCACCTTTGCTTGATTGTGTTGTGCTATGATGCTCATTCTAATTATTCTCGCACACCACCAAGTTGTATGTGACATGGAAGAAGTGCCACATGTACCTAATCAATTGTGCATTTGCATTCAAATGCAAATTTTAAAATAATGCACAAATTTAGGGGGAGATCTTGCTTATCACATACTTCTCAAAGCGATGATTATATTCATTGATTATATCATATGTCGAAGCTTTGATCTATATGTTGTCATCAATTACCAAAAAGGGGGAGATTGAAAGCACATTTGCTCCCTTGGCGGTTTTGGTAATTAATAACAACATATAAGTCATTGAACTAATGTTTCCACTAAGTATATTTCAGGAAAACTTCCATGATAGGGATGGCAAAAGGATTGTAGATAACCCCAAGATGCAAGGAAATAGATTGGCAAAGCTTCAAGCAAGAGGACTCTACATTTTACTTTATGAGAAATCACTTTGAGTCCATAGGAAAGCCAATACTATTAAAAGGGGGTAAGGTACTGTTCGTGAACAAAATGCTCATATGTGCATAAGTGATAGTCACCAAAAACACCCACAAGCTCTTCCACAAAAGTCTGTCCAAAGTCAAATATCCAAAATCGGTGCAACCAACACTTTCCACTCGGTGCCACCGATTCCCAAACCTAGACAGACCCAAGCCAAACCCTAACCTTTCGGTGCAACCGATTCCACTTTGGTGGCACCGAGTTTGGGTTGCCAACTTTCTGTTACCCAATTTCACAAAATCGGTCCGACCGAGTTTGTTGAATCTGCGTCACCGAGTTTGGCAATATGACCGTTGGTCACCTAATCGGTGCAACCGAGAATTATATATCGGTCTCACCGAGATTCAAAAGTTGCTACCTTTGGAGCAACTCGATACCACCGAGTTCTATACTTCGGTGTCACCGAGTTGGTCACTTCAGGTGTAACGGTTGGATTTTTGGAGATGCCTATATATACCCCTTCACCACCACCCACTCGAAAGAGAAGCACTCAGAACTATTACATACTTGCCCCATCCAGTTTTCTGAGAGAGAGCCACCTACTCATGTGTTGAGATCATGCCATTCCATTCCAACCATATGAATCTTGATCTCTAACCTCCCCAAGTTTCTTTCCACCAATCCAATCTCTTCCACCAAGCCAAATCTATGAGAGAGTGATTGTGTGTTGAGGAGTCTATCATCTTGAAGCACAAGAGCAAGGAGTTCATCGACATTGCCGAGCATATTACCATTTGGAGGGTGGTGCCTCCTAGATTGGTTAGGTGTCGCTTGGGAGCCTCCTACTTCGTGTTGTGGAGTTGAACCAAGAAGTTTGTAAGGGCAAGGAGATCGCCAACTTCGTGAAGATCTACCCATAGTGAGGCTAGTCCTTCGTGGACGGAAGCCGTTATGGAATAGTCAAGGTTGCTACTTCATGGACCCTTATGGGTGGAGCCCTCTGTGGACTCTCGCGACCATTACCCTCCGTGGGTTGAAGACTCCATAAACGTGGACGTACGATAGCACCACCTATCAGAACCACGGGAAAAATCATCGTGTCTACAAATTGCGTTTGATCTTCCTACCCTTCCTTTACTACTCATGCTTGTTGTTACTTTCCACTGCTATACTCTTAGACATGCATGTGTAGGGTGTGCTTGACTTGCTATGAATGCTAAAATCTGCCAACACTTTAAATTGGGAAAAGGCTAGATTTTTATTTGGTCAAGTAGTCTAATCACCCCCCTCTAGACATAATTTCGGTCCTACAATGTGTCTACGGACTACCTAGATAGTTGTGTTGGTTGTATTTTCAGGGAAAGAATGGTTGGACAAGCTGAAGAATTATTGAACAATATATTGCAAAATGAGGATAATTGGACACTTCCTGAGCCACCACCGGAACCTATCCAAAAGAAGAGAGGTATTCTATTCCTCAATCCTGAAGATATGCAAGAAGCCAAAAAATCTATGAAAGAAAAAGGTATTAAATCTGAAGATGTCAAGAAATTACCACCTATCGAAGAAATACATGGACTTGACACCCCGACACAGGTAGTAGAGGTAAATTCTCTCTGTGCCTTTAATGAAAGTAATATACCTTATACCAAGACTCCTAGTCAGTGCATGGATGAATTTGATCATGATGTAATGTTATGATGATAGATCGCTTGGGTGACTTGATGTTTAGAATTGCTAATGATGTTAAGGGTCTAGGTAAACATGCTTCCATGGTTCATACTAAACTATACGAAGTTGCTAAGTCGCAAAATGATTTGCTCGCTGAAATAAATGAGAATATGAATGATCATGTTGTTAGAGTAATGACTAGAGGAGGAAGAATGACTCGGGAACCCTTTTTTCCTGAAGTTCATCCTAAAAGAATTGATCATGATTCTCGGAGAATTAATGATAATGCACCTAGTCCATCTAAGAAGAAAAAGAAAAAGAAAAATGATAGGACTTTGCATGCTTCTAGTGAACCTGTTATAAAAAACCTGTTGAGAATCATAATGATGTTTCTATTTCTAATGCTGAGACACAATCTGGTCGTGAACATTCACCTAGTGATAACGAAAATAATAATGATAATGATGATGATCACGTAGATGCTCCACAAGACAATAATAAATAAAATGATAATGATGTGGAAATAGAACCCGCTGAAGATCTTGATAACCCACATCCCAAAAATAACGATACGAGAAGAAAGACTTCGGTGTTAGAAAACATGGTAAGGAAAGAGAGCCATGGGTTCAAAAACCTATGCCATTCCCTCATAAGCCTTCCAAGAGTAAGGATGAGGAGAAGTTTGAAAGCTTTGTTGAAATGATTAGACCTATCTTTTTGCGCACTCGCTTGCCTGATATTTTGAAAAAAGCCTCTGTATTCTAAATATATGAAGGATATTATTACCAACAAAAGAATAATACCTGAAACTGAAATTGCTACTATGCATGCTAATTATTCTTTTGATGATGGAGTGCCTAAGAAGTTGGGAGATCCCGGTATACCCACAATACCTTGGTCCATTATAATAAACTATGTTAAAACGGCTTTATGTGATTTAGGAGCCCGTGTTAGTGGTATGTCTTTCTCTCTATATAAAAGACTTGATTTGAATAAGCTTACACCTACGGAGATATGTTTGCAAATGGCTGATAAATCCACTACTTTACCCATTGGAATTTGCGAGGATGTTCCTGTTGTAGTTGCAAATGTTACTATCTAAAAAGACTTTGTTATTCTTGATATGCCCGAAGATGAAAACATGTCGATTATCCTTGGTAGACCACTAATAAATACTGCAGGGGCTGTTATTGATTGCAACAAAAGCAAGGTTACTTTTCATGTCAATGGCAAACAACATACCGTGCATTTTCCGAAGAAGCAAACTTTGGTTAATAATATTAATGTCATTGAGCCAATTACCACAATCACTATTGGAGGATTCAAATTCCCTCTTCCTACTGCCAAGAAATATGATATTCTTATTGTTGGGGACATGCAAATCCTTATTGAGGTAACTTAGTGTCATACGAAAATTCTACGGTTTCATGCCAATCGGAAACGGTTATTAATAAGACTTGTTCAACCTTATTAATGGATCCTTTTTGAAAGACATGTAGTTGATGAGTTTAGTAAGCACGACTTTTTGTACTATTAGCTTACCCACTGTTACTCTTAGTTAAATAAAATAGAATGCCATGATTATCCTGTTTTTGTGTTTCCCGTGCAATAAAAGTAACCCAAAAACAAAAAGTCTCAGATTGCCACACAATTTTAACATGATTTTTTTTGGAATATTTAAGGATTTGTTGTGCTGAAAACGCATCTGGGAGGAGCACATGTGGGCCACAAGCCAATAGGGCGCGCCCACCCCCCTGTGCGCGCCCTGAGAGCTTGTGGGGCCCACAGGGGCCCCCTGCCTTATCTCTTCATCCCATGTCATCCCTTACCTCCAGAAAAGTGCATACTCTCTCTCTCTCTCTCTCTCTCTCTCTCTCTCTCTCTCTCTCTCTCGTTCTTGCTCCCTAAACTGAAATTTTCGAACTCTTTGCTCGGAACTCCGTTTTCAAAACTGTTTTGAGGAATTTCTCCTTGGTATGTGACTCTCCCAGTCATTCAATTAGTTTTTGCTTTAGTGGTTTATCTTTTGCTGCAGTTGGTGCTGCTGAAAATGAGCTTGCATGTTGAATTTCCTTAGTTCCGAGTAGTATGAATGCTTGATATGGCTCTAGGCATCTATATGAGTAGTTGCTATCAATCTTGCAAAGTTTTATTGACATAATTTTGTGACCCAAAAATTTCAGATATTTTTTCGTAGGAAAATGAATTTCCTTAGGAAGAGTTCTTCAAGGAGACATACTTCCGGTGAGTCGTCAAGCGGAAGCTCTACATGGCAGGCATATGCTAAACCGAGGGAAAGCTTGACCATCATGGCCGACGCCAAATCATGTCGTTGGCGGAGTGATGAGTTGATGAGAGGTGCAGGTATTAAGGAGGAATTGATTGGTACATTTATAATACCGACCTCACCGATTTCCTCACAGATAAGTGCAACTAACACTATGAGCTTACACGTTCATTCACACAAATGCTTCAGAATCATCCCCATACTTCTAGAGTATTGTTTAATCTTTACGATAGTTCCTTCAGTATGACTTTAGAAGAATTTTGTGATGCATGCAAACTTCCAAATTGGGGCTCGCTTGAAAAACCACTAAAATCTGATTATAATATGTTCCTTGAGAGCCTTTGTGTGGGAGAAGATAGAGGGGTGACGTAGGCTAGAATAAAGAGTATCCAATTTCCCTCTATCTGCTACTTTGCATTGTTTAACGGGAAATGTATTGTGGGCAAGCAAGATTGTAGTGCACTGTACGCTCCTGATTTGAGCATCATTTCACTTTGGTAACGGAAATTAAACAATACAAACTAGGGGCAATTGTTGCCCGGAAACTGCATCTTAACGCGGGTAATGGTGACTTGTATGGAGGAATTTATGCTTCACACGTAGTTGCAAAGCTTAGAGTCTCACCTCAATTTAATGACCCTTTGCTGCCTGAAACATATTAAAATTTTGAAGCCATGCGGCATCATGATTTTATTAAGGATAGTGCCCAGGGTTATGAGTATAACATGATATTTTACAAATATAACCTTGTCTATGTTACTTTGCCCGCGCCTACTCTCTTTGATTTTCAGAACAAACAGAGATATTATGTTTATGAGAGCGAAGCGCGAGAGCAAAATGCAGCTGTAGAGGCTGCTCGCTTGGCTGAGGAGGCAGCACGGAACGCTTCAACGAGCTATCACTTTGATTATTATCCAGACCAATAGTGGTGATCACCAAGCTAGGCAAACCCCTAAGCTTGGGGGAGTGCGTATTTCTCACCGACATTACATTCATGTTCACACGCTTCATATAAATTATCGGTGTTCATCCTCTTTCATTCTATATCCATGTTAGCTGTATTTTTCCGTTTTCTTATTATGTGTTTAAAAAACTTTGAAAATCAAAAAAACATTTCTCGTTTCTTTTCAGTTTTTCTTTCCCATTTAATTAGTTGTACTATTAAAATAAAACCCAAAAATATTTCCTTTGCATGTTGGGAATTTTCCCGTGTAAATAGTTTTTCTTGCTTTTGTTTTTCCCTTGATTATTTGCTTTGTGCGAAAAAAAACAAAAACTCCAAAAATATTTCAGTGTGTTTCTCTGAATTTCATTTCCTTTCATTGAGTCATTTAAAGAAGAACACCACGATGAAAAATTTGAGTGGCTATCATATCCATTATTATTGATCTAACAAAAGAGCCAATATTACCTTGTCTTCTCCTTTGTATAAACTGTTTCGCAGATTCCAGCTTAGTCCACGGCACACTTGCCCTATTATCATTTTCACATTATTCGGTCGTGCAAGTGAAAGGCAATAATGACGATATTTGATGAAGTGATCGTGGCAAGGGACTCTTCTTGTTTTTCGTTTTTGTAAATATGTTTAGCTCGTTCAATCTCGATTCATTATATCATAAGTGAACATATTTATGATGACAATTAGAGATTATAGTTTCTCATGCCATGCTTAAACAGCTAGGAGTGGATAATGATTTATCTTATGTGTCAACATGCATTAAAATTGTTATGATGTGGTATGGTAGTATGGTATTTCCCTCTGAGTAATACAAGCGGTTTGACTTGGCCCATGTGCAAACATATAGTTGTTTCAAAACCAATGTAGCCTTCATGATGTTTAAATTCAGAGTGTCTATATCCTACTCATGCTAATTTTCAATGTTAATTATTTGCAATGCATGATTATGATCGTTTTCGCTCTCTAGATGATCGCTTCTCAACCTATTGCTAGCCTTCACCTGTACTAAGCAGAAATATTGCTTGTGCATCCAAACTCCTAAACCAAAGGTATGCCAAATGAGTCCACCATACCTACCTATATGCAGTATTACCCTATCGTTCCAAGTTAATTTGCATGTGCCACATTTAAATATTCCAATAAACATCTGTTTTGTGTGCTCGTACCGCTCATGGTGCAATGGGGCGGTCGGTATCTTCCATGCTAAGTGGGTTATTCTCAAGATAGGCATTTATTCACCTGTCATTGCACGAGAGAGGCTGGTAAAAAGGATGCTCGGTCCAGCATAATCAAAAATAATTAAACAAAACTCCTAGGCCAGTTGATATGTTGGCAGGCACCCGTGGATTCAGTCTGCCATGGTTTGTGTAGGGATGGTGGAAAGGAGTAAACTTTACAATTCTGTTTGGGAACGTCGATAATGTGTCTAGCATGGAAGATATCAAAAACTCTATCGTAACGTTGACAGTAAAAGCACACCACCCAAAATTACAATTCATCTCTGTTTTAAACTTTGAGCTCTGGCACCCCTGCAAATCAATGCTTCCCTCTGCGAAGGGCCCTTCTATTTACTTTCATGATGTTTTATTTTTTAATCTTGAGTCATCGTCTTCTTACTAAAAGCACCACACCTGAGAGCACTATTGTCATTCTTGTGCATTGAGTCTAGTTAATGTTGGAGGTGAGCATGACTCGATCTTTCCTACCCTGAATTATAATGTTTAGTCGCTACTTGAATCTCAGAGGTGCTCTGCATTTATGTTTTGCGGTCTTAGAAAGGGCTAGCGAAATACCATGTCATCATATTATATCATGATTATTTTGACAAATTGTTGGCATGTGAGATATCTTATTATTGCTCGCTAGTTGGTCACGTATTGCCATGAGTGAATATGATGCTTAATTGTTATCATGGATATGTTTATTTATGATCTATGCTGAAAACCTGAACACTAGCTAAGCATATGTATAACAACGAGAACAAAAGAGTTTGTAAAAGTTTTCTTTATCACTTTCAGTTTCTCAATTGAATTGCCTGAGGACAAGCAATGACTTAAGATTGGGCGAGTTGATACGTCTCAAACATATCTACTTTTCCAAATACTTTTAATCTCGTTTTGGACTCTAACTTGCATGATTTGAATGAAACTAACCCAGGACTGACGTTGTTTTCAACAGAACTACCATGGTGTTATTTTTGTGCAGAAATAAATGTTCTCGAAATTGGACGAAATTTTTTGTGATTTTTTTTGGAATATATAATGAATTATGGAGCAAAGAACCACCTGAGGGGGGCTGCCTGTGGGCCACAAGCCAAGAGGGCGCATCCACCCCCCTAGGCGCGCCCTGTTAGCTTGTGGGGCCCACGTGGCTCCCCCGACCCTAATTCTAGTCCTATAAATTCACAATATCGGAGAAAAAAATCAGAGAGAAGATTTCATCACGTTTTATGAGATAGAGCCACCGCCACCTCCTGTTCTTCCTCGGGAGGGCTGATCTGGAGTTCGTTTGGGGCTCCGGAGGAGGGGGGTCGTCGCCGTCGTCATCACCAACCCTTATCCATCAACAATTTCATGATGCTCACCACCGTGAGTGAGTAATTCCTTTGTAGGCTTGCTGGGCGGTGATTGGATTGGATGATATTGATCATGTAATTGAGTTAATTTGATAGGGCTTGATCCCTAGTATCCACCATGTTCTGAGATGTTGCTATGACTTTGCTATGTTTAATACTTGTCACTAGGGCCCGAGTGCCATGATTTCATATCTGAACCTATTATGTTTTCATGAATATAAGACTAATTTGGATCCTATCTTGCAAGTTGTATGCACCTATTACGTGTCTTGATTCGCATACCCCAAGCTGACAATATTTGGGATTCTTTCCGGTGATTGCCGTAGTTTGAGGAGTTCATGTATTCACCATGTGTTAATGCTTTGTTCCGGTACTCTATTAAAAGCAGGCCTTAATATCCCTTAGTTTCTATTAGGACCCCGCTGCCACGGGAGGGTAGGACAAAAGATGTTATACAAGTTCTTATCGCAAGCACGTACGACTATATACGGAATACATGCCTACATTATATTGACGAATTGGATCTAGTTCTGTGTCACTCTAGTGTGTAACTATTACATGATTGATGTCATCTAAATCCTTATCAATCACCGATCCACGTGCCTACGCTTTACATATACTGAATCTTGCTAAGTTACTACTGCTGCTGCTACTGTCACAACTGCTACACAATTGCTGCTATTACTTCTACTGTTACTATTATTACTTATCATGCTACTAAATCTTTATTGCACAGAGATATCCCACTGTTGCAATCCCCTATACTTGTGGGTTATCAAGGGTATGTTCTCTCTCTCTCTCTCTCTCTCTCTCTCTCTCTCTCGTGTCCTTGAGATGGCATGATGTTGATGTATCATGCGCTTTGTTAACATATTTGGATCATATGGTGTTCTTCCCTTGCTATCTTGATGTGATGAATTGAATCTTTCCCTTTGAGATTTTTTTATGTCGGATTGAATATTGGATTTGAGATCACTTGATGTATGTCTTGGTACTCAACTTGCGTATCCCCGTGGTGACAATGGTGTAATCTATGCATAGGGGTTAATATATGTTCTTGTCCTATTTTCTCCGATAGAAATCTCGGGGTACTCTTTGAAGTTCTTTGTGTTGGATTGAATATGATGAATCTGAAATTGTTTGATGCATGTCGAATAATTAACCCACGGATACTTGAGGTGACATTGGAGTATATAGGTGACATTAGGGTTGATTGATATGTATCATAGGTGTTATTTTAGTACGAACTCTAGAGTTGTTTGTGACACCTATAGGAATAGCTCAATAGATTGATCGGAAAGGGTAACTTTGAGTTGGTTCTACTACCTACAACAATTTCATCTTATGTTCTCCGCTAGATATGAACTTTGGAGTGATTCTTTATTGCACGTTGAGGGATGATCATCTGATTCTATTATGTGAGCATTGTTGATAGATTGCACTAGTGAAAGTATGAACCCTAGGCCTTATTTCCAAGAATTTATACAACATTTTGCTCGTTGTTTGCCACTTGCTACCTTGCTGTTTTTATAATTTCAGATTACAAAAACCTATATCTACTGTCCATATTGCACTTGTATCACCATCTCTTCGTCGAACTAGTGCACCTATACAATTTACCATCGCATTGGGTGTGTTGGGGACACAAGAGATTTCTTGCATTTGATTGCAGGGTACTTTGAGAGAGACCATCTTCATCCTACACCTCCCACGGATTGATAAACCTTAGGTCAATCCACTTGAGGGAAAATTGCTACTGTCCTACAACACTCTGCGCTTGGAAGCCCAACATAGTCTACAAGGATAAAGTTGCATAATTGACATCAAGCTCTTTTCTCGCGCCGTTGTCGGGCAGGTGAGTGCTTGAAGGTATATATTTAGATCTTGCAATTGAATCTTTTAGTTTCTTGTTTTCACTAGTTTGGTTTTATAAAATAAAACTACAAAACAAAATGGAGGTTAGGTTGCCTCAATTGCTTCGTCTTTTTAATAGTAGACGTCAAGCTCTTGCAAGTCCTCCCCCCGTGCGTTGTACGTAACCTTTCACGACGAGCCGCACCTTGTGCTTGATGATGGTGTCATGTGCTCGTTCTTCTTGATCTCCGGGTGTTGCCGTCGTCCCACATGCTCGCCGAGAGTGAGAAGGTCCCCCAGGCGTCGGAACCTGTGTGGATCACCAACATTGTTGTTGGCATCGAACAGGTCTGACCGCGTTGTTGGCGGGGACATGAACTGCCCAGAAACCACCTCGCTCGTGGGCGTCAGTGTTGCTGGGGTCGCAGTTCCTGACGTCACATTGCTCATGAACTCAAGTCGTTGTGTCGAACGCCGCACTGCCCGGGAACTCCCTTCCGAGGGTTGATATGTCGTACGACGCACTAACCGGAGTGGCTCCTCTCAAGGTAGCGGAGTCCTTGTCGCTCTTCCCATCGGACTTGCTTGTTGGGTTCCTACCAACATCGTGAGTCCTGCCTCCCGCACGGACTCGATGGACCCTGAGCGCGTCGGGGTTGCAGCGTGGCCGACCATAGGGCACCGTGGCTCCTGCACGGTCTCAACGGTTGCCACCAACATGGCCGGGGTGTGCTCGACCAGAGAGTGACGTGCCTCCCGCATGGTCTTGATGGACCCCGAGCCCGTCGGGGTCGCGGCAAGGCCGACCAGAGAGCGCCGCGCCTCCTGCACGACCTCATTGGTCACCAGAGTCATGGTCGAGGCCTTGCCGCCCCATGGTCGTCTCTTCATCGCCTCCCAGTTGATAGGCCCCGAAAACAACGTTGTCAGGGAGTGGCCTGTCAGAGTTGGTGTTCAGGCGAACAAAGAGTGCCGCGTCACCCACACGGGCTTGGAGAACCCCGAGAACCTAGTTTTAGGGGTGTGGCTGACCTGAGTTGACGTGCGCTCTAGCATGGGCTCACTGGTCGCCAGCATCATGGTCGGGACGTGGCCCACCAGATACATAGTTGTTGTGCCTCCAGACACGGGCTTGTCGTGTCTCGAGGTTGTCGAGGACGCCGTTGTCGTGCTAACTTGCACGGGCTTGTCGGGTCCCGAGGATGTCGGGTCCATGATTGTCGTGACAAATTGCACGGGCTTGTCGGGTCCCGAGGATATCGGGGCCACGATTTCCGTGCCAACTTGCACGGGCTTGATCAGCGTCACAGGGGGCGTGGTTGCCAAGGTGTGGCTCCCCCACACCCGGGTCTTCAAGAACATTATTGTCGGGGAGAGCGCTACCGATGTCGGGAAGGGATTAGTTGAAGAACTCTGTGCCTCTCGCACGGACTTGACGGTTGCCGGCACCATGGTCGCCGGAGGTGCTGCGCCCTCCTACATGGCTTCAATGCTTGTCGGGACCATGGTCGCCGGAGGCGCTGGGCCCTCTTGCATGGTCTCGACGCAAGCCATCATCCTTGTTGGCCCACCGTCCTCTTCAGCCTGGACAAGCTTCGCCGCGGCTGTGACATCCTCGTCAGCTATCCTCTTGCGGCAATCACAGGCCCAGTGGCCCTTGATGCTGCAATATCGACACTTGTCTCGGTCGTCCTTGCCGGCACCTCATCCGGCCCCACTTTGGATGCGACCGCCGCCTCTGTCGGTGTCGCCTCCGCTGCTCGGCCACCGCCACCACGTCCTTGACGCTTCCTCGCCTCCCACTCCTTTGAGAGTAGGAGTTGTCCACCGAAACTCTCTCGGTCGTCTTCAAGGCGATCCTCGACCACTCGCAACAGGCATGTGAGCTCCTCAATGGAAAGCTCGGTAGGTTAACCAAGGTGTCGATGGAGACTGCTACCTGAGCAGAGCGAGGTGGCACGACGCGAAGAAATTTCTGCATGACTCTCGCGTCGTCCATGGTGTCGCCGAGCGCAC
This sequence comes from Elymus sibiricus, assembly GCA_039707655.1. Classification (NCBI taxonomy): domain Eukaryota; kingdom Viridiplantae; phylum Streptophyta; class Magnoliopsida; order Poales; family Poaceae; genus Elymus; species Elymus sibiricus. The sequence goes on along the minus strand of CM077675.1, from coordinate 44,111,647 downwards.
GGAGCTGCGACGCAAGGCTGGAGATCCGCATGGCGAAGTCGTCAACGAGCTCGTCCTCCTTAAAGGCGATGGTCTCGAAGTCCGCCCGCAGCTTCTGCGCGTTCGACTGGAGCACGCGGTTGCTACCGAGGCACTGGGTCCGGATGGCTTCTCACACCTCCTTGGCACTTGCCTTCGTCGCGAGCATGTCGTGCATCTCCGGCAGCATGGCGAGCATGAGTGCCGCCACAGCTTTCCTGGCCTCCTTTCTCTCGACCGTGTCGTCCTCCATGGGAACCCAGAAGGTTGTCGCATGGAGGTTGCACGATCAACGCCCACTCGTTGTAGTTCGAGCGTGTGAGCATAGGGAAGGTGATGGGCACGCTACCGCTGACTATTGTCTCGCACACGATCTCCCTAACCACGACCTCACCGCCATGGCTGCGCCTGGACCGGATGTGCCCTCCCCACTCCCGCGGAGCCGACGACTAGAAGTCGTCCTGTGATGATTGCGACTTGAAACCACTCGACATGGCTACCGCAACCTGAACCTTTGATGTCAATTGTTACCCAAACTACAGAGTAGCTGGGTACCGAGGATCGGACGAAATGTAGGAAGAGCTAAACTAAAGTAACGGTGTGTGTTGGTGCTAATTGTGATTGCCCACTACCACGCACACACTTACTAGTGCTTCTCACATACACACACACACACACACACACACACATATATATATATATATATATATATATATATATATATATATATATATATATATATATATATATATATATATACTAGCGCCGAAGAAGCGCGGCGTCACGCCACGCCCGTGACCGTTTCAGTCTGTATTTTTCCGAAATAAGTAAGAAAACAACATATATTACAACATAAAATAAAATGAAGAGGAGAACATGAATTATATTTTTAACCCATGATCTATGTAGGCACGTAACCAAAATTAAATGATTTAACAAATTAAGCAAATCGGCTGGCCTATTGATGTTTTTTCTTTGGTATTGTTCCGGTTTATTCGGGTGTATTGTTTTGGGTTATAATTCGGTTACTATTTCGATTTATGGTTCGGGTGGGTTAAAGTTTTTAGTTTATTCAGTTGTTCCGTTTCACTGGGTTTTTCTGTTCCGAGGTATTCGTGGTTGTTGTTTTGGTTTCTTTTATTTATTATTTCAAATAGCAATTCTGGGTTTATTCAGATATTGTTCTGTGTTTTTTTGGGTAATTGTTAGTGAACTATTTGCTGATTGATGTAAAAATGGACAGTAATCGATCAAGAACTTATTTTCCCAACAAATTATTGTTCTTGTGAATATACTGTTCCGGCCTACTGTTTTGTGCATTGGCAGCACCATCACCGGAAAGGATCGGGAGACGATTGAGATGATTCTGCGTCGGTACGCCGATGAAGAAAAACAATGTATAGAAAAATCCTAGATCTTAGCCCTTCTCTATATAAGGACGCGATGGTGCATGAGGAAGAGAGAAATGATGCGCGAAAAAACTCAGTTCTTTTTAAACGTGCGTATTTTTTCTCCTGTGAAAGCTAAAAATATAAGGGGAAATTAAATTAAGAATGCAATGTTCAAATATGCACTGTTCATAGATGGCACATCCGTGAACTGTTCCATGTGTTACTGTTCATTATTACTATTCACGACTACACACGTAATATGAACGATCTCTACTATTAAAGGGGATCGAACGTCCGCGTGATGGTTCGACCTCCCCCTCTCGATCGATACCTCCTCCCACCGATTTTTTTTGTCCATCGCTTCCCCTCACGATTTTCCTGGTTTTCCATTTCTCTTGGTTTACCATCTCCCCACGTCCTTCCTCCCACCGGGTTTTGCTATCCAGTTTTCTTCCCTACCGAACCGGTGTGCCCTACACCCCACGAACGAACGTGCCCTGGTCATCTATACCATCTCCACGATTTGCGCATGCCGCCGCCGCCACCACAACCACCCCTCTGATCTGAAGTGTAGTGTCTCCCTCATTGCCGCTGCCTCGACGTTTTGCACTTCCTGTCGCCGCAGCAGGTCACCACCTCCTCAACGCCTTCATCTGCCACACTCGCGGACACCGCTGCAGTTCGCCGTCTACTTTTCCCACGGACGCCGACGATGGGAAGGGCGATGGGAAGGAGGAGCAGGATGCGTGTGCGGAGACGAGGGCAATCCCAAGAGTTGCATCGTTTAAGGAACGTGGTGCAGGTCACCGCCTCCTCGACGCCTGCATCTGCCACACTCCCGGACACCGTTGCAGTTCGCTGTCTACTTTTCTCACGGACGCCGACGATGGGAAGGGCACCAACGTTCAGGAGGAGCAGGATGTGGGTGAGGAGACGAGGGCAAGCGCAAGAGTTGCATCGTTTAAGGAACGTGGTGCAGGTCAAGATCCACTAACATCAGCTTGGGCGACGGCCGTAGGTAAGCACTCTTTCCTCTCAGCTCTCTGATCCACCTCTCTCACAGCGACCTTTCTTTGTCTCTTCTCTCCTCTGTCCGTGTCGTGGCAGTAGAGCATGTGGTGGCCGACTACTCGTTTAGTAGGGGCTCACGGATGGGTAAGGGCAGGCTTGGCAAGGATTGTTCATGTGTCGCCAAACATACTGCAAGCGCGTGTGTGTCGAGGTCAGCTTGGAACAGGCAACGACAAGCATGGTGTTTAGGCGAATGTTGGAAGCGTTGTCAACTTGTCATACTTCTTAAGTAACATGTAGAGGTGCACACAAGCAATAGTGGGTAGGGGCGCCAATGTACACGTGGGGGGAGAAAACGGAAGATTAAGCCACTGGGCCGCATCAGGCATGTATAGCTGATCCATGGCCATGCATATTTGTGTCGGAATGGTTCGGCTTGAGGTAGTTTTGTACAGTGTATTTTGAGAGTTCTTGCGGGTCTTTTGTTTGACACACTGATTTGGTTTGTTCTTTGACTTACAGGGTCTACGATTTTTTGGAGTTTCTGTGTGGAGTTAGATCGACAACGAGGCATGCTGGTGCTATAAGCTTTATACCTCTCTTTGTAGAGAAGAGCTGACTACTCCTCAACAAACTCAAGGGAAAACTTTAAAACAAAAGGTACGTGTCTGTATATTTTCTGCAAACATTATGTGAATAATGAGGAAAGACTAACCCAGATTAAGCTCCCATGCCCTGCCAATTCTCTCTGGAACGAGTCAGACTATGGTGCGAATCTCAATGGCATGCAACAGCTCAGATAAGGGGTGTGGGTACACTTGAGAGTAACCACACCTTTCCGAATATTAAAGATTCTATAGTAACTTCCAGTTTTTCTTTCCAATTGTGATCTTGTGGTAAGTTATATTCTGTTTTAAACCATTATCAAATGTTACCCTTAGTTAGTTCTAACATTGTGATAGCTTCTTTACCCCATTTTCTATTTTCCAAAAGAGTGAAAAGCTAGATCCACTTGTTACAGCAACACATAGATTACTTGATAGATAACTCCGGCATGTATTCTTTCCAGGAGTACCAAATCATGTAAATATTCACCAAATTCAATCAAATTATATGAATTATTTCAGATATGTTTGATAATTACCACTACCTATGTTCTTGCATATGTTGTTCCATTGTTTCTATAACTTGATTAAGTTCCTATGTATGTTGTTTGAATATTTCAAAAATCGTGCATGAACGACCAGTCAATGCGATATCAAACTTCAGGGTTGCTAATAGTCCTAATGTATTCATATTCCTTTCAATTTTACCTTCTCCATTTTTTTTCAAAGTGTGTCTCCAAAAAAGAAATAGGTTTGTTCTGATTACAAAACAATATTTGAAACTGGCATAATCAAATTTTCGATGTTGTTTCTAGATATGTTCTCTAGCTGTTCTGTTTGTGTCTATATGAACGCATATATTCCTCTTCTCTCCACCTTTGATGGATGCGTATATCACGAAGCTTTTAGTTTTCACTACCCTCAGTTTTTGGAGCATGGTGTAACTTAATTCATTTCTTTGCAGAGTGGAGGTAGCTTATTAAATTTACATGCATCTTGATATGGTATCATGTATACATGAGATTCGTCAGTTTTCATATGTAGAATTACCTTGTCTACTCTGTAAGTTCCCTTTCCATTGTACCCTTATCTTCCAACTTAGCACACAACGTATCTCTCCTTGTATTTAGTTTCCACAAGAGTTTATCATACAGTTTAGCCTATTAGTGAATGTGTTTACTTGATGCATTGGTGTGTGCAGATGAGATAAGGGTTACTTCCTAGGCATGTAATTGCCTTGGTTCTTTAAGATTGTAAGAGAAATTTTTAAAGCTATGCTTCTAACACTAAATATTCCTCGTGTCCATGTGTGAGTAGAGTAAGAACAATATGTGTGTTTTCTCAAAGCTAAGATGGTGGTAGCAGCCACATAAACAAACCGGAATGGAGTAAACACATCTTTCTCTCTATACGTCTCTTTTCACTAAAATATTCCTCGTGTCCATGTGTGAGTAGAGTAAGAACAATATTTATGTTTTCTCAAAGCTAAGATGGTGGTAGCAGCCACATAAACAAACCGGAATGGAGTAAACACATCTTTCTCTCTATACGTTTCTTTTCTATAGGAGGCTCGTGATGACACACAATAGTGGAGGGGAGGAGATGCAAAAGGAGAATCTGGAGGAGCGAGGCAAAGACAAAACAACGGACACAGAATCCCTCTTCATTTGATGTTCATCAAACACAAATAAGCTTATTTTTCTGTGGCCACTATCTGAGATATGTTGGATCCCATGGGTGTGTTGTAGCCACGTCGCCTAGAGTGTGGATGGAGCGCCCGGTGTACTAGCATGAATCAGTTAATTATCATATCATCATCATATCATTATACTATATATTTCCAGTATATTGATGCATTAAGGCGTTACTAAATCCTTGCTAAACGACATCGGGGAAAAAACTTGAAGCTTGAGAAATAAGATCTCCACATAGTGATAATAGGATGGGGATATTAGAATGTGATGAAAAACTGCTACAGAGAGATGTGGGGTGAGGCGGAGTTGAGAGGTTCAGAGATAATATGATGATGCGTGGACTGGAAAAACATGGCATTATTTAAGTTGGCATGAGCATGCACTTCTACAAAAATAGTTGTTCGATTACATATTTTGTTGCTCCGTGGCAACGCTCGGGCATACAACTAGTAGAAGGTGAAGGAAAAATCGAAAGCTACTACTATTCACAGCTACCGCATGTATTTGAACAGTAGAAGGTAAAAAAAGATTAAAAAAAACCAGAAAAATGAAAAGCTTCCTGCTTTAGTGTATATATATATATATATATATATATATATATATATATATATATATATATATATAGAAAGTCTATTCATCACCCAGGGTGCAGAATAAATTATTCTTCACCCGAGGTAATTTTACGATCGTTTTATAAATAAATTACATTTAAAATGCAAATAGTTACATTTATATTGATTCACTACGTAAAATTTAACATAAGAAAACAAAAATGTAGGTCATAAGACCAGAAAAATCGTATTTTATGTGTATTTTACACTATATTTTTATGTTTGTAATTTTACGTGACATAAAATATTTTTTACGGTGACTATATATTTTCTTACGGTCTCTTTTTACGTATGAAATAAGATTAAAATTTACGGAATGTAAAACTACGGTGCATTGATGTGAAAATAAAAGGGGGTGAAGAATAACTATTCCTCACCCAGGGTGACGAATAGCGCGACCCATCTTCAATATACCTCATATACGTATTGATTATACCTCTTTATCATTCTAAATATACTTCATTAAATATTCTAAGATACCCCAATACGAGTTTTGCCGAAATAATATCATTTGTGACGTACTTTTTGTAATATACCTTTTTCACGTACAAATAAATCAGTATATACGTAAACCATTAAAAATATGTAGACTCACATGATTTTTTTTTACGAAACTCACTTTGGGGTATATAGTAATTATTAGTGAAGCATATTAAAAATAATAAAGAGGTATAAAAAATTCATCTATATGGTATATGAGCAGTGGGAGTACGTACTCTCAGGAGTACACAGTCATTTTCCTATATATATACTAAAGCGGGAATGGATGGCCTGAGTTACAACCGAGGGACTCCGGGCATCGGCATATCCTCGTACTTTCTGTCCCTCGGATGACTTTGTGTCTAATAGATGAAATGTTTCCCATGGCCATAGTAACTCATGGTGGGGTTAGATCGCTAGTTTCGTCAGTCAACCTCTTTTTTGTACATATTTTTTATATAATCGTTCGGCCGAGATCGGGTGGTTTTAGGTATAGTGAACTTTGTGTGGATTTGTTAATTTCCAAGTGTTCAAGATATGTCTAGGAGTACATGGTATTCACCTCATAATTTTAGAAGTATCGTGTGGTTTACTCGATTGATTTGAGTGTACATTCAAATTATTAAGAACAGTCGTTTATGTTTCCATCAAGATAATTTCGTGCATCCTGTAGTAGTATTATATGCCTCTGTACTAGTTCTTGTGAATTATTTTCATGTGTAGAAGTTGATTCGGTGTACCGGATTATCATTGTTCTTACATCCTTGACGGGTGTTATTATTTTAATTAGATTTGGATCATCGTTAGGATATACGAGTTTTTAAAAAGCTTGTGATAGGGTTTTCCTACATTTAAGTTTCAGTTCTCATATTATTAATCCAGATATTCATATTGCAATCTCAGTATGGTATATTGCAAGCAATTCTAGCCTTGGTTATCATATAGTTTAATTAGTTTTAGTGAACTGTTATGTAGCTGCTTTTGTTCAAATGTCATGTCAGAACCCAAATTTGGTTGGAAATTAAATACTTACTTAATGACAAATTTAAACCATCGTGTGAAATAATTAAGTTATTGCAGCGATGATTAAATTGTACTGGAGTGCCAACAAAAAATATCTTCTATGGGACTCCTATGAACACAAGTTGCTTATTTTGGACCATGACCTGTCATTCATCGTCTACTCATTTCTTCATTCAAAATGTGAAAGATCATCACAAATAACTAAAATTGAGGACATTAAGAACTACGAAATCTAAAACGCACTAGTTCTTGTGAACTACGAAATATATTATAGGACAGTGGGAGTAGATCATCAAATATTCATGGCTTGCATGTTCTAAGCATGGACACACAATACACAGTTTCTTAGTTGAGTTGTAACTAATTATAAGCAGTCAATTTATTCGTAAATTGTAATCCAAATAAGAACACATATGACACGATGCTACGACAAATAGAATATATTTTTTAAAGTATGCTTCAATCAGAAGTCACTTTCCGGTACAACATACACAAATATAATATGTTCTCTACTACATTGCTAATATTGTCGTGAACATTTTTTCACATCGTCATAAACTCCATGTAGAGGGGCTGATAAAAACTGGAGATTGCAAATGGTGGAATAATTACTTGTTAAATGATACATTGGGCAAGATTTGCATGGTGGCTCTATCATAGCAATTTTAGGTAGATTGAAATTAGCATATAGCCATAGCTTCATGCCTTCACGGCCCCTAAATCAAGTACAATTCACTAAATGGTGTATGCAACATGAACACGTGCAATACATTGCAAACTTCTAAATTTATGATTTCTTTTATACATACCTTTGGTGAGTACTCATGTCAGGTTGAACTTTCTGTAAATATAAAATTTTAAAAAAGTCATTACAACTCATGCACTACAACAATGGAAGAATATAATTTTTTGAGCCACTTACCATGCATGGTGGAGGTGATTCAAAGGATGCAGTTATAATGAGGTCGTTGGTGCACAAATGTGAAGGGGGCGTTGTGATGCCTCCAATTTCGACCGTACGCTAAACATACACGCAATGCGTACGACCAAGATTAGGAACTCACTGATCGATATCACAACACAACTCTAGACACAAATTAAAGTCATACAGCTTCATATTACAAGCCAGGGGCCTCGAGGGCTCAAATACAAAGCTCGACAAGCACGAGTCAGCGGAAGCAAATAATATCTGAGTACAGACATAAGTTAAACAAGGTTTGCCTTAAGAAGGCTAGCACAAACATAACAACGGATCGAACGAGGCGAGGCCTCCTGCCTGGGAACCTCCTATCCTACTGCTGGTCGGGGGCAGCCTCCACGTAGTAGTAAGCTCCAGCGGTGGTGTAGTAGTCGTCTCCGGCGTACTCCATCTCCTGGGCTCCGACGTCTGAACGCAGCAATCGCATCGAGGGGGAAATAGAAAGCAAAGCAGCGGTGAGTACTCATCCAAAGTACTCGCAAGACTGACATCAGAACTATGCTAAGTATGCATCATTATCAAGGAATGGGGTTATATCTGGTCTGACTGCAGAAAGCAAGAATGAGGGGGAAGGCCTAGTCCTATCGAAGACTAGCATCTTCAACATCTTGCAGCATTAGAAGAGAGTAGACTGGTAACTCGTATATAACAATATTATTGTAGCAATTTTATTAAGTAACCACGCCCAGAGATTCTTCCTCGACTCCCCACGAGGAAGCAATCCCGGAGCCAACATTCATTTCAAATGTAAATCACAATTTTAGTTATAACAGGTCAAGGTACAACTCCAAGTCGTCCTGTTACCGTGGACACGGCTATTCGAATAGTTAAATTCATCCCTGCAGGGGTCACCGCATTTCCAACACGCTTGATCACCTCCGGCCGGACACACTTTCCTGGGTCATGCCCGGCCTCGGGATATCCACACGTCATCGCCCCACCTTGTCTCAACAGAGAGGCCAGCCCGCCGGTCTAAATCCTAAGCGCGCAGGGGTCATGGGCCCACTCGCAGTTGCGCTCCTGCACGATGCGTACGCGGCCGGTGTCAGTCCTGGCACCTCTTAATACAAGATGGTGCTTTACGCGGGCCACCCGGGCGCACGCCGCTCCATTGCTGACGTCCGAAGAGCTTCGGCTGATACAACGACGCCGAGTACCCATAACTTCTCCCACATGAAGGTTTAGTGCGTAAAAGGTCAAACGACCAACTCAGATCAAATACCCAACCCATTAGCATTTTATTAATGCGGGACGAGCGCGACCCATGAAGTGCGGTCCCGTCGCCCCGTCTCGAGGTCTCGTGGTAAGGGCCTCACCTGCCCAACCATGCCTCGTCATCATCAAACCGTGGGTACCCTTCAGGGCCGACCCATCACCAACATGTTTCTGTAACCAGGTCATAGTAACCGTGTGTATAAAACATCAAGGCGGGAACTGAGGAATCACCCCCAATGTTCCCCGCTCGATGTAACCATCAAGGTGGGCTTAGAGGAATCACCCTCTGGGGTCCCACACTTGAGGGGGGGTTGCACGACAGAGTCGATATCAGAAGTGGTAGAGAGGTATCACCCTCTGATTACCACATCCGACTAGCTACACTACAGAGCTAGCATCATGAGTACTTTATGAGGTGTCATCCTCGGTACTCGATGGTAGTTCCGCAGAGCCGTACAACTAAGGGGGTGTGTGGTGATGTGAAGGGTCTGGCTCGTCGATCACGAAGATCGAGTAACTGATAGTTAAAGCGGGGCAACTAAGACTAGGGGTCACAGGGGATTCATTGATCAACCTATACTAAACAGTTGATATGACAGCAGGTACAATAGCAGTTTATCAAAAGCAGGCTATGGATCAGAATAGGAGCTAACTACAACAGTAGCAAAATCTAATGCTAGAATGAGAGAGAAAGAGTGGGCGATATCAGAATGCTCAAGGGGGGTTTGCTTGCCTTGCTGCTCTGCTGCAAAGGCCTGGTCGTCAGCGGTGTAGTCGTACCCGGCAGCAGCGTCAGTCTCGTGGTCTACCGATAAGAAGAGCGGGGGAGAAACAATAAATATAAAGCATACAGATGCAACACGATGCATGACATGGCAATATGCAGAGCTAGGCATGCACTAACGCAGTACCACAAGTCGCAGATGGGTCCGAAGAATATCTGACGATATTTTTCGGGTCTCGGGCTACTCCCGGACAGACAAAAACGATGGAAATGTTCCACGTTCGATATGATAGGAGCACACGACAGACTAACGGACAGCGTATTCGGATTCGTGGGATCTTTTTGAACAACTTTCATGTATAAAATATTTTCATCTGACTTACGATTTATTTTATATTAATTTTTAAAGTTTTATTACTATTCTGAAATTAACAGATTTAAATTAATTCAATAAATGTAAGTAAGACATCAGCGTGATGTTATGCCAACATCAGCAGTCAACAGGGGCTTTGACTGGTCAAACTGACCAGTGGGCCCCACTATCATAGACACAGTGTTAATTAATGTTTAATTAACATCTAATCGGGTTAATCAGGGGGGTGGGACCCACCTGTCATACCATGTTTAGTTTAAATTAGTTAACAGAATTAATTAACAAGTTTAATTAATCCTAATGTGGGTTGGGCCCACATGTCATTCACATTAATTACAGTTAATCTTAATCACCTAATTAATTAACTCACTAATTAATTAATTATTAACATATTTTTTATTTACACTTTATTTTTACAAAATGTTTAGGGGGCGGTGGGCCCCTCATGTCATTCGGTACGGGGGGGCCCATGGTCAGTGCGGTTAGTGGGGGGGCCGAATCCCCCACTAACAGAGCCGGTTAGGGGAGGGCCACGGGCCACCGGCAGCCGGTGGTGGGGTGCGGCCAGCGGCGGCCAACGGCAGCGGGAGGAGCCCGGGGGCGTGCTGGGCGCGGCCGGCGCATGCGGGCGAGCGTGGCGAGGGGTGGCAGGGGGCGCGAGCGGGCGCTCGGACGGGCCGGGGCGGCGCGGTGCGGCAAGCGCGCGCGCAGCGACGCGGCGACGCGACGGCGAGCGCGGGCAGGGCTCGCGTGAGCGCGGCGACGGGCGCGGCAACGAGGGGGGCGGCAAACGGTGCGGCGGCGATGTGGGGCGCGGTGGCGAGCGCGGTAGGCGCAATGGGGCAGCGGCCGCGGGCTAGTAGGACCGCAGCGATGGGGGGGAAGCGGTGCCGCGGCTGTGGCGACAGCTAGCGGCGGCGGAGGGGTAGCAGGGGGAGGAGAGGGGAGGTGAGCGTGGCGAGGGCGCGGGCTCGTGTGGGGCCGCGGCGAGCAGGGGCGCGGGCGCGGGGTGCGCGACGGGGCAAAGGAGAGGGGGAGGGAGGATCCCGGAGGCTCACCGCACGCGTAGGGGGGGCAGGTTGCTTGGGGAGGTGCGACGGCCAGCGACGGGTGCGGCGACGACAGGGTGGCGCCGGGCGTTGGCGGGGAAGGCCGGCGGCGGTGGGGAAGGCGCCAGCGAGGCGCGGGCCGGCGGGGCGGCGCCGGTTGGAGTGGGAGGGCATCGGCGTCGCGGATCGGAGGCACTTGCCCCGATCTGGATCGGGGGCGGGGAGAGTGGGGCGAGTGGGGGTGAGTGGGTGGGTCTAGGGTTTGGCTCGGGGGGGTTATAGCCCCTGGGGTGGCTGGGGTGGGTCGGCCTGGTTGGCCCGGTGGCCAGCTGGGTCGAGGCCCAGTGGGGGGGGCTTCTGTTTTCTTTTCTTTTTTTTAGATTCCATTTATTATTATTATTATTATTATTATTAGTTTTTGTTTTATTTATTATACTTAGAAATTACCCGTACAAATAAATAGGGAACATTCCCAATATTTGCAATGCAATATTTGGCAGTGTCCAAAAGGATATGGAGGCCCTTGAAAATATTTGAAACTACAAAAATGAAAAAGGGTATTTAATAATTAATTTGCTCATTGATAAAATAGATTTGAGACACATAAGTACCTGATATAATGTTGGTTACAATTTTAAGGTAGCTTAGGGAATATTTGAAACTTATGCAAGATTTTTATCCAATGATTTGCAAAACTTTTAAATCTACTTTTGAAATGAATTTTGAATTGCAAGGAATTTGAATCAGGGTTGATAACAACAGTGATCATAATTGGATTAGCAAAGTGGATTAGCATAATCCTCAGGTTGATGTTGCTTGATTACAAGGATTACTGTAGCACCAAATCCAGGGTGTCACAACTCTCCCCTACTAAAAAGAATTATCGTCCCGAGAATTAAGAAGTAGAAGGAAAGAGCCCGGTGTATTCTGCACGAAGATGATCTTCGCGTCCCCAAGTGGCTTCATCTTCATAGTGGTTTGACCACTGCACCTTGAAGAACTTGGTAACCTTCTGACGAGTCCGACGTTCAATTTCACCAAGAATGCGAACCGGTTGCCCTTTGTAAGAAAGGTCTTGTTGCAGCTCAAGCATATCGTGATCCACTGCTCAGATAGTATCCTTGAAGCAGCGACGAAGCTGTGACACATGGAACTCATCGTGAACCTGAGAAAGGTTTGGCGGTAGTTCCAGTTGATATGCCACTTTACCACGCCTTTCGAGAATAGTGAAAGGACCAATATATCGAGGAGCCAACTTGCCCTTGATCTCGAAATGGTGTGCACCTCTCATTGGCGTGACTCGAAGATAAGCCTTTTTGCCAGGTTGATAGACCATATCTTTGTGATGACGGTCATACTGACTCTTTTGACGAGACTGAGCCGCCTTCAGATTTGCATGAATAATGCAGACTTGATCTTCGGCATGTTGGATAATATCCGGACCGATAAGTGTACGTTCCCCAGTTCCTGACCAATTCAGAGGAGTCCGACACTTACGTCCATATAACACTTCAAAGGGAGCCATCTTCAGACTAGCTTGATAGCTATTGTTGTAGGAGAACTCAGCATACGGGAGAGATTCCTCCCATTTCTTGCCGAAAGAAATGACAAAAGCTCGAAGCATGTCTTCGAGAATCTGGTTGACTCTTTCAACTTCTCCCTGGGATTGAGGGTGAAAGGTGGTGCTAAATGACAAATGAGTTCCCATAGCTTCCTCGAAACTTGCCCAGAATCTTGAAGTGAATTAGCTGCCACGGTCTGAACTAATCACCAATGGAATACCATGGAGTGAAACAACTCTGGACATATATAGATCTGCCAGCTGACTAGCAGTAATAGTTTCCTTGACAGCCAAAAAATGTGCAACTTTGGATAGCTGGTCGATGACGACAAGAATAGCATCATTACCTTTCTGCGATCTGGGAAAACCAGTGACGAAGTCCATTTCAACGTGATCCCATTTCCATTTAGGAATAGAAATAGGTTGCAGAGTTCCAGCAGGTTTTTGATGTTCTGCTTTGATCCGATGGCAAATGTCACATTCTGAAACATAGCGTGCAATGTCTTGTTTCATGTTTGACCACCAGAATCTTTGACGGATGTCTTGGTACATCTTGGTACTACCCGGATGAATAGACAGAGGTGTATCATGAGCTTCTTTCAGTATTCTCCCAGTCATATCCAGGTTTTCCTTCCTAGTTGGAACGAATAGACGACCCTTGAAGTATACTGTGCCATCATCAGCAACAGTGAAACAAGAAGGTCTTCCTTCCGCCAGATGGTGTTTAATCCTTTCGACTTCATCGTCATAGTGTTGCATAGTTTTGATACCGCCCATGAGATCTGGTTCAGCAACCAGGTTACTTAAAGAACCCTGGTTAACAACACGAAGGTTCATCTTGCGAAACTTCGGTGGAGGGGGAACGAGATAACCCTGAGGAACAATATGGAGGTTCAGCTTGCGGAATTCTTCTTGAAGAAGGGGGTGAACCTTGTGAACCTGAAGGTGGTTGCGGTATGACTTGCGGCTCAAAGCATCAGCCATTACATTAGCCTTACCTGGTGTATAAGAAACACCCACGTTGTAATCTGCTATGCACTCCATCCATCTTTGTTGACGGAGGTTCAGATCTGGTTGAGTAAACAGGTACTTCAGACTTTGGTGATCGGTGTAGATCTCGCAATGATTACCAATAATGTACTGCCGCCACTCTTTCAGTGCATGAATTACTGCAGCAAGTTCAAGGTCATGAACTGGGTAGTTCCCTTCATGAGGACGCAATTGACGAGATGCATAAGCAACCACTCTACGCTCTTGCATTAGGACACAGCCTATTCCTTGACGTGAAGCGTCACAATAAATGACGAAGTCCTTTCGAGTATCCGGAGGAGCAAGCACTGGAGCAGATGTTAGCTTGTCCTTAAGTGCTTGAAAGCTCTCCTGACATTTTTCTGTCCACTCATATTTAACACCTTTGTGAAGCAGATTGGTTAAGGGCTTTGCAATCTTGGAGAAGTTCTCGACGAATCGACGGCAATAGTTGGCGAGTCCGAGAAAACTTCTGACTTGCTTGACATTCTTTGGGGGAGTCCAGTCAAGAATAGCCTGAACTCGTTCAGGGTTGACCGCAATACCATCCTTGGAGATCACATGCCCAAGGTAGGTCACTTCGTCCATCCAGAACTCATACTTTGAATACTTTGCATAAATTTGATGTTCTCAAAGCTTCTCCAGTATAAGACGAAGATGTTCAGCATGCTCTTCTTTATTCTTGGAATAAACCAGGATATCATCCAGATAAACCACGACGAATTTATCGAGGTAATCCATGAATATATAGTTCATCAGGCGAGAGAAGGTTGCTGGAGCATTGGTTAAGCCGAAGGACATGACGGTGTACTCGTATGAACCATAGCGAGTAACAAATGCAGTCTTGGGAATATCTTCTTCACGAACCCGGATCTGATGGTAACCCAACCTCAAGTCGAGTTTTGAAAACACTGATGAACCAGCAAGTTGATCATACAGATCGTTGATCCGAGGAAGCGTATATTTGTTTTGAATCGTTGCTTGGTTGATGGGACGGCAATCTTGGACCAATCGATTCGTACCATCTTTCTTCTTGACAAAGGGAGAAGGTGCTCCCTAATCAGAGGAACTTGGACGAATGAACCCTTGACGAAGAGAATCATCAATCTATGATAAGATCAACATTGCTTCTATGATAAGATCAACATTGCTTCCATGGGCATGAGCACAAAGTTCAAGGTCGACTCCCACTTCATCAATGCATCACCTTCCATTTACTCCTCGCCTTTGATAAATTTGTAGTTTTGAAAGTTTAACTGGCAAAACACCAGGAGAGTAAGACGCGTGAAAACTGACGGGTTCACACGAATTAAGGAAGGCATAGGTCCAACCCATCGGGGCATCTTAGGAACATATATCACAAGCTTCAAGAGTAATTAACACATGCTTGACAAAAGAGCATGGCTGACAAAAGCATAGGATACAACTTATCAGAGGGAGAAGGCACAACTTACCAATGGCATCATGTATCAGGGGAAGAACATCACAATAATTTTGAATGTGAAGGATGCTATCGGATAATAACCCAACAATGGGTCAGGCGGTCCAAAAAGGACCTGATGTGAGTATCGGTACTCAATCAGAGGGAGAAGAATGCAAGGCATCAGATTATAGAACATCCAATAATTTGATGCTTAAGTAACCAAAGGAATTAAGATTCCCAATTTGGTGTATCAGAATCAGATGCTCCAATCAATACAAATAAGTTGAAAGGACTTAGATGGACAATCAACCAAGGTTGATTTAAAGAGAACCAGCTCCTGATTGGAAAGACGTCTGATCCGGACAGATAATTTATGCGTATCAAGTGAGGATTGTGTGCATTCACACACAAGTTGAATCAATAAGGTCGAACGATAATCACAGAGGATTTTAATGGATAATGCTAGACATATGGAATTAACCATAATGCAAGCAGGTGAGAAAAGGTCAAGAACAATAGGCTACTGAGGATTTCGGAAGATCGAATAGCACTTCGAAGAATCTTGTGAGACACATGAACAACTGGGAATGAACGAATCCTCGATGAGGGTGAGGAGTTATCTGTAGGGGTTGGCGGTGGAAGGAAATCGCAAAAGCAATGGGCACAAGTTCTCGGAAGAACATGAGAGAGTAGCTTCGAAGTCTTCTGATGAATCAAGCCATCGTCTGGATTGGGGGGGGGCTCTCCGGGGGAAGTAGTAACGAGAACCTAGAGTTAGAGTTAGCAAAATCTTTAACCCGAAAGAGAAGAGAGGTCAGAACCCAGAGTATAGACGAGGAATAAAAGATCCTAATACCACCCGATTGAGATGTGGGCCCGTAAGCCACACAACTATGTTAGCAAAAAAAATTCAAGTACTAGACTCAACTTCGGCCAAGGAGTTGGAAAGGGGGCTACCTACAGGCAGTCGGCTCTGATACCAACTTGTCACGCCCCCAATTTCGACCGTACACTAAACATACACGCAATGCGTACGACCAAGATTAGGGACTCACTGATCGATATCACAACACAACTCTAGACACAAATTAAAGTCATACAGCTTCATATTACAAGCCAGGGGCCTCGAGGGCTCGAATACAAAGCTCGACAAGCACGAGTCAGCGGAAGCAAATAATATCTGAGTACAGACATAAGTTAAACAAGGTTTGCCTTAAGAAGGCTTGCACAAACATAACAACGGATCGAACGAGGCGAGGCCTCCTGCCTGGGAACCTCCTATCCTACTGTTGGTCGGGGGCAGCCTCCACGTAGTAGTAAGCTCCAGCGGTGGTGTAGTAGTCGTCTTCGGCGTACTCCATCTCCTGGGCTCCGACGTCTGAACGCAGCAATCGCATCGAGGGGGAAAGAGAAAGCAAAGCAGCGGTGAGTACTCATCCAAAGTACTCGCAAGACTGACATCAGAACTATGCTAAGTATGCATCATTATCAAGGAATGGGGTTATATCTGGTCTGACTGCAGAAAGCAAGAATGAGGGGGAAGGCCTAGTCCTATCGAAGACTAGCATCTTCAACATCTTGCAGCATTAGAAGAGAGTAGATTGGTAACTCATATATAACAATATTATTGTAGCAATTCTATTAAGTAACCACGCCCAGAGATTCTTCCTCGACTCCCCACGAGGAAGCAATCCCGGAGCCAACATTCATTTCAAATGTAAATCACAATTTTAGTTATAACAGGTCAAGGTACAACTCCAAGTCGTCCTGTTACCATGGACACGGCTATTCGAATAGTTGAATTCATCCCTGCAGGGGTGCACCGCATTTCCAACACGCCTGATCACCTCCGGACGGACATACTTTCCTGGGTCATGCCCGGCCTCGGGATATCAAAACGTCGTCGCCCCACCTAGGCTCAACAGAGAGGCCAGCCCGCCGGTCTAAATCCTAAGCGTGCAGGGGTCATGGGCCCACTCACCCTTTGCACTCCTGCACGATGCGTACGCGGCCGGTGTCAATCCTGGCACCTCTTAATACAAGACGGTGCTTTACGCGGGCCACCCGGGCGCGCGTCGCTCCATTGCTGACGTCCGAAGAGCTTCGGCTGATACAACGACGCCGAGTACCCATAACTTCTCCCACGTGAAGGTTTAGTGCGTAAAAGGTCAAACGACCAACTCGGATCAAATGCCCAACCCATTAGCATTTTATTAATGTGGGACGAACGCGACCCATGAAGTGCGGTCCCGTCGCCCCGTCTCGAGGTCTCGTGGTAAGGGCCTCACCTGCCCAACCACGCCTCGTCGTCATCAAACCGTGGGTACCCTTCAGGGCCGATCCATCACCAACATGTTTCTATAACCAGGTCATAGTAATCGTGTGTATAAAACATCAAGGCGGGAACTGAGAAATCACCCCCAATGGTCCCCGCTCGATGTAACTGTCAAGGTGGGCTTAGAGGAATCACCCTCGGGGGTCCCACACTTGAGGGGGGGGGGTTGCACGACAGAGTCGATATCGGGAGTGGTAGAGAGGTATCACCCTCTGATTACCACGACCGACTAGCTACACTACAGAGCTAGCATCATGAGTACTTTACGAGGTGTCACCCTCGGTACTTGATGGTAGTTCCGCAGAGCCGTACAACTAAGGGGGTGTGCGGTGATGTGAAGGGTCTGGCTCGTCGATCACGAAGATCGAGTAACTGATAGTTAAAGCAGGGCAACTGAGACTAGGGGTCACAGGGGATTCATTGATCAACCTATACTAAGCAGTTGCTATGACAGCAGGTACAATAGCAGTTTATCAAAAGCAGGCTATGCATCAGAATAGGAGCTAACTCCAACAGTAGCAAAATCTAATGCAAGAATGAGAGAGAAAGAGTGGGCGATATCGGAATGCTCAAGGGGGGTTTGCTTGCCTTGCTGCTCTGCTGCAAAGGCCTGGTCGTCAGCGGTGTAGTCGTACCCGGCAGCAGCGTCAGTCTCGGGGTCTACCGATAAGAAGAGCGGGGGAGAAACAATAAATATAAAGCATACAGATGCAACATGATGCATGACATGGCAATATGCAGAGCTAGGCATGCACTAACGCAGTACCACACGTCGCAGATAGGTCCGAAGAATATCTGACGATATTATCCGGGTCTCGGGCTACTACCGGACAGACGAAAACGATGGAAATGTTCCACGTTCGTTATGATAGGAGCACGCGACAGACTAACGGACAGCGTATTCGGATTCGTGGGATCTTTTTGAACAACTTTCATGTATAAAATATTTTCATCTGACTTACGGTTTATTTTATATTAATTTTTAAAGTTTTATTACTATTCTGAAATTAACAGATTTAAATTAAATCAATAAATGTAATTAAGACATCAGCGTGATCTCATGCCGACATCAGCAGTCAACGGGGGTTTTGACTGGTCAAACTGACCAGTGGGCCCCACTGTCATAGACACAGTGTTAATTAATGTTTAATTAACATCTAATCAGCTTAATCAGGGGGGTGGGACCCACCTGTCATACCCTGTTTACTTTAAATTAGTTAATAGAATTAATTAACAAGTTTAATCAATCCTAATGTGGGTTGGGCCCACATGTCATTCACATTAATTAACAGTTAATCTTAATCACCTAATTAATTACCTATTTAATTAACTCACTAATTAATTAATTATTAACATAATTTTATTTACATTTTATTTTTACAAAATGTTTAGGGGGCGGTGGGCCCCTCTTGTCATTCGGTACGGGAGGGGCATGGTCACTGGGGTTAGTGGGGGGCTAAATCCCCCACTAACAGAGCCGGTTAGGGGAGGGCCACGGGCCACCGGCAGCCGGTGGTGGGGGGCGGCCAGCGGCGGCCAACGGCGGCGGGAGGGGCCCGGGGGCGTGCTGGGCGCAGCCGGCGCATGCAGGCGAGCGTGGCGAGGGGCGGCAGGGGGCGCGAGCGGGCGCTCGGACGGGCCGGGGCTCGCGGTGCGGCAAGTGCGCGGGCAGGGCGCGCGTGAGCGCGACGACAGGCGCGGCAACGAGGGGGGGACGGCAAACGGCGCGGCGGCGATGTGGGGCGCGGTGGCGAGCGCGGGAGGCGCAGCGGGGCGACGGCCGCGGGCGAGTAGGACCGCAGCAATGGGGGGGGAAGCGGTGCCACGGCGCTGGCGACAGCTAGCGGCGGCGGAGGGGTAGCAGGGGGAGGAGAGGGGAGGTGAGCGCGGCGAGGGCGCGGGCTCGCGTGGGGCCGCGGCAAGCAGGGGCGCGGGCGCGGGGTGCGCGACAGGGCAAAGGAGAGGGGGAGGGAGGAGCCCGGAGGCTCACCGCACGCGTAGGGGAAGGGCAGGTTGCTTGGGGAGGTGCGACGGCCGGCGACGAATGCGGCGACGACGGGGTGGCGCCGGGCGTTGGCGGGGAAGGCCGGCGGCGGTGGGGAAGGCGCCAGCGAGGCGCGGGCCGGCAGGGCGGCGCCGGTTGGAGAGGGGGGGCGTCGGCGTCGCGGATCGGGGGCAGTTGCCCTGATCGGGATCGGGGGCGGGGAGAGTGGGGCGAGTGGGGGTGAGTGGGTGGGTCTAGGGTTTGGCTCGGGGGGGTTATAGCCCCTGGGGTGGCTGGGGTGGGCCGGCCTGGTTGGCCCGGTGGCCAGCTGGGACGAGGCCCAGTGGGGGGCTTCTGTTTTCTTTTCTTTTTTTGTTTTTAGATTCTTTTATTATTATTATTATTTGTTTCTGTTTTATTTATTATACTTAGAAATTACCCGTACAAATAAATAGGGAACATTCCAATATTTGCAATCAATATTTGGCAGTGTCCAAAAGATGGAGGCCCTTGAAAATATTTGAAACTACAAAAATGAAAAAGGGTATTTAATAATTAATTTGCTCATTGATAAAATAGATTTGAGAGACATATGTACCTGATATAATGTTGGTTACAATTTTAAGGTAGCTTAGGGAATATTTGAAACTTATGCAAGATTTTATCCAATGATTTGCAAAACTTTTAAATCTACTTTTGAAATGAATTTTGAATTGCAAGGAATTTGAATCAGGGTTGATAACAACAGTGATCATAATTGGATTAGCAAAGTGGATTAACATAATCCTCAGGTTGCTGTAGCTTGATTACAAGGGTTACTGTAGCACCAAATCTAGGGTGTCATAGGCGTTGGCTGCAATGTAAAAGGTGGACAGTAGCGTTGTAGCGGTTTTGGCCGCCATGTCTGTTTCCTGTTTATGAAAAGGTAAATGCACAGTTCCTAAAAAATGTTTGTCATCGAGACATATACAGCTGACGGGACGTCTTTAAACATTGATTCCAACTATTATCTAGCTAGCGAGACGTCAAGGTGATCAACATCACTAAAAACACTACACATATACAAAATCAAGCAGAAGCATAGTACCAGCAATAGTAATTTGCTAGCGGGCGAACAATCAAGAGATCAGGAGGTTTTGAACTACCTCAGATTCTAGTGCACAGACCAAACATTTTAGTACCTTCGTTCCAAGCAAGGGAGATCAGGAACGAAACCTTGCACATCTTCTTTCTGAGCCACTGCTTAGTGTCGCTGCCCTCGTTTGAACTATAAATTAGACGCTGTGGGTACTTTTTAACATAGCAGTCATGAGGATGTGATTTGAGCGAGGAGTGGTGACTTTTAGAGCAAAGCAAGGATCCTTGGCCACGCAGATCAGGAACTGGTCGAGCATTTGACAAATGGGAGGAAACGTAAAGGGTGCGTTTGGTAGGCTGCATAGAGCCCAACCAGGCCCTCGCGGGATGAAAATGGACCGTTTGGTTGCGTGCAAGGAGGCACGGTTCGCATCGGCACTAAACTTAGAGCACCCCAGATCCTGGCTCACTGGAAACGCTCGAATCGGTCGTTTCTGGCGAGCCAGGCTGAGTCGGGCGCAAAAGGAAAACGCGGCGTAGGCCGCGGTGCAGGGGGGATTCGGTCGAAGATTGCGTGAGGGGGGAATCTGCGGAGGCAGGATGGCGCGAAATATACCCTCACCACCCATTTACTCGCTCAACCCTAGCTCTAGGACAAGTCATCCTCTGTTAATGGCACCGGCGACGGCGATGACTCGGATCTGCGGCTACGACGGCCGGTGTTGGTGGCGGCAGCAGCACTCCCCGGTACCGGCAGCTGCTCCTGGGTTCCAAACAGTATCATTTGGTGAAATGGACCGGAATTTACAGATCCAAAAATAAAGGGGGCCTGGGGGTGAAGGACCTCCGTAAACAAAATATCAGTTCAGTTACCAAGTGGTGGTGGAAACTTGAAACTCAGCAAGGCCTTTGGCAGGATGTGATATGTGCTAAATACTTTAGGAGAGATACGGTTACCTCGGCAAAAAGCAAAATCAGTGACTCCCCGATTTGGAAAGCCACTATGAAAGTTAAAGAGTATTACTTTGCTAGCAGGGGGGTGGTATTGAACTCTGGCAAGCTTGCAAGAGTGTGGGTTGATCCTTTGGATAATAACCTTCCTCTCGATCCAGGTTTCCTATTATTTACACCATCTATAATGAGCAAGAGATTACGGTGGCTAAATTTAAAAATGGGGTTGGTGACAACTTGTTTAGGAGACGGCTCCATTCCCCTCTACTGAAACAGTGGAGGGAACTCGAGTCAATTGTGCGCTCGTGGTCTCTCTCTCTCTCTTGTGATCCCGACAAGATTGTGTGGACCCTAGGTAAGAAGAAAAAGTTTAGGACCAGATCAGTTTATGAATATTTGGATAGAAATATTGTTGGTTGCAACTATAAGTGGATTTGAAGTTCTAAAATCCCTCTCAAGATACAGATTTTTTTTGTAGCAACTATTCCAAAACGATGACTTGACAAGGGATGTCATGAACAGGCGGAACTGGGCTAGCAATCCTAAATGTTCCTTTTGTGCTGAGAAAGAAACTTTCCAGTGCCCTATGGCCAGAGTCTTATGGAGGAGTGTGGGCTGCGTTTTGGGCACAGAATTATGTCCAAATAACACCTGACAATATTTTTCATGGTGCTACACTTTGAATTCGGACGGATAATCCTTATACCATATCCTATTCCATATTTATTTTCGGATTCGGAAGCGGAACGGATGCGGATCCGAATACCGGATTATGCGGATTCGAATAGCGGATTATGCGGATTCGGACACGGTACGGTAACGGAACGGCGTCGGATCGGAAATGGTCATTTACCATATTCATATACGAGGAAGATATAAATGCTTCAAACTAAAAGTAAACATAAACAATGAGCAAATTTTAATACTTATACACGTTAAGAACACATAAAGCACTAGATGGTATTAAAATAAGCCAAATAAATCACTAATAAACATATGTCTCGTCTCATAAGTAAAGATAACATTCATGTATTGCTATTTAATACTTAAAAATTCACCCATAAATCGGATTCGGAAATTAAAAGGTCAGATTATCCGGCAAGAAAAAACGGATTATCCTAATGCATCGTACATTAGCAATACCGTATCCTATCAATCGGACTCGGATTCGGATCGGATTGTTGTCGGATGTGAAAAATCTCTTACCGTATCCTATAAAAACGGATTCGGAAACGGTTTCGGACGGAAATTATCCTAACCACTTTCACCCTGAGGTGTGTGGTCTTCTCCTGCGTGAGCCTGCGTATTTCTCTAGGATGGCAACCTTATGTGGTCTGATACTGTCGCCTACTTAGGTTTAGTTAGTTTTGTTGGTGTCACTAGGTTTTCGCCCAACATTGAGCTGCTCGATGACGAGTGCTCATAGTGAGTTTCCCAGGGATGCTTTGAGCTTGCTTTCCCCTTTCTAGCTTCCCTTGAACCTTGGTCAAACTGTTGTATTTCCGTTATGTGAGTATTGAAAAGAGGTTATGCCCGGCTCAAGAAAAATTCCAACATACGCACAATAGATCGATCTTGGATTTGATCCCTGATGCATGTTCTTTTAATGCATCCTTGATGCGTGTATGAGAAGGAAAGAAGATGTCAGTCTCACGATGGATGAAAAACTAGAGGGCCCTATAAGTACGAATAATTCAGATGAACATTTTCTTTTTACTTTTACGAATGGCAAGGTGGATAATTTACTTACAATTTAGGAGTTGTTTTGATAACAGTCAAAAAATTAAGAAAAACATTTAACAAAGAGTTTTTTACTCGGGTGGCAGGGTAAGTAATTTACTTTCAAGTTTCGGGGCAGTTTCAATGACAAACAAAAAGATCATAAAAACGATTAACAAAGAGTTTTTTACTCGGGTGGCAGGGTAAGTAATTTACTTTCAGGTTTCGGGGCAGTTTCAGTGACAAACAAAAAGATCATAAAAACGATTAACAAAGAGTTTTTTTGGCTTACGGGTGGCATGATGAGTAATTTATTCCAACTTCATTGATAGCTTAGGGTAGATAAATGGACAAAAGTCGAAGAAACACACCGTCCTTTAATATTATATATACACGGTTCAAAAAGGCGCGAGAAAGCGGGCGCTTATGCGTGCATCAGCGTGGGACGCTGGCCCAACGCCTCGCGTAGGCCATATGCGCTCGGAAAGGCGTGGGGCGCGCCGACGCGGAGCGCCTTTCCTATTCCACACGATTAGGCGTCCAGACTTTGCGCTTAGAGCATCTCCAATAGACGCGCAACGCGCGGCGCCCAAAAAACCATTTTAGAGCGCGCAAATAGTAGTTTTTAGCGCGCCGGCGGGCGCTGACTCCAGCGGCCGCCGCAAAATATAGCGCGCGCGGCGCTCCAGCAGACGCTGAAAAAACACGGCGCTCCCATCTGAAACAACATACGCACTCCAAAAACAAAACCAAAAGATCAAACACATAGAAATAAATCAACAATAATAAATAGTTCAATTTTATTACAACTCAAACAAATAGTTTATCATCTAGTACAACAAATAGTTCAACAATACAACATCAAACATACAAGATCAAACAATCAAATAAATCATGCGTTTTGTCGGCCATTCCATTCCCACCACTCCTCGATAAGATCGTTCTGAAGATCATCATGCGTTTCGGCATGCCGAATAGCATGATAAGAGGCAACAAATCGAACCACCCTCGCAGCACTCCGCCGCACTCGCATGGGATGTCCCAAGAGCTCATACTGAGAGTAGTCTAAATTTTGGCCACGTTCATTCTCGATGATCATATTATGCAATATCACACAAGCGTGCATGATGTACCAAAGGATCTTTTGATCCCAAAATCTAGCCGGTCCTCTCACAATAGCAAATTGGCTTGCAAAATCCCAAATGCTCTATCCACATCTTTCCTAGCGGCCGCCTGAGCATTGTGAAAATCTAGATTTTTCTTACCTTGCGGTTTTTCAACAGCTTCACAAATGTTTGCCACTTTGGATAGATGCCATCCGCAAGATAGTAGCCATAGTTGTATGTATGGCCATTTGCTACGAACTGTATCGGTGGCAGATCACCATTTGCAATATTGTTCATCAGTGGTGATTGATTAACAACGTTGATGTCATTCAAAGATCCAGGCATTCCAAAAAAAGCATGCCAAATCCAAGTCTCTTGATCGGCCACCGCTTCAAGGATTATAGTGGAACCCTTTTTCGTGCTGTGGAATTGTCCATGACATGCCTTGGGACAGTTCTTCCAACTCCAATGCATGCAATTTATTGAGCCAAGCATACCTGGGAACCCGCGAGCTTTGTTCATCTCCAAAAGCCTTGCGGCGTCTTCAGCATTGGGAGATCTCAAATACTCTGGGCCAAACACTTGCACAATTCCGACTGCAAAACGCTTGACACACATGATGGCTTGACTCTCATCCATGGCCAAGTGGTCATCAACTAGATCAGCCGGAATACCGTATCCTAATATACGCAAAGCGGCTGTCACCTTTTGAAAGGTGCTATGCCCGAGTTCTCCGGCGGCATTCCTCCTTTGCTGGAAAAAACGATCATGGCTCGCTAGTTTCTCTGCAATGCGCCTGAACAACCCGGTGCTCATCCTAAAACGGCGCCGGAAATACAACTCGGGGTATGTGGGATTCTTCACAAAATAGTGCCTCATCAATCTGTTGTCGGCATCGATCTTGTCCCTCCAAATTTTCTGCCGACCCATAACCGAGCCACCGTACTTCGGTTTTTTATTGATGTGCATAGCTACGATGATTGCAAGGTCCTCTTCCTCTTCAATATCAAATTCTTCTTCGGAAGAATTATATGATGAACTCATCTACAATATTGAATTTAAACTAGTCTATAAAAACTACGAACAACAAGCATCAAATTAATGTAAAAAATGTGTAGTTTGAGCAATATATACCTTGTGGGCGTTCTGTCGAACAGCTTGTGGGCGCCGAGCGCCGGTGGGCGGCCAAGCGCTTTTCACCGTAGGAATGGCGCGCGCAAGGGCCGGCGGCGACTAGAGGGAAGGGGAAGCTGCAGCGACGCGGGATAGGTCGGGGAAACGCCGTCGGGTCGCCGGAGCAAGTGGGTGGCGCGGCGGCGGCGTGGGCGCTGGGGTGGAGGGAGGTGGGAGACGAGGCGCGAGCGCTCGACTGCTTCCGCGCGCGGGAGCGGGCGCACCAAATAAGCGGCGCGCGATGCCGTTTCGCTCCGCGCGCGGAAGCACTTATGCCGCGCGCGCGGTTTTTGGGCGGCCGCTGAAGCGTCCGGTTCCGCTGCGCGCGCGCTAAAACGGGAAATTTTACAGCGCGGGACGTTTTTTGGGCGTCTGTTGGAGATGCTCTTAAGCGAGCGCGTCGCCGGGAAAAGCGAGGGTGGGAGCAGCCCGAATCGAAGAAAAGAATCGGGATGGGCACGCACCAAAACTAGACATCCCGTGCTATGGTGCTCTCCTCATGATGCCGGATCTCAGCTCGCGCCGCCGGATCTCCTTATCATCTTCCCGTCGGCAGCCATCTAGAGCTCCTCCTCCTCTCCCCGCAAAAAAAAGAGCTCCTCCTCCTCACAGCGTCGGCCACCTGAAGCTCCTCTCAGCGGCAGCCACCTCGAGCTCCTCCTCCTCTCAGCTGCAGCCACCTCGAGCTCCTTCTCCTCCTCCCGCTGCCAGCCACATCGATTTCCATCTCCCCCAAGCAGGTGACTAGGTGAGCATCTGGTTCCTCCTGTCTCGATAACCCACCCCTTGTTCTATCCGAGGGCTGCTACTGCTGCGGATGTTCCTCTGCTACTACTGAGGCTTGGGGCTGCCGCTGGGGCCTGGGATTGGTGCTCTGTAGTTAGCTGCTGAGGCGCTTTTTTGAACTTAGAAGTAGTACTACTAGGTATGCTCATGTGTGCTCAAAGCGTGCTACTGTTACTGTTCGTAAGATCCTAATACCACCCGATTGAGATGTGGGCCCGTAAGCCACACAACTATGTTAGTAAAAAAAATTCAAGTACTAGACTCAACTTCGGCCAAGGAGTTGGAAAGGGGCTACCTACAGGCAGTCGGCTCTGATACCAACTTGTCACGCCCCCAATTTCGACCGTACACTAAACATACACGCAATGCGTACGACCAAGATTAGGGACTCACTGATCGATATCACAACACAACTCTAGACACAAATTAAAGTCATACAGCTTCATATTACAAGCCAGGGGCCTCGACGGCTCGAATACAAAGCTCGACAAGCACGAGTCAGCGGAAGCAAATAATATCTGAGTACAGACATAAGTTAAACAAGGTTTGCCTTAAGAAGGCTTGCACAAACATAACTACGGATCGAACGAGGCGAGGCCTCCTGCCTGGGAACCTCCTATCCTACTGCTGGTCGGGGGCAGCCTCCACGTAGTAGTAAGCTCCAGCGGTGGTGTAGTAGTCGTCTCCGGCGTACTCCATCTCCTGGGCTCCGACGTCTGAACGCAGCAATCGCATCGAGGGGGAAAGAGAAAGCAAAGCAGCAGTGAGTACTCATCCAAAGTACTCGCAAGACTGACATCAGAACTATGCTAAGTATGCATCATTATCAAGGAATGGGGTTATATCTGGT
This sequence comes from Elymus sibiricus, assembly GCA_039707655.1. Lineage (NCBI taxonomy): Eukaryota > Viridiplantae > Streptophyta > Magnoliopsida > Poales > Poaceae > Elymus > Elymus sibiricus. The sequence continues at coordinate 44,084,480 of CM077675.1, read as the reverse complement.
CTGACTGCAGAAAGCAAGAATGAGGGGGAAGGCCTAGTCCTATCGAAGACTAGCATCTTCAACATCTTGCAGCATTAGAAGAGAGTAGATTGGTAACTCATATATAACAATATTATTGTAGCAATTTTATTAAGTAACCACGCCCAGAGATTCTTCCTCGACTCCCCACGAGGAAGCAATCCCGGAGCCAACATTCATTTCAAATGTAAATCACAATTTTAGTTATAACAGGTCAAGGTACAACTCCAGGTCGTCCTGTTACCATGGACACGGCTATTCGAATAGTTGAATTCATCCCTGCAGGGGTGCACCGCATTTCCAACATGCTTGATCACCTCCGGACGGACATACTTTCCTGGGTCATGCCCGGCCTCGGGATATCAACACGTCGTCGCCCCACCTAGGCTCAACAGAGAGGCCAGCCCGCCGGTCTAAATCCTAAGCGCGCAGGGGTCATGGGCCCACTCGCATTTGCGCTCCTGCACGATGCGTACGCGGCCGGTGTCAGTCCTGGCACCTCTTAATACAAGATGGTGCTTTACGCGGGCCACCCGGCGCACGCCGCTCCATTGCTGACGTCCGAAGAGCTTCGGCTGATACAACGACGCCGAGTACCCATAACTTCTCCCACATGAAGGTTTAGTGCGTAAAAGGTCAAACGACCAACTCAGATCAAATACCCAACCCATTAGCATTTTATTAATGCGGGACGAGCGCGACCCATGAAGTGCGGTCCCGTCGCCCCGTCTCGAGGTCTCGTGGTAAGGGCCTCACCTGCCCAACCACGCCTCGTCATCATCAAACCGTGGGTACCCTTCAGGGCCGACCCATCACCAACATGTTTCTGTAACCAGGTCATAGTAACCGTGTGTATAAAACATCAAGGCGGGAACTGAGGACTCACCCCCAATGTTCCCCGCTCGATGTAACCGTCAAGGTGGGATTAGAGGAATCACCCTCGGGGGTCCCACACTTGAGGGGGGGTTGCACGACAGAGTCGATATCAGAAGTGGTACAGAGGTATCACCCTCTGATTACCACGACCGACTAGCTACACTACAGAGCTAGCATCATGAGTACTTTATGAGGTGTCACCCTCGGTACTCGATGGTAGTTCCGCAGAGCCGTACAACTAAGGGGGTGTGTGGTGATGTGAAGGGTCTGGCTCGTCGATCACGAAGATCGGGTAACTGATAGTTAAAGCGGGGCAACTGAGACTAGGGGTCACAGGGGATTCATTGATCAACCTATACTAAGCAGTTGATATGACAGCAGGTACAATAGCAGTATATCAAAAGCAGGTTATGCATCAGAATAGGAGCTAACTACAACAGTAGCAAAATCTAATGCAAGAATGAGAGAGAAAGAGTGGGCGATATCGGAATGCTCAAGGGGGGTTTGCTTGCCTTGCTGCTCTGCTGCAAAGGCCTGGTCGTCAGCGGTCGTACCCGGCAGCAGCGTCAGTCTCGGGGTCTACCGATAAGAAGAGCGGGTGAGAAACAATAAATATAAAGCATACAGATGCAACACGATGCATGACATGGCAATATGCAGAGCTAGGCATGCACTAACGCAGTACCACACGTCGCAGATGGGTCCGAAGAATATCTGACGATATTTTCCGGGTCTCGGGCTACTCCCGGACAGACGAAAACGATGGAAATGTTCCACATTCATTATGATAGGAGCACGCGACAGACTAACGGACAGCGTATTCGGATTCGTGGGATCTTTTTGAACAACTTTCATGTATAAAATATTTTCATCTGACTTACGGTTTATTTTATATTAATTTTTAAAGTTTTATTACTATTCTAAAATTAACAGATTTAAATTAATTCAATAAATGTAATTAAGACATCAGCGTGATGTCATGCCGACATCAGCAGTCAACGGGGGCTTTGACTGGTCAAACTGACCAGTGGGCCCCACTGTCATAGACACAGTGTTAATTAATGTTTAATTAACATCTAATCAGCTTAATCACGGGGGTGGGACCCACCTGTCATACCATGTTTACTTTAAATTAGTTAACAGAACTAATTAACAAGTTTAATCAATCCTAATGTGGGTTGGGCCCACATGTCATTCACATTAATTAACAGTTAATCTTAATCACCTAATTAATTAACTCACTAATTAATTAATTATTAACATATTTTTTATTTACACTTTATTTTTACAAAATGTTTAGGGGGCGGTGGGCCCCTCATGTCATTCGGTACGGGGGGGCCCATGGTCAGTGGGGTTAGTGGGGGGGCCGAATCCCCCACTAACAGAGCCGGTTAGGGGAGGGCCACGGGCCACCGGCAGCCGGTGGTGAGGTGCGGCCAGCGGCGGCCAACGGCAGCGGGAGGAGCCCGGGGGCGTGCTGGGCGCGGCCGGCGCATGCGGGCGAGCGTGGCGAGGGGTGGCAGGGGGCGCGAGCGGGCGCTCGGACGGGCCGGGGCGGCGCGGTGCGGCAAGCGCGCGCGCAGCGACGCGGCGACGCGACGGCGAGCGCGGGCAGGGCACGCGTGAGCGCGGCGACGGGCGCGGCAACGAGGGGGGCGGCAAACGGTGCGGCGGCGATGTGGGGCGCGGTGGCGAGCGCGGTAGGCGCAATGGGGCGGCGGCCGCGGGCTAGTAGGACCGCAGCGATGGGGGGGAAGCGGTGCCGCGGCTGTGGCGACAGCTAGCGGCGGCGGAGGGGTAGCAGGGGGAGGAGAGGGGAGGTGAGCGTGGCGAGGGCGCGGGCTCGTATGGGGCCGCGGCGAGCAGGGGCGCGGGCGCGGGGTGCGCGACGGGGCAAAGGAGAGGGGGAGGGAGGTTCCCGGAGGCTCACCGCGCACGTAGGGGGGCAGGTTGCTTGGGGAGGTGCGACGGCCAGCGACGGGTGCGGCGACGACAGGGTGGCGCCGGGCGTTGGCGGGGAAGGCCGGCGGCGGTGGGGAAGGCGCCAGCGAGGCGCGGGCCGGCGGGGCGGCGCCGGTTGGAGAGGGAGGGTATCGGCGTCGCGGATCGGAGGCACTTGCCCCGATCTGGATCGGGGGCGGGGAGAGTGGGGCGAGTGGGGGTGAGTGGGTGGGTCTAGGGTTTGGCTCCGGGGGGTTATAGCCCCTGGGGTGGCTGGGGTGGGTCGGCCTGGTTGGCCCGGTGGCCAGCTGGGTCGAGGCCCAGTGGGGGGGGCTTCTGTTTTCTTTTCTTTTTTTTAGATTCCATTTATTATTATTATTATTATTATTATTATTATTATTAGTTTTTGTTTTATTTATTATACTTAGAAATTACCCGTACAAATAAATAGGGAACATTCCCAATATTTGCAATGCAATATTTGGCAGTGTCCAAAAGGATATGGAGGCCCTTGAAAATATTTGAAACTACAAACATGAAAAAGGGTATTTAATAATTAATTTGCTCATTGATAAAATAGATTTGAGACACATAAGTACCTGATATAATGTTGGTTACAATTTTAAGGTAGCTTAGGGAATATTTGAAACTTATGCAAGATTTTTATCCAATGATTTGCAAAACTTTTAAATCTACTTTTGAAATGAATTTTGAATTGCAAGGAATTTGAATCAGGGTTGATAACAACAGTGATCATAATTGGATTAGCAAAGTGGATTAGCATAATCCTCAGGTTGATGTTGCTTGATTACAAGGATTACTGTAGCACCAAATCCAGGGTGTCACAACTCTCCCCTACTAAAAAGAATTATCGTCCCGAGAATTAAGAAGTAGAAGGAAAGAGCCCGGTGTATTCTGCACGAAGATGATCTTCGCGTCCCCAAGTGGCTTCATCTTCATAGTGGTTTGACCACTGCACCTTGAAGAACTTGGTAACCTTCTGACGAGTCCGACGTTCAATTTCACCAAGAATGCGAACCGGTTGCCCTTTGTAAGAAAGGTCTTGTTGCAGCTCAAGCATATCGTGATCCACTGCTCAGATAGTATCCTTGAAGCAGCGACGAAGCTGTGACACATGGAACTCATCGTGAACCTGAGAAAGGTTTGGCGGTAGTTCCAGTTGATATGCCACTTTACCACGCCTTTCGAGAATAGTGAAAGGACCAATATATCGAGGAGCCAACTTGCCCTTGATCTCGAAATGGTGTGCACCTCTCATTGGCGTGACTCGAAGATAAGCCTTTTTGCCAGGTTGATAGACCATATCTTTGTGATGACGGTCATACTGACTCTTTTGACGAGACTGAGCCGCCTTCAGATTTGCATGAATAATGCAGACTTGATCTTCGGCATGTTGGATAATATCCGGACCGATAAGTGTACGTTCCCCAGTTCCTGACCAATTCAGAGGAGTCCGACACTTACGTCCATATAACACTTCAAAGGGAGCCATCTTCAGACTAGCTTGATAGCTATTGTTGTAGGAGAACTCAGCATACGGGAGAGATTCCTCCCATTTCTTGCCAAAAGAAATGACAAAAGCTCGAAGCATGTCTTCGAGAATCTGGTTGACTCTTTCAACTTCTCCCTGGGATTGAGGGTGAAAGGTGGTGCTAAATGACAAATGAGTTCCCATAGCTTCCTCGAAACTTGCCCAGAATCTTGAAGTGAATTAGCTGCCACGGTCTGAACTAATCACCAATGGAATACCATGGAGTGAAACAACTCTGGACATATATAGATCTGCCAGCTGACTAGCAGTAATAGTTTCCTTGACAGCCAAAAAATGTGCAACTTTGGATAGCTGGTCGATGACGACAAGAATAGCATCATTACCTTTCTGCGATCTGGGAAAACCAGTGACGAAGTCCATTTCAACGTGATCCCATTTCCATTTAGGAATAGAAATAGGTTGCAGAGTTCCAGCAGGTTTTTGATGTTCTGCTTTGATCCGATGGCAAATGTCACATTCTGAAACATAGCGTGCAATGTCTTGTTTCATGTTTGACCACCAGAATCTTTGACGGATGTCTTGGTACATCTTGGTACTACCCGGATGAATAGACAGAGGTGTATCATGAGCTTCTTTCAGTATTCTCCCAGTCATATCCAGGTTTTCCTTCCTAGTTGGAACGAATAGACGACCCTTGAAGTATACTGTGCCATCATCAGCAACAGTGAAACAAGAAGGTCTTCCTTCCGCCAGATGGTGTTTAATCCTTTCGACTTCATCGTCATAGTGTTGCATAGTTTTGATACCGCCCATGAGATCTGGTTCAGCAACCAGGTTACTTAAAGAACCCTGGTTAACAACACGAAGGTTCATCTTGCGAAACTTCGGTGGAGGGGGAACGAGATAACCCTGAGGAACAATATGGAGGTTCAGCTTGCGGAATTCTTCTTGAAGAAGGGGGTGAACCTTGTGAACCTGAAGGTGGTTGCGGTATGACTTGCGGCTCAAAGCATCAGCCATTACATTAGCCTTACCTGGTGTATAAGAAATACCCACGTTGTAATTTGCTATGCGCTCCATCCATCTTTGTTGACGGAGGTTCAGATCTGGTTGAGTAAACAGGTACTTCAGACTTTGGTGATCGGTGTAGATCTCGCAATGATTACCAATAATGTACTGCCGCCACTCTTTCAGTGCATGAATTACTGCAGCAAGTTCAAGGTCATGAACTGGGTAGTTCCCTTCATGAGGACGCAATTGACGAGATGCATAAGCAACCACTCTACGCTCTTGCATTAGGACACAACCTATTCCTTGACGTGAAGCGTCACAATAAATGACGAAGTCCTTTGGAGTATCCGGAGGAGCAAGCACTGGAGCAGATGTTAGCTTGTCCTTAAGTGCTTGAAAGCTCTCCTGACATTTTTCTGTCCACTCATATTTAACACCTTTGTGAAGCAGATTGGTTAAGGGCTTTGCAATCTTGGAGAAGTTCTCGACGAATCGACGGCAATAGTTGGCGAGTCCGAGAAAACTTCTGACTTGCTTGACATTCTTCGGGGGAGTCCAGTCAAGAATAGCCTGAACTCGTTCAGGGTTGACCGCAATACCATCCTTGGAGATCACATGCCCAAGGTAGGTCACTTCGTCCATCCAGAACTCATACTTTGAATACTTTGCATAAATTTGATGTTCTCAAAGCTTCTCCAGTATAAGACGAAGATGTTCAGCATGCTCTTCTTTATTCTTGGAATAAACCAGGATATCATCCAGATAAACCACGACAAATTTATCGAGGTAATCCATGAATATATAGTTCATCAGGCGAGAGAAGGTTGCTGGAGCATTGGTTAAGCCGAAGGACATGACGGTGTACTCGTATGAACAACAGCGAGTAACAAATGCAGTCTTGGGAATATCCTCTTCACGAACCCGGATCTGATGGTAACCCAACCTCAAGTCGAGTTTTGAAAACACTGATGAACCAGCAAGTTGATCATACAGATCGTTGATCCGAGGAAGCGGATATTTGTTTTGAATCGTTGCTTGGTTGATGGGACGGCAATCTTGGACCAATCGATTCGTACCATCTTTCTTCTTGACAAAGGGAGAAGGTGCTCCCTAATCAGAGGAACTTGGACGAATGAACCCTTGACGAAGAGAATAATCAATCTCTTGTTTCAGTTCAAGGAGTTCATGAGGAGGCATCTTATATGGCCGCTTAGCAATAGGGGTGGTGCCTGGCACTAAGTCGATGACAAACTCGACAGATCTTACAGGGGAAATCCCTGGAAGTTCTTTTGGAAAGACATCTTGGAAATCCCGGACAATTGGAATGTTTTCAATCCCTTCAAGAGGTGATTGATTTAATGCATTCAAGGCATATAACCGGGCTTCAGCATTTAACAGCTTGGAATGCCATGATCGAGTACAACTCATAATCAAGGAAGATTACTAAGAGTTGTTGACTTGCAATGCGTACTCGATTCAAATATCAATATCCTTGATTGTCCAACAACTCCGAACACGAGGAAACTGGAACTAGTGAAATATCATAGTTCATTAGGAGCTCATAAGAAGTTATAAAGCTCCATGATATTTATCAAGATACCAGGGATAATACTCGGAGGTGGATCAGAATTAGAGGTTAGACTAGCGTATTGATCTGTGGAGGACAAGCACTTTAACTTGTCTAAGGACGAAAACAAAGTAGAACATCATGGTCGGAGTCACGATTGTAAAGGACAAGATCACAGATACCGGATCAAATTATACCAAGAGAAATTTATCGTTATGAGAAGCTTCTATGATAAGATCAACATTGCTTCCATGGGCATGAGCACAAAGTTCAAGGTCGACTCCCACTTCATCAATGCATCACCTTCCATTTACTCCTCGCCTTTGATAAATTTGTAGTTTTGAAAGTTTAACTGGCAAAACACCAGGAGAGTAAGACGCGTGAAAACTGACGGGTTCACACGAATTAAGGAAGGCATAGGTCCAACCCATCGGGGCATCTTAGGAACATATATCACAAGCTTCAAGAGTAATTAACACATGCTTGACAAAAGAGCATGGCTGACAAAAGCATAGGATACAACTTATCAGAGGGAGAAGGCACAACTTACCAATGGCATCATGTATCAGGGGAAGAACATCACAATAATTTTGAATGTGAAGGATGCTATCGGATAATAACCCAACAATGGGTCAGGCGGTCCAAAAAGGACCTGATGTGAGTATCGGTACTCAATCAGAGGGAGAAGAATGCAAGGCATCAGATTATAGAACATCCAATAATTTGATGCTTAAGTAACCAAAGGAATTAAGATTCCCAATTTGGTGTATCAGAATCAGATGCTCCAATCAATACAAATAAGTTGAAAGGACTTAGATGGACAATCAACCAAGGTTGATTTAAAGAGAACCAGCTCCTGATTGGAAAGACGTCTGATCCGGACAAATAATTTATGCGTATCAAGTGAGGATTGTGTGCATTCACACACAAGTTGAATCAATAAGGTCGAACGATAATCACAGAGGATTTTAATGGATAATGCTAGACATATGGAATTAACCATAATGCAAGCAGGTGAGAAAAGGTCAAGAACAATAGGCTACTGAGGATTTCGGAAGATCGAATAGCACTTCGAAGAATCTTGTGAGACACATGAACAACTGGGAATGAACGAATCCCCGATGAGGGTGAGGAGTTATCTGTAGGGGTTGGCAGTGGAAGGAAATCGCAAAAGCAATGGGCACAAGTTCTCGGAAGAACATGAGAGAGTAGCTTCGAAGTCTTCTGATGAATCAAGCCATCGTCTGGATTGGGGGGGGGCTCTCCGGGGGAAGTAGTAATGAGAACCTAGAGTTAGAGTTAGCAAAATCTTTAACCCGAAAGAGAAGAGAGGTCAGAACCCAGAGTATAGACGAGGAATAAAAGATCCTAATACCACCCGATTGAGATGTGGGCCCGTAAGCCACACAACTATGTTAGTAAAAAAATTCAATTACTAGACTCAACTTCGGCCAAGGAGTTGGAAAGGGGGCTACCTACAGGCAGTCGGCTCTGATACCAACTTGTCACGCCCCCAATTTCGACCGTACACTAAACATACACGCAATGCGTACGATCAAGATTAGGGACTCACTGATCGATATCACAACACAACTCTAGACACAAATTAAAGTCATACAGCTTCATATTACAAGCCAGGGGCCTCGAGGGCTCGAATACAAAGCTCGACAAGCACGAGTCAGCGGAAGCAAATAATATCTGAGTACAGACATAAGTTAAACAAGGTTTGCCTTAAGAAGGCTTGCACAAACATAACAACGGATCTAACGAGGCGAGGCCTCCTACCTGGGAACCTCCTATCCTACTGTTGGTCGGGGGCAGCCTCCACGTAGTAGTAAGCTCCAGCGGTGGTGTAGTAGTCGTCTTCGGTGTACTCCATCTCCTGGGCTCCGACGTCTGAACGCAGCAATCGCATCGAGGGGGAAAGAGAAAGCAAAGCAGCGGTGAGTACTCATCCAAAGTACTCGCAAGACTGACATCAGAACTGTGCTAAGTATGCATCATTATCAAGGAATGGGGTTATATCTGGTCTGACTGCAGAAAGCAAGAATGAGGGGGAAGGCCTAGTCCTATCGAAGACTAGCATCTTCAACATCTTACAGCATTAGAAGAGAGTAGATTGGTAACTCATATATAACAATATTATTGTAGCAATTTTATTAAGTAACCACGCCCAGAGATTCTTCCTCGACTCCCCACGAGGAAGCAATCCCGGAGCCAACATTCATTTCAAATGTAAATCACAATTTTAGTTATAACAGGTCAAGGTACAACTCCAAGTCATCATGTTACCATGGACACGGCTATTCGAATAGTTGAATTCATCCCTGCAGGGGTGCACCGCATTTCCAACACGCTTGATCACCTCCGGACGGACATACTTTCCTGGGTCATGCCCGGCCTCGGGATATCAACACGTCGTCGCCCCACCTAGGCTCAACAGAGAGGCCAGCCCGCCGGTCTAAATCCTAAGCGTGCAGGGGTCATGGGCCCACTCACCCTTTGCGCTCCTGCACGATGCGTACGCGGCCGGTGTCAGTCCTGGCACCTCTTAATACAAGACGGTGCTTTACGCGGGCCACCCGGGCGCGCGTCGCTCCATTGCTGACGTCCGAAGAGCTTCGGCTGATACAACGATGCCGAGTACCCATAACTTCTCCCACGTGAAGGTTTAGTGCGTAAAAGGTCAAACGACCAACTTGGATCAAATGCCCAACCCATTAGCATTTTATTAATGTGGGACGAGCGCGACCCATGAAGTGCGGTCCCGTCGCCCCGTCTCGAGGTCTCGTGGTAAGGGCCTCACCTGCCCAACCACGCCTCGTCGTCATCAAACCGTGGGTACCCTTCAGGGCCGACCCATCACCAACATTTTTCTATAACCAGGTCATAGTAATCGTGTGTATAAAACATCAAGGCGGGAACTGAGGAATCACCCCCAATGGTTCCCGCTCGATGTAACTGTCAAGGTGGGCTTCGAGGAATCACCCTCGGGGGTCCCACACTTGAGGGGGGGGTTGCACGACAGAGTCGATATCGGGAGTGGTAGAGAGGTATCACCCTCTGATTACCACGACCGACTAGCTACACTACAGAGCTAGCATCATGAGTACTTTACGAGGTGTCACCCTCGGTACTCGATGGTAGTTCCGCAGAGCCGTACAACTAAGGGGGTGTGCGGTGATGTGAAGGGTCTGGCTCGTCGATCACGAAGATCGAGTAACTGATAGTTAAAGCAGGGCAACTGAGACTAGGGGTCACAGGGGATTCATTGATCAACCTATACTAAGCAGTTGATATGACAGCAGGTACAATAGCAGTTTATCAAAAGCAGGCTATGCATCAGAATAGGAGCTAACTCCAACAGTAGCAAAATCTAATGCAAGAATGAGAGAGAAAGAGTGGGCGATATCGGAATGCTCAAGGGGGGTTTGCTTGCCTTGCTGCTCTGCTGCAAAGGCCTGGTCGTCAGCGGTGTAGTCGTACCAGGCAGCAGCGTCAGTCTCGGGGTCTACCGATAAGAAGAGCGGGGGAGAAACAATAAATATAAAGCATACAGATGCAACATGATGCATGACATGGCAATATGCAGAGCTAGGCATGCACTAACGCAGTACCACACGTCGCAGATGGGTCCGAAGAATATCTGACGATATTTTCCGGGTCTCGGGCTACTACCGGACAGACGAAAAGGATGGAAATGTTCCACGTTCGTTATGATATGAGCACGCGACAGACTAACGGACAGCGTATTCGGATTCGTGGGATCTTTTTGAACAACTTTCATGTATAAAATATTTTCATCTGACTTACGGTTTATTTTATATTAATTTTTAAAGTTTTATTACTATTCTGAAATTAACAGATTTAAATTAATTCAATAAATGTAATTAAGACATCAGCGTGATCTCATGCCGACATCAGCAGTCAACGGGGGCTTTGACTGGTCAAACTGACCAGTGGGCCCCACTGTCATAGACACAGTGTTAATTAATGTTTAATTAACATCTAATCAGCTTAATCAGGGGGGTGGGACCCACCTGTCATACCCTGTTTACTTTAAATTAGTTAATAGAATTAATTAACAAGTTTAATCAATCCTAATGTGGGTTGGGCCCACATGTCATTCACATTAATTAACAGTTAATCTTAATCACCTAATTAATTACCTATTTAATTAACTCACTAATTAATTAATTATTAACATATTTTTATTTACATTTTATTTTTACAAAATGTTTAGGGGGCGGTGGGCCCCTCTTGTCATTCGGTACGGGGGGGGGGGGGGCCATGGTCACTGGGGTTAGTGGGGGGCCAAATCCCCCACTAACAGAGCCGGTTAGGGGAGGGCCACGGGCCACCGGCAGCCGGTGGGGGGGGGGGGGCGGCCAATGGCGACGGGAGGGGCCCGGGGGCGTGCTGGGCGCAGCCGGCGCATGCAGGCGAGCGTGGCGAGGGGCGGCAGGGGGCGCGAGCGGGCGCTCGGACGGGCCGGGGCTCGCGGTGCGGCAAGTGCGCGGGCAGGGCGCGCGTGAGCGCGACGACAGGCGCGGCAACGAGGGGGGGACGGCAAACGGCGTGGCGGCGATGTGGGGCGCGGTGGCGAGCGCGGGAGGCGCAGCGGGGCGACGGCCGCGGGCGAGTAGGACCGCAGCAATGGGGGGGAAGCGGTGCCACACGGCGCTGGCGACAGCTAGCGGCGGCGGAGGGGTAGCAGGGGGAGGAGAGGGGAGGTGAGCGCGGCGAGGGCGCGAGCTCGCGTGGGGCCACGGCAAGCAGGGGCGCGGGCGCGGGGTGCGCGACAGGGCAAAGGAGAGGGGGAGGGAGGAGCCCGGAGGCTCACCGCGCGCGTAGGGGAAGGGCAGGTTGCTTGGGGAGGTGCGACGGCCGGCGACGAGTGCGGCGACGACGGGGTGGCGCCGGGCGTTGGCGGGGAAAGCCGGCGGCGGTGGGGAAGGCGCCAGCGAGGCGCGGGCCGGCAGGGCGGCGCCGGTTGGAGAGGGGGGGCGTCGGCGTCGCGGATCGGGATCGGGGGCGGGGAGAGTGGGGCGAGTGGGGGTGAGTGGGTGGGTCTAGGGTTTGGCTCGGGGGGGTTATAGCCCCTGGGGTGGCTGGGGTGGGCCGGCCTGGTTGGCCCGGTGGCCAGCTGGGACGAGGCCCAGTGGGGGGCTTCTGTTTTCTTTTCTCAGCACAAAATCCCTCTCAAGATACAGATTTTTTTTGTAGCAACTATTCCAAAACGATGACTTGACAAGGGATGTCATGAACAGGCGGAACTGGGCTAGCAATCCTAAATGTTCCTTTTGTGCTTGGAAAGAAACTTTCCAGTGCCCTATGGCCAGAGTCTTATGGAGGAGTGTGGGCTGCGTTTTGGGCACAGAATTATGTCCAAATAACACCTGACAATATTTTTCATGGTGCTACACTTTGAATTCGGACGGATAATCCTTATACCATATCCTATTCCATATTTATTTTCGGATTCGGAAGCGGAACGGATGCGGATCCGAATACCGGATTATGCGGATTCGAATAGCGGATTATGCGGATTCGGACACGGTACGGTAACGGAACGGCGTCGGATCGGAAATGGTCATTTACCATATTCATATACGAGGAAGATATAAATGCTTCAAACTAAAAGTAAACATAAACAATGAGCAAATTTTAATACTTATACACGTTAAGAACACATAAAGCACTAGATGGTATTAAAATAAGCCAAATAAATCACTAATAAACATATGTCTCGTCTCATAAGTAAAGATAACATTCATGTATTGCTATTTAATACTTAAAAATTCACCCATAAATCGGATTCGGAAATTAAAAGGTCAGATTATCCGGCAAGAAAAAACGGATTATCCTAATGCATCGTACATTAGCAATACCGTATCCTATCAATCGGACTCGGATTCGGATCGGATTGTTGTCGGATGTGAAAAATCTCTTACCGTATCCTATAAAAACGGATTCGGAAACGGTTTCGGACGGAAATTATCCTAACCACTTTCACCCTGAGGTGTGTGGTCTTCTCCTGCGTGAGCCTGCGTATTTCTCTAGGATGGCAACCTTATGTGGTCTGATACTGTCGCCTACTTAGGTTTAGTTAGTTTTGTTGGTGTCACTAGGTTTTCGCCCAACATTGAGCTGCTCGATGACGAGTGCTCATAGTGAGTTTCCCAGGGATGCTTTGAGCTTGCTTTCCCCTTTCTAGCTTCCCTTGAACCTTGGTCAAACTGTTGTATTTCCGTTATGTGAGTATTGAAAAGAGGTTATGCCCGGCTCAAGAAAAATTCCAACATACGCACAATAGATCGATCTTGGATTTGATCCCTGATGCATGTTCTTTTAATGCATCCTTGATGCGTGTATGAGAAGGAAAGAAGATGTCAGTCTCACGATGGATGAAAAACTAGAGGGCCCTATAAGTACGAATAATTCAGATGAACATTTTCTTTTTACTTTTACGAATGGCAAGGTGGATAATTTACTTACAATTTAGGAGTTGTTTTGATAACAGTCAAAAAATTAAGAAAAACATTTAACAAAGAGTTTTTTACTCGGGTGGCAGGGTAAGTAATTTACTTTCAAGTTTCGGGGCAGTTTCAATGACAAACAAAAAGATCATAAAAACGATTAACAAAGAGTTTTTTACTCGGGTGGCAGGGTAAGTAATTTACTTTCAGGTTTCGGGGCAGTTTCAGTGACAAACAAAAAGATCATAAAAACGATTAACAAAGAGTTTTTTTGGCTTACGGGTGGCATGATGAGTAATTTATTCCAACTTCATTGATAGCTTAGGGTAGATAAATGGACAAAAGTCGAAGAAACACACCGTCCTTTAATATTATATATACACGGTTCAAAAAGGCGCAAGAAAGCGGGCGCTTATGCGTGCATCAGCGTGGGACGCTGGCCCAACGCCTCGCGTAGGCCATATGCGCTCGGAAAGGCGTGGGGCGCGCCGACGCGGAGCGCCTTTCCTATTCCACACGATTAGGCGTCCAGACTTTGCGCTTAGAGCATCTCCAATAGACGCGCAACGCGCGGCGCCCAAAAAACCATTTTAGAGCGCGCAAATAGTAGTTTTTAGCGCGCCGGCGGGCGCTGACTCCAGCGGCCGCCGCAAAATATAGCGCGCGCGGCGCTCCAGCAGACGCTGAAAAAACATGGCGCTCCCATCTGAAACAACATACGCACTCCAAAAACAAAACCAAAAGATCAAACACATAGAAATAAATCAACAATAATAAATAGTTCAATTTTATTACAACTCAAACAAATAGTTTATCATCTAGTACAACAAATAGTTCAACAATACAACATCAAACATACAAGATCAAACAACCAAATAAATCATGCGTTTTGTCGGCCATTCCATTCCCACCACTCCTCGATAAGATCGTTCTGAAGATCATCATGCGTTTCGGCATGCCGAATAGCATGATAAGAGGCAACAAATCGAACCACCCTCGCAGCACTCCGCCGCACTCGCATGGGATGTCCCAAGAGCTCATACTGAGAGTAGTCTAAATTTTGGCCACGTTCATTCTCGATGATCATATTATGCAATATCACACAAGCGTGCATGATGTACCAAAGGATCTTTTGATCCCAAAATCTAGCCGGTCCTCTCACAATAGCAAATTGGCTTGCAAAATCCCAAATGCTCTATCCACATCTTTCCTAGCGGCCGCCTGAGCATTGTGAAAATCTAGATTTTTCTTACCTTGCGGTTTTTCAACAGCTTCACAAATGTTTGCCACTTTGGATAGATGCCATCCGCAAGATAGTAGCCATAGTTGTATGTATGGCCATTTGCTACGAACTGTATCGGTGGCAGATCACCATTTGCAATATTGTTCATCAGTGGTGATTGATTAACAACGTTGATGTCATTCAAAGATCCAGGCATTCCAAAAAAAGCATGCCAAATCCAAGTCTCTTGATCGGCCACCGCTTCAAGGATTATAGTGGAACCCTTTTTCGCGCTGTGGAATTGTCCATGACATGCCTTGGGACAGTTCTTCCAACTCCAATGCATGCAATTTATTGAGCTAAGCATACCTGGGAACCCGCGAGCTTTGTTCATCTTCAAAAGCCTTGTGGCGTCTTCAGCATTGGGAGATCTCAAATACTCTGGGCCAAACACTTGCACAATTCCGACTGCAAAGCGCTTGACACACATGATGGCTTGACTCTCATCCATGGCCAAGTGGTCATCAACTAGATCAGCCGGAATACCGTATCCTAATATACGCAAAGCGGCTGTCACCTTTTGAAAGGTGCTATGCCCGAGTTCTCCGGCGGCATTCCTCCTTTGCTGGAAAAAACGATCATGGCTCGCTAGTTTCTCTGCAATGCGCCTGAACAACCCGGTGCTCATCCTAAAACGGCGCCGGAAATACAACTCGGGGTATGTGGGATTCTTCACAAAATAGTGCCTCATCAATCTGTTGTCGGCATCGATCTTGTCCCTCCAAATTTTCTGCCGACCCATAACCGAGCCACCGTACTTCGGTTTTTTATTGATGTGCATAGCTACGATGATTGCAAGGTCCTCTTCCTCTTCAATATCAAATTCTTCTTCGGAAGAATTATATGATGAACTCATCTACAATATTGAATTTAAACTAGTCTATAAAAACTACGAACAACAAGCATCAAATTAATGTAAAAAATGTGTAGTTTGAGCAATATATACCTTGTGGGCGTTCTGTCGAACAGCTTGTGGGCGCCGAGCGCCGGTGGGCGGCCAAGCGCTTTTCACCGCAGGAATGGCGCGCGCAAGGGCCGGCGGCGACTAGAGGGAAGGGGAAGCTGCAGCGACGCGGGATAGGTCGGGGAAACGCCGTCGGGTCGCCGGAGCAAGTGGGTGGCGCGGCGGCGGCGTGGGCGCTGGGGTGGAGGGAGGTGGGAGACGAGGCGCGAGCGCTCGACTGCTTCCGCGCGCGGGAGCGGGCGCACCAAATAAGCGGCGCGCGATGCCGTTTCGCTCCGCGCGCGGAAGCACTTATGCCGCGCGCGCGGTTTTTGGGCGGCCGCTGAAGCGTCCGGTTCCGCTGCGCGCGCGCTAAAACGGGAAATTTTACAGCGCGGGACGTTTTTTGGGCGTCTGTTGGAGATGCTCTTAAGCGAGCGCGTCGCCGGGAAAAGCGAGGGTGGGAGCAGCCCGAATCGAAGAAAAGAAGCGGGATGGGCACGCACCAAAACTAGACATCCCGTGCTATGGTGCTCTCCTCATGATGCCGGATCTCAGCTCGCGCCGCCGGATCTCCTTATCATCTTCCCGTCGGCAGCCATCTAGAGCTCCTCCTCCTCTCCCCGCAAAAAAAAGAGCTCCTCCTCCTCACAGCGTCGGCCACCTGAAGCTCCTCTCAGCGGCAGCCACCTCGAGCTCCTCCTCCTCTCAGCTGCAGCCACCTCGAGCTCCTTCTCCTCCTCCCGCTGCCAGCCACATCGATTTCCATCTCCCCCAAGCAGGTGACTAGGTGAGCATCTGGTTCCTCCTGTCTCGATAACCCACCCCTTGTTCTATCCGAGGGCTGCTACTGCTGCGGATGTTCCTCTGCTACTACTGAGGCTTGGGGCTGCCGCTGGGGCCTGGGATTGGTGCTTTGTAGTTAGCTGCTGAGGCGCTTTTTTGAACTTAGAAGTAGTACTACTAGGTATGCTCATGTGTGCTCAAAGCGTGCTACTGTTACTGTTCGTAAGATCCTAATACCACCCGATTGAGATGTGGGCCCGTAAGCCACACAACTATGTTAGTAAAAAAATTTCAAGTACTAGACTCAACTTCGGCCAAGGAGTTGGAAAGGGGCTACCTACAGGCAGTCGGCTCTGATACCAACTTGTCACGCCCCCAATTTCGACCGTACACTAAACATACACGCAATGCGTACGACCAAGATTAGGGACTCACTGATCGATATCACAACACAACTCTAGACACAAATTAAAGTCATACAGCTTCATATTACAAGCCAGGGGCCTCGACGGCTCGAATACAAAGCTCGACAAGCACGAGTCAGCGGAAGCAAATAATATCTGAGTACAGACATAAGTTAAACAAGGTTTGCCTTAAGAAGGCTTGCACAAACATAACAACGGATCGAACGAGGCGAGGCCTCCTGCCTGGGAACCTCCTATCCTACTGCTGGTCGGGGGCAGCCTCCACGTAGTAGTAAGCTCCAGCGGTGGTGTAGTAGTCGTCTCCGGCGTACTCCATCTCCTGGGCTCCGACGTCTGAACGCAGCAATCGCATCGAGGGGGAAAGAGAAAGCAAAGCAGCGGTGAGTACTCATCCAAAGTACTCGCAAGACTGACATCAGAACTATGCTAAGTATGCATCATTATCAAGGAATGGGGTTATATCTGGTCTGACTGCAGAAAGCAAGAATGAGGGGGAAGGCCTAGTCCTATCGAAGACTAGCATCTTCAACATCTTGCAGCATTAGAAGAGAGTAGATTGGTAACTCATATATAACAATATTATTGTAGCAATTTTATTAAGTAACCACGCCCAGAGATTCTTCCTCGACTCCCCACGAGGAAGCAATCCCGGAGCCAACATTCATTTCAAATGTAAATCACAATTTTAGTTATAACAGGTCAAGGTACAACTCCAGGTCGTCCTGTTACCATGGACACGGCTATTCGAATAGTTCAATTCATCCCTGCAGGGGTGCACCGCATTTCCAACATGCTTGATCACCTCCGGACGGACATACTTTCCTGGGTCATGCCCGGCCTCGGGATATCAACACGTCGTCGCCCCACCTAGGCTCAACAGAGAGGACAGCCCGCCGGTCTAAATCCTAAGCGCGCAGGGGTCATGGGCCCACTCGCATTTGCGCTCCTGCACGATGCGTACGCGGCCGGTGTCAGTCCTGGCACCTCTTAATACAAGATGGTGCTTTACGCGGGCCACCCGGGCGCACGCCGCTCCATTGCTGACGTCCGAAGAGCTTCGGCTGATACAACGACGCCGAGTACCCATAACTTCTCCCACATGAAGGTTTAGTGCGTAAAAGGTCAAACGACCAACTCAGATCAAATACCCAACCCATTAGCATTTTATTAATGCGGGACGAGCGCGACCCATGAAGTGCGGTCCCGTCGCCCCGTCTCGAGGTCTCGTGGTAAGGGCCTCACCTGCCCAACCACGCCTCGTCATCATCAAACCGTGGGTACCCTTCAGGGCCGACCCATCACCAACATGTTTCTGTAACCAGGTCATAGTAACCGTGTGTATAAAACATCAAGGCGGGAACTGAGGACTCACCCCCAATGTTCCCCGCTCGATGTAACCGTCAAGGTGGGATTAGAGGAATCACCCTCGGGGGTCCCACACTTGAGGGGGGGTTGCACGACAGAGTCGATATCAGAAGTGGTCCAGAGGTATCACCCTCTGATTACCACGACCGACTAGCTACACTACAGAGCTAGCATCATGAGTACTTTATGAGGTGTCACCCTCGGTACTCGATGGTAGTTCCGCAGAGCCGTACAACTAAGGGGGTGTGTGGTGATGTGAAGGGTCTGGCTCGTCGATCACGAAGATCGGGTAACTGATAGTTAAAGCGGGGCAACTGAGACTAGGGGTCACAGGGGATTCATTGATCAACCTATACTAAGCAGTTGATATGACAGCAGGTACAATAGCAGTATATCAAAAGCAGGTTATGCATCAGAATAGGAGCTAACTACAACAGTAGCAAAATCTAATGCAAGAATGAGAGAGAAAGAGTGGGCGATATCGGAATGCTCAAGGGGGGTTTGCTTGCCTTGCTGCTCTGCTGCAAAGGCCTGGTCGTCAGCGGTCGTACCCGGCAGCAGCGTCAGTCTCGGGGTCTACCGATAAGAAGAGCGGGTGAGAAACAATAAATATAAAGCATACAGATGCAACACGATGCATGACATGGCAATATGCAGAGCTAGGCATGCACTAACGCAGTACCACACGTCGCAGATGGGTCCGAAGAATATCTGACGATATTTTCCGGGTCTCGGGCTACTCCCGGACAGACGAAAACGATGGAAATGTTCCACATTCATTATGATAGGAGCACGCGACAGACTAACGGACAGCGTATTCGGATTCGTGGGATCTTTTTGAACAACTTTCATGTATAAAATATTTTCATCTGACTTACGGTTTATTTTATATTAATTTTTAAAGTTTTATTACTATTCTAAAATTAACAGATTTAAATTAATTCAATAAATGTAATTAAGACATCAGCGTGATGTCATGCCGACATCAGCAGTCAACGGGGGCTTTGACTGGTCAAACTGACCAGTGGGCCCCACTGTCATAGACACAGTGTTAATTAATGTTTAATTAACATCTAATCAGCTTAATCACGGGGGTGGGACCCACCTGTCATACCATGTTTACTTTAAATTAGTTAACAGAACTAATTAACAAGTTTAATCAATCCTAATGTGGGTTGGGCCCACATGTCATTCACATTAATTAACAGTTAATCTTAATCACCTAATTAATTAACTCACTAATTAATTAATTATTAACATATTTTTTATTTACACTTTATTTTTACAAAATGTTTAGGGGGCGGTGGGCCCCTCATGTCATTCGGTACGGGGGGGCCCATGGTCAGTGGGGTTAGTGGGGGGGCCGAATCCCCCACTAACAGAGCCGGTTAGAGGAGGGCCACGGGCCACCGGCAGCCGGTGGTGAGGTGCGGCCAGCGGCGGCCAACGGCAGCGGGAGGAGCCCGGGGGCGTGCTGGGCGCGGCCGGCGCATGCGGGCGAGCGTGGCGAGGGGTGGCAGGGGGCGCGAGCGGGCGCTCGGACGGGCCGGGGCGGCGCGGTGCGGCAAGCGCGCGCGCAGCGACGTGGCGACGCGACGGCGAGCGCGGGCAGGGCACGCGTGAGCGCGGCGACGGGCGCGGCAACGAGGGGGGCGGCAAACGGTGCGGCGGCGATGTGGGGCGCGGTGGCGAGCGCGGTAGGCGCAATGGGGCGGCGGCCGCGGGCTAGTAGGACCGCAGCGATGGGGGGGAAGCGGTGCCGCGGCTGTGGCGACAGCTAGCGGCGGCGGAGGGGTAGCAGGGGGAGGAGAGGGGAGGTGAGCGTGGCGAGGGCGCGGGCTCGTATGGGGCCGCGGCGAGCAGGGGCGCGGGCGCGGGGTGCGCGACGGGGCAAAGGAGAGGGGGAGGGAGGTTCCCGGAGGCTCACCGCGCACGTAGGGGGGCAGGTTGCTTGGGGAGGTGCGACGGCCAGCGACGGGTGCGGCGACGACAGGGTGGCGCCGGGCGTTGGCGGGGAAGGCCGGCGGCGGTGGGGAAGGCGCCAGCGAGGCGCGGGCCGGCGGGGCGGCGCCGGTTGGAGAGGGAGGGTATCGGCGTCGCGGATCGGAGGCACTTGCCCCGATCTGGATCGGGGGCGGGGAGAGTGGGGCGAGTGGGGGTGAGTGGGTGGGTCTAGGGTTTGGCTCCGGGGGGTTATAGCCCCTGGGGTGGCTGGGGTGGGTCGGCCTGGTTGGCCCGGTGGCCAGCTGGGTCGAGGCCCAGTGGGGGGGGCTTCTGTTTTCTTTTCTTTTTTTTAGATTCCATTTATTATTATTATTATTATTATTATTATTATTAGTTTTTGTTTTATTTATTATACTTAGAAATTACCCGTACAAATAAATAGGGAACATTCCCAATATTTGCAATGCAATATTTGGCAGTGTCCAAAAGGATATGGAGGCCCTTGAAAATATTTGAAACTACAAAAATGAAAAAGGGTATTTAATAATTAATTTGCTCATTGATAAAATAGATTTGAGACACATAAGTACCTGATATAATGTTGGTTACAATTTTAAGGTAGCTTAGGGAATATTTGAAACTTATGCAAGATTTTTATCCAATGATTTGCAAAACTTTTAAATCTACTTTTGAAATGAATTTTGAATTGCAAGGAATTTGAATCAGGGTTGATAACAACAGTGATCATAATTGGATTAGCAAAGTGGATTAGCATAATCCTCAGGTTGATGTTGCTTGATTACAAGGATTACTGTAGCACCAAATCCAGGGTGTCACAACTCTCCCCTACTAAAAAGAATTATCGTCCCGAGAATTAAGAAGTAGAAGGAAAGAGCCCGGTGTATTCTGCACGAAGATGATCTTCGCGTCCCCAAGTGGCTTCATCTTCATAGTGGTTTGACCACTGCACCTTGAAGAACTTGGTAACCTTCTGACGAGTCCGACGTTCAATTTCACCAAGAATGCGAACCGGTTGCCCTTTGTAAGAAAGGTCTTGTTGCAGCTCAAGCATATCGTGATCCACTGCTCAGATAGTATCCTTGAAGCAGCGACGAAGCTGTGACACATGGAACTCATCGTGAACCTGAGAAAGGTTTGGCGGTAGTTCCAGTTGATATGCCACTTTACCACGCCTTTCGAGAATAGTGAAAGGACCAATATATCGAGGAGCCAACTTGCCCTTGATCTCGAAATGGTGTGCACCTCTCATTGGCGTGACTCGAAGATAAGCCTTTTTGCCAGGTTGATAGACCATATCTTTGTGATGACGGTCATACTGACTCTTTTGACGAGACTGAGCCGCCTTCAGATTTGCATGAATAATGCAGACTTGATCTTCGGCATGTTGGATAATATCCGGACCGATAAGTGTACGTTCCCCAGTTCCTGACCAATTCAGAGGAGTCCGACACTTACGTCCATATAACACTTCAAAGGGAGCCATCTTCAGACTAGCTTGATAGCTATTGTTGTAGGAGAACTCAGCATACGGGAGAGATTCCTCCCATTTCTTGCCAAAAGAAATGACAAAAGCTCGAAGCATGTCTTCGAGAATCTGGTTGACTCTTTCAACTTCTCCCTGGGATTGAGGGTGAAAGGTGGTGCTAAATGACAAATGAGTTCCCATAGCTTCCTCGAAACTTGCCCAGAATCTTGAAGTGAATTAGCTGCCACGGTCTGAACTAATCACCAATGGAATACCATGGAGTGAAACAACTCTGGACATATATAGATCTGCCAGCTGACTAGCAGTAATAGTTTCCTTGACAGCCAAAAAATGTGCAACTTTGGATAGCTGGTCGATGACGACAAGAATAGCATCATTACCTTTCTGCGATCTGGGAAAACCAGTGACGAAGTCCATTTCAACGTGATCCCATTTCCATTTAGGAATAGAAATAGGTTGCAGAGTTCCAGCAGGTTTTTGATGTTCTGCTTTGATCCGATGGCAAATGTCACATTCTGAAACATAGCGTGCAATGTCTTGTTTCATGTTTGACCACCAGAATCTTTGACGGATGTCTTGGTACATCTTGGTACTACCCGGATGAATAGACAGAGGTGTATCATGAGCTTCTTTCAGTATTCTCCCAGTCATATCCAGGTTTTCCTTCCTAGTTGGAACGAATAGACGACCCTTGAAGTATACTGTGCCATCATCAGCAACAGTGAAACAAGAAGGTCTTCCTTCCGCCAGATGGTGTTTAATCCTTTCGACTTCATCGTCATAGTGTTGCATAGTTTTGATACCGCCCATGAGATCTGGTTCAGCAACCAGGTTACTTAAAGAACCCTGGTTAACAACACGAAGGTTCATCTTGCGAAACTTCGGTGGAGGGGGAACGAGATAACCCTGAGGAACAATATGGAGGTTCAGCTTGCGGAATTCTTCTTGAAGAAGGGGGTGAACCTTGTGAACCTGAAGGTGGTTGCGGTATGACTTGCGGCTCAAAGCATCAGCCATTACATTAGCCTTACCTGGTGTATAAGAAATACCCACGTTGTAATTTGCTATGCGCTCCATCCATCTTTGTTGACGGAGGTTCAGATCTGGTTGAGTAAACAGGTACTTCAGACTTTGGTGATCGGTGTAGATCTCGCAATGATTACCAATAATGTACTGCCGCCACTCTTTCAGTGCATGAATTACTGCAGCAAGTTCAAGGTCATGAACTGGGTAGTTCCCTTCATGAGGACGCAATTGACGAGATGCATAAGCAACCACTCTACGCTCTTGCATTAGGACACAACCTATTCCTTGACGTGAAGCGTCACAATAAATGACGAAGTCCTTTGGAGTATCCGGAGGAGCAAGCACTGGAGCAGATGTTAGCTTGTCCTTAAGTGCTTGAAAGCTCTCCTGACATTTTTCTGTCCACTCATATTTAACACCTTTGTGAAGCAGATTGGTTAAGGGCTTTGCAATCTTGGAGAAGTTCTCGACGAATCGACGGCAATAGTTGGCGAGTCCGAGAAAACTTCTGACTTGCTTGACATTCTTCGGGGGAGTCCAGTCAAGAATAGCCTGAACTCGTTCAGGGTTGACCGCAATACCATCCTTGGAGATCACATGCCCAAGGTAGGTCACTTCGTCCATCCAGAACTCATACTTTGAATACTTTGCATAAATTTGATGTTCTCAAAGCTTCTCCAGTATAAGACGAAGATGTTCAGCATGCTCTTCTTTATTCTTGGAATAAACCAGGATATCATCCAGATAAACCACGACAAATTTATCGAGGTAATCCATGAATATATAGTTCATCAGGCGAGAGAAGGTTGCTGGAGCATTGGTTAAGCCGAAGGACATGACGGTGTACTCGTATGAACCATAGCGAGTAACAAATGCAGTCTTGGGAATATCCTCTTCACGAACCCGGATCTGATGGTAACCCAACCTCAAGTCGAGTTTTGAAAACACTGATGAACCAGCAAGTTGATCATACAGATCGTTGATCCGAGGAAGCGGATATTTGTTTTGAATCGTTGCTTGGTTGATGGGACGGCAATCTTGGACCAATCGATTCGTACCATCTTTCTTCTTGACAAAGGGAGAAGGTGCTCCCTAATCAGAGGAACTTGGACGAATGAACCCTTGACGAAGAGAATAATCAATCTCTTGTTTCAGTTCAAGGAGTTCATGAGGAGGCATCTTATATGGCCGCTTAGCAATAGGGGTGGTGCCTGGCACTAAGTCGATGACAAACTCGACAGATCTTACAGGGGAAATCCCTGGAAGTTCTTTTGGAAAGACATCTTGGAAATCCCGGACAATTGGAATGTTTTCAATCCCTTCAAGAGGTGATTGATTTAATGCATTCAAGGCATATAACCGGGCTTCAGCATTTAACAGCTTGGAATGCCATGATCGAGTACAACTCATAATCAAGGAAGATTACTAAGAGTTGTTGACTTGCAATGCGTACTCGATTCAAATATCAATATCCTTGATTGTCCAACAACTCCGAACACGAGGAAACTGGAACTAGTGAAATATCATAGTTCATTAGGAGCTCATAAGAAGTTATAAAGCTCCATGATATTTATCAAGATACCAGGGATAATACTCGGAGGTGGATCAGAATTAGAGGTTAGACTAGCGTATTGATCTGTGGAGGACAAGCACTTTAACTTGTCTAAGGACGAAAACAAAGTAGAACATCATGGTCGGAGTCACGATTGTAAAGGACAAGATCACAGATACCGGATCAAATTATACCAAGAGAAATTTATCGTTATGAGAAGCTTCTATGATAAGATCAACATTGCTTCCATGGGCATGAGCACAAAGTTCAAGGTCGACTCCCACTTCATCAATGCATCACCTTCCATTTACTCCTCGCCTTTGATAAATTTGTAGTTTTGAAAGTTTAACTGGCAAAACACCAGGAGAGTAAGACGCGTGAAAACTGACGGGTTCACACGAATTAAGGAAGGCATAGGTCCAACCCATCGGGGCATCTTAGGAACATATATCACAAGCTTCAAGAGTAATTAACACATGCTTGACAAAAGAGCATGGCTGACAAAAGCATAGGATACAACTTATCAGAGGGAGAAGGCACAACTTACCAATGGCATCATGTATCAGGGGAAGAACATCACAATAATTTTGAATGTGAAGGATGCTATCGGATAATAACCCAACAATGGGTCAGGCGGTCCAAAAAGGACCTGATGTGAGTATCGGTACTCAATCAGAGGGAGAAGAATGCAAGGCATCAGATTATAGAACATCCAATAATTTGATGCTTAAGTAACCAAAGGAATTAAGATTCCCAATTTGGTGTATCAGAATCAGATGCTCCAATCAATACAAATAAGTTGAAAGGACTTAGATGGACAATCAACCAAGGTTGATTTAAAGAGAACCAGCTCCTGATTGGAAAGACGTCTGATCCGGACAGATAATTTATGCGTATCAAGTGAGGATTGTGTGCATTCACACACAAGTTGAATCAATAAGGTCGAACGATAATCACAGAGGATTTTAATGGATAATGCTAGACATATGGAATTAACCATAATGCAAGCAGGTGAGAAAAGGTCAAGAACAATAGGCTACTGAGGATTTCGGAAGATCGAATAGCACTTCGAAGAATCTTGTGAGACACATGAACAACTGGGAATGAACGAATCCCCGATGAGGGTGAGGAGTTATCTGTAGGGGTTGGCAGTGGAAGGAAATCGCAAAAGCAATGGGCACAAGTTCTCGGAAGAACATGAGAGAGTAGCTTCGAAGTCTTCTGATGAATCAAGCCATCGTCTGGATTGGGGGGGGGGCTCTCCGGGGGAAGTAGTAATGAGAACCTAGAGTTAGAGTTAGCAAAATCTTTAACCCGAAAGAGAAGAGAGGTCAGAACCCAGAGTATAGACGAGGAATAAAAGATCCTAATACCACCCGATTGAGATGTGGGCCCGTAAGCCACACAACTATGTTAGTAAAAAAATTCAAGTACTAGACTCAACTTCGGCCAAGGAGTTGGAAAGGGGGCTACCTACAGGCAGTCGGCTCTGATACCAACTTGTCACGCCCCCAATTTCGACCGTACACTAAACATACACGCAATGTGTACGATCAAGATTAGGGACTCACTGATCGATATCACAACACAACTCTAGACACAAATTAAAGTCATACAGCTTCATATTACAAGCCAGGGGCCTCGAGGGCTCGAATACAAAGCTCGACAAGCACGAGTCAGCGGAAGCAAATAATATCTGAGTACAGACATAAGTTAAACAAGGTTTGCCTTAAGAAGGCTTGCACAAACATAACAACGGATCTAACGAGGCGAGGCCTCCTACCTGGGAACCTCCTATCCTACTGTTGGTCGGGGGCAGCCTCCACGTAGTAGTAAGCTCCAGCGGTGGTGTAGTAGTCGTCTTCGGTGTACTCCATCTCCTGGGCTCCGACGTCTGAACGCAGCAATCGCATCGAGGGGGAAAGAGAAAGCAAAGCAGCGGTGAGTACTCATCCAAAGTACTCGCAAGACTGACATCAGAACTATGCTAAGTATGCATCATTATCAAGGAATGGGGTTATATCTGGTCTGACTGCAGAAAGCAAGAATGAGGGGGAAGGCCTAGTCCTATCGAAGACTAGCATCTTCAACATCTTACAGCATTAGAAGAGAGTAGATTGGTAACTCATATATAACAATATTATTGTAGCAATTTTATTAAGTAACCACGCCCAGAGATTCTTCCTCGACTCCCCACGAGGAAGCAATCCCGGAGCCAACATTCATTTCAAATGTAAATCACAATTTTAGTTATAACAGGTCAAGGTACAACTCCAAGTCATCATGTTACCATGGACACGGCTATTCGAATAGTTGAATTCATCCCTGCAGGGGTGCACCGCATTTCCAACACGCTTGATCACCTCCGGACGGACATACTTTCCTGGGTCATGCCCGGCCTCGGGATATCAACACGTCGTCGCCCCACCTAGGCTCAACAGAGAGGCCAGCCCGCCGGTCTAAATCCTAAGCGTGCAGGGGTCATGGGCCCACTCACCCTTTGCGCTCCTGCACGATGCGTACGCGGCCGGTGTCAGTCCTGGCACCTCTTAATACAAGACGGTGCTTTACGCGGGCCACCCGGGCGCGCGTCGCTCCATTGCTGACGTCCGAAGAGCTTCGGCTGATACAACGATGCCGAGTACCCATAACTTCTCCCACGTGAAGGTTTAGTGCGTAAAAGGTCAAACGACCAACTTGGATCAAATGCCCAACCCATTAGCATTTTATTAATGTGGGACGAGCGCGACCCATGAAGTGCGGTCCCGTCGCCCCGTCTCGAGGTCTCGTGGTAAGGGCCTCACCTGCCCAACCACGCCTCGTCGTCATCAAACCGTGGGTACCCTTCAGGGCCGACCCATCACCAACATTTTTCTATAACCAGGTCATAGTAATCGTGTGTATAAAACATCAAGGCGGGAACTGAGGAATCACCCCCAATGGTTCCCGCTCGATGTAACTGTCAAGGTGGGCTTCGAGGAATCACCCTCGGGGGTCCCACACTTGAGGGGGGGGTTGCACGACAGAGTCGATATCGGGAGTGGTAGAGAGGTATCACCCTCTGATTACCACGACCGACTAGCTACACTACAGAGCTAGCATCATGAGTACTTTACGAGGTGTCACCCTCGGTACTCGATGGTAGTTCCGCAGAGCCGTACAACTAAGGGGGTGTGCGGTGATGTGAAGGGTCTGGCTCGTCGATCACGAAGATCGAGTAACTGATAGTTAAAGCAGGGCAACTGAGACTAGGGGTCACAGGGGATTCATTGATCAACCTATACTAAGCAGTTGATATGACAGCAGGTACAATAGCAGTTTATCAAAAGCAGGCTATGCATCAGAATAGGAGCTAACTCCAACAGTAGCAAAATCTAATGCAAGAATGAGAGAGAAAGAGTGGGCGATATCGGAATGCTCAAGGGGGCTTTGCTTGCCTTGCTGCTCTGCTGCAAAGGCCTGGTCGTCAGCGGTGTAGTCGTACCCGGCAGCAGCGTCAGTCTCGGGGTCTACCGATAAGAAGAGCGGGGGAGAAACAATAAATATAAAGCATACAGATGCAACATGATGCATGACATGGCAATATGCAGAGCTAGGCATGCACTAACGCAGTACCACACGTCGCAGATGGGTCCGAAGAATATCTGACGATATTTTCCGGGTCTCGGGCTACTACCGGACAGACGAAAACGATGGAAATGTTCCACGTTCGTTATGATATGAGCACGCGACAGACTAACGGACAGCGTATTCGGATTCGTGGGATCTTTTTGAACAACTTTCATGTATAAAATATTTTCATCTGACTTACGGTTTATTTTATATTAATTTTTAAAGTTTTATTACTATTCTGAAATTAACAGATTTAAATTAATTCAATAAATGTAATTAAGACATCAGCGTGATCTCATGCCGACATCAGCAGTCAACGGGGGCTTTGACTGGTCAAACTGACCAGTGGGCCCCACTGTCATAGACACAGTGTTAATTAATGTTTAATTAACATCTAATCAGCTTAATCAGGGGGGTGGGACCCACCTGTCATACCCTGTTTACTTTAAATTAGTTAATAGAATTAATTAACAAGTTTAATCAATCCTAATGTGGGTTGGGCCCACATGTCATTCACATTAATTAACAGTTAATCTTAATCACCTAATTAATTACCTATTTAATTAACTCACTAATTAATTAATTATTAACATATTTTTATTTACATTTTATTTTTACAAAATGTTTAGGGGGCGGTGGGCCCCTCTTGTCATTCGGTACGGGGGGGGGGGGGATGGTCACTGGGGTTAGTGGGGGGCCAAATCCCCCACTAACAGAGCCGGTTAGGGGAGGGCCACGGGCCACCGGCAGCCGGTGGGGGGGGGGGGCGGCCAATGGCGACGGGAGGGGCCCGGGGGCGTGCTGGGCGCAGCCGGCGCATGCAGGCGAGCGTGGCGAGGGGCGGCAGGGGGCGCGAGCGGGCGCTCGGACGGGCCGGGGCTCGCGGTGCGGCAAGTGCGCGGGCAGGGCGCGCGTGAGCGCGACGACAGGCGCGGCAACGAGGGGGGACGGCAAACGGCGCGGCGGCGATGTGGGGCGCGGTGGCGAGCGCGGGAGGCGCAGCGGGGCGACGGCCGCGGGCGAGTAGGACCGCAGCAATGGGGGGGAAGCGGTGCCACACGGCGCTGGCGACAGCTAGCGGCGGCGGAGGGGTAGCAGGGGGAGGAGAGGGGAGGTGAGCGCGGCGAGGGCGCGAGCTCGCGTGGGGCCACGGCAAGCAGGGGCGCGGGCGCGGGGTGCGCGACAGGGCAAAGGAGAGGGGGAGGGAGGAGCCCGGAGGCTCACCGCGCGCGTAGGGGAAGGGCAGGTTGCTTGGGGAGGTGCGACGGCCGGCGACGAGTGCGGCGACGACGGGGTGGCGCCGGGCGTTGGCGGGGAAAGCCGGCGGCGGTGGGGAAG
Organism: Elymus sibiricus; assembly: GCA_039707655.1. Lineage (NCBI taxonomy): Eukaryota > Viridiplantae > Streptophyta > Magnoliopsida > Poales > Poaceae > Elymus > Elymus sibiricus. The sequence goes on along the minus strand of CM077675.1, from coordinate 44,055,295 downwards.
GCGCCAGCGAGGCGCGGGCCGGCAGGGCGGCGCCGGTTGGAGAGGGGGGGCGTCGGCGTCGCGGATCGGGATCGGGGGCGGGGAGAGTGGGGCGAGTGGGGGTGAGTGGGTGGGTCTAGGGTTTGGCTCGGGGGGGTTATAGCCCCTGGGGTGGCTGGGGTGGGCCGGCCTGGTTGGCCCGGTGGCCAGCTGGGACGAGGCCCAGTGGGGGGCTTCTGTTTTCTTTTCTTTTTTTGTTTTTAGATTCTTTTATTATTATTATTATTTGTTTCTGTTTTATTTATTATACTTAGAAATTACCCGTACAAATAAATAGGGAACATTCCAATATTTGCAATGCAATATTTGGCAGTGTCCAAAAGGATATGGAGGCCCTTGAAAATATTTGAAACTACAAAAATGAAAAAGGGTATTTAATAATTAATTTGCTCATTGATAAAATAGATTTGAGAGACATATGTACCTGATATAATGTTGGTTACAATTTTAAGGTAGCTTAGGGAATATTTGAAACTTATGCAAGATTTTATCCAATGATTTGCAAAACTTTTAAATCTACTTTTGAAATGAATTTTGAATTGCAAGGAATTTGAATCAAGGTTGATAACAACAGTGATCATAATTGGATTAGCAAAGTGGATTAACATAATCCTCAGGTTGCTGTAGCTTGATTACAAGGGTTACTGTAGCACCAAATCTAGGGTGTCATAGGCGTTGGCTGCAATGTAAAAGGTGGACAGTAGCGTTGTAGCGGTTTTGGCCGCCATGTCTGTTTCCTGTTTATGAAAAGGTAAATGCACAGTTCCTAAAAAATGTTTGTCATCGAGACATATACAGCTGACGGGACGTCTTTAAACATTGATTCCAACTATTATCTAGCTAGCGAGACGTCAAGGTGATCAACATCACTAAAAACACTACACATATACAAAATCAAGCAGAAGCATAGTACCAGCAATAGTAATTTGCTAGCGGGCGAACAATCAAGAGATCAGGAGGTTTTGAACTACCTCAGATTCTAGTGCACAGACCAAACATTTTAGTACCTTCGTTCCAAGCAAGGGAGATCAGGAACGAAACCTTGCACATCTTCTTTCTGAGCCACTGCTTAGTGTCGCTGCCCTCGTTTGAACTATAAATTAGACGCTGTGGGTACTTTTTAACATAGCAGTCATGAGGATGTGATTTGAGCGAGGAGTGGTGACTTTTAGAGCAAAGCAAGGATCCTTGGCCACGCAGATCAGGAACTGGTCGAGCATTTGACAAATGGGAGGAAACGTAAAGGGTGCGTTTGGTAGGCTGCATAGAGCCCAACCAGGCCCTCGCGGGATGAAAATGGACCGTTTGGTTGCGTGCAAGGAGGCACGGTTCGCATCGGCACTAAACTTAGAGCACCCCAGATCCTGGCTCACTGGAAACGCTCGAATCGGTCGTTTCTGGCGAGCCAGGCTGAGTCGGGCGCAAAAGGAAAACGCGGCGTAGGCCGCGGTGCAGGGGGGATTCGGTCGAAGATTGCGTGAGGGGGGAATCTGCGGAGGCAGGATGGCGCGAAATATACCCTCACCACCCATTTACTCGCTCACCCCTAGCTCTAGGACAAGTCATCCTCTGTTATTGGCACCGGCGACGGCGATGACTCGGATCTGCGGCTACGACAGCCGGTGTTGGTGGCGGCAGCAGCAGCACTCCCCGGCACCAGCAGCTGCTCATGGGTTCCAAACGGTATCATTTGGTGAAATGGACCGGAATTTACAGATCCAAAAATAAAGGGGGCCTGGGGGTGAAGGACCTCCATAAACAAAATATCAGTTCAGTTACCAAGTGGTGGTGGAAACTTGAAACTCAGCAAGGCCTTTGGCAGGATGTGATATGTGCTAAATACTTTAGGAGAGATACGGTTACCTCGGCAAAAAGCAAAATCAGTGACTCCCCGATTTGGAAAGCCACTATGAAAGTTAAAGAGTATTACTTTGCTAGCAGGGGGGTGGTATTGAACTCTGGCAAGCTTGCAAGAGTGTGGGTTGATCCTTTGGATAATAACCTTCCTCTCGATCCAGGTTTCCTATTATTTACACCATCTATAATGAGCAAGAGATTACGGTGGCTAAATTTAAAAATGGGGTTGGTGACAACTTGTTTAGGAGACGGCTCCATTCCCCTCTACTGAAACAGTGGAGGGAACTCGAGTCAATTGTGCGCTCGTGGTCTCTCTCTCTCTCTTGTGATCCCGACAAGATTGTGTGGACCCTAGGTAAGAAGAAAAAGTTTAGGACCAGATCAGTTTATGAATATTTGGATAGAAATATTGTTGGTTGCAACTATAAGTGGATTTGAAGTTCTAAAATCCCTCTCAAGATACAGATTTTTTTTGTGGCAACTATTCCAAAACGATGACTTGACAAGGGATGTCATGAACAGGCGGAACTGGGCTAGCAATCCTAAATGTTCCTTTTGTGCTGAGAAAGAAACTTTCCAGTGCCCTATGGCCAGAGTCTTATGGAGGAGTGTGGGCTGCGTTTTGGGCACAGAATTATGTCCAAATAACACCTGACAATATTTTTCATGGTGCTACACTTTGAATTCGGACGGATAATCCTTATACCATATCCTATTCCATATTTATTTTCGGATTCGGAAGCGGAACGGATGCGGATTCGAATACCGGATTATGCGGATTCGAATAGCGGATTATGCGGATTCGGACACGGTACGGTAACGGAACGGCGTCGGATCGGAAATGGTCATTTACCATATTCATATACGAGGAAGATATAAATGCTTCAAACTAAAAGTAAACATAAACAATGAGCAAATTTTAATACTTATACACGTTAAGAACACATAAAGCACTAGATGGTATTAAAATAAGCCAAATAAATCACTAATAAACATATGTCTCGTCTCATAAGTAAAGATAACATTCACGTATTGCTATTTAATACTTAAAAATTCACCCATAAATCGGATTCGGAAATTAAAAGGTCAGATTATCCGGCAAGAAAAAACGGATTATCCTAATGCATCGTACATTAGCAATACCGTATCCTATCAATCGGACTCGGATTCGGATCGGATTGTTGTCGGATGTGAAAAATCTCTTACCGTATCCTATAAAAACGGATTCGGAAACGGTTTCGGACGGAAATTATCCTAACCACTTTCACCCTGATGTGTGTGGTCTTCTCCTGCGTGAGCCTGCGTATTTCTCTAGGATGGCAACCTTATGTGGTCTGATACTGTCGCCTACTTAGGTTTAGTTAGTTTTGTTGGTGTCACTAGGTTTTCGCCCAACGTTGAGCTGCTCGATGACGAGTGCTCATAGTGAGTTTCCCAGGGATGCTTTGAGCTTGCTTTCCCCTTTCTAGCTTCCCTTGAACCTTGGTCAAACTGTTGTATTTCCGTTATGTGAGTATTGAAAAGAGGTTATGCCCGGCTCAAGAAAAATTCCAACATACGCACAATAGATCGATCTTGGATTTGATCCCTGATGCATGTTTTTAATGCATCCTTGATGCGTGTATGAGAAGGAAAGAAGATGTCAGTCTCACGATGGATGAAAAACTAGAGGGCCCTATAAGTACGAATAATTCAGATGAACATTTTCTTTTTACTTTTACGAATGGCAAGGTGGATAATTTACTTAAAATTTAGGAGTTGTTTTGATAACAGTCAAAAAATTAAGAAAAACATTTAACAAAGAGTTTTTTACTCGGGTGGCAGGGTAAGTAATTTACTTTCAAGTTTCGGGGCAGTTTCAATGACAAACAAAAAGATCATAAAAACGATTAACAAAGAGTTTTTTACTCGGGTGGCAGGGTAAGTAATTTACTTTCAGGTTTCGTGCCAGTTTCAGTGACAAACAAAAAGATCATAAAAACGATTAACAAAGAGTTTTTTTGGCTTACGGGTGGCATGATGAGTAATTTATTCCAACTTCATTGATAGCTTAGGGTAGATAAATGGACAAAAGTCGAAGAAACACACCGTCCTTTAATATTATATATACACGGTTCAAAAAGGCGCGAGAAAGCGGGCGCTTATGCGTGCATAAGCGTGGGATGCTGGCCCAACGCCTCGCGTAGGCCATATGCGCTCGGAAAGGCGTGGGGCGTGCCGACGCGGAGCGCCTTTCCTATTCCACACGATTAGGCGTGCAGACTTTGCGCTTAGAGCATCTCCAACAGACGCGCAACGCGCGGCGCCCAAAAAACCATTTTAGCGCGCGCAAATAGTAGTTTTTAGCGCACCGGCGGGCGCTGACTCCGGCGGCCGCCGCAAAATATAGCGCGCGCGGCGCTCCAGCAGGCGCTGAAAAAACACGACGCTCCCATCTGAAACAACATACGCACTCCAAAAACAAAACCAAAAGATCAAACACATAGAAATAAATCAACAATAATAAATAGTTCAATTTTATTACAACTCAAACAAATAGTTTATCATCTAGTACAACAAATAGTTCAACAATACAACATCAAACATACAAGATCAAACAACCAAATAAATCATGCGTTTTGTCGGCCATTCCATTCCCACCACTTCTCGATAAGATCGTTCTGAAGATCATCATGCGTTTCGGCACGCCGAATAGCATGATAAGAGGCAACAAATCGAACCACCCTCGCAGCACTCCGCCGCATTCGCACGGGATGTCCCAAGAGCTCATACTGAGAGTAGTCTAAATTTTGGCCACGTTCATTCTCGATGATCATATTATGCAATATCACACAAGCGTGCATGATGTACCAAAGGATCTTTTGATCCCAAAATCTAGCCGGTCCTCTCACAATAGCAAATTGGGCTTGCAAAATCCCAAATGCTCTATCCACATCTTTCCTAGCCGCCGCCTGAGCATTGTGAAAATCTAGATTTTTCTTACCTTGCGGTTTTTCAACAGCTTCACAAATGTTTGCCACTTTGGATAGATGCCATCCGCAAGATAGTAGCCATAGTTGTATGTATGGCCATTTGCTACGAACTGTATCGGTGGCAGATCACCATTTGCAATATTGTTCATCAGTGGTGATTGATTAACAACGTTGATGTCATTCAAAGATCCAGGCATTCCAAAAAAAGCATGCCAAATCCAAGTCTCTTGATCGGCCACCGCTTCAAGGATTATAGTGGAACCCTTTTTCGCGCTGTGGAATTGTCCATGACATGCCTTGGGACAGTTCTTCCAACTCCAATGCATGCAATTTATTGAGCTAAGCATACCTGGGAACCCGCGAGCTTTGTTCATCTTCAAAAGCCTTGTGGCGTCTTCAGCATTGGGAGATCTCAAATACTCTGGGCCAAACACTTGCACAATTCCGACTGCAAAGCGCTTGACACACATGATGGCTTGACTCTCATCCATGGCCAAGTGGTCATCAACTAGATCAGCCGGAATACCGTATCCTAATATACGCAAAGCGGCTGTCACCTTTTGAAAGGTGCTATGCCCGAGTTCTCCGGCGGCATTCCTCCTTTGCTGGAAAAAACGATCATGGCTCGCTAGTTTCTCTGCAATGCGCCTGAACAACCCGGTGCTCATCCTAAAACGGCGCCGGAAATACAACTCGGGGTATGTGGGATTCTTCACAAAATAGTGCCTCATCAATCTGTTGTCGGCATCGATCTTGTCCCTCCAAATTTTCTGCCGACCCATAACCGAGCCACCGTACTTCGGTTTTTTATTGATGTGCATAGCTACGATGATTGCAAGGTCCTCTTCCTCTTCAATATCAAATTCTTCTTCGGAAGAATTATATGATGAACTCATCTACAATATTGAATTTAAACTAGTCTATAAAAACTACGAACAACAAGCATCAAATTAATGTAAAAAATGTGTAGTTTGAGCAATATATACCTTGTGGGCGTTCTGTCGAACAGCTTGTGGGCGCCGAGCGCCGGTGGGCGGCCAAGCGCTTTTCACTGCAGGAATGGCGCGCGCAAGGGCCGGCGGCGACTAGAGGGAAGGGGAAGCTGCAGCGACGCGGGATAGGTCGGGGAAACGCCGTCGGGTCGCCGGAGCAAGTGGGTGGCGCGGCGGCGGCGTGGGCGCTGGGGTGGAGGGAGGTGGGAGACGAGGCGCGAGCGCTCGACTGCTTCCGCGCGCGGGAGCGGGCGCACCAAATAAGCGGCGCGCGATGCCGTTTCGCTCCGCGCGCGGAAGCACTTATGCCGCGCGCGCGGTTTTTGGGCGGCCGCTGAAGCGTCCGGTTCCGCTGCGCGCGCGCTAAAACGGGAAATTTTACAGCGCGGGACGTTTTTTGGGCGTCTGTTGGAGATGCTCTTAAGCGAGCGCGTCGCCGGGAAAAGCGAGGGTGGGAGCAGCCCGAATCGAAGAAAAGAAGCGGGATGGGCACGCACCAAAACTAGACATCCCGTGCTATGGTGCTCTCCTCATGATGCCGGATCTCAGCTCGCGCCGCCGGATCTCCTTATCATCTTCCCGTCGGCAGCCATCTAGAGCTCCTCCTCCTCTCCCCGCAAAAAAAAGAGCTCCTCCTCCTCACAGCGTCGGCCACCTGAAGCTCCTCTCAGCGGCAGCCACCTCGAGCTCCTCCTCCTCTCAGCTGCAGCCACCTCGAGCTCCTTCTCCTCCTCCCGCTGCCAGCCACATCGATTTCCATCTCCCCCAAGCAGGTGACTAGGTGAGCATCTGGTTCCTCCTGTCTCGATAACCCACCCCTTGTTCTATCCGAGGGCTGCTACTGCTGCGGATGTTCCTCTGCTACTACTGAGGCTTGGGGCTGCCGCTGGGGCCTGGGATTGGTGCTTTGTAGTTAGCTGCTGAGGCGCTTTTTTGAACTTAGAAGTAGTACTACTAGGTATGCTCATGTGTGCTCAAAGCGTGCTACTGTTACTGTTCGTAAGATCCTAATACCACCCGATTGAGATGTGGGCCCGTAAGCCACACAACTATGTTAGTAAAAAAAATTCAAGTACTAGACTCAACTTCGGCCAAGGAGTTGGAAAGGGGCTACCTACAGGCAGTCGGCTCTGATACCAACTTGTCACGCCCCCAATTTCGACCGTACACTAAACATACACGCAATGCGTACGACCAAGATTAGGGACTCACTGATCGATATCACAACACAACTCTAGACACAAATTAAAGTCATACAGCTTCATATTACAAGCCAGGGGCCTCGACGGCTCGAATACAAAGCTCGACAAGCACGAGTCAGCGGAAGCAAATAATATCTGAGTACAGACATAAGTTAAACAAGGTTTGCCTTAAGAAGGCTTGCACAAACATAACAACGGATCGAACGAGGCGAGGCCTCCTGCCTGGGAACCTCCTATCCTACTGCTGGTCGGGGGCAGCCTCCACGTAGTAGTAAGCTCCAGCGGTGGTGTAGTAGTCGTCTCCGGCGTACTCCATCTCCTGGGCTCCGACGTCTGAACGCAGCAATCGCATCGAGGGGGAAAGAGAAAGCAAAGCAGCAGTGAGTACTCATCCAAAGTACTCGCAAGACTGACATCAGAACTATGCTAAGTATGCATCATTATCAAGGAATGGGGTTATATCTGGTCTGACTGCAGAAAGCAAGAATGAGGGGGAAGGCCTAGTCCTATCGAAGACTAGCATCTTCAACATCTTGCAGCATTAGAAGAGAGTAGATTGGTAACTCATATATAACAATATTATTGTAGCAATTTTATTAAGTAACCACGCCCAGAGATTCTTCCTCGACTCCCCACGAGGAAGCAATCCCGGAGCCAACATTCATTTCAAATGTAAATCACAATTTTAGTTATAACAGGTCAAGGTACAACTCCAGGTCGTCCTGTTACCATGGACACGGCTATTCGAATAGTTCAATTCATCCCTGCAGGGGTGCACCGCATTTCCAACATGCTTGATCACCTCCGGACGGACATACTTTCCTGGGTCATGCCCGGCCTCGGGATATCAACACGTCGTCGCCCCACCTAGGCTCAACAGAGAGGACAGCCCGCCGGTCTAAATCCTAAGCGCGCAGGGGTCATGGGCCCACTCGCATTTGCGCTCCTGCACGATGCGTACGCGGCCGGTGTCAGTCCTGGCACCTCTTAATACAAGATGGTGCTTTACGCGGGCCACCCGGGCGCACGCCGCTCCATTGCTGACGTCCGAAGAGCTTCGGCTGATACAACGACGCCGAGTACCCATAACTTCTCCCACATGAAGGTTTAGTGCGTAAAAGGTCAAACGACCAACTCAGATCAAATACCCAACCCATTAGCATTTTATTAATGCGGGACGAGCGCGACCCATGAAGTGCGGTCCCGTCGCCCCGTCTCGAGGTCTCGTGGTAAGGGCCTCACCTGCCCAACCACGCCTCGTCATCATCAAACCGTGGGTACCCTTCAGGGCCGACCCATCACCAACATGTTTCTGTAACCAGGTCATAGTAACCGTGTGTATAAAACATCAAGGCGGGAACTGAGGACTCACCCCCAATGTTCCCCGCTCGATGTAACCGTCAAGGTGGGATTAGAGGAATCACCCTCGGGGGTCCCACACTTGAGGGGGGGTTGCACGACAGAGTCGATATCAGAAGTGGTACAGAGGTATCACCCTCTGATTACCACGACCGACTAGCTACACTACAGAGCTAGCATCATGAGTACTTTATGAGGTGTCTGTTGGAGATGCTCTTAAGCGAGCGCGTCGCCGGGAAAAGCGAGGGTGGGAGCAGCCCGAATCGAAGAAAAGAAGCGGGATGGGCACGCACCAAAACTAGACATCCCGTGCTATGGTGCTCTCCTCATGATGCCGGATCTCAGCTCGCGCCGCCGGATCTCCTTATCATCTTCCCGTCGGCAGCCATCTAGAGCTCCTCCTCCTCTCCCCGCAAAAAAAAGAGCTCCTCCTCCTCACAGCGCCGGCCACCTGAAGCTCCTCTCAGCGGCAGCCACCTCGAGCTCCTCCTCCTCTCAGCTGCAGCCACCTCGAGCTCCTTCTCCTCCTCCCGCTGCCAGCCACATCGAGTTCCATCTCCCCCAAGCAGGTGACTAGGTGAGCATCTGGTTCCTCCTGTCCCGATAACCCACCCCTTGTTCTATCCGAGGGCTGCTGCTGCTGAGGCTTGGGGCTGCCGCTGGAGCCTGGGATTGGTGCTCTGCGGTTAGCTGCTGAGGCGCTTTTTTGAACTTAGAAGTAGTACTACTAGGTATGCTCATGTGTGCTCAAAGCGTGCTACTGTTACTGTTCGTATACTTTTTTTTTTTTTGATAAAAACACCCCAAAGGGCATTTTATTTATATCTGGAAAGGTTAAGGATCACAGTCCCAGAGATTACAGACTGTACTAGCTGTTGTTAGTGTTAGAACTATTTTATACCTCCAGGATACATTCTAGCACTAGCAAACTGCTCTTTGTTGCCCATCTGAATACAATTGTGTAGGAAACGCCTAATTGCGCCTAATCACGCCTAAGCTAGAAAAGCACAAGTAGGTGGCCAAACGCATAATTAACGCCAGGCTACAAGAAGAGAAAAATTCTCAATGCACAAACCCAATAATGAAAAAGTAAGCATTCACAATGCTCTAGGAAAAATAACAATGGCGAAGCATAAAGGAAGATCAATGAGCAGGTGCACATTTTGGTTTCAAGCATTAACCTCTAATATCTAGAGCATAACCAAACCAAACCAGCAGTTTTCCAAATACCTGAAGTATAGCAAGACATTATCAAAAAAAAAAAAAATCAAATATCACAGCAGCAACCATATAGAATGTAATTGTGTTTAGTTAAAAATCTTATTGCAGCTAGCTCATGCGCTTTGTTTTCTAATCAATTTCAACACAATTACACATGGCTTAGGAATCTGCAATAATACTCGCTTGGGAAGAGCTGCAGGAGATAAAACAGGAGAGCAGCAGATCTGCAGGCTGAGCATTCGTGGGAAGGTGAACTGTGGCGACACAAATGTAGCATGAGAAGACCCCTAGGTTGAACCCGGCGCTCCTCTTCGCCTCCCACAAGGCCACAAATACTGCATGAGCAGATTGATTAGAGTACCAATTCCTCAGGTTTAAACCTGATCATGCAAAAGGTTTTACCAGCATACATTGTTATCGATGGGATATGGATTGTGAGGGTGACGACAAATACTGGTTCGTGGTCACGATGTTGGAGCACCTCTATGAAACTAGCAGCCTCGATTTCACTGACAATATGCATCAATCTTCTAAAATCCTGTGGAAGGAATAGTTAGGACTCGCAACTAAAGTGTATTATCAAAATGGCTAATTGTAATTTCTGCTTATAGAAGTACAAAAATATGGTTGACTTGGTTTAGCACACTGATTAAGAAAATTAATTTTCTGAATATAAACACACACAGATAAGAAAATGGAAATGGGCCATAATACCATCAAGAGCCGAGCGATGGAAACAATATGGTGAAAATGACTCCATATGAGGTACCTTTCATGGCTTCCCAAACTCATCCAATGTTCTGGTCAGTTCTTGTACCTTTCATGGCTTCCCAAACTCATCGAATGCTCTGGTCAGTTCTTGTACCTTCCATGGCTTCCCAAACTCATCCAATGCTCTGGTCAGTTCTTGTATTGCAAAGTTCTATGGTTTTAATGTTTGGTCTCTGAATAAATAAACACATGTAAGGCTGTCAGACTATTTCAAGCAGATTGGAGGATTAACTAATAATATCAACATTACTCCTACATGTTATTGTGTACATACTGTTGCAGGTATAATTTGGTTACCAGGTTTGTTTGATCTGCCAAATTACTTTTTACATGCTAATGTTCAGTGCAGAGACACCAGGTCAGGCAAAGCAAGTTGCCTGGGGAAAATAGGTGCCTGATGTAAGCCTGAAGATTGAATCATTTTTGCCTGGTCAGGCGGCCTGTGCTAGATGGTGTTTGGTTGCTGCCTGAGCCTGTACTATTAGACATATGAGTCAGCTGCTGATCTCTTTCACCTGTACGATTTGCTCAAGTTTCGATGCCAGGCAAGTGGTTTTGTGTCACCAGGCGGATTCATCAGGCCATGAACCAAACAAGCTGTAGGAAGCTTTCAGGGACACAACAGGCCAGCCAGGCATATTTGCCTCAGGACGGCAACCAAACACCCCCTTATTTCCTTGGGGCAAAAGTAGAAGGGGAGATCACATCTGGATGGAGGATGGCGCAAGTGAACAAGACAACTAGTATAAAGCTTCTATTATCTGGTATGATTAGCGTCCTGGCTGGAATATTTTATTGTTTCCACTATATAGGCCAATGAAACCCTGTACGAGACATGGCATGGGGAGATGTGTTGTAGGCTAGCAGGCAGATTTTTCTGTATACATGGCAACCAACTTAAAGTGGCCAAAGTCTATTCGGTTAAGAAAATAACCAATCGATCCTTTTTGCAACTCTACGTTACTTTTTCTCCAAAGTTTTCTCCTTCCAGCACCTAGGTCTTAGCTTCTGCCCAGCGCTAGCAGCCCTAAGGTTTGGCTCATCTTTGCCGTTTTGCACTGAAAAACGGTCGGTTTACCTCCATGAAAGCGAGGAATCTGTGGTGGTGTGCAGACCAATTTCCCGCAGCAACACATACGTTAACAAAGCCGATCCAGCTGTACGTTTAGGCTCATGTGGTTGCGAAATAAAATGAGTCATCTGACAATATGCATATCTTCTATCTTCTCATTTCATCCACAATGACAGGAATCCACACCCTCTCCCTACAGCCGGAGAAGAAATGTAAAGAGAGAAAATGAGGCAGCACGTACGTTGCAGCCGTCTGGGATAATCTCAGCGGAGGAATATGAGCAGCACATCAGCCTGGGACCTATCAGGGTGACGTGACGGCGTGTCAGGATGGCATGGAGAGCCGCTGCTGGCTGTAGATAGGTTCCAACATTATAACAAGAAAAACTGTCAACAAGGTGATGACCAAAATTCAGTAGCAAGAGGTATGTACATATTGCACCAAAGAGTATGGTCTTGCTTACGGGCTCTACACATATGGTTTTAACCAAATACATGATACGAGACACAACAGATGGTAAGACAAGGAAATTGTGAAAGAAATCGGTGCAACACGGAGCTCACCAGTAAAAAGGATGAAGACTGCGCCGCTTTCGACTTGCTGCGGTCCACTTCCTCCGGCTGAACCTCCTATTGCATCTTCCCTGGTTGCCGTTGTCATCTCATCAAGGCGTGTAGGGATGCGCCACAGCCAGAACCAACACCACCTCGCCTTTGATACTGCTAACCTAGAAAACAAGGATTATTGGAACTAGTGGTTAGCTCCAGTTATGCCAAGATAATTTTTCTGAAATCAAAATCACACAAGAATGTACAGATTCATAGATCAATCATAAACAACACACCCGTATATACATACCAACGTTCATACTCACAACTGCTCCCCTTCACATTCGCCCTCCCCTTCCCCCACTCCCTTGTGGAGTTGTGGTTAGCCTGTGAATCCTCATTTACAGGACCTGCCCGTGGCTCCCCTTCTGCCCATGAGTAATGCCAAGCCCATAAAAGTCTGATGGTTTGGATTCTACTCCCTCTGTAAAGAAATATAAGAGACATTAGTGATCTAAACGCTCTTGTATTCCTTTACGAGGGAGTACTAAGCATGGTGCAGGTATTCATGCGAAGAATACAGAATATGCAGATTGACTTGCCTTTGGTGGTGCTTACCCGTTTCCTCAACAAGGTGTCCAAGAAGACAAGCTGAGGTTGGAACCAATATTTTAATAAGCAAGACCAAAGCAATCAGAGTGTTCAAAGATGTTCCTTTTGAAATTTTCCATGAGCATTTGCTTCCCTGTTTCGAAGGTTATCATTCCGCACATATGAAAGCACAGAGTATGCGCTAATGGAATGTACATGATCTAATAGTACATATTTCAAGATTCAGGTTCACCATCGATAAGATCAATAATATATGAGTTGATCAAAGTAATAGGTGCTTCCATGCAGGGGCCTAGCATGTTGTAGGTTCTCAACAATGGTAGTACAAATTCTGACAAACGAGCAACAGCAGTCATAAGTTTCGTTCGAGGAATAAATCTGATAAAATGAAACATGATAATCTTGCAAAGGTTTGCCTTAATATCACACTGCTGTTGGCTAGAGGGCATGATGATTGGTGATTTGGTGAACGTACAAAACAACACTTCAGACAGCTTTCTACATTGAGATGGGAATAGATAGAGAAATATCAAAGCACAAAGCTATAGCTGTGTAGTATCATCAGGCTAGAAACGGAATACACATCCAGCGATATGATGAAGAAAAGAAACAAGGCCAATATGAAGAAACCTTTGTACTAGGCTTTTTCCCCATTCAAAAGTGGGAATCACAAGAGCAAAACACCAACAATCACTCTTTAGCCAAGAGCTCGACAGAACAGAGAGCTGCAGCATAGAACATGATCATTCGAATAAAGAGCACACCAGCAAGCACATTTTTAATAGCAAAGCAGAATGTTCTTGAAAACCTGATCGGCATCAATAGAACAGCGACGACTACATTGCGATAGCAAAACATATTTGCACCTTGGTGTTCAACAGGGCAAGCATACCGATAACATAGATAGATACAGACATAATAGAGATGGGTCATGGATGGGCCTACAACACAGATAGATAACCAGTACTAGGCCATAACAATTAACAGGCACTTCTAGATAGTTAGATTATTAGATAGAAATGGACCAGTAGGTAATCTTCTTCCGCTTGGCATTCAGCTCTCGCTCCAACACTGAGAAAATCAGTCTTCGTCTTCAGACTCAGAATCATCATCATACTCATTATCATCCGAGTCAACATACTCGATGTAACCATGCGTGGCTGGATCAGCATCATCGGCACAAACTGTGATCTTGACATCTTCTTTGATCTTAGCCCACTGTGCCTTGGTCCATGCATTGATCTTTTTCCTCTCTTCAAGGTAGTCATAGTCGACCTCAAAGTAGCCATATTTCTCAACCGAATCCCGGACCTGCTTCTGGTACTCCTCAAAGTCGTCGTCAATCCTCTTGAACAGCTCCAGATCGCTCTGGTGGCGCTGCCTTCTCTCTGCAATCTCCTTCGGGGTGTACAGCTCGGCCAGATCATCCAGGTAGTCGATGCTGGGAAGGTCGTTCCTCTTCAGTGCCAAGATGAGCTTGACATCATCCGCCGGCACCTTAAACTTGCCCTCGTTGCCACCTGAGGCCGCTGATGCTGCTACTGCTGCAGCCGCAGGAGCCATGGCACTCTTCTTGGCGAGGACGACGGCCGACAGCTTCGCCTCCCCTAGCATCTTGTCAATAGCTGCCTCCCTCCTCTCGAACTCGAACAGATCGTACGACGCTGGTTCATCTTGTCCAGCCACCGGAGGAAGATCGATCCAACCCTCAGGCAGCGGATCACCCTCCTTGTAGTTGGATCCGGCGGCTGCCTTCCTCTTGGAAAGCAACCGCGTCGCCAGACCATGGTCGCCGGCCTCCGTGGATTTGGAGGCGCTGCACGGCCTCAGCATCCACTTCCCCGCGGCCTCCATCGAAAGCTCCTCCTCCTTACCCGCCATCCGAAGCACAATCGACAAGAATGCCCTTTACCGTCGATGATGGATTTCGAGGTTGGTTGGTTGCTTGCGCTGGTTTGGGGATTTTGGGGGAGGCGGCGGTGCCGTCTCAATCTATATAAAGAAGGGGAGAGGAAGGAACCCTAGCCGAGCGAGCCCTCCTTGCTGCTTCTGGACCCAGTCGGTATCGGACCCGTTTGCCGCCCGGACTCGGCCCGTTCTGGACCCAGTCCACTAACGACACCCTGGGCCGGGCCCCTTCCCCCTTTTTTCTTGTTCTTTTCTTCCCTGAAAAGAAATGCTTCCTCCATCTATACAAAAATCAAGGTGTTTTAATCTTTCTTTCTTTTTTGTGGGCACTTCAGTGACCTTTATTCATAAAATATCCATCCCGGGACAATCAGCCAATAGGCTGGTCACTAAGAAGCAAGCTAGGAGTCTCATCGATCCAACAGTCCATCACGTTCAGTGTGCAAGCATTCTTAGCACACAGATGCCCGTTGCTCGGTTTACATGAATAATATTAAATAACTGAAAATCCCTAACCAGCTCTCCAATTTCTAACAAGATAGGAGTCACAACCGATCGAGAATTGTGACGAGTGTTCCAAAGATGAACCATCTTCACGCAGTCAACTTCCATTATCACATGCGTATAGCCACGTAGATATGCAAAAGCGCGCACCTTCCCGCATTGACACCTCTTCAGCTATCCGTGGATCTTTAATACCCATATGTGCCTTGCACCAAGCACCAAGGACTCCAGTGAAAGACCTGGCAACACCACCAGCACCACTGCAATTCCCATCAAAGTTTAGTGCTCCGCCAGTGTTAATCTTAATCACTCCCGGTTCAGGTGGATGCACCGTCTTCTCTTTAGTGTGGCCTCATCAGGAAGAGCCCCTCGGAGAACACGCCGCCAGAAAACACCAACTTTCGGTTTGACATTTAACTTCCACAAGGTCTTCACAACCGTTGACCATCCTGTGAAGTTTCGGTAGCTGTCCTTTCCTCAAGATCAAGACGCCCTGCATGATTCACAAGAGCACGGTACGCCGTCTTAACAGTGTAGTTACCTGTTTTGTCAAGAGCCCACGCATAAAAATCATCACCACCTGCAAATCGAAGCAAAATGATAAGGATTGTCTTCGCTTCCGGGGAAATGAAGTTGTCTCGAACCACCCATCGTTGGCGCCACGTCCAATCATCTGAATCAATCAGCTCAAAAACTATCTCCTCCGATGCATTGGCCGGTTTCAACACGAGAATCATGGAGATGGTTCTAGGGATCCACTTCTCGATCCAAACTGGGATGGAACTTCCATCACCAACTCTCTTAATTAGTCCCTCCCTGCAATGATCGCTCGCTAAGTAGCCGAAGCTCGGTGTTTTAATCTATGAAAAATAAATGAAAGGTTTCTCTTGTTGATCAAGTTCGTACAACAAATTATATCATCACAAATAAATAAATTATCAAAGTATATGCTGTGATGATTCTAATGATACATATTTGAGATCATAGTGATTGATGTTTTGCTCTAGTAGCAAGCATGTCCGTGTGTTGCAAGGGGAGAGAAAAATCACCCTTCGTACACACATCCGACCATATTAGCAAATCCATTGAAATCTTTCACGATTCCACACAACAAACAACATGATAAGTGATGTTGCGCAAAACATAAAGGTTCGATGATTTTTGTGCGTACTCAAGGTGTTTTCAAAAATCTTTACAGGAACAATTTCATCCAATATGGAAATCAATGTTAAGCTGCTTGTTTACATAAAACTCGTCTCAGCATTTTTAGAGGTCGTTTGGGACACCTAGGTGCCTGAGCACCTTCCCTATCCGTCATTGGATCTTGTTTGGCAGGCTTTAATTCTTTGACCATCCTATGCATGCATGTCACGTGATAGAAAGGCAGGAGATTAAATATACCATAGGGAATAAAAACCAACATTTATTACCTACTTATATATCATTAATTGATTCATAGAATAAATAATTGGGTATGCACATATCCGTGTACATACGTAATTTCATTAGTAGCTACATACATACCCCGCATAATTGGGTATATACATACATATATATGTACATTTTTATTTGCATAGTGCATGCATATGTTCATAATTTTGCTAGTAGGTATATGCATACCCATATATGTACATAATTTTGTTAGTAGTATATGGATATCTGCGTATGTACATAATTGTTTACTAGTTACAAACTATAATAAATCATTGGATATATATACCCCGTGTATGTAAATAAGTTTGCTAGTAGGTATTATATACCACAGGTATGTCTCTATGATTTGGAGTTAGTGTATAATTTGTTGATTTAAATAATAATAAATAATTTTTCATGGATACCTCATGAATTATCAATTTTTATGAATACATGTAATTATTTGTGGGTAGAAGTTCCGTCAGCCTGCAAGTCATATTGTGCCTATATGCATATATACCTCGATCTAAAAAATTGCATGAAAACATGTATATATCTTTTCTTCTATTATGTTATTCTCTCTCCAGCAATTAATGTGTGTTTTGACTCTTTTCAAATCAACAAATGCTAATGAATTGGCATGTGAGCTATTAAATGCTAGGCGCCTGGGCACCTAGGTACCCCCAAAGAATATATCATTGTATATGGGTGTTATGCAATGTGCGAAATAGAGAGGATGATTGTGTACATATTTGTAGTCTTTAGCATATGTTACATGGTAGGAATCAACATCCCCTTTGTTGCCAATAATATCTTTTGTGAGAGCGCCAAACTATCATATCCACTCAATTTAAATGGGGTGGGAAACATATATAACAGGCCTTTCCAAAATACACCACATAAACAAGGTATTAATTAAGCTTGCACCCTAAACATAATTTTAAAATGATTAAAATGCAAGATATATAATAGCATATTTGGAATCTACATATTTTTTTGAAGGATTTTCATATATAACATGTTATACTTACATCGACTAGGCAGAGATGGCCAGAAAGATCGCAAATATGCGTCAGGTGCACGGTGCCAAGGCCAACGGATTTACGCAGGTTTCTGAGCCGGTGAGCACAGTGCAAGCCACACTTACAATGAACAAAGTTGCCTTAATTTTTTGATCTCTTGGCCTCCAATGACCGGTCATGTGTTCCAAAAATGTTGCCTGCTCTCGTTCCATGGCAGGGAGAGGCTGGCTAAGTGAGGCCCCTTCTCGGCGGATATGTGTAGGGAACCCTCCTTCTTGCTTCTAGACCCAGTTAGTATCGGACTATTTGCCGCCCGGGCTCTCGACTCAAGTCCACACCACGGACACGCGGGATGGAACATACACCAAGCCTACGTGTCATGGCATTTCTATGCCTATTCCGTGATATATATGCCCATGCAACTCCTCTCATCAACAGGGCGTTCGGGTTATCTAGCCTAAAAATAGAAGGGGTCTCTCACGCAGTAAATGTGGGGAAACATATCATGACGACGATGAGTTTCCCTCTCCGAAGCCCCGAACGGACTTCAAATCAGGCCTCCCGATGAAGAACATGAGGTGGCAGTGACTCTGTATCGCAAATTGCGACTAAACTTTCTTTCTATTTTTTTCTTGGGAAGACGGTATATGTAAACTTGGAATTAGGGCAGACGGAGGCTCGAGGGCTCACAAACTCAGATGGCGCGTCTCAGGGGGCACCCCATTACCTTGTGGCCCTCTGCTGCCCCTCCTCCGGTAATTCTTTACGTCAATATTTTTTATATATTCCAAAATAATTATTCGTAAAATTTCGTCTTTCAAAAACTTTTATTTCTAAAAATAACACAAAAGTAGTTATGCTGAAAACAATGTCAGTCCGGGTTAGTTTCGTTCAAATCATGCAAATTATAGTCCAAAATAAGAACAATTTTTTAAAAAAAGGTAGATACGTTTGCAATTCAATTGATAAACCAAAAGTGACAAAAAAAATACTTTTACAGATTTATTTCATGTGTATATGAAAATGTATAGTGTGCATGAAAAAAGTAGACACAGAAACATATATTTGAAAAAAATGTTAAACATATATAAAAAATATTCATTATTTATACAAAGAAAAATATAATGTGTATTAAAAAAGTAGATATCAATACATATTTAAATAAAGATATTAATCTTGCATTTGAAAGTGCTCAACACGTAAAAAATGTTTCTAATGTATAAAAAATGTACAATGTTTATGAGAAAATGTAGACATGTGTTAAAAAAAACTTGACATCAAAATATATTTTTGAAAAAAAGTTAATCATGTATTTGAAAAATGTTGAACATACATAAAAATACACTTGATGTATAAGTATATAACGTAAACATATATGAAAAAATGTAGACATCAATACAATATTTAAATAAAAATGTTACTAGTGTATTTGAAAAATGTTATACTTGTACAAAAAAAGTTTATTATGTACACAAAAAATGTAAAATATGTATGCAAAAATGTAGACATGCGTGGACAAAAAATAACATCAAAACATATATTAAAAAAATGTTAGTCATATATTAAAAAATATTAAACACACACACACACATATGAAATACCCAGGGTGAAGAATAAGAAATTATTCATCCCGGTCGCACGACCCAGCCTTCCATTCCCGTTTGTGTTGCGCACGGACCAAAAGGCTTGCGTCTCGACTAAATAAAAGATTTTACTCCACCTCTCTTTTTATCCCGTTTCCCAACCACCTCCCTTTTTACGTTATAACTTGACTTGCATATTCCGATGACGAACTTTCTTAAATGTTCGAGGTCTTCATGAGCAAGTAAGTTGGATGCACACCAACTTACTTTCATATAGAGAGCTTTCTTACACTTGTAATTCTAGTACATCTGTTGCATGGCAATCCTTCTGGTTCGATAACCTTGGTTCTTAATTGAGGGAAATACTATCAGCTACTATACTGCTTCACCCTTCCTCTTCGGGGAAATCCAACAACTGCATCACGAGTAGCAGCCACTACCATCGGTTTGATCCATGGCATGGAGCAAAAGGGCACAATATTTTGGCCAATATTTATATTTGGTTCCATTAGCACAAGCATTTTAAGCCCTACCGACACGAACGCATCCACAATTGTGGGACGAAGTCACTCGACCATCGATGGTACACCATGTAAGAGGACGTGTCCAAGTATTTGCGGCCGTTTGAAACAATTATTCGGTCAATGGCAAGTGGTTCACAAATCACCGACCAAGTAAGTTGTTCTATGTGTTGGTCATCTGGCTGGATATGCTCTATGTGTTGGTCATTGGGCAGGATATGCAACGTGTTGGCCGGATATGGCACTTGATGGCAATATTTTTCTTTGTAGCCTTCATGTGCGTGTAACTTGTTCTTGAAGGTGGAGAAGACGAACTTTGTCCTCATGCATTGTTGGTTGAAGTTGAGTGGGAAACCCAGGTGGAATTTATTCATGCTAACACCATCAAGACTGCCGGTATCGGCGCCTAGGAAGAAGCGGGTAATCCAACTGACTCAAAAAAGAGCCGTCCAAGAAGGTTAGAAGAAGGTTTCGAGGGAAGAAGTGGGAGGAGAAGAAGGAGAAGAGAGAAGGGGTCACAGCCAAGATGATGGACAGGTCCGAGGAAATCTTGGCGAAGAAGGAGGAGACATGTGTCGATGTCAAGGAGGGAAAAAGGGCGAGAGTTTAACATGTTGATGGCGACGACCGAGAAGAAACTTGAGCTCGAAGAGAAGAAGACCATGCTCGAAGAGAAGGTTGAGATCGCGGCCGCTTCGGAGGATTCAAAGATGTTGACCTTGAAGGTGGAGGAGTTGGATGACAATGCAAGGATGATCGTGTAAGCCGTCTCAGCATGTTGAAGTGCTTGAAGGCCGAACTAGAAAACGACGAAGAAGCAGCGGCCGAGCTGGAGGCGGATGGCGAGGAGGAGCCACTGTCAGAGTGAGCGTGGTGGCTCATATTGGCGATCAGACAAGGCAAAAAAAATGCATGGACTGCTGGACTAAGATACTTTTGTGGTCGGGCATGTACAAACTATGAACATCGACCTCTTTTTGGTTGTTATTGGCGCTATGTATTTGAATTTCAAATTGGTTAAATCTGGATAGATGTTTCATGAAGTGGTTGGATGAGTGTCTCCCGCGTTCATGTTCATGGACCGGTTCGGACGGATACCATGTCTGATCTAGGGATCGGGCGTTGAAGATGCCTAAGTTGTCAAATTGGTAAATTGTGGAAGTGCAAAGTAAAGAGTGGCAAATAAGCAAATTCTCCTCTCGGCTCAGCGGCACTCTGGGTCTCTGTCCATGGCTTGAGAGTCACCAACCTGCTGCCTAAGAGCAACTCCAACGCGCCGACCTATTTCGTCAGTGCGTGTCTGTTTGGGTCGGAACGGACAAAACTGCATGTCCGCTTTTTGTTCGTCGGGCGACCCATTTGGAGCTCAAATTTGGTCCTCATTTGCGTCAGCGTGGATACGAAGCGGACGCACGCGACGCCCGCCAAATTATCCTCCTGGCCTGCCTGTCTGCTGCTAAGCCACTCCCATTTTCTCCCTTTCCCAAAATACTCACGCTCGCTCGCGCACTCGGCATGTCGCCCATGGATGACGCGCCGACCCTCGACGCCGCCGCCGGCCTCGCCTCTCTAGCCTCCTCCAACATCGCCTCCCTCCTCGCCCCCAAGGGCAAGCCCCGCGCCCCGCAAGACGCCGACGACCAAGAAGAAGCCGCTGACACCCAAGGAGCGGCGCGTGCAATCCATGAAGAGGAAGGAACTGAGGCACGCGGCGGAACGCAAGCTCGAAGATGCTGAGGCCGCCGCACATCAAGAGGAGACCAATGCCAAAGACGTTGCGGCTACGAGGGATGCACTTATCTACCTTGGGCTAAAGCCTAGTCATCACAGGCTGACCGCCACCGTGGCCGTGGCCAGCACGGGCTCGTCCGCCTTCCCTCGTGTTTCGCTGCCTGAGTCACCGCGCACATCCACCACACCGGCAATGACTGGCTTCCGTGGCCGCAGGGAAGACCAACTCAAAGAAAAAGGACAAGCGTGATGCAGCCTCGATGGCCTTGCATGGCATTTTGGAAGGCATGATGAGCAAGAAGGACACACGGGAGGAGAAGCGTCGGCAGGACAAAGAAGAGCAAATGAGGACCAAATTTGGACACACTTGGTTCTCCGCGGCAGCAGTAGACTGCGTAGAGCTTTTCGATCAGTTCATGTTGGCTTGGGCCTGCGGGTTTGTGTAGAGACAAGCTCATGGACTGTCACCATGGCACCAGGCAGAGACGGTTGGACAAAGGCGACGGTAACAGAATCAGAATCGTGACGCGCTTAGCTCCGCCACACCTGCGTGCCGTCCTCGAGCTCGACGCTCGGCAGCGTCGCGGACGAGCATGGACACGGCTTTGAGGTTCGTTAGGCTAAGCGCCCGCGGCTTCGACGGGAATGAGAGTGCCTCTGCGATCATGGCCGATGAGAAGGGGACGACGTGGCAGTGGTGCCGCCAATGCTGCCGCCCTTGGACTTAGCCTCCATCCTCTGTCAGCAGTTGCGGCTCCGGCTCCGACTCCGGCGGGACGTGGTGGATGCGCGCTAACATGGCATGTGTGAGCGGCACGCACAATAACTGTTTGACATTTTGTCTCGGTGAACTTTCTATTCTCGCAAGTGTGCATCTGTTCTTTTACTTATACGAGCTTTACAGCTGATGCTAGAAATTGCAGATTTGACTATTTCAAGCTAAAGATACCTGGTGGTGAAACGATGATGTCCAAAAGGCAATTAAGGAGAAGAATGAGTGTTTCAGACGCCTATATCTGGATAAGAGTGTAGAAAACATAGAGAAGTACAAAATGGCAAAGAAGGCCGCAAAGCAAGCTGTGAGTGAAGCAAGGGGTCGGGCGTATGAGGACATCTACCAGTGGTTAGACATGAAGGAAGGCGAAAGGGACATCTATAAGATGGCCAATATCCGAGAGAGGAAGACGAGGGATGTTGACCAAATCAAGTGCATCAAGGATGGAGCAGAATAACTCCTGGTGAAGAACGAGGAGATTAAGCATAGATGGCGGGAGTACTTTGACAATGGAGAGAGTGAGAGCTCTACCATTGAACTGGACGACTCCTTTGATGATACTAGCAAGCGTTTTGTGCGGCGAATCCAGGAGTCGGAGGCCAAGGAGGATTTAAAGAGGATGAAAGGAGGCAATGCAATGGGCCTTGACTGTATCCCCATTGAGGTGTGGAGAGGCTTCGGGGATATAGCGATAGTATGGCTAACCAAACTTTTCAACCTCATTTTTCGGGCAAACAAGATGCCAGAAGAATGAAGACGGAGTATATTAGTGCCAATCTTCAAGATCAAGGGGGATGTTCATAGTTGTACTAATTACCGTGGAATTAAACTGATGAGGCATATAATGAAGCTATGTGAGAGAGTCATTGAGCACCGCTTAAGAAGAATGACAAGCGTGACCAAAAATCGGTTTGGTTTCATGCCTGGGAGGTCGACCATGGAAGCCATTTTCTTGGTACGACAACTTATGGAGAGATATAGGGAGCAAAAGAAGGACCTGCATATGGTGTTCATTAACTTGGAGAAGGTCTATGATAAGATACCACGGAATGTTATGTGGTGGGCTTTGGAGAAACACAAATTCCTAACAAAGTACATTACCCTCATCAAGGACATGTACAATAATGTTGTGACAAGTGTTCGAACAAGTGATGGCGACACCGATGACTTCCCAGTTAAGATAGGACCGCATCAGGGGTCAGCTTTGAGACCTTATCTTTTTTGCTTGGTGATGGATAAGGTCACAAGGGATACAAGGAGATATCCCATGGTGTATGCTCTTTGCGGACGATGTGGTGCTAGTCGATGGTAGTCGGACGGGTGTCAACAGGAAGTTGGAGTTATGGAGACAAACCTTGAAATCCAAAGGTTTTAGACTTAGTAGGATTAAAACCGAGTACATGAGGTGCACTTTCAGTACTACTGGGCACGAGGAGGAGAAGGATGTTAGCCTTGATGGACAGGTGGTGCCTCAGAAAGACACCTTTCGATATTTGGGGTCAATGTTGCAGAAGGATGGGGATATCGATGAGGATGTGAACCATCGAATTAAAGCCGGATGGATGAAGTGGCGCCAAGCTTCTGGCATTCTCTATGACAAGAGTGACACAAAAGCTAAAAGGCAAATTCTATAGAACGGCGGGTCGACTCGCTATGTTGTATGGTGCTGAGTGTTGGCCAACTAAAAGGCGACATGTGCAACAATTAGGTGTGTCAGAGATGCGCATGTTGAGATGGATGTGTGCCACACAAGGAAGGACCGAATCTGAAATGATGATACACGAGAGTTGGGATAGCACCGATTGCAGAGAAGTTTGTCCAACATTGTTTGAGATGGTTTGGGCATATTCAGCGCAGGCCTCCAGAAGCCCCAATGCATGGTAAGAGGCCAGAGTAGACCGAACTTGACATGGGAAGAATCCGTAAAGAGAAATCTAAAGGATTAGAACATCACCAAAGAACTAGCCATGGACAAGGGTGCGTGAAAGCATGCTATCCATGTGTCAGAACCATGAGTTGGTCACGAGATTTTGTGGGTTTCACCTCTAGCCCACCTCAACTTATTTGAGACTAAAGGCTTTATTGTTGTACATAAGTTAGTCAAACGACCATTTCAAAGAAATCACAAGTCCTGACTGAATCAGGCAGGCTAACAGAAAATGATTGCATGTAGCAATTCAATATATTTCCTAGTTACCTAGGAAGAACTGAACATGTGTCCTAGTTTCCTAAGAAGCACCGATTTTTTTCCAATTCACAGAGATTTTTGTCGTGTCATATATCTAGCACCTCAGTTCTGGTGAATACAGTTGGTCAACAGTACCCAAGTCAATAAGCATATCAGACATCATCATAAGTTCATCACCAAACCACATAGCATACAAAACATAAACAGGGAGAAGAAGCTAACACTCAATTGCTAGCAGCAGCAAAACTCCACAAACCCCAAAAGCATGTAGACAAGAGATCCAAAACGCCAGAATTTCCGAAGATCCAGTACTAAGTAACGAGAAAACATCACTGAAGTGATCATTCTTAGTCACAGTAACGGTGCTTGCTCTCGTCCCACAGCATGTCAAGGCCTTGCATCTTTCCTATTCACGGACACTGGGATCTTTTAAGTCACTGGGCACATATCATGACAGAACTGGTCACTTGTTGGACTTGCGCTTTTTCTCCTTTAGCTTGAGCTCAGACAACAGCACCTCAGGGACATCATATACCGGACCATGCAGTTCCTTCACCTGAGCTTGAAGCTGTTGAATGTCTTTCAGCGAGTCCCTGATCTTGCACAGTAGTTCCAAAGCTTCTTTAGACCGGGACAACTCATCATCTTTCAGCTTCAAGGCAAGCTTCAGATACCTGCAGCAAAGGTCAAAAGCTCAATAAGACCACACATCTTCTCGACACAGTGCCACATAGTTAAAACTCAACAAGACTATTAACTAACCTCCTCCTTAACATAGCATTTCTGTTGATATTCGAGCATATTCCTTTGTATACGCACTGCAACTCATGCCTTTCCCGAGCCAGGTTTGGGGGTATCTCAAATGAACGTAGCTCCTAAAAAAGATTTAAACTGATAAGTAAAGACTGCGACTACAGTTCAACACCTGGTGGCATCTATCGCACACTATCAAATCAAGTCTTTAGAATGTGAAGGGTGCTCGGTTCATCTTGCTTCAGAAGTGCTTCCATGTGAGTGAATAAGACCCCAACAAAAAAAACAGCAGCTCAATATGTGGCAATAGGGACATCATCATAATTGCGATCTTGCTCAATTGCTAAGTTCTGAGTAAGTACACATAAGATAACCAAATAACCACTCAAGAGGTCAGGCTAAAAAGAAAAGTGGAGGAGATGCTAAAAATTTATGCATATTTGATGTTCAGCAAGGAACTGAAAGTATGCCACAACAAAGCCAAATTAAACAAGTTAGATGTAACCTAAAGCAATCATCAACATCTTTATTCAGTTATCAAATCAGAAACAGGTGCATCTGAAAACACATGCTTATCTATTATAAACATGTTAAACAATATCAAATATACTTGCATTTTCTTTGAAACCATTGCTGGAATAACGGTATAAGTATATCTCTATTGACTTAGCAGGGATATTGGTTTCAGAGCTAAAATAAGTAAGTCTCCATATGCTAGCAGGTTCCAGATATTGCGAAAAGCATGGACACATTGGAATTTTGGCAAATGTATATATATTCTTTCTTCAATTTTCTACATCTAAACTAACCCCCTAATGCTACGTTATGTAATTCTGTTGTTTTTCAGTGTGCCATATAGACTCATAAGCATCTTTAGCAAATAACACATGTCAAAAGAAAGAAGGCAATATTGCGAAAAGCATGCACACATTGGAATTTTGCCAAACGTATCTATATTCTTTTTTCAACTTTCTACATCTACACAAACCCCCTAATGCTACGTTGTGTAATTCTGTTGTTTTTCAGTGTGCCATATAGACTCATAAGCATCTTTAGCAAATAACACAAGTCAAAAGAAAGAAGGCAATATTGCGAAAAGCATGGACACATTGGAATTTTGCCAAACGTATCTATATTCTTTTTTCAACTTTCTACATCTACACGAACCCCCTAATGTTACATTATGTAATTCTGTTGTTTTTCAGTGAACCATATAGACCCGTAAGCATTTTAGCAAATAACACATGTCAAAAGAAAGAAGGCAATGAGTAACATAGTCTTTCAAACAATAAGGAACAAAGAAGGCAATGAGTAACATAGTCTTTCAAACAATAAGGAACAAAGAAGGCAATGAGTAACATAGTCTTTCAAACAATAAGGAACAAAGATTCAACACACCCACAATAGACAGTCTGTTCAGGAGCATAGAATCAAGTTCATAACTATCAGATTTAGAAAGGGAGAGGTCCAGATCACTGCATAATTTCAAGATAAGCTAATTTGCTGCATTATTTTGCTGCTCTTTGCTGCTGCATAGAAAGACAGCATTGCCTCGATACAATGTGATACACTAGTTGGAGAGAGGGCAGTGCAAGGCACCGTAAATGCTCTCATCTGTAAGTTACCCTGACATTACTGAGAAAACTAATGCAATGCCCTGGTTTTAGTTGCTTGATTTTCAGTCAATACCCTAAAGCTGACTGCTAATTGATCAACATCAAGGAACTGAAAATCAATTAAACGAGTTAGGTGTAACGTAAAGCAGTCATCAACACGTTCATCATATATCAGCTCAGTAATAGGTGCATCTAAGGACATCAATATACACATTGGAAATCTGTTTTCGTTCATTCCAGTTTTCATCATTTGTGTCATGCCACTGCAAAAGTCAACTTCACATGAATTGTTTGCACATGTGTCGGGTCAAAAGGAAGGCAAACTTATCCAATTTTTTAACAGAACCGTGTAATACTATGTAGGTACTTATGCTGTTTCTCAGGGTACCATACTGATAAACATTTTTTCCAGCAAATAAAACACATGACATAATCTAGAAGGCAATTAAGTAACATAGTAACACGTTACCCCTGACAGCACTGGGGAAATAAATGCAGTGCCTCCATGCAACAATCGAACACCTTACTTACATTCTTTGTGACGCGGCCTGATCTCTTTAGGTCCTTCTTATTTATTCTATCCTCTTCCATCTCTGACATCAGACTCGGATCCTGGTTAGTGTTGGGGAGCATAATGGCACGAGCGTACTCTGATTCAGACACATCCCTCGTACCACGAGCAGGAACCTGACTCGGCACAAACAGATGGTGATTGTATGAGCAGGCGCATGGGCGGGCAGGACGGGAGAGAGAGGAGTGAAGATTTACCCTGGGCTCTTCCTGGTCGTCTGCATCGGGGGCGACCTGGCGAGGGCGGCGGCGGCGGTGGCGCGCACCATCTTCAGGCCCTCGATCCGCCATGAACTTGCCCCTCGGAGAAACTGCGAATCAGAGGAGAAGATCTCGTGTCAGATCGAGAAAGCGGCGAGATACCCAGCGGATCGAGGAAGCAATCGAGAAAGATCCAACGGATCGATCGAAAACTCGGCACACAACCCTACCGGATCGATCGAAAAATCGGCACACAACCCTACCGGATCGATTCCGCAGTCGCGACGGCGGCTAGGTCTGGGAAGTGGGAAGAGAGAGAGCCGTGCGTCTGGGCTGCGGGTCGCCTGCGGATAGGTTTCGCGGAGCCAAGTTCCTGCGGATACGTGGCCTGGATGGATGGGCTGGGCTATATATTTCGAGCTCGCTTGAGTTTTCGTTTCTGTTAGAAATGGGCCCCTATCATTTTTCTTGCTTAGATGCTAACTTTCGTGCACCGATTATGTATAAGTCGACTGAATTTTTTTGTGTGGTCTAAGCCGATTTTGCAAGGAAGCCGTGGCATGGCGAAGCTCGAGCCCGAAGTCAGGAACGAGCAGCACCAAGCTGCAACGTCGATGGCAAGGCCGAGGCAAGACCTCGCCGAAGGGCAGAGAGGACACTACGACCGACAGCGAGCAATCTCATCGCAGTCGGAAGCGAGGAAGCAGATTGGCATGTGAGGGTGCAGGGGTTCCAAGCACCAAAATAGGTGGTCAGAGGCATGGAAGAATGGCATCGGGCGGCAGCAAGCACCGCGTGAAGAAAAGGAAGTAAGGGTATGGGATGGCTCCACCCGTACCCAAACCCGCGGGTGCCATCCCTATCGAGGGGAAGGTGGAGGCCGATGGTTAATATTGGGCTGGGAGGCAGCGCGGGAGGGAGAAGATGAACATCGGCACCATCCTGTCTATAGATGGATATATGACTGTCCAAAACAATGGCTTGCACACACACACAAAAATAATCGATTTACGCATAGTAAATCCTTAACTTTGGGCCAAAAAGCGCCAACCCAAGAAATTTGGGCTAATATGTTTTCGACTTCTAAAGACTTGTACAATGGTTGATAAGATAGGCATATTGTCACGTAATAGTAAAGATGACAATAAAAATATGATCTACAATTCATTATCCATTATCTCTTTTTTTAATTACAATGAGACATCATGTTGTTGCTAAGAAATCAACCCCTAATTAAGAGAAGACATTTTCTTTCAATTTTTCTTTCTTCCACCTCAACATTTATTAACATTTATCCTATGTGGCCCTTTTAAAATATCACCGTTGTACACATCCTAAGTTTTGGTAGAAGGAATTTTTCTTACTCACAAAGAAAAAAATTGAACCACCGTGACAGAATTAAGAAAAGGTAAGCCAAAGCTTTTGAGAGACGTGGATCAACTCTTGTAATCAAGAAAAGATGGGAAATCACTTTGAAAACTTAAAAGACAAAAAATTGAAACAAATAAGAAACATATGGATACAAAAATTGTAAAACTGACAGGTAACAAGCATATAGACCCTTGATGAAACGGGAAATGAATAACACGGCCGAACCAGGCGACAATCCCTATGGGTCGGGGATCACCCCCTCCGGGGATAAATCACTCCCAGTGCTTAAAAATGTGTTCGATTAATCCTACCATGATCCCATCCCAATCTGTTTCGCCCCAATCCCGTTCATCCCGGCAGGGAAATAATCATCTAGCACCACCTCATGAAACTATTAAAAAAAAAGCCCACTCTCTCACCCCGACCCTCTTTTGTGATTCCAACCGACGGCGGGAGCGACAGAGGGATGAGCGCTCCACTTTGCCTTAACAAAGATCCCGAGATGAAAGCCTAGCCTTCATGACGTGCCATCTCTTCCCCGCCTCACGCTAGAGAAGAGGTAGCATCCGGCTACAAGACGTCGGGTCAATTCCCCTCCCACCTCTCTCCACGTGCAGGTGTGTGACCACGTCGATGATGGCCTTAAACTGGTAAGGTACTCCATCCCTACTCTTCTTTCCAACTCTATCTTAGTTAGGGCGTATAACGTGGATGTACTTGGTTCTGGGTTATTTAGATTGGTTAGATGGCATTCGAACTGAACCTCATAAATGTAATGTGCATAAATTAAAATCTAGGAATGCTATTCTCACAATCTACTAGAGCAAATGAAACAAAGAGAAAGATAAAATGAATCTCAAAATGAATTCTTGGTTGGGCTCAAGCTCTATGTATCTAGGGTGTTTGCCACAAAATTTTTTTTTGCAACTTATTGACCATGGCCTGAGTCATGTAATGACCCTGGCCCGACCCATTTTAATCTAGGAGTTGTCATTGTGATCAGATCTGTACAATATTGCAAACTAGTGAATGCAACATATACAGCTAGTGCGTACTTCCTTCCGTTTGTTTAGCTATTCCTCTGCATTGTCTTGAGAAAATAGTTCTGAACCATGTGAAACACCTACTTTTTTATGGACTGAAAGATGATTAGTCTACAACGGGTGTATTGTTCCTCTGTAGCCTTTAGCTCCCTTTTGAAGGACCAAAAAAATGACGTGTGAGGACGAAAAGTGCATGCAGCACCGAGCTACATGGAAATCTATTTTTTTTTCCAACAAAAATATTATTTCCACACCTCAAACAAATCTGAAACAAATATACACATAGACAAATACTCGTGCCAGGTATTTGTCTTTTGTATTTGGGCCAGGTATTTGTCTGTTTTGTGTAGCATGTAAATAATCAAATCAGTTGATGAAACTCTATACATACTTCAAGAACATGCATATGTATTTGTAGAAAAAAGTAGTAATTTTTTTTAAAATTGCTCCATGGCCCCCGCTTTTTGTGATGACGCACTCTATGTGAGGATCATTTTCTGGTGTTCAGTGATAGTATGTGCTAACTAAGGGCAATTTTCAATGCATTTGTTTATTCACGTGTGCAGATTTATGACTTGTCGGTGCGTTGCCTAGTAATTCATCATCAAATCCATTCATTAAAATTTCATATAGCCTCTATCTCTTGTCTACAGTTATTCATGTAGAACATTATGTTGTGTTCTCAAGGAATAATAACTTATCCTAACCTGCAGGATAAATAAATCTGAACCATCCTGATCCGCATCATTTATCTCCAATGGGTAAAAATTAGTACATATTTTCACACGACGACGGAATTTCTTGACAGCAGTGGCATTGTACAACTGGGAGTGTTAACATAACCTTTTTGTTTTCCTATTTCTTTATATTCTTTCATGTTAATTAAATTACTACAAGAAAATGCCAAAGTGGCTTAGCTGATCTATGTGTTAATTTCATTTCCAGACAACGGAGTAATGTTAAATATGTTTACTTGAAAGTGATGGTGTTTCTTTATGATGCCTCTGTTTTCATGCATTTCAGACAAGTCAACATATGCAACGTTGCTTCTTCACATACAATCAAGACACCCCCATTCCTTGCGTCTTGTGCATAAATCATTTTTTTAATTCAAAAAAAAAATCAATTTTTTAGTTGCCTATGGATCTGGTATTAGTACCCAATGAATTAGGATGCAGTAATGAACTAAATGAAATTTTATCATCTTGTCTGGTAGACCATAAGAATGTATGATCGATTCCTTTACCGCATTTTTTGTAAAAAAATAAGGTGATTGGTGACCGTGTTCTGCTTGCAGAACCTTACTTGTGCTTTGCTTTTGTCTGCGGGATGGAGTTAAAAACAGAAAACCACCACATTTGGAGTTAGATTTGCAGAAAACTACATAGTCCCTAATTTTTTTTTGCAAAAGTCACCGTGTTTCTAGTAATTTTTTTGTTTGCAGGATGGTGACTTGCTGTGTTTGATCACTTTATGACATATAGGACCAGTGTAAGTAGTTGACTTGGCAAAAAATTACATACAAACCCCTGGATCTTAAAAAAAAGCAATCAGACCCATGTGCACAATTGCCAGGCAGCAGTTGACCAAGGCCGCCGGGATTGCTTCTTTTTAAAAAAATAAAATAACGATGTCCTTGTGAAACACAGGGGGTCTATGTCAAATTTTTGCCAAATCAGCTCCTTACAATCCGGCCCTACTTGTCAGGAAGTGATCAAACGCAACAAATCACCGATCATTGTTTTTTGCAAAAAGTGTATTAGAAGCACGGTGTTTTTTGCAGAAAAATAATAATAGGGATTGGGTATGTTTCTTCAAATCTAACCCCAAATGTGGTGGTTCTGCAATTAACTCTTACACGATGACATTAGGAATTAACTGCTTGATCTGCATACTGTGTTGTTGGTGTAGCTTACAATCTGTTTCTGCACTCATCATTTTTCCTTGTGTTATCTATACAAGGTTGAACACTATATACGTCTTGGATGACGAAATTGTTGCACAAATTTCGTTGTGCAAGTTAACTCAAACCATGGTATGTTTGCAAACACCGCTGCACTTGGACACGGAGTCGGCAACTACAAAGTCTTAACTATGCGTATTATGACATGTGGATTTCCAGCTAAATGTATTGCCTGGGTAAACCTTGGCATGAGGCCATGACCGTTTCGTTCTGGCACGATCATTGGATGACCCTGGGCAGACTCTCCTTTCGTTATCCTATACTCTACTCTTTCGCCACTTGTCAAACTTGCACTGTGGCATCTCAGTATGACCAAGGTACTTGGAATATTATCTCGTACAGCACAGCAACGACTATAGGAATTACTGCACTTTTTACAACACATAGCGCCCAGTTTGTAGCTTTTGGCTATATATATGTACTTGTTTTTCATCTGCCTGACACCTGTTGACAAAATTTCGGTAGTTTCTTGTGCAGAATATTCAGGCCTGGTGATAATAAATAGCTCAAGAGATGTGGATAGAGAACCCTACGTTGTTCTTACTAGAAAAGATAGATTCCCCTTTTCTGATTATGTGGAGCATCTTTTTTATGTTTTTCAGACCGGGAGATTAGGTATGGATCTGGCCATGGATGATTAGAGCAGCGTTCAGATCCACTTATCCCTCCCATAAGCGAAGATGTTTTTTCTAACATGAGACTGAGGGTCAACTGATTCGAAACGAACATGACCATTATGAAAACAATCGTAAAAGAAAGAAGACAAGGAATTTACCTGTGTCGTCGAGAGGTTTGACAAAACCAGCAAGACAAGATTGATAACCAGCAACACAAGATTGATCCATGTTGTGCTTCAGTTATGGCAGAATCAACACCAATCCATGCTTCGACGACCGGCCAAGCCATGAATCGACACCGGATCCATCCGACGGAGCACCTCGTCGACGGCAAAGGTGTCCATCCGACGACGACGATTGGACGACGGCCAAGGTCGATCCGGCGGCGAGCTCCGGCGATGGAGAGAAGCAAGGGACGGGTCTGCCCGGGGACGAGCTTTGCGGCAGAACCAACCATGACAAGAGGAGGAAAGAGGAAAGGAGAGCCTCGGCCTCTTCCTTGGGATGGCGAGGTAGAGAAAGAGGCCGGGTCGCCGTGAGCCCGACGGAAATCCCTCACGGAAGGCCGCGTGACACTTCTTGTAGTAGCTGCGTTTCTTGTGGCCTCTGTTATGAGCACGTTAGTAGGTACAGCCAGCGAATGATTCAGACCGGCTGGCACCAGCCGATTAATTAATTCGTAATAAATGCCGGGTACCGAGGACAGATCTGGCCGGCTGGAAAAGTCGCACCGTTTTGGCCGGCCGGGCCCGACACGCCTCACGTTATTTTGGTCCCTTTCGGTGGCGCCCCTACCACGGCGCGTGCATGGTACAGACCCCGACCCCGCCCCTGCCTTTATTTATCTCAGCTCGGCCAAACGAATCCTAGGCCTGCATGCCATGCTACTAGTGGTCGACAAAATAAACCCAAAGTTGCGGTCAAAAGGTAAATCAGAGGTGTAGGAGCACCGGCGCTGACAGCAAACACGGCTACCAAAACATGGAACCGTCCGCAAGCACATTCAAAATTTGCTACTCCCTCCATTCTACAATGTAGCGCGTGTGCGTTTCTCGAAATCGAAATTTGGCCATATACTTAACCAACGAGACCGATTGCGAAACAGTCCAAATCATAACTTTCCCCCGCTCCCTTCTAGGGTTCCGCCCTCCTACCCTGCCGCCGCCGGCCTCCCTAGGCCCGCCCTGCCGCCGCCGTCCGCCCCCGTCTCTCCCCCCCCCCCCCCCCCCGCCCACCTCTCCCCCCTCCCGGTTCCACCCCCGCGCTGCCTCTCCGAGAGGTGGCCGGGGCGGCGCGCGCCCCCCTTCCCTTCGGCCGTCCTCCGCCCCCTTTCCTCCCCGCCGCCGCCGGCGGACGCCCCCGGTGCAGGCCCAGGTGGTGCCACTACTAGGAAAAGGGCTATAGCTGATATAGCAGTGGCGCACCAGATACAGGTGCGCCATTAGTGTCCTCATTACTAATGGCGCACCAGACACACGGTGCGCCATTACTAGAAAATTTTATTTATTTTTATTTTTCCAAAACTATTAATGGCGCACCAGGGCACAGTGCGCCATTACTAGTTTTAAGTAGTAATGGCGCACCACACGCTCCGTGCGCCACTACTAACAATTTTTTTTTTACTTTTTTTTTCAAAACTTGTAATGGCGCACCTGTGTGAAGTGCGCCATTACTAGTTCAAACTAGTAATGGCGCACCACAACCACGGTGCGCCACTACTAACAAATTTTTTTTTTGCAAAACTAGTAATGGCGCATCCCTAACTGGTGCGCCATTAGTAACCAGGGTTACTAATGGCGCATTGTTAGGTGGTGCGCCATTAGTAACCTGAGACCAGCTAGATATTTTGGACAGCCACCTACCACACTCACTTTCCCCACTTCATTCTCTCCACCTCCTCCTCCAAGCTTGTCTCGGCTGCCTCCTCCTCCTCACCTCATTTGCACCATAGATTCACCCAAATTAAGTGGTTAAATTACCTTTTTTTGATAGGTAAGTAAGGGGAAAGCTTTCTTTATGTTGTAGATCTACTTTTTTCTCCCTCCAACAACGTGCACATGCACTTTTTATGGCCTAGCTAGATCTACGTATGTTTGTGGTGTTGCATATGTTTGTGGTGTTGCATATATGTTTGTGTTTGCAGGTACCGGTATTTGAAATGCGATAGTTGCCAATATTTTACCGGAATGTTGATTCATTTCCGTTTCGGCGAGAATTTGGCACTATGCATTCTTTTTGGTCCTATTTTTAGGCAAAGTCATGCCAAATTTTTTCTTGGTTCTAAAATATCGTTTTGCTCTACCCCGCAGGCGACCATGGTCCGCACGATGACCGAAGGCATCGTGAATAGGTTTTTGAGCTCCGCGAAGGCCGAGATGCTTCAAAAGAACGAGACGGAGATAAGATGTCCGTGTCGAAGATGCAAGCTGAAGAGCCTTATTGCGGACCCGGATTCCGGGCAGGTGCGGGACCACCTGCTCTTGCGTGGTTTCATGGATGGCTATCGGTGGCAAGGTGATGAAGATGACTATGAAGTCGTCCATGGGGGCCGGGCAAGAAATGAGGAAGGGCAGCAAGACAACCACCGCGGCGAGGGCGGGCGAGAAGACGAAGAATCTCCAGGACATGATCACGACGGTGATGCAGTACACAGTCATCATGTAGAAGATGCCGGACATGATGATGAGGAAGATCAAGACGAAGGGCATGATCATGAAGATGAAGATGCCGGAGCAGACGACGATGGACCATCGATGGGCTGGGTGCAGGACCCTCATATTCAAGAGCTGCTTCTCAAGCAGACGGATAACGCAAGAGCTGCCGCCCGAGAGAAAGCCAAGCTGGATCAACTGGAGATAGACGCGGTTACTCCATTGTATGAAGGATGCAGGCCCGAGGATACCCGCCTGAAAGTAACGCTCATGGCTCTGGAGATGAAGGTAAAACACAAAATGACCGACGCATGCTTCGACGAGAACATGTCATTCTGGCACGAACGTCTTCCCAAGGGGAACAAGTGCCCGACCAGTTTCGAGGAGGCGAAGAAAATCGTGTGTCCTCTGGATTTACCGCACGTGAAATACCATGTGTGCATGAACAATTGCATCATTTATCGGGACAAGCACGCGGAGTCTACCATATGTCCGGTGTGCGGCGTCACTCGATACAAGAAGAGGAAGAAAGCTCCTCGAAAAGTGGTGTGGTACTTTCCGATCACTCCTCGTCTGCAGCGGTATTTCGCGGACCCTAAGGTAGCAAAGCTCCTACGTTGGCACGCGGATAGGGAGGAGAAGAAGCGAGAAGATGACGGAAATGATCCGGAGATAAATAAAAAAGACAAGATGTTGAGTCACCCTAAGGATGCGAGCCAGTGGCAAGCGTTGAACTTCGAACACCCAGAATTTGGGGACGATCCAAGGAACATCGTGCTGGGCGCGAGCACCGATGGAGTCAATCCGTTTGGCAGCCAGAGAAGCACACATAGCACCTGGCCTGTGTTTGTGTGGATGTACAACCTTCCCCCCTGGTTGTGCATGAAGAGGAAGTACATTCACATGAGTATGCTAATTGAAGGGCCGAAACAACCAGGGAACGACATCAATCTGTATCTGGGGCTGCTGAAAGAGGAGCTAGACACGCTGTGGAAAACGCCAGCCAATACGTGGGACGCCGCAGAGAAAGAATATTTCCCTATGAGAGCCGCACTGCTCACGACGGTGCACGACTATCTCGGTTACGGATATGTCGCGGGGCAGGTGGTCCACGGATTTTCTGGATGCGTCAGGTGCATGGATGACACAACGTATCGCCAGCTAGATAGAGATCCCGGGTCTTCGAAAACTGTGTTCATGGGACATCGAAGGTGGCTTCGCGACGATGACTCATGGAGAAAACGCAAGGATCTGTTCGATGGTGAAACCGAACCCCGAAGACGCCCGCGTACGAGGAGCGGCGAGGAAATAGACGAGTTGTTGAAAAATTGGAAAGCGTGCCCACCGCCGGGAAAGGCGCCAGAGCCGGGAAAGAAGCGAAAGGCGCCAGAGCCGCTGCTGAAGGTATGGAAAACGAGGTCTGTTTTCTGGGACTTGCCGTACTGGAAGATCCTCCGTGTGCCTCACAGCCTTGATGTCATGCATATCACGAAGAACGTGTGCGAGAGTCTGCTTGGTACCCTGCTCAACATGCCAGAGAGGACCAAAGATGGGCCAAAAGCAAGGGCAGACTTGAAATCAATGGGCATCAGGGAGGAGCTTCACGCTAATGATGATGATGATGATGATGATGATGAGGCGAAGCAGGACACGGAAAGTCGTCGCAAAGGCAAAAAGGCCAAGAAGATCGGAAATGACTGCCCTCCCGCGTGCTTCACTCTAAGTCAGGAGGAGATCGAGCAGTTTTTCACCTGCCTCGTAGGAGTAAAACTTCCTTACGGTTACGCGGGGAAGATAAGCAGATACCTAGACTCAGCGAAGCAGAAGTTCAGCGGGATGAAGTCTCATGACTGTCACGTGCTGATGACGCAGATACTTCCAGTTGCAATCCGTGGGATCATGGACGCGCACGTCCGTGAAACGCTATTTGGCCTATGCAACTTTTTCGACGTCATCTCTCGGAAGTCGGTTGGCGTGAGGCAACTCAGAAGGCTACAGGAAGAGATCGTGGTGATACTATGCGAGCTTGAGATGTACTTCCTGCCCGCATTCTTCGACGTTATGGTGCATCTGCTGGTCCATATCGTGGAGGATATCATCCAACTCGGGCTGACGTTCCTGCACAGCATGATGCCGTTCGAAAGGATGAATGGTGTCATCAAAGGATACGTTTGCAACATGTCACGTCCAGAGGGAAGCATAGCCAGGGGCTTTCTGACCGAAGAGTGCATCTCCTACTGCACGAATTATCTAGGCATCGAGAACCCCGTTGGTCTGCCCGTCAACAGGCACCTCGGCAGGCTCGCTGGATGGGGTCACCGCGATGGTCGCCGCGAAATGCATGTCGACTTCGAGGGTCGACTCGCCGACTTTGAAAGAGCAAACCTAGTCGCGCTACAACACATAGACGTGGTCGATCCTTGGGTGGTAGAGCACAAAACCTTTATTGAGAAGGCGTACAATGACCGAGGCCAACAGAGGACGGACGGAGATATAATCAAAGAGCACAACTCATGTTTCACGCGTTGGTTCAAGGAGAAGCTTCTGTCGTACCCTTTACATGAGGATTCTTCCGCGGAAGAAAAACTCATATTCGCCTTGTCACAGGGCGCCGAGCACAACCTGATGACCTATGAGGCGTACGATATCAACGGCTACACATTCTACACCGAGGAAAAGGACATGAAGAGCGATTATCAGAACTCCGGGGTAACGATGGAATCCTACACCGGTAACGACAAGGACAGATACTACGGAAGGATCGAGGAGATCTGGGAGCTGAGCTACGCTGGAGAGAAGGTCCCGATGTTCCGTGTCAGATGGGCCAAGAGCGTCCTAAAAGAAGACCAGTATTTCACCACCATGGTTATACCCGAAGCCAAATCCAAGACCGCGGGCGCAAACATCACCGCGAAAAATGAGCCATGGGTACTGGCTTCCCAAGTGGACCAATGCTTCTTCATTACCGACCCGCCAAAGCCCAGTCGTGTTGTCGTGAGGAGAGGCAAAAGGAACATCATCGGAATGGATGGAGTCGCCAATGAGCAAGACTTCGACAAGTACGGCGACCCGAAGATGGAAGATGACGACGACGATGAAGTACCATACACCACAAGAAGAAGCAGGACCACCCTACCTAAAGGACGTCCGTTCAAGAGAAGATCAATTCAAGGGGTTCCGGGGCTAAATTATTCAACCACGAGAAAGAAGGGCAAGAAGATTGTGAAAAGATAGCTAAGATCGAATCACGACGTGTCGGCCACGTGTGTGTGTGTCAGTGGCAAGCTCAATTATTACATGCAACTAAATTATTACATGTATCACTTGATTTCAACCATGTCATCTAATTCTAAATCTTTGCACAATGGTTTTATCACTCCATTTGCATTTTCCTTTTCTTTTATCTCAAATCTTAATTTGATGACTGTTATTTCATGTCAATCTTTGATGACTATTATTTCATCTCACTTGATTTCAACCATGCCATAGCATTGTAAATGATTCTATATTGTGATTGAGTAAAGGAGATGCATTGTAAAAAAATTATACGCCCTATATTTAGGAATGGAGGGAGTATTAAAATTGCCATGTGTTTATTTTAAAGTGTTTGGATGTTTATCATAAGGTTAAAATAAAATTTTAAAAAAGGTGCAAAAAATGGGGTTGCCAAGATTCGAACCTGGCCGGCCGGGTGACTTGCTTAATGTATCAAGGGACCAACCACTAGGCCATGTAAGTGGTTCTGTCCATAGCCACACACGCAATTGTTTTAACCTATTAGTACTAATAGTAATGGCGCACCCCTTAAAAGTGCGCCATTGCTATCCAGATGTTTATGGCGCACATCCTCAAAAGTGCACCATTGCTATCGCACTCCCATCCCCACCTCTCCCGCGACCCCCTCCGCTCACTCTCCCATCGCCATTTTGCTATCCGCCGCACTCCCATCCCCACCTCTCCCGCGATCGCCCCGCCGCGCCGTCCCCGCCGCCTCTCCTCGTCTCCGGTGACCCCCTCCGCTCCGGTGGCCTCCCTCTCCCTCCCTTCCTCTCTCTCTCCCTCCCTCCCTCTCTCTCTCTCTCATCGTGCGCGCCCCTCCTCTGCAGCAGATCGAGCGCCTCTCCCGCGACCGCCCGCCGCGCCGCCCCCTACCTGCTCGTCTCCGGCGACCCCCTCCGCTCCGGTAAGCCTCCCGCTCCCTCCCTCCCTCTCTCTCTCCCTCCCTCTCTCTCTCTCTCTCTCTCACCGTGCGCCCCCTCCTCTACAGCAGATCAGCCCGTCTCCACCGCCGGTCCAGGACCCCCATCCCAGGAGCAACGCCGGCGACCACTCCATAGGCAGGTAGCCACCACTCCCCCCTCCCACTCATTTGGTTCGGTTGTACTTCTCAATTTGTGCATGTCTGCATGTCTTTGCAACAGAGGTAGTATACATTGTTTGAACCCAAAAAAATGCCTTGAGTTAGATAGCAAAACTTATTTCCTGTTACTTACATTGGAACATAATGGCAGCCCTTACACAAAAGTAAGTTTGGGGCACATACGGTGGACTAGCCACATGAGTTGTACTGATGCACCATGTGCCCCAAGAACGGGAGTAACACCGTGTCTCAATTTCCGCTGCTACTAGATTTTGATCTTCTGGACTATGGAGAGGAGGAAGAGGGCATGCCTCAAGATTACACAAAAATTTTACCTAGCTCTCTGTGTAGTGTAGTGTAGTTGCAACAACACAGTGCACTAGTTCTTTCTCTGTGTCACCAACACAGGAAAGCATCATCCATTAACCTTTCATCAACAAACAAAAATAAATAGATATATATATATATATATATATATATATATATATGTAGCATAACGCAGATCTGTGCTAACTGAACAAGTTGACACTGCTACTGCTACTGACTGAATCTGCAGCAGCTCTGAATCAATGAGACACATCCGTCCATTCATACATAGCCAGCTCTTGAATCAAAGTATTAAGCCATGTCCAGGATACATAGCCAGCTCTCATATAAACCAACCCCTCCCTCCCTCCCTATGCAGAAATTAGCCAGGAATCCATCCACTCCATTAGGATGGATTAGGGGCTGTTGATGATCCCCGACATCATCCTTTTTATCTGCCAAAAACACAGCCACACGTTATTTTCATTACCAATTCAGAACCACACACCATCCTTTGAAATATTAAGTTGTAGCATGCCTGTTGTCGTGTTATTGGTCATTTCATTAGTAAAGGCAGCAATAAAGGCAGTTCCAAACTGGACTAATAGACAACAATAAAGGCAGTTAGTCCATATCAAAGGACTAATATGTGAGCAGTTAGTCCAAACTGGATAATGATTTTGCAGGTACCCCGAGAGGCCCTTGAGTTTGCCGGAATGTCGATTAACTTCCGTTCCGGCAAATTCGGGTACTCCATATGTCCTATTTTCAGCAAAGGTCATGCTGAAATTTTCCGTGAATTTTAGCATGACTTTGCTAAAAATAGGACATATGGGGTACTTGCGACTAATGCATGGGCCGGGGTATCTTAGTACTTAATTAAGTAGGATCAACAGTTTTTTTGTCCATCACTCGATAAACTACATGTGTGTGAGAGAGATAGTGAGAGGAGACAAGAAGAAGGGGGTTAGGAAGGGACTTGGACCTTAGCAACAACACACTAACAGGTCCAAACTTTTTTCCTATTTAGAGCGAACATGGCCGACAACGATGAGGTCGGCGGTTCGGGCGGCAAGCCATTCTGGGAGCTGTCCACCGCTATGAGGACGCCGCGGAAGACACCGATCCCGACTACACAACCCCTAGTGGCGTCGGGGATGACACCACTGATGGTGCCGCCGAGGATGCCACCACTGATGATGGCGGCGCACGCACAGATGGCAGCCAACCGAAGAGGCAACAGAAGGACCGGCGCCCGAACGTGCTCGGCACCGTCAAGGAGGAATTTACTGAAGTGTCCTCCGAGGGGCATCCAACGGCGCCCAAAGAAATAGTCAAGGGGTACGCGGGACAGCTCGGGTGCATTCTCCGGAGCACCGTCTCGATCAACACCGAGAACCTAAGGCATCGTGACCGAGGGAATTTGCGCAACCTCCTCTTCACGAAGCTGCACGAACGATACAAGTTCCCTGGTGACTTCGCAAACACACGCCTCTCAGGGAATAAAGTGAACAGTGCCGCCCTCACGAAGATGAGCAAGGCCCTGGCTACTTGGAGAGGCGCGGTGAAGAGCATGATTGAAAAAGGTGATAGTTATGAGAAGATCAAGGAGAAAAATCCTTCGATCAGCGAAGATGACTACCGGGAGTTCAAGATCAAGTGCGAGAGCAACGCATCTGGGGAATCAAGTCAGTGGGGGAAAGATATGCGGGACTTGAACTTAGGGGTCCACAAACTCGGTCCCGGCGGTTACAGAGTGGCGGAACCTATATGGGACAAGGAGGACGCGGAGCGTGCCGAGCAAGGCCTACCGCCCCGCTTCGAGAAATACCGTGACAAGCAGACCAGGAACTATGTCAGGGCCCGGTACAAGATTGACCCGGTAACCAAGGAGCTTACCACGGATCCGAAGACCAAGGCGCTTGAGCGTGTTCTGGTAAGGAATACACCCCCGCGTAATTAGCTCCATATGGTTGCATTCTAATTAATGAAGCCAAATTTCTAAATGGTTCACGTTCCTTCCGCAGGACACTGAAAGCAGTAGCGCGGGGTCGTCTCAGAGCTCCCCTTTTGACACCCCTTTAAATAGGGCGTTGAACATAATGAAAAACAAGGATAAGCTCAGTAAGCCGTCGTCAGCTGGTCGTGTGGCCGGCAAAGGCTTGTCCACGAAATGGTCGGAATACTATACCGCTGGGCGAAAGGAGAGAAAGACCAGCTCGGAAAGCCAGCAGCGCGAGGTTCAACAACTCAAGGCACAAGTGGCGCGGATTCCGGAGATGGTCAAAGAGCAAGTGCGAGACCAACTGGGAGCGACGATCACCGCCATTATACCTACCTTGGTTTCTGGGCTACAGGCGTGGGTGGCGGGCGGCCAACAGGGGCCGCCCCCGATTCCCAGCTTCACAGGCAGCAACTCGCGCAACGCGCCGGCGGTGCCATTGGTGTCTCAGGCGGAGGCGGCATTGGTGTCTCCGGCGGAGGCGGCATTGGTGTCTCCCGCGGCGGCGCCGGCATTGCAGCTTAATGTACCCGGGTGTGGGAAGAATACGCCGGTCGGCACCTCGGCAGCAAGCGGCCCCTCCGTCAATTGCACGCCCGCCGTTGGCGGTGCCTCGACATTAGCCGAGCTCGACGCCATCACGGTAACTAATTAAGCCTCTCGGCCGATGACTTCATCTCCTTGCCTTTGACTGGGCATCCCTGACGCCCTACATGTTTTCGCAGGGCGCCGCCGACGTTCCATGCACTCTCCTGCACTTCGTGGACGGCGAGTTGATCGATGTCGCCAAGGCCAGAATCGTTCAACCGGGCAGCCGCGTGTTCCACGGTAATCCGATGCCACCCACCGTGTATAGGGTTCAACTGGTTCGGGTGCTGCGGGGCTGCGACGACTTGTTACCTCCGTTTCGACCCCCTGGGGCCGACGAAGACGATGTGATGACCCTCAGCGCCTGCTTAAGCTGGCCCCTGCTTTGGCCGAAGAGCCAGATTCGTTTGGGGGCGGGGGACACCACCCCACAGACAACACCGCCTGTCGTGCCGGCGCCAAGCCATGGCAAGACCGCCGCAACGCTACCGGACATGCCGGACATGCATATGGCACAGGATCCGGGCATGCATATGGCACAGGATCCGGACGACGACGACGACGACGGTACATTTACCAAAGTCGATAAGTACTTCAACGAACATGGGTACGATGATGAATTCCTGGGGCCTCCTTCTCAAGAACCCAACCCTGCAAAAGACGATCGCGATCTAGCTGGTACCGCGGAGAAACCCAATTGCAACAGGCGTCGTCTGGCATTCAGTTCTCAGGAGACGCCTCCAGCTGCCGCCTTCACGGAGCCTCAGATAGCCGAGGTGCGAAATATTATCAGCCCCAACACACTCAAGAAGGCGGTCTCTCAGCAGAACTCGATCCCATTACAGCAGAAGAAGAAGGGACGGAAAAGAAAGATTAAGGGTGCGAGCCAGCCGGCACCGAGTATGATCCGTGCTCAGGACGGGCCACCTTCACCTAAGGATATCTCGAGGAGGGTGCATGTGGCGGGTAGGCCGATGCTACCGACTAATCTGCTCAATGCTGCAACCGGTGCTATGCGGAGTCTGCATGACAGTGTTCTTTCTTTGGAGAAGCGGCGTCTCCGAGAGAATGATGTGGCATACCCGGTTTTCGTGGCCAAGGTGCCAGAGGGCAAGGGCTTTGTGGATAGCGCCATCGGGGGTATGATCGTCCTGCGGTTTGATGACATCTTCGCTATGTTTAACCTTCATCCGCTGCACTACACCTTCGTTCGGCTATTTTCGCTGAGTATGGAGATGCGGATCATTAGAGACAAGACCCCGGACATCGTGATAGTCGACCCCTTCTACATGCGTGCCAAGATCTTGGGCAGCGCTGGGGACCGGCAAGTCGCGAGTTCATACCTCGAAGGCGTCATTCTGGCAAACCCAGATAAGGATAACTTCCTCGTGCCTTACTTTCCCGAGTAAGTCATCCCCTCACCGCCCCGTAACATATGATTTCTTAGATTTCGATCGTTCTTTTTTTTTTCTAACATTCCGTGTTTTGTGCAGTGACACACATTGCACACTCATCCTCTTAAGCCCGAAATATTCCACGGCCACGTATTTCGACTCGGACCGTCAGTCGAAGAAAGACTACACAAATATCAAGAAAGTTCTTGATGAAGCTCTCCCCGGCTACGCCAGATCTGGAGGCACCTTCAGCAGGCCAATTCGTAGGTACGGCAAGCACGTGTTCACCCACAATACGACGTTCCCCTGCGTCAAGCAGCCGCCTGGCGGTCAGAAGGATGCCTACTACGCCCTCCATCACATGCGGGCGATCGTGCGGGACCATAATCACCTTCTGCTACCAAATAATCTCAAAGATTGGGCCGCAAGCTTGTCGGCAATCCAGGACACGAACATCAGACAAGAATTCTTTCGCATCCAGTCGGAGTTTGCGGAAATCATCCATCAAGATGTCCTTCGTACCTCGGGGCAGTTCTACCTTAGATATCAACCGTCCAACAGTGAGATAGAAACAACGCTACAAATGCAGGCTGACAACGACCGCGATTTCATGACCATCACGATAGACGGCGGCTTCATCCACGCTCCGGTCCCTGAGTCGAGTCAAAAGTAGTGATGCTATGTAGTTCTGAAATATCGATTAGCTCTTTAGTTTGGACAGTCGTTCAACTTATATGTAATCGATGCTATTTATTAG
Organism: Elymus sibiricus; assembly: GCA_039707655.1. Classification (NCBI taxonomy): domain Eukaryota; kingdom Viridiplantae; phylum Streptophyta; class Magnoliopsida; order Poales; family Poaceae; genus Elymus; species Elymus sibiricus. The sequence goes on along the minus strand of CM077675.1, from coordinate 44,010,813 downwards.
TAGGACCACGAATCGTGCTATTAATGTGTTGCTTTTCTCTTCCGATCCTTTTGTTGCATACTTATATATTGCTTATGTATTGTCTGTGAATTGCTACTAACGTTTTGTTTGTCTAGTGCATAGAGATGCCGTCGTATGTCGTGTACAAGGGTAAGGTTCCCGGAGTCTACGACGACTGGGAGGAGTGTCGGAAACAGGTTCACCGTTTCAGCGGTAACAGTTACAAAGGGTACACCACTAGGGCGGAGGCGGAAGCTAGATACGCGCGCTATCTAGCGGGAGAGAGGAGGGAGCGGAGGAGGAACCGGATGAAGACCAGTTTCATCGCGATGATGCTCATCGTGATGACCGCAGCTCTCTTCTATGTGATGGTAGTTTAGATGATCGATATCGACTTGTAATGTGAAGACAAACTCGCTACTCGCGGTCTAGCTCGAGACTTGTAAATGTTCTAACTTTGTTCGGTCTTTTGAATTCGGAGACTAGCTAATATGATGAATTGTATTCGGAGACTAATCTTCTATTGTATTCGATGAATCTGCTGTTTATATGTTGTGCTGTCTATATTCTGTGCAGTAATATATTTTGTAACCTGCGCAAATATCAGAAAAGAAAAAAAATAATTCCTAATATTCATACTAGTGGCGCACCATACAGCACATTAGTGGCGCACTGCTATAAAAATACTAGTGGCGCATTATCTGTTAGTGCGCCATTAGTAACCCAGAGCACAAGGTAAATATGGCCCCCTGGGAGGCATACTAATGGCGCACCGTGTGACTTACTAATGGCGCACTGCCTGGTGCGCCACTATAGTCTGGTATACTAATGGCGCACCAGGGATGCGCCATTAGTATATGTTACTAGTGGCGTGATGATAGTGGCGCACCTGTAGTGCGCCATTAATGGCCAAAACAGGTGCGCCACTAATAAGCCTTTTCCTAGTAGTGTGCTGGCGGCGGCGGGACCTTCCTTCCCCGTGCGCGCGGCTCCCTTGCCCGGGGCATGGGGCGGCGGCGGTGTTCCTCGGCTGGACGGCGGGACGACATGGTGGCGCATGGTGGCCGGCGGCGCGCCCCCGGCCCAGATCTGGGCCCTGCGGGCCCCATATGGGTCCTAGCGGGCCGGCCCCCCGGCGTGGCCTCGTTGTTTGCTGCGCGGTGAGGAGGAGGAGCAGCTCGGATGTGGGGCGGCGACGTCGAAGGCGTGCCTGCAGCAGCGCGAGGGCGGGAGCTTTACGGGCTTATGAGGGCCCGGCCGGGCCTGTGGGCCCATGGGCCTGGTGTGCTCCAGCTATTGCATCCGGACGGCTACCGTCGTTGACGATGGAGGTTGAGCCCTCCCGCGTGCCGACGGTGCTGTTGCCCCTAGTCCCGGCTCCGAATCATCGTCGTGCTGTCCTCACTTCGCGGTGCCGTGGTGACTGGTGAGACGACGTAGGGGCTTCAAGACCGTGTTGGCGCAGGGTGGTGGTTGGTTTGGTGGCAGGCTCCGGAGCGCCCAAGGTGCGGGTTGGGATCGGGGGAAACTCCTGTCGGCATGGCCGACACCGGCGCGGTGGGGCCTGTGGGTGCCGTCTGACCTTCCTGGAGGGCGTCGGGGGCTACCCTTCCTCTCGCCTCGTCGAGTACCGGGGGAAACCCTTGGCAGCAGCGTCGTCATCGTCGTAATCCTTCTTGGAGGTGTTGATTGGTGCCGGCGCTTTGGAGTCTTGGAGCTTGGTGGTGTTGGGCAACATTGCATGGGAAACAAAAAATTTCCTACGCACACGCAAGATCTATCCATGGTGATGAGCATCTACGAGAGGGGGAGTGGATCTACATACCCTTGTAGATAGCTAAGCGGGAAGCATTCAAAAACGCGGTTGATGTAGTCGAACGTCTTCGCGATCCATTTCGCAAGCCGTCCCGCGATCCCATCACGATCCGTCTCGCGATCCAATCACGATCCGTCCCGCGATCCAATCACGATCCTTCCAATCTAGTGCCGAACGGACGGCACCTCCGCGTTCAGCACACGTACAGCTCGATGACGATCTCCGCCTTCTTGATCCAGCAAGAGGGAGCGGAGAGGTAGATGAGTTCTCTGGCAGCGCGACGGCGGTGGTGGTGGAACTATTCCAGCAGGGCTTCGCCTAAGTACCGCTGAAACTAGACTAGAGGAGAAAAATTCTCGAGGAAGAAGAGGGAGCACATGGCAATTAGGGTTAGCTCTCCCCTCTAAATCCTCTAGTATATATAGGAGGGAGGGAGGAGAGGAGGCAGCCTCAAACCCTCAAGGGTTCGGCCGAAATAGGAGGTGGAGGAGTCCTACTCCAATCCTACTAGGAGTAGGATTCCTCCTCTCCACTTGGAAACCTTTTCCACTTTTCCACCTTTGGGTTTTTCCCACCCCTAGCCGCATGGGCCTTAGTGGGGGGTTTGGCCAGCCCACTAGGGGCTGGCTTGACTCCTCCCACAACCCATGAGGTCCTTTGGGTCAAAACACCCCTCCCGATGGCCCCCGGTACCCTCCCGACACTCCCGGTACACTACCGAAGTACTCGAAACTTTTCCGGTGACCAAAACAGGACTTCCTATATATCAATCTTTACCTCCGAACCATTCCGGAGCTCCTCGTGACATCCAGGATCTCATCCGGGACTCCGAACAACCTTCGGTCACCACCATACATAACTCTACTATACCGAAACATCACTGAACCTTAAGTGTGCAGACCCTGCGGGTTCGAGAACTATGTAGACATGACCGAGACACCTCTACGGTCAATAACCAATAGCGGGACCTGGATGCCCATATTGGTTCCTACATATTCTACGAAGATCTTTATCGATTGAACCTCTATGTCAAGGATTCAGTTAATCCCGTATGATGTTTCCTTTGTTCTTCGGTATGTTACTTGCCCGAGATTCGATCGTCGGTATCTCTATACCTAGTTCAATCTCGTTACCGGCAAGTCTCTTTACTCGTTCCGTAATACAAGATCCCGTGGCTAACACTTTAGTCACATTGCTTGCAAGGCTTGTTGTGATGTTGTATTACCGAGTGGGCCCTGAGATACCTCTCCGTCATACGGAGTAACAAATCCCAGTCTTGATCCATGCCCACTCAACAGACACACTCGAAGATACCTATAGAGCATCTTTATAGTCACCCAGTTATGTTGTGACGTTTGATACACACAAGGTATTCCTCCGGTGTCAGTGAGTTGCATGATTTCATGGTCATAGGAACAGATACTTGACATGCAGAAAACTATAGCAATAAACTGACACGATCATATGCTACGTTCATAGTTTGGGTCTTGTCCATCACATCATTCTCCTAATGATGTGATCCCGTTATCAAATGACATCTCATGTCTATGGCTAGGAAACCTTAACCATATTTGATCAACGAGCTAGTCTAGTAGAGGCTTACTAGGGACACTTTGTTTGTCTATGTATCCACACATGTATTTGAGTTTCCAATCAATACAATGATAGCATGGATAATAAACGATTATCATAAACAGGGAAATATAATAATAACCAATTTATTATTGCCTCTAGGGCATATTTCCAATAGTCTCCCACTTGCACAGTCAATAATCTAGTTCTCATCACCATGTGATTTATATTGTTATGAATCTAACACCCAATGAGTTCTGGGGTTCGATCATGCTTTGCATGTGAGAGAGGTCTTTAGTCAACGGTCTGCAACATTCAGATCCGTGTGTTCTTTGCAAATCTATATGTCATACTGCAGATACTACCACGCTCCACTTGGAACTATTCCAAATGGCTGCTCCACTATACGTATCCGGATTGCTACTCAGAGTTATCCGGAAAGGTGTCAAAGCTTGCATTGACGTAACCCTTTACGACGAACTCTTTATCACCTCCATAATCGAGAAACATTTCCTTAGTCCTCTAGTTACTAAGGATAATCTTGACCGCTGTCCAGTGATCCACTCCTGGACCACTCTTGTACCCCTTGACAGACTCATGGCAAGGCACACACTAGGTGCGGTACACAGCATGGCATACTATACAGAGCCTATGGATAAGGCATAGGGGACGACCTTCGTCCTTTCTCTTTCTTCTGCTGTAGTCGAGCTTTGAGTCTCACTCAACTCCACACCTTACAAATCAGGCAAGAACTCTTTCTTTGACTGATCCATTTTGAACTCTTTCAAAATCTTGTTAAGGTATGTACTCGTTGAAAGTCTTATCAGACGTCTTGATCTATCTCTATAGATCCTGATGCCCAATTTAAGTAGCTTCATTCTAGGTTTTCCTTTGAAAAACTCCTTTCAAACAACCCTTTATGCTTTCCAGAAATTCTACATCATTTCCGATCAACAATATGTCATCCACATATACTTATCAGAAATTCTATAGTGCTCCCACTCACTTTATTGTAAATACAAGTTTCTCATAAACTTTGTATAGACCCAAAAACTTTGATCACCTCATCAAAGCGTATATTCCAACTCCGAGATGCTTGCTCCAGTCCATAGAAGGATTGCTGGAGCTTGCATACATTTTAGCATCCTTAGGACTAACAAAACCTTCCGGTTGTATCACATATAACCTTTCCTCAAGGAAACCGTTAAGGAAACGATGTTTTGACATCCATCTGCCAGATTTCATAACCGAAAAATGCAGCAACTGCTAACATAATTCCAACAGACTTTAGCATCGGTACGGGTGAGAAAGTCTCATCGTAGTCAACTCCTTGAACTTGTGAAAAACCCTTTGCCACAAGTCGAGCTTTATAGATGGTGACATTACCGTCAGCGTCCGTCTTCCTTTTAAAGATCCATTTGTTCTGAATGGCCTTTCGCCCTTCAGGTAATACTTCCAAAGCCCATACTTTGTTTTCTTACATGGATCCCTTCTCGGATTTCACGGCCTCTAACCATTTCTCGGAATCTAGGCCCATCATCGCTTCTCCATAGCTCGTAGGTTCATTGTTGTCCAACAACATAACCTCTAAGTGCGACGCCCCCGGTTTAACCGTGCACTAATCATACACGCATTTATGCACGATCAAGACCAGAGACTCGTTGGAAGGAATCACAACACAACACTAAACACAAATTAAAATAATTCAAGCTTCATATTACAGCCAGGGGCCTCGAGGGCTCGAATACAAAAGCTTGAGTACATAAGTCAGCGGAAGCAACATCATCTGAGTACAGACATAAGTTAAACAAATTTTGCCTTAAGAAGGCTAGCACAAACATAATCAACGGATCGAAAGAGGCGAGGCCTCCTGCCTGGGAACCTCCGAACTACTCCTGGACGTCAGAGAAGTCTACGTCGTAGTAGGTTCCATCCTGGTGGTAGTGGCCTCCGTCGGGGTAGTAGTAGTCGTCAACGGGGTGAACTGGCTCCTGGGACTCCTGGGCTCCATCATCTGATCGCGGCATCGTATCAAGGGGAAAAAGGGGAGCAAAGCAACGGTGAGTACTCATCCAAAGTACTCGCAAGACTGACATCAGAACTATGCTAAGTATGCATCATTATCAAGGGGAGGGGTTATATCTGGACTGACTGCAGAAAGCAAGGATAGGGAGAAGGCCTAGTCCTATCGAAGACTAGCATCTTCAGCGTCTTGCAGCATAAGACGAGAGTTCAGAGCAACATATTTTAATTAACAGGGGATAATGCAGCAAGGCCCAGAGATTCTTCCTCGACTCCCTGCGAGAAAGCAATCCCGGAGCCAATAATTCAAGTAACAACATAAGTATCCAGTTCTAGTTATCATAGACCAGGATAATTTCTGAGCGTCCGTTACCGTGGACACGGCTAATCGATTAGTTTAACTTCCCTGCAGGGGTGCACAAACTTACCCAACACGCTCGATAAACTCTGGCCGGATACAACTTTTGTATTCGAGCCCTCGAGGCCCCTGGCTGTAATATGAAGCTTGAATTATTTTTATTTTGTGTTTAGTGTTGTGTTGTGATTCCTTCCAGTGAGTCTCTGGTCTTGATCGTGCATAAATGCGTGTATGATTAGTGCACGGTTAAACCGGGGGCGTCGCACTAAGACAGGGTTGCCGTACCACTCAGGAGCAGTACGCGTCCTTGTCGACCTACGAGGTTCGATAGTAACTTTGATCCGAAGCTTCACGATCATCATCATTAACTTCCTCTTCAACTAACGTAGGCTCCACAGAAACAACTTTCTGCACCGCGCTACTCTTTGGTTGAAACAAAGGTTCAACAACCTCATCAAGTTCTATCTTCCTCCCACTCAATTCTTTCGAGAGAAACTCTTTCTCGAGAAAGGACCCGTTTTAGCAATAAACACTTTGTGCTTGGATCTAAGATAGAAGGTTTACCCAACTGTTACGTTAGGGTATTCTATGAAGATGCATTTGTACGCTTTGGGTTCGAGCTCATTAGGTGAAAACCCTTTTTCACATAAGCATCGCAGCCCCAAACATTAAGAAATGACAGCTTAGGTTTCCGCCAAACCAAACTTCATACGGTGTCATCTCAACGGACTTAGATGGTGCCCCTTTTAAAGTGAATGTAGTTGTCTCTAATGCATAACCCCAAAACGATAGTGGCAAATCGATAAGAGAGATCATAGTTCGCACCTTATCCAATAGAGCACGACTACGACGTTCGGACACACCATCACACTATGGTGTTCCAGGTGGCGTGAGTTGTGAAACAACCTCCACATTGTCTTAAGTTGTATACCAAACTCGTAACTCAGATATTTACCTCCACGATCATATCGTAGACATTTCATCTTCTTGTCACGATGATCTCAAACTTCACTCTGATTTTGTTTGAACTTTTCAAATGTTTCAGACTTGTGTTTCATTAAGTAAATATCCCCATATTTACTCAAATCATCAGTGAAGGTAGGAAAATAACGATATCCACCGCACGCTACAACACTCATTGGACCGAATACATCAGCATGTATCATTTCCAAGAAGTTACTTGCCCACTCCATCGGAAAACGGGGTCTTAGTCATCTTGCCCATGAGGCATGGTCCGCATGCCTCAACCGATTCGAAATCGAATGAGTCCAAAGATCCATCAGCATGGAGTTTCTTCATGCGTTTTACACCAATATGACATTTAGCGGCAGTGCCACAAGTATGTGGTACTATCTTTATTAACTTTGTATCTTTTGGCATCAATATTATGAACATGTGTATCACTACGATCAAGATTCAATAAACCATTCTCATTGGGTGCATGACCATTGAAGGTATTATTCATGTAAACAGAATAACCATTATTCTCTAACTTAAATGAATAACCGTATTGCAATAAACATGATCTAATCACGTTCATGCTCAACGCAAACACCAAATAACATTTATTTAGGTTCATCACTAATCTCGAAGGTAGAGAGAGCATGCGATGGTGATCACATCAACTTTGGACACACTTCCAACACTCATCGTCACCTCACCCTTAGCTAGCCTCTGTTTATTCCGTAGCTTTTATTTCGAGTTACTAACATTTAGCAACTGAACCGGTATCTAATACTGTAACATCCCCAGTGTCATTGCTACAGTAGCCTCCCCCTAATGTGCCATGTCATCGTGATCATCATAATTAAAATGCAATTAAGGAAATAGTCCAACTCAAATTTAGATTTAAATTGCAAGTGAAATTAAAAGTTGATCAAATCTGAGAACTAAATAGTTCATAATTTTGCAAGTAATCCACAGGTAATTATAAAATTGAAACCAACATTATTTGAATTATAAAAATGCCCCTAACCTATTTAAACAAAGCCAGCATCATTTATTTGAACCCTTTTCAATTTAAACAAAAATTTAAACTATTCCAATTATTTCCAAACTATGTGTGTATCATCATTGCTTTGCCAAGCATTTATGTGACAAGTCTCACATGTAACAAAAATAACTAAGTGCATTAAACAATTAGGAAACAGTAGTTAAACCTATTACAGAAAAAGAAAAAGAAAAAGGTAAACGGGCACTGTGCTACTGGGCTCTAATGAGCCACAGTGCGGCCCGACCCATCGCCCCGGGTCGTCTTCCTCACTGCTCCTCCGACCGGAGGCGCGCGTGCTCCCTCGCCGTCCCCGTCGGACCAGCTCACCGGCGATGGCTCGGAGGGGATAAGAACGAGCACCCCTGCCCTCTCTCGCTTCCTCCCGCGAACCCTAACCCTAGGTGTCCCCCTCCTCGCTTCCTCCTCTCTGCCAAGGTCCCCCGAGCGCCTCTGCCGACGCGCTCTCGCCATTGACACGGCCACCGAAGCTCCCTCACCGTGCCACCTTGTCCCTGAGGATCGCGAAGTCTGCCACGTCTCCCTCGTGCACTGGATCGAGCGGGAGCCGTGCGGCATTGTCGCCATCGACCGGTTTCTTCTCCTCGGCCGCCGTCACCATTGGTGATGGTCTACTCATCTCCGGCCACCCCGGCTCCCTCTGACCCCTCCACTGATCGCACGGTGAGCTCCTCTTCCTCCCGGACCTCTTCCCTCTCCTCCCCGTGTCCCGTAGCCCCGTGCTCGCCTGCGCCCGAGCGCCGCCGCCGCGGGAAGAACTCGCCGTCGCATTTTTCGTCACCGTTAGCTTGCACCCGTAGCACAGCTAGATGCGGCCCGCGGCGCTGGTTCGATCCATGCCCGCGGTCGCCCGTTTGGTCACCGGAAGCGGCCGCCGGCGAGCCCCCGCCGTCTCTGTAGGTCGTCGCCGGCGCGGGCTCTGTTTAGACTGGCCCTGTCTCAATGACAGGTGGGCCCGGCCTATTTAATGATTAGTGCTAATTAAAAGCAACAGTAGACTATGACATGTGGGGTCCCTTCCTAATTAGATTAAATTTAAACACACTGTTAAATAATGTGTATGACATGTGGGACCCCCCCAGCTACTGTTCATTTCGATAAGGCCTGTTGAGTCAGCCTGCTGACTCAGCATTGGCCCCACCTGTCGTCATGACTTGAAGACAGAAGACTCAGTCGTCATGACTGACAAGCCGTTACCGACACATCACCTCACATCCCTTTAGTATGGCACTGCAGAGCTACTACCGAGTGCCGAGGGTGATACCTCGCTTAGCACTCCCGGTGTTAATTCTGTAGCGTAGCTATCGGTCATGGGTATCGAGGGTGATTCCCCCTTCCCATTTTTGATAGCGCCTCTTGTCATACACATACCTCGAGTGGGATCCGTCGAGGGTGATTCCTCGGATATCCACTTGGTGTATAGACACACAGTTACTATGACCTGGTTACCGAAACATGTTGAAGACGGGTCGGCCCCAAGGGTACCCGCGAGAGTGATATGTGGTGGGGTGCGCCGTTAAGGCACCCGAGAGATATTGGTGGGGTGCGCCGGTAAGGCACCCGAGTGTTATTGGCGGGGCGACGGACTGCACTTTATGGTTCGCGCTTGCCCCGCACTAATAAATTGCTAATGGGTTGAGTATTTAATCTGAGTTGGTCGATACGACCTTTAACGCACTAAACCATCACGTGAGGAAGTTATGGGCACTCAGCGTCGTTGTATCAGCCGAAGCTCTTCGGACGTCAGCAGCGGAGCGGCGCGCGCCGAATTGGGCTAGAACGCAGGGACCTTGACGGAAGGCGTGCTAGGTCTGCTTTCGGCCGCCCTCGCATCGTGCAGGAGCGCAAGGGCAAGTGGGCCCATGAACCTGCGCGCTTAGGATTTAGACCGGCGGGCTGGCCTCTTCATTGAGTCTAGGTGGGGCGACGACGTGCTGTATCCCGAGGCCGGGCATGACCCAGGAAAGTGTGTCCGGCCGGAGGTGATCAGGCGTGTTGGATATGAGGTGCACCCCTGCAGGGAAGAACAAACTATTCGAATAGCCGTGTCCACGGTAACAGGACGACTTGGAGTTGTACTTTGGCCTACTACAACTATAACTGTAAATTAAATTAAAATGAATTGTGGCTCCGAGATTGCTTCCTCGCTGGGAGTCGGGGAAGGATCTCTGGGCGTGGTTACTTAATAAAATTGCTACAATAATATGACTATATATGTGATACCAGTCTACTCTCGTCTTATGCTGTAAGATGCTGATGATGCTAGTCTTCGATAGGACTAGGCCTTCCCCTATTCTTGCATTCTGCAGTCAGCCCAGATATAACCCCATTCCTTGATACTGGTGCATATCTAGCATAGTTCTGATGTAAGTCTTGCGAGTACTTTGGATGAGTACTCACGCTGCTTTGCATTTCTCTTTCCCCCTCGATACGATTCCGCGTTCAGTCGATGGAGCCCAGGAGATGGAGTATGCCGGAGACGACTACTGCTACTCCGACGGTGGCCACTACTAGTAGGATGGAGCCTACTATGACGTAGACTTCTCCGACGTCCAGGATTAGTTAGGAGGTTCCCAGGCAGGAGGCCTCGCCTCTTCGATCCGCTGCTTATGTTTGTGCTAGCCTCCTTAAGGCAAAACTTGTTTAACTTATGTCTGTACTCAGATATTTTTTCTTTCGCTGACTCGTGTATGTCGAGCTTTGTATTCGAGCCCTCGAGGCCCCTGGCTTGTAATATGAAGCTGTATGACTTTATATTTGTGTTTAGAGTTGTGTTGTGATATTAATCAGTGAGTCCCTAATCTTGGCCGTACGCCTTGCGTGTATGTTTAGCGTACGATCGAGATGGGGGCGTCACAAGTTGGTATCAGAGCCAACTGCCTGTAGCTAGCCCCCTTTCCAACTCCTTGGCCGAAGTTGAGTCTAGACATTGAAAAACTTTACTAACACTGATGCTGTGGCTTACGGGCCCACATCTCAATCGGGTGGTACTAGGATCTTTTATTCCTCGTCTATACTCTGGGTTCTGATCTCTCATCTCTTTCGGGGTAAAGATTTTACTAACTCTGACTCTAGGTTCTCGTAACTACTTCTCCCGGAGAGCCCTCATACCAGAAGATCACCTGCTCCGTCAGAAGATTCTGAAGATACCCTTTTGATGTTTTCCGAGACTTTGTGCTCATCGGCTTTGCAATTCCCTACCACCGATAAGTCCCTATGGATGACTAATTGCACTTGTCATCCATACAATCTTTTCTCGTTGCTCTTGTTATTACAAGATGCCCTGAAATACTCTCCATTGCCCTGATAACTGAGGGAGTCCTGGATTAAGGGGTCCTCGGGAGGCCGGCCTATGTCTTATGGGCCGGACTGTATGGGCCACTTGCCGAATACTAGAAGATTAAAGACCTCGCCTCCGAGAAGGAAGCTTCGAGAATCGTGGCTTGTCCTCCACATTTAAAGTAGTAGATAGGAATGATAATCCCTTCGACGTGTAACCGACCATGTGTAAACCCTAGGGGCCCCTGGCGTCTATATAAGCCGGAGGGTTTTAGGGTGTAGAACAACAGAACTCATCTAGGGTTTAGTCATACGATCTCGTGGTAGATCAACTCTGTAATCCCTCTACAATCAATATAATCAAGCAGGACGTAGGGTATTACCTCCACAGGAGGGCCCGAACCTGGGTAATACGTTGTCCCCTTTGTCTCCTGTTACCATCGATCCAAGTATCACAGTTCGGGACCCCCTACCCGAGATCCGCCGGTTTTGACACCGACATTGGTGCTTTCATTGAGAGTTCCGCTATGATCACCAGAAGGAATCGATGGCTCGCCTAGTCATCAACGAAGAAGTTCGCAATCCGGGCACTTTTGTCCCTGGACATATCTTCGCTTTTGGCAGCATTGTGCTGCACGCCAACCAGGCCGGCCATCTAGGACGCGTCGGAACTTTCGCCCCAGATCAAGAGCTCAGGTTCCGGAACCTAGAGTTCTCCGCAGACTCTCGAGGCGATCTATCGCTAGCCGGGCTCGCAGCTTCGCCTGTCATGCCCGGAGGCCCTGAGGCTTTAACCTCAGGTCTATCCTCCGGCCCCGCTCACGGAATCTACCCTGGCGAAGGCCTGACTCTCAGTCCGGACCCGGTCATAGAACCGGACGCACGGACATCTGCTCTTGACAAACACTCCCCTCGCTCGGATGCATCGGAGGTTAACTCCGGAGGCTCTAAGCAGGCCGACCCAATCGAGCTCTCAATACTCAATGAGGCCCTAGATCGGATCTCGTCGATGAATATTGCCGACGATCCAACCCCGATCTATTCTCAGACCGGATCTCAAAGGGGCAGGACGAATTTCTCGTCCCACCCACCACCCACTTGATAGCCACTGTCGAGGATTTAACCGACATGCTTGACTATGCTTCCGAGGAAGCAGAGTATATGGATGAGGAGGACCACGCCCTCACCCCTGCCAAGACAGGGCAGTGGACGGCCACCTCTACATATGATGTCTACATGGTAGACACCCCGAAAAATAACGGCGACAAATCGGATGAAGCGTCGTCAAGACGCCGGAAACCGCATAAACGGTCCAAAGGAAAAAAGGGGCGAAAATCTATCGATGGCACCGGGAACGGAGATACCCCGGAAGACATTGGCGGTCCCGATATTCCCGAACACCCGTTAGAGGGTCAGGAGAGACCCGAAGACCGTCGTGACCCTGATGATCCAGATGATCCCAAGGACGACGACTACCTCCGCTCTATCGAGGGGGAGGATAATGCAGACGCCGATGACTTTGCCATCCCCGATAATCCCGCGGATCAGGAACGGTTCAGGCAACAGCTCATATTCATAGCTCGCAGTCTGAAAGCAAAGGAGCGGCAGCTCAAAGCCGAACAGGACGACCTCAACAACCGATGGACGAGAGTCCTCTAGGTCGAGGAAGGATATGGCACCGGTCTATCGGACCAACCTAAGAGCTATCCTCGCAGAAGGTTGCTGCCACAATTCGACGACGAGCTCACCGATACGCTTTCTCCCAAACACACCCCATACGACAAGCCAGACCGCCCTCCTCGAGGATGAGACAGGACGGCTGACGATGCCGGCTATAGGCCAACGATACCCCGTAGACGGGGAAAGGAGCCACTAGAGCCCGATGACAGGTTCGACCTGCGACACGACCTGGACTATAGAGCAGGCCGTACACGATCCATTTACGGATCCAGATGATACTCACCCGATAAACGGGATGGGTACCGGCCTCAGTTCGACCGCAACAATGAAGATCGGGAACAGCACCGAGCTCGGGCAGACGCCGATCACTGGCGCAACATAGCTCGGGTTAGAGGTGCTACACACCCACTGTGTTTCACAGATGAGGTAATGTGGCATCAGTTCCCGGAAGGGTTTAAACCCGTAAACATAGAACAATACGATGGGACAACTGACCCAACCGTATGGATCGAGGATTTTCTCCTCCACATCCACATGGCACGAGGAGACAACCTCCACGCCATCAAGTACCTACCCCTGAAGCTCAAGGGGCCAGCTCGGCACTGGTTGAATAGCCTCCCCGAAAACTCTATTGGGTGTTGGGAGGACCTGGAAGAAGCATTCCGATCTAACTTCCAGGGCACTTATGTTCGGCCGCCGGACTCCTCCGATTTAAGCAATGTCGTTCTGAAGCCAGGAGAGTCCGCGCGGCTATTCTGGAACCGTTTTCTAACGAAGAAGAACCAGATAGTAGACTGCCCGGACGCCGAAGCTATAGCCTCCTTGAGGCATAATATTCGTGACGAATGGCTGGCTCGACAGCTCGGCCAGGATAAACCCAGGACAACGTCCGCCCTCACATCACTCATGACCCGCTTTTGCGCGGGCGAGGACAACTGGCTCACTCGACGTAGCCACAACCCCGAAGACCCCGGAACCTCTGAAGTTCGGGATGGAAACGGGAAACCGAAGCGCAACAAGAATAAGCGCCGGCACAATAATAGTGATGCCGATGACACGGCTGTCAACGCCGGCTTCCGCAATTCCCGCTCTGGGCAGCGGAAGAAGCCTCCTAAAGGCAAACACGACGGACCAACCCCGCTGGACAAGATTCTGGAGAGGCCTTGCCAGACCCATGGCACTCAGGAGAAGCCCGCCAATCACGCCAACCGTAACTGTTGGGTCTTCAAACAGGCCGGCAAGCTCACATCCGAGGACCAAGGCAAGAGCCCACGCAACGAGGAAGAGGATGAGCCCCGTGGTCCGATCGGTGGCGGTTAAAAGAAATTCCCTCTAGAGGTAAAGACAGTAAACATGATCTACGCCACTCATATACCCAAAAAGGAGAGGAAGCGTGCCCTTCGAGATGTCTACGCCATAGAGCCTGTAGCCCCGAAGTATAACCCATGGTCGGCATATCCGTTCACTTTCGATCGACGCGACCATCCGACCAGTATCCGTCACGGGGGTTCGGCCGCACTCGTCCTAGACCCGATCATAGATGGGTACCACCTTACTAAAGTCCTCATGGACGGTGGAAGTAGCCTTAACCTGATTTACTCAAATACGGTGAAAAAGATGGGCATAGATCCTTCGAGGATCAAGCCCAGCAACACTACCTTCAAAGGAGTAATCCCAGGCGTTGAAGCCCGGTGCACAGGCTCTGTCAGCCTGGAGGTTGTGTTCGGCTCGCCCGATAACTTCCGAAGCGAGGACTTGATCTTCGACATCGTACCTTTCCGCAGTGGCTATCACGCCCTGCTCGGCCGTACAGCGTTCGCTCGCTTTAACGCCGTCCCGCATTACGCATACCTCAAGCTCAAGATGCCTGGCCCTAGGGGGGTCATTACTGTAAATGGCAACACAAAGCGCTCCCTCCGCACTGAGGAACATGCCTTGGCCCTGGCTGCCGAATTCCATTACACCGATGATTGGCAAACGCGGACATCTGCCGTAAAGGCACCCAACGCGGGGAAGAAAGCTCGGTCTCAATCCGAGGTTCTAGAACCTTCCCCTTCCCATAAATAGGGATTCGCCCCCCCATCGCACGGCCCTAACACCAGCAAAGTACGCGCCCAGGAGGCACACCTTCGCGCTCGAAATCCCATGGGCAGCGGTGGGGACAAGCTATTGGAAGGTAAGTTCTCGGCTAGACCAAACTATTACCGTCCACACGTCTTCGGACATGCTACAGGTACTGTAAAAGTGCGTGCTAAGGGCGTCAAGCTCATCCATACTTCGGCGACTTCTCAAGACTCTTTCTTCAAGGTCCGCTCGCTGAACAAGCAAAGCCCATAAAGGCATACACCTCCTTAGGAGATGCAGGAGCGGATAAGCGACAGGGCACATCAAGGACGCCAGGTCACCCATCGAAGGCCCTTGGTACAACCCCTCCTGTAAAGTTTTTCTTTATTTTATTTATCACATACCTGTAAACAGTTGCATCTGCAAATTGAATAATAAGAGTTGTTGAGTAAAATACAGATATATCATTTTTTCTGTGATGTCCCTTTTCGGAACGCGTTCTATTTTCTCCCTCTTCTTGCGAACCTGTTTGGTATACTATATGATGCAACCGGCTAATAGACCGGGGGCTCGACTTTAAAAATCGCCCTGATCACAATATCTTTAAGTGTTCGGCGTCTTGGAATTCCGCTTTATATGCATTGGTTCCGAACTATGTCTTGGGTCAATGGTTGGGTTGCCCGGCTCCTGTGCTTGCCCCTTTATGTTCCGCTCATTCGGCTAAAAGGGCAAAGGGAGCACTGCTGTGATTGTGCTTCCGGCTAGTCTGGTCAAGCGCCTCAGCGGAGAAAGCCGAAAATTGACTGTCATGGTATGCGAGAGGCGGTCTGCGAATCCGAGCTTAACTAAATCTCGTCAGAGGTTATTCCGTGTCATATGACGGGTTTGGTGTTAGTACAAACCATGTGATGTAGGCTTCGGCCGCGGTGCATCCGAACATCACAAACACCTGGGGGCTAGTTATCAGCTCCCGCACTCCTTTCTCGTGCCCCTACGGCTAAGTGAAAGCAATAAAGCATTATGGTCCGATTGCCTTGTCCGCCCCACACTACCACCTTCGGGCGCCGATAGTTCGGTTAAGGGTTATAGTGCAGTTGGAAGAGACACCTCGTGTAGTATCTACATGGGGGCTGAAGCCGACGACTCGCAGCTTTCAGTGTTAACGGCCACAAAGGAGTTATAATGGATGCAAACACATAAGACATGATAAACCATGCATTTTAAATATATACACGCTGACAAGTCTTCGGACATATTACAGCAATCTATTCATACTCATTCTCTCTCGTACACTGTGATTCTATGGCCCGAGCACCCTCCATAACTCCGGAGAAGTACAGCTCGGGGCACCTATGACCCTTTCCAGGAGGCGGAGGAGCTGTGGCTACCTTCAGCGGATCCAGCCCCGGCCAGTGCACGTTGGCCCTCGCAAAGGTCATCCTTGCTCCCTCGATGCAGGAAGACCGCCTCAATGCGTCGATCCGAGGAGTGGCGTCGCTCAGCCTCTGCACCAGGCCGAAGTAACTGCCCGTCAATGGCTCGTTGGGCCACAGCCGGATACAGAGATCCTTAAGGGTCGGCTCCGCCATCCGGTGCAGCTCCAACAGCTGCTTCAGTTGCTCATTAAGGAGAGGAGGGCGCTCGGGGGCTTCGAATTGTGCCCAGAATATACGAGCTTCATCTCCTTCTCCCCGCGAAGCATAGAACTGCTTCGCGTCAGCTGCGCTCTTCTGGAGGTCCAAGCAGGCGCCTGCGGAACGCCATACTTGGGTGAGCACTTTGAACCTATCATCACCGAAGATACACTGCAATAAATATGGCTTACCATCCAGGGTAGCCTTGGCCTGGCCGATTTCCTCTTCATAGGACCGCCTATCCACCCGCTCCTTTTGGAGATTGGTTTTCGGGGTGGATAGTTCGACGGCTTGCTCCTTCCCTTTCAGCTCAAGGACCTCGCACTTCTTGCTGGCGTCCTTGAGCTCCTGTTGAATCTCTTCCACCCGAGCCTCATGCCTGTTGCTGGTGGCTCTCAGGGCGGATAGAGCGGTGGCCGCCTCTTTGGCCGCCGCCTTTTCAACTAAAGCTTCCTACTTCACTTTCTCAAGCTCGGCTTTGAGCTTCTCTATATCTTTCGCCGAGGCTGCATAAGCATCGAATTATACTAAGAATCCGTGTTGATAGAGCGGTAAAAAAAGAGTTTCGATACTTTAATTCGGCTTACCTTGCGCCTCGTCGAATCTCTTGTTCAGAGCGTCAAGCTCGTCCTCGGAGCTCTTGAGCTTCCGATTCAGCTCCTCTAGCTTGGCGGCGTTAGTAGCCGCTGCTGTCGACGAAGCCTGTATCACAGAGTTATATAACCATTAAAGAGGTTTACAACCTCCGAACTGTCACTAAAACTGACCCTGTGTCCGGACCGCTATAGAACTGTTACAACTATCCGAACACATGTTGTCTTATGCATAGTTTGGATAAAAGGCTATGTTTGACCCCCATGTAAGTTTTTTCAAACTCACTTGGGGCTCGGGGGCTGCCATGTATATAACCACAATACAAAGAAAATAGTATTTCAAAGGACAGAACATTACATGGCTCACCTGAAAGCCCGTCAGGAGACCATTGAAGGCCTCCTTCAGTCCGTGGTCTACGGACTAAATGCTCTGTAATACCGCACCCATAAGGATGCGGTGCTCCCCGGAGATGGAAGCGCTTGTCAGAGCCTCCCCCATAACCGACCACCCAGTGGTCGGCGGCGCCGGCTTGGATCGGTTGACCCGATCTCTAACCGGAGATTGAAGCGATGCCTCCGGAGGCACGGTACGCTCCGGAGACAGCTGTGGAGGCGACTGAACGGCTCCTCGTCCGGTCTCCTCGGTATCCGGGAGGGGTATCTCCCCCTGGTCTTCGGTGGCCGAGGTGTTAGCCTCGACCATGACATCATCACCCCCACCTCCGGTGTCCGGCTCCAGAGGAGCCTGTTGGGATGACACTTCTGTGGCATCCTTCGTGATGCCCGGAGGAGAGGGGCGTGATGCAGACCCACTCTCTGCTAGTTCGGCGGGCGGGGTCTCCCCGTCCAAGACTTGATCGGTGGGGAGGACGCGCGGTGGGCTGCAAGTCAACAAGGCTCTCACGTGTTAAAAATTTGGCACTAGCGTTCAACGCTCAATGAAAATAGTTCGGGAAGTCTTCGGATCTGTACCTTCGAGGTGGGGGCTTGACCCTGAGGTTCCTTCGTGGAACCATCTCGAAGTCCTCGGACTCGGTGTCCAAGTCCGAACTATCGTCGGACGACACTACTTGTGTCCGGCGCACTTTCTTTGGGGCGGGAGGAATCATATCCTCTGAGGCGTCCGGTGACGCCGCCCTCTTTCCTGTGAGGGAGGAATCGCCTCCCCCCTCGACCTCATGCTCCTCCTCTTGATTCGAGGAGGCATAGGTTTCTTCGGACTCAGCCTATGGCTGGTCCCTAGTGCCCAGGCCTGCTCGGCCTGTTTTCTTCTTTTCCTTCTTCTCTGGCGCCTTGTAGGGCGCCACAACGAGCATCTCCGACAACAGCGGAGACCTGGCGTCTTCGGGCTGTGGAGCCGGACACTTGATGCCCTTAGCCTTTCTCAGCCACTCCTGCAATGATGATCAGAAAATAGTTAGGCTTTCTGTAGGAAGGCGAAGTTGATCGAATAAAGTTGTTCTATACCTTGGAAGGGGGCTTATCGGCGCTCAAGCCCTTGTCTTCCTTCTTGCCCGGCCAGTCCTTCTGCGTCTTGAACAGCGCCTTCCACAGTTTCTCCCGCGTAGTGCGGAAGAGTCGACGAACTGTAGGGTCGTCGACAGTCCGGTAATCCCACATAGGAGAACTCCGGCGCTGGCAGGGGAGGATGTGTCGCCGGAGCATGACCTGGACCACGTTGGTCAGGCCGACCCCCTCCCTGATTAGGGAGGCGATGCCCCTCTGTAGTTCCTCCACCTCTGTTTCCGACCCCCAGTTGAGACCCTTTCTGACCCATGAGGTCAATCTGGTCGGGGGGCCGGATCTGAATTCGGCAGGAACAGTTCCGCATTCAGCAGGAACAGTTCCGCCCTCTTCCTCCTTTGGCTCAGTGATGTAGAACCACTCCCTCTGCCAAGTTTTGATGGTGTCGATGATGGTGCCGGATGGCCACACCGCGGGCGGAAGCTTGCCGATGACTGCCCCGCCGCAGTCCGCGTGTGCGCCGGCGACACACTTCGGCTTGATGTTGAAGATCTTGAGCCACAGTCCGAAGTGTGGCTCGACCCGCAGAAACACCTCGCAGACGATGATGAAGGCGGATATATGCATGAAAGAGTTCGGCGGGAGGTCGTGGAAATCAAGCCCATAAAAGAACATAAGACCCCTCACGAAGGGGTGAAGTGGGAAGCTTAACCCTCGGATGAAATGAGGGACGAAGACCACCCTCTCGCCGGATTTGGGGGTGGGGATCACCTGTCCCTCCTCTGCGGCGCGATGGAAGACATTGGCAGGAAGGTATCCGGTGTCCTTGAGATCCCGGATATCCTGGTCTGTGACCGTGGAGGCCTCCCACTTGCCGCTAGCCATGGCTGAGCTCGGAGGGGGAAGAATGGAAAACCTAGATCTGGGCTCGGGAAGCTCGGAGGATTGAGGAAGCCGGGATTCGAAGGGGAAACGTGGATAAGCCTTGGGGCTTTCTTCCCCTTTTATTAAGGGTTGTTGCCAGTTAGCCTCCCTTCGCGGCGCCGTGAATCCCTCTGCTTCTCGAGGCGTGCGTGCCGTTGTACGCGCGTGATTAAACATATCCCGTGTAAAATGGGGCACGATCTGTGCATTGATGGAACGTGCTGGTGGAAACGGCCTCGAACCACGAGGCTGGTCTTTTCGATTGTTTCAGTGGTCGTGGTAGGCTGTGTCCTTTCGACTGAAAAGTTGTCAGAGGACGTTATCGGATCTCTGACGTTTGGCCTTCAAAGGCCGAACTACTCATGGTGTACGAACGATCTATGATCGGGAAAGTTACACGTCGACGGAGGCCGAACTATAGCCCGGCCGATCATTGTTTGGAGAAAGGAACTCGCCTCGCAAGCCGAAGACTCTGATCACTTGAAGCAGCTGGAACTTGGACCCTTGGTGTTGGAGGCTAGTTCGGGGGCTACTGAGGGAGTCCTGGATTAAGGGGTCCTCGGGAGGCCGGCCTATGTCTTATGGGCCGGACTGTATGGGCCACTTGCCGAATACTAGAAGATTGAAGACCTCGCCTCCGAGAAGGAAGCTTCGAGAATCGTGGCTTGTCCTCCATGTTTAAAGTAGTAGATAGGCATGATAATCCCTTCGACGTGTAACCGACCATGTGTAAACCCTAGGGGCCCCTGGCGTCTATATAAGCCGGAGGGTTTTAGGGTGTCGAACAACAGAACTCATTTAGGGTTTAGTCATACGATCTCGTGGTAGATCAACTCTGTAATCCCTCTACAATCAATATAATCAAGCAGGACGTAGGGTATTACCTCCACAGGAGGGCCCGAACCTGGGTAAAACCTTGTCCCCTTTGTCTCCTGTTACCATCGATCCAAGTATCACAGTTCGGGACCCCCTACCCGAGATCCGCCGGTTTTGACACCGACAATAACCCTTTGAGTTTACTGCCTTATAGTTCTTTTCCGCATGGAAGCCTTACGGATAATTCCCCACAATTGTCGAGGATCCGTTCATCCCAGTTGTTCATATGTTTCACAGAATTCTTCGAAATACTTTTCGATCTTCCGAAAATCCTCTACAGCTTGTTGCTCTTGAAATTCTTGCCTGCTCGCATTATGGTTAATTCCATATGTCTAGTAGTCTTCATTGACATCCCTTGTCTTTGCCATTTTGAACCTATTGATTCAATGTGTGCGTATGCACGCAGTCATCAAGTGATCCGTTTAAATTATCTTTCCAGCTCAGACGTCCTTCCGGACATGAGTTGGTTCTTGACAATTCAAACCTTTATCGATTGTGCCTCTGAGTCTTTTTCAACTTATCCATCCTTGATCAGAGCGTCTGCTGCTGATCTTTCGTTTTGGAAATCATAATTCCTTTGTTATTTAAGCATCGAATTGTTCAGGAGTTCTATAATCTGATGCCTTACATTCTATCTCCCTTTGATTAAGTACCGATACTCACATCAGGTCCTTTCTGGACCGCCAGACCCATTGCTGGGTTGTTATCCGATGGTATCCTTCGCATTCAAATCTAGTGAGTTCTCTCCCTGATACTTAAAAGCCTTTGGTAAAATTGTCTCCTCTGCTGTTGTCAACCCTGCTCTACCTTCGAGCTTGTGTTAATTACTCTTGAAACTTGTGGTATATGTTCCTAAGATGCCCCGATGGGTTGAACCTATGCCTTCCTTAATTCTTGTGAACTCAAGAGTTTTCACGAGTCATATTCTCTGTTGTTTAGCCCGATCAAATTTCAACACTGCAACTTCATCGAAAGCGAGAAGTGAATGAGAGGTTATGCCTTGAAGAAGTGGGAGTCGACCTTGAACTTCGTGTTCATGCCCATGGACCCGGTGTATGACTTATCATGGAGCTTCTTGTAACAATAAGCATTCTCTTTGTATGGATTGATCTTGTATCTATGTTTTGGTACCTTGCAACCGTGGTTTCGACCATGATTGTTCTTCTTTGATCCCATTTCTTGGACAAGTTCAAGCACTTGTCTTCGGCAGATCAATGCACCTGCCCAGCCTCTATTTTGATCTACCTTCGAGTATTACCCCCTGGTATCTCGAGGATATCGTGTCTTTGCACTACATCTTAGGAATTTAAGATGAAGTAATACCTTACCCTATCCTAGTCACTCCACGGGTTCTGGGTTGTCATCAACCGAGAACATCGAATAGTGAATCGAGTCCACATTGCGATTCAACAATTCTTAGTAATCTTCTTTGCTCATGAGTTTCTACTCGATCATGTCATTCCCAACTGATTGGCTACCTCATCATTGTCATGCTGAAGCTTGACCATGCTACCTAAGTCCTTCATCCCCGGAACACAATTCCAACAGTGTACTAAGCTTACATCAAGTTTTCAACGTCATGATTAGTTGTCTTGAAGGGCAATATCGATTTTGAGCTAGCAATCTTATCCGTGGTTTCGATAACCTTTCGCTTCACCCTTCCTTTGCTTGATGACGTCGCTGATCGATTACATCTTCATGAAACTTCTCGACAATTGTGTCGTGATCATCATCAACATTTTGAGCTCTTCCAAGTATCAATCGAATTCATGATGAGAAATGCCCTCCTTGCCCTCGATGATTTTTGTTATCATCAACAACGCCCTTGACTTCTTTTCAAGTGCAAGCTTGTCCATGTTATGGATGCAACTTGCTATCCAGCTTATATTATGTTCTATCTTGGAGTACTACTGTCTTTATGTCGAGTATGTTGTGAGGATTGCTCCACCTCTTAAGAAATTCCTGACATGGTGATGCTTCTCACCATCACCGTTCTTCTTGGTCCCCGTGTTGATTCTAACCGGGATACCAATATGCAAGCGATACTGCTTGGATTCTGTAATTCTAGCAACCCTGTTGCTTTGAAGTTAACAATCGACAGTTCGTTCTTCAACTGTTGGTTATCGAATCGTCGCTCTACATTGATCGTGCTATTTAAGGTCATATTTCGTACGCCCCTTTCAACCAATGATTAATGGTGTATGTTTTCCTCGAGCATACAACATTATGTCATTTGAATTGACAAATGCCGTCTCCTTGTTCACATAATTGTGGAAATCCATCCGTTTGGAATTCTTGATGAATTGTCGCTGAGCCCATCAGCCACCTCCTCATCCTCTTCTGGGCATAATGATGAGTTTTTGTTTCGGGACCCGATTCCATAATTCATTCCCCGAGAATCTTACAAATGTCAACTCATCGGTCTGAGTTGCATCCTCTTTCCTCTCAGGCCCGCTAAGTCTGAAGTGTCATGGCACCAGTCAGATCTGGAATCTCGGACAGACATGATGGTTGGAACATTTCCGAAAATTGTAACTTTGGTATTTATTACCAGGTAAGGTGATGTCTTGCCTAGCACACCTGGCCGGATGACCTAGTGTTGTAATTCCTTGTTCAACAAGAATTACCAGTCTTCCATGGGAAATTATAAGACTTATTTTATAAGCTGTTCCTACTGGATCCTTGTGTAACCAAAGTCTGACCTTTACCTGGGTGACCATGTCTTCGCTATCTCGAAGCATGTCTGTGGTACACCGATCATCAAAACAAGAACATTGGAGGCATAATGCTAAATGTTTCTTGATCAATTATCCAAACATCGTTGAATAGATAAGCATCATAAATTCCTTGCCCCTTTGTCTTGATGGTTACCTACCTTGAGCCTTGTCATGATTGTCTCGCTCTGCTTGCTCTTGGAAAGGATATACACCTAATGCTCGTGTATACACATTTTCCTTTCCATTGGTCTGCTTAATGTGATAATCACATTTTCCTTTCCATTGGTATGTTTAACCTTTCTTGGGATTTATTTGATCTGAGTAGTGATAATTCCCTGCTTAGGTAAATACCTCGGTGTACTACTATGTCAGTAAGACCCTGTTACTATTGTTGTTAACATTTCGGTAACCGCCGGTGGACGAGAACTTTGCCTATTGGTCCGCCTAGTTTTAACGAGCAGGAAGATGGTTCTCTTCGTCCCCCCGCCCTTGGTACCGACGTTGTGTCGACATATATGATAGACTTTCCTCTGAGATGTCTTGCTAGCAAGACCGTGCAAGATGTCACCGCTCTTCTACTCTTAATCCACATGATGGGCCCATAACCCATAGTTCCACAGGATCGAAACCTGACTCTCCTGTACCACTTTGATTCCAAGGTATCTTTTGCACTTGGCTTCGTATGTAATTCCCGAGCCATCGTCTAAGGGATGATCTATTCTTGTGTCAGACGCAATATTTATTTCGTTGCTCTGAACCCCTTTTCACGTTCTAATCAGGCATCGAATGATTGCCTACCCGTTTGAAACTTTTGAACCATCGCATATTGCTCTCAATGAATTCCTTGAGTAATAACTCAAGAAATAATTCATGTCTTCTTCCTTGAGTTCACCGTCAGATGCCCAATTTTATGGAGTTACGTTCTACCAGAGTTTCTCTCTCTAACCGTATTCGTAGGACGATGAAGATCCCGAAGAAAGGATGACGACTTCATCATGATGCCCTGATACAGCAAGTTAAAGACATCAATGCCATGGATCAACCTCTTCGATGAGAGCAACAAGAACAAGAAGACTCGTTAGAATTTCGTAACCAGACTTTTTCCCCTTACTTCTACCGCTTAATTCCCGGGACAGGAATTCTTGTTAGACGAGGAGAGTTATAACATCCCCAGTGTCATTGCTACAGTAGCCTCCCCCTAATGTGCCATGTCATCGTGATCATCATAATTAAAATGCAATTAAGGAAATAGTCCAACTCAAATTTAGATTTAAATTGCAAGTGAAATTAAAAGTTGATCAAATCTGAGAACTAAATAGTTCATAATTTTGCAAGTAATCCACATGCAATTATAAAATTGAAACCAACATTATTTGAATTATAAAAATGCCCCTAACCTATTTAAACAAAGCCAGCATCATTTATTTGAACCCTTTTCAATTTAAACAAAAAGTTAAACTATTCCAATTATTTCCAAACTATGTGTGTATCATCATTGCTTTGCCAAGCATTTATGTGACAAGTCTCACATGTAACAAAAATAACTAAGTGCATTAAACAATTAGGAAACAGTAGTTAAACCTATTACAGAAAAAGAAAAAGAAAAAGGTAAACGGGCACTGTGCTACTAGGCTCTAATGAGCCACATTGCGGCCCGGCCCATCGCCCCGGGTCGTCTTCCTCACTGCTCCTCCGACCGGAGGCGCGCGTGCTCCCTCGCCGTCCCCGTCGGACCAGCTCGCCGGCGATGGCTCGGAGGGGATAAGAACGAGCACCCCTGCCCTCTCTCCCTTCCTCCCGCGAACCCTAACCCTAGGTGCCCCCCTCCTCGCTTCCTCCTCTCTGCCAAGCTCCCCCGAGCGCCTCTGCCGATGCGCTCTCGCCATTGACGCGGCCACCGAAGCTCCCTCACCGTGCCGCCTTGTCCCTGAGGACCGCAAAGTCTGCCACGTCTCCCTCGTGCACTGGATCGAGTGGGAGCCGTGCGGCATCGTCGCCATCGACCGGTTTCTTCTCCTCGGCCGCCGTCACCATTGGTGATGGTCTACTCATCTCCGGCCACCCCGGCTCCCTCTGACCCCTCCACTGATCGCGCGGTGAGCTCCTCTTCCTCCCGGACCTCTTCCCTCTCCTCCCCACGTCCCGTAGCCCCGTGCTCGCCTGCGCCCGAGCGCCGCCGCCGCGGGAAGAACTCGCCGTCGCATTTTTCGTCACCGTTAGCTTGCACCCGTAGCACAGCTAGATGCGGCCCGCGACGCTGGTTCGATCCGTGCCCGCGGTCGCCCGTTTGGTCGCCGGAAGCGGCCGCCGGCGAGCCCCCGCCGTCTCTGTAGGTCGTCGCCGGCGCGGGCTCTGTTTAGACTGGCCCTGTCTCAATGACAGGTGGGCCCGGCCTATTTAATGATTAGTGCTAATTAAAAGCAACAGTAGACTATGACATGTGGGGTCCCTTCCTAATTAGATTAAATTTAAACACACTGTTAAATAAACTGTGTATGACAAGTGGGACCCCCCAGCTACTATTCATTTGGATAAGGCCTGTTGAGTCAGCCTGCTGACTCAGCATTGGCCCCACCTGTCATCCTAATGGGCTAGCTAGCCCTGGGTGTAAAAAGGTTTTGTGCTGTTTTGGATAATTCAAATTAATAATTAAAAGAAAATTCCAGAAATTGATTAAAACTTTGAAAAATCATAAAAAATAGTCTGTAGCTCAGATGAAAATAATTTATATATGAAAGTTGATCAGAAAAATACCACGAATCCAAATATGCCATCCATTCATCTGTCACATGCCTCTAGCTATCTGAACATGCAACTTTTTGTCTGTTTCGGATTCGTGAATAGTGCATGACATTATTAAAATAATTTCAAATAAATTTCTAAATTAACCATCACACTTAGATAGGCCGTAAACACCCCCTAGCCCTGCGTATTGCCATGTCATGCATCGTGTTGCATTTGAGTGCTTTATATTTATTGTTTCTTCCCCCTCTTCTCTCCGGTAGACCCCGAGGCTGACGGTGCTGCCGAGATCGACTACACCGCCGACGACCAGCCTTTTTCCGCAGAGCAGCAAGGCAAGCAAAACCCCCTTGAGCATTCCGATATCGCCCATCTCTCTCCCCCTTATGCTTGCATTAGATTTTGCTACTGTATTAGCTAGCTCCTATATCTGATGCATAGCCTGATTTTGATGAACTGCTACTACACCTGCTATTATACCAACTGCCTAGAATAGGTTGATCAGTGAACCCCTGAGACCCCCTTAGTCCCAGTTGCCCCTGCTTTCATCGACGACACCGAGGACTTGAAGACAGAAGACTCAGTCGTCATGACTGACAAGCCGTTACCGACACATCACCTCACATCCCTTTAGTATGGCACTGTAGAGCTACTCCCGAGTGCCGAGGGTGATACCTCGCTTAGCACTCCCAGTGTTAATTCTGTAGCGTAGCTATCGGTCATGGGTATCGAGGGTGATTCCCCCTTCCCATTTTTGATAGCGACTCTTGTCATACACATACCTCGAGTGGGATCCGTCGAGGGTGATTCCTCGGATATCCACTTGGTGTATAGACACACAGTTACTATGACCTGGTTACCGAAACATGTTGAAGACGGGTCGGCCCCAAGGGTACCCGCGAGAGTGATATGTGGTGGGGTGCGCCGTTAAGGCACCCGAGAGATATTGGTGGGGTGCGCCGGCAAGGCACCCGAGTGTTATTGGCGGGGCGACGGACTGCACTTTATGGTTCGCGCTTGCCCCGCTCTAATAAATTGCTAATGGGTTGAGTATTTAATCTGAGTTGGTCGATACGACCTTTAACGCACTAAACCTTCACGTGAGGAAGTTATGGGCACTCAGCGTCGTTGTATCAGCCGAAGCTCTTCGGACGTCAGCAGCGGAGCAGCGCGCGCTGAATTGGGCTGGAACGCAGGGACCTTGACGGAAGGCGTGCTAGGTCTGCTTTCGGCCGCCCTCGCATCGTGCAGGAGTGCAAGGGCAAGTGGGCCCATGAACCTGCGCGCTTAGGATTTAGACCGGCGGGCTGGCCTCTTCGTTGAGTCTAGGTGGGGCGACGACGTGCTGTATCCCGAGGCCGGGCATGACCCAGGAAAGTGTGTCCGGCCGGAGGTGATCAGGCGTGTTGGAAATGAGGTGCACCCCTGTAGGGAAGAACAAACTATTCGAATAGCCGTGTCCACGGTAACAGGACGACTTGGAGTTGTACTTTGGCCTACTACAACTATACCTGTAAATTAAATTAAAATGAATTGTGGCTCCGAGATTGCTTCCTCGCTGGGAGTCGGGGAAGGATCTCTGGGCGTGGTTACTTAATAAAATTGCTACAATAATATGACTATATATGTGATACCAGTCTACTCTCGTCTTATGCTGCAAGATGCTGATGATGCTAGTCTTCGATAGGACTAGGCCTTCCCCTATTCTTGCATTCTACAGTCAGCCCAGATATAACCCCATTCCTTGATACTGGTGCATATCTAGCATAGTTCTGATGTAAGTCTTGCGAGTACTTTGGATGAGTACTCACGCTGCTTTGCATTTCTCTTTCCCCCTCGATACGATTCCGCGTTCAGTCGATGGAGCCCAGGAGGTGGAGTATGCCGGAGACGACTACTGCTACTCCGACGGAGGCCACTACCAGTAGGATGGAGCCTACTACAACGTAGACTTCTCCGACGTCCAGGATTAGTTAGGAGGTTCCCAGGCAGGAGGCCTCGCCTCTTCGATCCGCTGCTTATGTTTGTGCTAGCCTCCTTAAGGCAAAACTTGTTTAACTTATGTCTGTACTCATATATTTTTGCTTTCGCTGACTCGTGTATGTCGAGCTTTGTATTCGAGCCCTCGAGGCCCCTGGCTTGTAATATGAAGCTGTGTGACTTTATATTTGTGTTTAGAGTTGTGTTGTGATATTAATCATTGAGTCCCTAATCTTGGCCGTACGCCTTGCATGTATGTTTAGCGTACGATCGAGATGGGGGCGTCACAAATACCCAGGTGCTACTAGGAGTACTAGCAAGGTACACATGAATAAAACGTATATCAAAATATACTTCTGTTGACGTTGTCAGCCTTCTTATCTACCAAGTATCTAGGGCAGTTCCACTTCAGTGACCGTTCTCCTCATAATAGAAGCACTCAGTCTCGGGTTTGGGTTCAACCTTGGGTTTCTTTACTGGAGCAGCAACTGGTTTGCCATCCATGAAGTATCCCTCCTTGCCCTTGCCCTTCTCGAAACTAGTGGTTTTAGTAACCATCAACACTTGATGCTCCTTCTTGATTTCTACCTTCGCGGTGTCAAACATCGCGAATAGCTCGGGGATCATTATATCCATCCCTGGCATTTTATAGTTCATCACGAAGCTCTAGTAGCTTTGTGGCAGTGACTTGGAGAACTATATCAATCACCATCTTCTCTGGAAGATCAACTCCCACTCGATTCAAGCAATTGTAGCACCCAGACAATCTGAGCACATGCTCACTGATTGTTCTATTCTCCTTCATCTTGCAGGCAAAGAATCTTGCTTGAGGTCTCATACCTCTCAACACATGCACGAGCCTGAGATCCCAATTTCAGCTCTTAGAACATCTCATATGTTCCGTGACGTTCAAAACGTTTTGGAGCCTCAATTCTAAGCCATAATGCATGACGCACTGAACTATCAAGTAGTCATCAGAACGTGCCTGTCAGATGTTCACAATATCTACAGACGACGCTTGAGGGGATGACGCACCGAGCGGTGCATTAAGGACATAAGCCTTCTGTGCAGCAATGAGGACAATCCTCAGATCACGGACCCAGTCCGCATTATTGCTACCATCATCTTTCCACTCTATTTCTCTAGGAACGTATAAAAAATTCAAGGGAGCTACAGAGCGAGCTAGCAATCTACAACATAATTCGCAAAGACCTTTTGACTATGTTCATGATAATGAGTTTAGTTAATCATATTACTTAAAAAAAACTCCCACCCAAATTGACATCCCTCCGGTCATTCGAGTGTCACATGATCCAAGTCCACCAACTCAAGTCCGATCATCACGTGGAAGAACATTTGTGTTGAATTGACCCGAATTGATGTTATGCTATGAGATACGTTCGTCATAAGTTAATGGTTAATAACACAGAGATGGTTTACGTTTGCATAATTCCTTAGACCATGAGAGTATTGAGTTTCTTCATGCTTGCTTCATGAACTTTGGGGTTTGTTAAACGTCATCCGTAAATGGGTGGCTATTACGGCGGCTTACGGGTTCATGGAAAAGTATGTCAAGTAACTTGATAGCTCAAGATTGGGATTTTCTCCTCCGACGATGGAGAGATATCTCTGGGCCCTCTCGGTGTTACGGTATCCATCATCGTCTGGCCAGACACTTTGTGATTTGATCACGGGGATGCCGGAACACGGGAACGAGAAAAGAGAACAATACCGGTAACGAGGTAACTGGCATAGTGGACAAGTTGTTGATCCACGGGGATGCCAACATGTCTCACCTCGGGTATTTGGAACATATCGCGAAGCAACAGGAATAGCACACGGCAACTGGAGGTTCACTCGAATATTCATTCGTGTGGGTATAGTGGTCAATATGGGTGTCCACGGCTCCGATGTTGATCATTGATCGGAAGGGGTTCCGGGTCATGTCTATACTTCACCGAACCTATAGGGTCACACGCTTAAGGGTCATCTATCTGCTGAATACTAGACAGGGAGTCTGAGAGAAAGTTTTCGGGAAAAAGTTTTTCGGAGACAGCGGAAAAGTTCCGAAGAGAGAGGTCACCGGATGAGTTCCGGTGAAACTGAAAAGTTGTTTCAGGGG
The DNA here is from genome assembly GCA_039707655.1 of Elymus sibiricus. Classification (NCBI taxonomy): domain Eukaryota; kingdom Viridiplantae; phylum Streptophyta; class Magnoliopsida; order Poales; family Poaceae; genus Elymus; species Elymus sibiricus. The sequence goes on along the minus strand of CM077675.1, from coordinate 43,980,959 downwards.
ATACCCAAAAGTCAAATTGGTTTTGGCACATGCCTGATAATTCTTGGAGGATGCCAGAATCGTTTTGGAAACTTTCTGGAATTTTCCGGGATGAAAACCGGAAATGTTCCGGAGCTGCCGAAACCGCTTCAGATGCTTTTCGCAGATGAAAATCACTAATCCGGAATTGTTCCGGATCGCATTGAAAATTATTTTAAGTGGGTACTGGAAATGTTCTAAGCCCACATAAATATTTTCAGTTCAACCGGACGCTGAAAAATGTCGTCGTGAATAGTGAAAGTGCTTTTTGGGAGAAAATATCTCGTGAATAGTGGGAACACTATTATGAATAGTGAGAAACACTATTGGGAGAAAATATCTCGTGAATAGTGGAAACACTGTTATGAATAGTGAGAAACAATATTGAGAGAAAATATATGATGACTAGTGAAAACACTATTTATGAATAGTGGAATCACTATTATGAATAGTGAAAATATCTGAGGGCATTTTGGTATTTTTACCATAGTCTCTCACCCTATAAATAGGGGGTGAGGAGGCAGCCCAAAACCTGACTCTTCCTCTCATACAAATGCCATGCATGATCTGGCTCTCTCTCCCTCCCAGCGAAATAGTTTCGTAGAGCCGAAAAGCTGTCTGGGTTCCGGCAGGAACTAGTTCTGGACGGCGAAGCCCTGCCGGATAGATGACACCGTATGTGTGCAACTCTATAGAGAGATCGTAGTTTCGGTCTTAGTTCGAGAGTGCCTCCCGAAGGGCTGTCCGTGTGACCGTCCGAGTTTTGGAGGTCCTCCCGAAGGGCTGTCCGAGTGACAGTCCGAGTTTCGGAGGTCCTCCCGAAGGGCTGTCCGCGACACCGTCCGGGGGACTGTCCGACCGCCTCCCGGAGGGCTGTCCGCGGGGCAGATGAGGGTATACATCCTCGCGGTTGGGAGGTTGTAAAATCCTAGCTGCGGGGATCTGCACCGCCGATCGTCATCGACTCTACTTCCGCTGCGCTACGAGTCGGTAACGAAAATGATCAAACCTTGTATGCAGTCTCCATAGTGGTCCTGGGCTGGTGCGTAGGTCGGAATTTTTTTGTTTTCTGCTGCATTACCCTACATTGAGGTGGTTTCAATGGTGAACATCTTCATGTTGATCATATCTACTATATGACTCATGCTCGACCTTTCGGTCTCCTGTGTTCCGAGGCCATGTCTGTACATGCTAGGCTCGTCAAGTTTAACCCGAGTGTTCCGCATGTGCAACACTGGCTTGCACCCGTTGTATGCGAACGTAGAGTCTATCACACCCGATCATCACGTGGTGTCTCGAAACGATGAACTTTCGCAACGGTGCACACTCGGGGAGAACACATTTTATATTGAAATTTAAGTAAGGGATCACCTTATAATGCTACCGTCTTTCTAAGCAAAATAAGATGCATAAAAAGATTAACATCACATGCAAATCATAAGTGACATGATATGGCCATGAACTTGTGCTTTTGATCTCCATCTTCAAAGCACCGGCATGATCTCCATCGTCACCGGCATAACACCATGGTCTCCATCATCTTGATCTCCATTAGGTTGTTGCGCCGACTGTTGCTTCCACGACTATTGCTAACTCATAGCGATAAAGTAAAGCAAAACGACGAAAATAAATTAAAGACAACCCTATGGCTCCTGCCGGTTGCCGTACTCATCGACATGCAAGTCGTGATATTTTATACAATACATGATCATCTCATACATCACATATATCTCATCATGTAATTGGCCATATCACATCACAACATACCCTGCAAAAACAAGTTAGACGTCCTCTAATTGTTGTTGCATGTTTTATGTGGCTGCTACGGGTATCTAGCAAGAACGATTCTTACCTACGCAAAAACCAAAACGGTGATACACAAATTGCTATTCAACCTTCTTAAGGACCGCCTTTGTCGAATCCGATCCAACTAAAGTAGGAGAGACAGACACCCGCCAGCCATCTTTATGCAACAAAGTTACATGTCAGTTGATGGAACCGGTCTCTCGTAAGCGTACGAGTAATGTTGGTCCGGGCCGCTTCATCCCACAATACCACTGAATCAAGAAAAGATCAAGGGAGGAAGCAATCTGAATATCAACGCGCACAAACTCCTTTGTGTTCTATTCGTGATCTCATCTACACATAGACCTAGCTCATGATGCCACTGTTGGGGAACGTTGCATGGGAAACAAAAAATTTCCTATGCACACGCAAGATCTATCCATGGTGATGAGCATCTACGAGAGGGAGAGTGGATCTACATACCCTTGTAGATCGCTAAGCGGGAAGCGTTAAGAAACGCGGTTGATGTAGTCGAACGTCTTCGCGATCCAAATCGCAAGCCGTCCCACGATCCCATCACGATCCGTCTCGCGATCCAATCACGATCCGTCCCGCGATCCAATCACGATCCTTCCAATCTAGTGCCGAAAGGACGGCACCTCCGCGTTCAGCACACGTACAGCTCGATGACGATCTCCGCCTTCTTGATCCAGCAAGAGGGAGCGGAGAGGTAGATGAGTTCTCCGGTAGCACGACAGGGTGACGGCGGTGGTGGTGGAACTATTCCAGCAGGGCTTCGCCTAAGCACCGCTGAAACTAGACTAGAGGAGAAACGATCTAGAGGAAGAAGAGGGAGCACGTGGCAATTAGGGTTAGCTCTCCCCTCTAAATCCTCTAGTATATATAGGAGGGCGGGAGGAGAGGAGGCAGCCTCAAACCCTCAAGGGTTCGGCCGAAATAGGAGGTGGAGGAGTCCTACTCCAATCCTACTAGGAGTAGGATTCCTCCTCTCCACTTGGAAACCTTTTCCACCTTTCCACCTTTGGGTTTTTCCCACCCCTAGCCGCATGGGCCTTAGTGGGGGGTTCGGCCAGCCCACTCGGGGCTGTCTTGACTCCTCCCACAGCCCATGAGGTCCTTTGGGTCAAGACACCCCTCCCGATGGCCCCCGGTACCCTCCCGGCACTCCCGGTACACTACCGAAGTACCCGAAACTTTTCCGGTGACCAAAACAGGACTTCCTATATATCAATCTTTACCTCCGGACCATTCCAGAGCTCCTCGTGACGTCCAGGATCTCATCTGGGACTCCGAACAACCTTCGGTCACCACCATACATAACTCTAGTATACCGAAACATCACCAAACCTTAAGTGTGCAGACCCTGCGGGTTCGAGAACTATGTAGACATGACCGAGACACCTCTATGATCAATAACCAATAGCGGGACCTGGATGCCCATATTGGTTCCTACATATTCTACGGAGATCTTCATCGGTTGAACCTCTATGTCAAGGATTCAGTTAATCCCGTATGCTGTTCCCTTTGTTCTTCGGTATGTTACTTGCCCGAGATTCGATCATCGGTATCTCTATACCTAGTTCAATCTTGTTACCGTCAAGTCTCTTTACTCGTTCCGTAATACAAGATCCCGTGGCTAACAGTTTAGTCACATTGCTTGCAAGGCTTGTTGTGAAGTTGTATTACCGAGTGGGCCCTGAGATACCTCTCCGTCATACGGAGTAACAAATCCCAGTCTTGATCCATGCCCACTCAACAGACACCCTCGGAGATACCTGTAGAGCATCTTTATAGTCACCCAGTTACGTTGTGACGTTGGATACACACAAGGTATTCCTCCGGTGTCAGTGAGTTGCATGATTTCATGGTCATAGGAACAGATACTTGACATGCAGAAAACTATAGCAATAAACTGACACGATCATATGCTACATTCATAGTTTGGGTCTTTCCCATCACATCATTCTCCTAATGATGTGATCCCATTATCAAATGACATCTCATGTCTATGGCTAGGAAACCTTAACCATCTTTGATCAACGAGCTAGTCTAGTAGAGGCTTACTAGGGACACTTTGTTTGTCTATGTATCCACACATGTATTTGAGTTTCCAATCAATACAATTATAGCATGGATAATAAACGATTATCATAAACAGGGAAATATAATAATAACCAATTTATTATTGCCTCTAGGGCATATTTCCAACAGGTGGAAGATCCTCGGTGGGCGCTGATACGTCTCCAACGTATCTATAATTTTTGATTGTTCCATGCTATTATATTATCTGTTTTGGATGTTTTATATGCATTATTATGCTATTTTATATTATTTTTGGGACTAACCTATTAACCTAGTGCCTAGTGACAGTTTCTGTTTTTTCCTTGTTTTTGAGTATTGCAGATAAGGAATATTAAACGGAGTCCAAACGGAATAAAATCTTCGGAATGATTTTTCTTGGACCAGAAGGAAAGTACCAAACTTGGAGATGAAGGCAAAGGAGCCGCCGTGTGGCGACAAGCCAGCTGGCCGCGCCCAGGGGGGTAGGGCGCGGGCCCTTGGCTTGTGGCCACACGACAGCCCCCCTAACCCTATTCTTCGGCCTATAAATTCCCAAATATTCCCTGGATACCAAAAAGAGCCACACAAATTCTTTTCCGCCGCCAGAAGCCTTGGTTCCCGTGAGATCCCATCTTGGGGCCTTTTCCGGTAATCTGCCGGAGGGGGATTCGATCATGGAGGGCATCTACATCAACTCCATTGCCCCTCCGATGATGCGTGAGTAGTCCACCACAGACCTTCGGGTCCATAGCTAGTAGCTAGATGGCTTCTTCTCTCTCTCTTTGTTCTTCAATACCATGTTCTTCATGATCTTCATGGAGATCTATCCGATGTAATACTCTTTTGCGGTGTGTTTGTCGAGATCCGATGAATTGTGGGTTTATGATCAGATTATCTATGAATATTATTTGAGTCTTTTCTGAATTCTTATATGCATGATTTCATATCTTTGCAAGTCTCTTCGAGTTATTGGTTTGGTTTGGCCAACTAGATTGGTAATTCTTGCAATGGGAGAAGTGCTTAGTTTTGGGTTCAATCTTGCGGTGTCCTCACCCAGTGACAAAGTAGGGGTAGCGAGGCACGTATTGTATTGTTGCCATCGAGGATAAAAAGATGGAGTTTTCATCATATTGCTTGAGTTTATCCCTCTACACCATGTCATCTTACTTAATGCGTTACTCTGTTCTTCATGAACTTAATACTCTAGATGTAGGCAGGAGTCGGTCGATGTGTGGAGTAATAGTAGTAGATGCAGAATCGTTTCGGTCTACTTGACACAGACGTGATGCCTATATGCATAATCATTGCCTTGGATATCGTCATAACTATGCGCTTTTCTATCAATTGCTCGACAGTAATTTGTTCACCCACCGTAATATTTGCCTTCATGAGAGAAGCCTCTAGTGAAACCTATGGCCCCCGGGTCTATTTTCCATATTATATTTTCAGATCTATTTAATTTTCTTTTCTTTTTAGTTTTACTTTCCATCTATCTCTTTTGGATCTCATCCTTTCAAGTAACCGTGAAGGGATTGACAACCCCTTTATAGCGTTGGGTGCAAGTGTTTGATTATTTGTGTAGGTACAACTATTGGGGATTTGCTTGTTCCTCCTACTGGATTGATACCTTGGTTCTCAACAAACTGATGGAAATACTTATCTACTTCGCTGAATCACCCTTTCCTCTTCAAGGGAAAACCAACGCAAGCTCAAGAGGTAGCAAGAAGGATTTCTGGCGCCGTTGTCGGGGAGGATACAAGTCAAGACAAGATCTACATCAAGCCATCCAAGTACCCATCACAAACTCATCTCTTGCATTTACATTATTTGCCATTTGTCTCTCGTTTTCCTCTCCCCCACTTCTAAAATGATTTTCAAAAAAAAAAAACAAAAATATTTGCCTTTCTATTCGCCCTTCTTCCATTCGTCTTTTTGTTTGCTTGTTTTGCCATGTGCCATCTATTTGCTTGCATCTTCGCTTGCTAAAAATCTATTGATATGGATCCTCATCCACTTGCTAATCTTTTAAAAAGACCAAATTATGATGAACCAATTGCTAGTGAGTTGAGTGCACTTGATTATCTCTATGAAGTTTTGCTTGAAAATCATGAATCTAAATTTTTTGATGAAGTGATTTATAAGGTGATTCAAGATAGCTCCTTGATTGAAAAGCATGATTGCAATGATGTTACTATAAATTCTATTAATGTCAATTATGTTAATGATATGCAAAACAACAAGCTTGGGGATGATAATTTTGTCATGTCCACTTCTTATTACAATCATCATGATTGGGGTGATAATGCTTCTTATGATCTTGAAAATTTATTTAAGCCTTATGTTGAATATGTTTGCAATAGTATCGAAAGTGGGTTTGGGAGAGTGTCAACTTTAGGTAAAAAGAATCCCACATATTTGGAGAGTGTTCAATCTTATGAATTTTTTGATAAAGGTGGGTTTGGAGAGGTCATAACTTTAGTTGATGATAATCCCACTATTTTGGAAGATGATAAAAACTTTATGCATGTTGATCATAAAGAGAGTATTGTTCATGATAGCTATATTGTTGAATTTGATTATGATGCTACTGAAATTTATTGTGAGGGCGGAACATATGCTTGTAGGAATTGCAATAATATCCAGTTTCCTCTCTATGTGTTCAAAGTTTTGAAGTTATGCTTGTTTTGCCTTCCTATGCTAGTTGATTCTTGTTCCCATAACTTGTTTGCTCACAAAATCCCTATGCATAGGAAGTGGGTTAGACTTAAATGTTTTTGTCATAAGATTCATGATGCTCTTTTGCGTATTTCAATTACTACTTTTTATGTGAGCATCATTGAAATCATTATGCCTAGCTAGGGGCGTTAAACAATAGCGCTTGTTGGGAGGCAACCCAATTTTGTTTTTTGTTTTCTGTTTTTGCATCTGTTTTTGAGTGTTTTGCACATTATTACCTCTGTAGTAATTGTGTTTTTGTGTTTTAATTAGTGTTTGAGCCAAGTAAGACATTTGGGATGGTCTACGGTGATTGTTGATTTGATTTTGCTGAAAAATAGAAACTTTTGCACTCAGTCCTGGAATTTTATAAATTCACCAGAGAGTCAACTGAGTCTGAATTTTTTACACAAGATTTATATACAAATTTCCCTGATTTTCCTAATTTTTCAGAATTTTTAGAGTTACACAAGTATTCGAACTCTACAGATTGCTACAGACTATTCTGTTTTTAACAGATTCTGTTTTCTTTGTGTTGTTTGCTTATTTTGATGTATCTATGGGTTGTATCGGGGGGGTATGAACCATGGAGAAGTTGGAATACAGTAGGTATAACACAAATATAAATAAATAATGAGTTCACAACAGTACCTAAAGTGGTGATTTATTTTCTTATACTAACGGATCTCACGAGTTCTTTGTTGAGTTTTGTGTTGTGAAGTTTTCAAGTTTTGGGTAAAGATTTGATGGACTATGGAATAAGGAGTGGCAAGAGCCTAAGCTTGGGGATGCCCAAGGCACCCCAAGCCATATTCAAGGATACCAAAGAGCCTAAGCTTGGGGATGCCCCGGAAGGCATCCCCTCTTTCGTCTTCAATCCATCGGTAAATTTACTTGAGGCTATATTTTTATTCACCACATGATATGTGTTTTGCTTGGAGCGTCTTGTATGATTTGAGTCTTTGCTTTTTAGTTTGCCACAATCATCCTTGCTGCACACATCTTTTTGAGAGGACACGCTGAATCGTGAATTTATTAGAATACTCTATGTGCTTCACTTATATCTTTTGAGCTAGGCAATGTTGCTCTAGTACTTCACTTATATCTTTTTAGAGCATGGTGGTGTTTTATTTTATAGAAATAATTGAACTCTCGTACCTCACTTATATTATTTTTAGAGTCTTTAAACAGCATGGTAATTGGTTTAGGTTATGAAGTTGGTCCTAATATAATAGGCATCCAAGAGGGATATAATAAAAAGTTTCATATTAAGTGCATTGAATACTATGAGAAGTTTGATTCTTAGCATAGAGTTTTGAGATGTAAAGATAGTGATGTTAGAGTATGCTAGTGAGTAATTGTGGATTAGTAGAAATACTTGTGTTAAGGTTTGTGATTCCCGTAGCATGCACGTATGGTGAACCGTTATGTAAGGAAGTCGGAGCATGATTTGTTTAATGATTGTCGCCCTTTGTGTGAATGGTCGGGAGCGCGCGATGGTTTACTCCTACCAACCTCTCCCCTAGGGGCATAAGCGTCTAACACTTTGCTTTGATGACTAATAGACTTTTGCAATAAGTATGTGAGTTCTTTATGACTAATGTGAGTCCATGGATTATACGCACTCTCACCCTTCCACCTTTGCTAGCCTCTCTAGTACCGCGTAACTTTCGCCGGTGCATTAAACCCACCTTCCTCAAAACAACCACCATATACCTTCCTCAAAACAGACACCATATCTACCTATTATGGCATTTCCATAGCCATTCCTAGATATATTGCCATGCAACTTCCACCGTTCCCTTTTTTTATATGACACACACCATCATTGTCATATTGCTTTGCATGATCGTAAGACAGCTAGCGTGATGTTTTCAATGTCATTTGCTATGCTAGATCGTAGCACATCCCGGTATCTCACCGGAAGCATTCATATAGAGTCATATTTTGTTCTAAGTTTTTGAGTTGTAAGTAAATAAAAGTGTGATGATTTTCATTATTAGAGCATTGTCCCGTGTGAGGAAAGGATGATGGAAGCTATGATTTCCTCAATAGATGGGATGAGTCTCCGGACTTTACAAATAATAAAAGAGGCCAATGAAGCCCAAATAAAAAAAGAGAGGCCAAATATGCCCACCAAAAGAAAAGAAAAAAGGAAAAAAAGAAAAAAAAGAATGAGAGAAAAGGGAGAAGGGACAATGTTACTATCCTTTTCCACACTTGTGCCTCAAGTAGCACCATGATCTTCATGATAGAGAGTCTCCTACTTTGTCACTTTCATATACTAGTGGGAATTTTTTCGTTATATAACTTGGCTTGTATATTCTAATGATGGGCTTCCTCAAAGTGCCCTAGGTCTTCGTGAGCAAGCAAGTTGGATGCACACCCACTTAGTTTCTTTTTGAGCTTTCATACACTTATAGCTCAAGTGCATCCGTTGCATGGCAATCCCTACTCACTCACATTGATATCTATTGATGGGCATCTCCATAGCCCATTGATACGCCTAGTTGATGTGAGACTTTCTTCTCCTTTTTCCTCACCACCTCCACCATATTCTATTCCACCTATAGTGCTATGTCCATGGCTCACGCTCATGTATTGCGTGAGAGTTGAAAAAGTTTGAGAACATAAAAGGTGTGAAACAATTGCTTGGCTTGTCATCAGGGTGTGCATGATTTAGATACTTTGTGTGGGGAAGATGGAGCATAGCCAGACTATATGATATTGTAGGGACAACTTTCTTTAGCCATGGTATTTTGAAAAAAAGTGATTGCTTGTTAGTATGCTTGAAGTATTATTGTTTTTATGTCAACATTAAGCTGTTGTTGAGAGTCTAATAGATCTGAATATTCATGCCACAATAAAGAATATTACATGGATAAATATGTTAGGTAGCATTTCACATCAAAAATTCTGTTTTTATCATTTACCTACTCGAGGACGAGCAGGAATTAAGCTTGGGGATGCTTGATACGTCTCCAACGTATCTATAATTTTTGATTGTTCCATGCTATTATATTATCTGTTTTGGATGTTTTATATGCATTATTATGCTATTTTATATTATTTTTGGGACTAACCTATTAACCTAGTGCCTTGTGCCAGTTTCTGTTTTTTCCTTGTTTTTGAGTATTGCAGATAAGGAATATTAAACGGAGTCCAAACGGAATGATTTTTCTTGGACCAGAAGGAAAGTACCAAACTTGGAGATGAAGGCAAAGGAGCCGCCGTGTGGCGACAAGCCAGCTGGCCGCGCCCAGGGGGGTAGGGCGCGGGCCCCTGACTTGTGGCCACACGGCAGCCCCCCTAATCCTATTCTTCGGCCTATAAATTCCCAAATATTCCCTGGATACCAAAAAGAGCCACAAAAATACTTTTCCGCCGCCAGAAGCCTCGGTTCCCGTGAGATCCCATCTCGGGGCCTTTTTTGGTAATCTGCCGGAGGGGGATTCGATCACGGAGGGCATCTACACCAACTCCATTGCCCCTCCGATGATGCGTGAGTAGTCCACCACAGACCTTCGGGTCCATAGCTAGTAGCTAGATGGCTTCTTCTCTCTCTTTGTTCTTCAATACCATGTTCTTCATGATCTTCATGGAGATCTATCCGATGTAATACTCTTTTGCGATGTGTTTGTCGAGATCCGATGAATTGTGTCTTTATGATCAGATTATATATGAATATTATTTGAGTCTTTTCTGAATTCTTATATGCATGATTTCATATCTTTGCAAGTCTCTTCGAGTTATTGGTTTGGTTTGGCCAACTAGATTGGTAATTCTTGCAATGGGAGAAGTGCTTAGTTTTGGGTTCAATCTTGTGGTGTCCTCACCCAGTGATAAAGTAGGGGTAGCGAGGCACGTATTGTATTGTTGCCATCGAGGATAAAAAGATGGGGTTTTTATCATATTGCTTGAGTTTATCCCTCTACATCATGTCATCTTACTTAATGCGTTACTCTGTTCTTCACGAACTTAATATTCTAGATGCAGGCAGGAGTCAGTCTATGTGTGGAGTAATAGTAGTAGATGCAGAATCGTTTCGGTATACTTGACACGGACGTGATGCCTATATGCATAATCATTGCCTTGGATATCGTCATAACTATGCGCTTTTCTATCAATTGCTCGACAGTAATTTGTTCACCCACCGTAATATTTGCCTTCATGAGAGAAGCCTCTAGTGAAACCTATGGCCCCCGGGTCTATTTTCCATATTATATTTTCAGATCTATTTACTTTGCTTTTCGTTTTAGTTTTACTTTCCATCTATCTCTTTTGGATCTCATCATTGCAAGTAACCGTGAAGGGATTGACAACGCCTTTATAGCGTTGGGTGCAAGTGTTTGATTATTTGTGTAGGTACAACTATTGGGGCCTTGCTTTTTCCTCCTACTGGATTGATACCTTGGTTCTCAACAAACTGAGGGAAATACTTATCTACTTCGCTGCATCACCCTTTCCTCTTCAAGGGAAAACCAACGCAAGCTCAAGAGGTAGCAGGCGCAGCGGTCGCGAGGCTTCTTCATTTTTGTTGATCCGCCGTTGTCGGCATTTGTTTATTTTGTTTTTTTCTCGTATTCGAATGAAGTTTCTAATGATACAATTTTTTTTGCTTCCGCTGCAATTGTTCACGTTGGTTAAATTTACGGTCAAACTTAAAGCTCAAAACCGAGGACGCGTTATATTATGAAATGGAGGGAGTACTACATATCACGAGTATTAAAATCCGGCCCCAAACGTTCAGACAATGATCCACACAATCGTCTGCTGCATTCATGTACCTCAAATTCATAACTTAAATCCATACAAGCTAAGCAAATTAAAAACTACGTACTATATAGATATCTTATCTACTCATCGTTGGAGATGTCCACGGTCTCTGTGTCCGGCTTCAGATAAATGGGCAACTGTGGAAACTTCGCTGCGTGCGGTAGCTCCGGCTCCTCGTCGAACAAACTGGAGGCGAAGAGCTTGTCAATCTGCCCTCTACTTCGAGATGAACCGTCGGTTGGCCTTCACATAGGCCTTATCCTAAATGGACTGTAGGGTGGCGGTCTACTCTGCCATCTCCTTTGCCAGGGTAATCTCGAACTCTGCCATGGCATCCTCCATGACGAAGCCAGTAGCCGCCTACGCCCCCTCCATGGGTTGGGGGTCTTGCTCCGCCTCCGGCTGCTGCCCTCCTCCTCATCCTCCTCCGTCTCCTCCTCATCTTGCACCGGCTTGGGCAAATTTGGAGGCAGGCCAGCTACGACACGAGCAGCGCGCCTTGCCCGGTTCTCCTCCTCGAGCTGCTGCCGGGGTTCCGGTGTCAACATGGCATAGGTGGTGATCCTCCATTAGGCCATGGCTAGCGGATGGAGACTGGCAGCGCGGGTGGAAGGAGAGGGAAGGAATGAGGACATGCTAGGGTTCGGTTGCTGTCGTCCGGTTTAAGTAGCCTAACTTGCTCCCTCAGGTGGTGTGATACGTCTCCAACGTATCGATAATTTATGAAGTATTCGTGCCATATTTGCCTATGTTTACAATACTTTTATATAGTTTTGATGCACTTTATATGATTTATTTAGAACTAACCTAGACTGACATTGTTTTCAGCAGAATTACCGTGGTGTTGTTTTTGTGCAGAAAATGAAAGTTCTCGGAATCGCCCGAAACTTTTGGATGATTTTTTCTGGAGGAAATAAGCAATATTGGAGTGAAGAACCACCGGAGGGGAGCCACCTGTGGTCCACAAGCCATCAGGGCGCCCCCCCTAGGCCGTGCCCTGATGTGTGCTCGGGCCCACGTGGCTCCGTTGCGCGTGATTCCAACGCTTAAAATCCTATAAATCCCAGAAACCCTAGAAATATAGAGACTCTCTGTTCAGCCGCCGCAACTCTCTGTATTGACGAAAAACCAATCTGGAGCCTTTCCAGTACCCTGCCGTAGAGGGAAATCATCATCTAGTGGCCATCTTCATCATCCCGATGAAGGCCATGATGAGGAGGGAGTAGTTCACCCTCGGGGTTGAGGGTATGTACTAGTAGCTATGTGTTCAATCTCTCTCTCTCTCTCGTGTTCTTGAGATGACACAATCATGATGTATCACGGGCTTTGTTAATATAGTTGGATCATATGGTGTGTTTCCCTTGTTATCTTATTGTGATGAATTGAATCTTTCCCTTTGAGATCTCGTTATGTTGGATTGAATATTGGATTTGATAACACTTGATATATGTCTTGCATGTGGATACCCGTGGTGACAATGGGGTGTTCTATTGATTCACTTGATGTATGTTTTGGTACTCAACTTGCGGATTCCCGAGGTGACATTGGGTTGATATACGTTCTCCGATAGAAATCTTGGGGTGCTCCTTGAAGTTCTTTGTGTTGGATTGAATATGATAGATCTGAAATTGTTTGATGCATGTCGCATAATTTACCCACGGATACTTGAGGTGACATTGGAGTATCTAGGTGACATTAGGGTAGATTGATATGTGTCATTGGTGTTATTTTAGTACGAACTCTAGGTCTGTTTGTGACACTTATAGGAATAGCTCAAAAGATTGATCGGAAAGAATAACTTTTAGGTGGTTGTAGTACCTACGCCAATTTCATCTTATTGTTCTCCGCTAGATAGGAACTTTGGAGTGATTCTTTGTTGCACATTGATGGATGATCATATGATTCAACTATGTTAGCATTGTTGGTAGATTGCACTAGTGAAAGTACAAACCCTAGGCCTTATTACCAAGCATTTATACAACATTTTGCTCGCTGTTTTACACTTGTTACCTTGCTGTTTTTATATTTTAAGATGACAAAAACATATATCTATCATCCATATTGCACTTGTATAACAATCTCTTCGCCAAACTAGTGCACCTATACAATTTGTCATTGTATTGTGTGTGTTGGGGAAACAAGAGATTTCTTGTATTTGATTGCATGGTTGTTTGAGAGAGACCATCTTCATCCTACACCTCCCACGGATTGATAAATCTTAGGTCATCCACTTGAGGAAAAATTGCTACTGTCCTACAAAACTCTGCGCTTGGAGGCCCAACAAAGTCTACAAGAATAAAGTTGCGTAGTAGACATCATGGTGCGTCGGGGCGTGATAACCCACAAGTATAGGGGATCAGTTGTAGCCTCTTTCGATAAGTAAGAGTGTCGAACCCAACGAGGAGCTAAAGGTAGAACAAATATTCTCTCAAGTTCTATCGACCACCGATACAACTCTACACACGCTTAACGTTCACTTTACCTAGAACAAGTATGAAACTAGAAGTACTTTGTAGGTGTGACAGGATAGGTTTGCAAGATAATAAAGAGCGCGTAAATAAAAACTAGGGGCTACTTAGATAAAGAAACAACTAAGTTAGTTTAACGAGTGTGGAAAAGTGGTGGTAGGAGTTGCGGAATTGTCCCTAGGCAATCGATAACTAGACCGATAATCATTATTGCAATTTTATATGAGGGAGAGGCATAAGCTAACATACTTTCTCTACTTGGATCATATGCACTTATGATTGGAACTCTAGCAAGCATCCGCAATTACTAAAGATCATTAAGGTAAAACCCAACCATAGCATTATAAGGTATCAAGTCCTCTTTACTCCCATATGCAACAACCCACCTACTCGGGTTTATGCTTCTGTCACTCAAGCAACCCACCATAGGCACATCATGAACACATTGCAACACCCTACAGCAAGGATCCCTCTCGCTTGCGCTACACGGAGAGCACCATATGACAGCACCAATAATAAAACATGCAACTCAAACCAATCATGATCATCAATCAACCCATAGGACAACAAAAATCTACTCAGACATCATAGGATGGCAACACATCATTGGATAATAATATGAAGCATAAAGCACCATGTTCAAGTAGAGGGTACATCCGGTTGCGGGAGAGTGGACCACTGTAGATAGATGGGGGAAGGTGATGGAGGTGTTGGTGAAGATGACGGAGTTGTTGGAGTAGATCGCCGTCACGATGATGGCCCCGGCGGCGTTCGGTGCCACCGGGAGAGAGGGGGAGAGAGCCCCCCTCCTTCTTCTTCTTCCTTGATCTCCTCCCTAGATGGGAGGAAGGTTTCCCCTCTGGTCCTTGGCTTCCATGGCGGCGGAGGGGCAAGAGCCCCTCCGAGATTAGATCTCTCTCTCTGTTTCCTTCTGTTTCTGCGTTCCCAGATTCTGGCCTTTCACCGTTTCTTATATTCCCAGAGATCCGTAACTCCGATTGGGCTGAAATTTTAACACGATTTTTATCCGGATATTAGCTTTCTTGCGGCGAAAGAAGGGCACCAACCGCCTTACGGGGTGGACACAAGCCAGCCTGGCGTGCCCAGGGTGGTAGGGCGCGCCCCCCTGGCTTGTGGCCCCCTCGGGCACCGCCTTCCGTTGATTCCACTTCCCAAAATTCCCATATATTCCAAAAAAAATCTTTGTAAGTTTTTATCCTGTTTGGACTTCATTTGATATGGATTTTCTGTGAAACAAAAAACATGCAACAAACAGGAACTGGCACTGGGCACTGGATCAATATGTTAGTCCCAAAAATAGTATAAAAAGTTGCCAAAAGTATATGAAAGTTGTAGAATATTGGCATGAAACAATCAAAAATTATAGATACGACGGAGATGTATCAGCATCCCCAAGCTTAATTCATGCTCGTCCTCGAGTAGGTAAATGATAAAAAAGATAATTTTTGATGTGGAATGCAACCTAGCATAATCTTGATCATATAATCTAATTATGGCATGAATATTAAGACACGAGTGATTCAAAGCAATAGTCCATATTGACATAAAAACAGTAATACTTCGAGCACACTAACAAGGCAATCGTGTCCGTTCGAAATAACATGGCCTTAGAAAGTTATCCCTACAAAATCATATGGTCTGGCTATGCTCCATCTTCCCCACACAAAGTATCTAAATCATGCACAACCCCGATGAACAAGTCAAGCAATTGTTTCACACTTTTATGTTCTCAAACCTTTTCAACTCTCACGCAATACATGAGCGTGAGCCATGGATATAGCACTATAGGTGGAATAGAATATGGTGGAGGTGATGAGGAAAAAGGAGAAGATAGTCTCACATCAACTAGGCGTATCAATGGGCTATGGAGATGCCCATCAATAGATATCAATGTGAGTGAGTAGGGATTGCCATGCAACGGGTGCACTAGAGCTATAAGTGTATGAAAGCTCAAAAAGAAAACTAAGTGGTCGTGCAAGATGAAAAATTCCACTAGTTATATGAAAGTGACAAAATAGGAGACTCTCTATCATGAAGATCATGGTGCTACTTTGAAGCACAAGTGTGGAAAAAGATAGTAGCAATTGTCCTTTCTCTCTTTCTCTCATTTTTTTATTTTTTTTATTTTTTTTCTTTTTTTTCTTTTTGGTGGGCATCTTTGGCCTCTTTTTTTTTTGGGCTTCGCTGGCCTCTTTTATTTTTTGTAAAGTCCGGAGACTCATTCCAACTTGTGAGGGATTCATAGCTTCCATCATCCTTTTCTCACACGGGACAAATGCTCTAATAATGGAAATCATCACACTTTTATTTACTTACAACTCGATACCTAGAACAAAATATGACTCTATATGCAATATGAAAGTGGTGATTCATGTCATGAAAAACGGAACGGTGGAAGTTGCATGGCAATATATCTCGGAATGGCTATGGAAATGCCATAATAGGTAGGTATGGTGGCTGTTTTGAGGAAAATATACGGTGGCTGTTTTGAGGAAGGTGGGTTTGATGCACCGGCGAAAGTTGCGCGGTACTAGAGAGGCTAGGAAAGGTGGAAGGGCGAGAGTGCGTATAATCCATGGACTCAACATTAGTCATAAAGAACTCACATACTTATTGCAAAAGTCTATTAGTTATCAAACAAAGCATTAGACGCATGCTCCTAGGGGAGAGGTTGGTAGGAGTTAACCATCGCGCGCTCCCGACCCTCACACAAAGGTTGACAATCATTAAACAAATCATGCTCCGACTTCGTTACATAACGGTTCACCATACGTGCATGCTACGGGAATCACAAACTTCAACACATGTATTTCTCCAATTCACAACTACTCACTAGCATGACTCTCATATTACCATCTTCATATCGCAAAACTATTGCAAGGAATCAAACATATCATATTCAGTGATCTACAAGTTTTATGTAGGATTTTATGACTAACCATGTGAATGACCAACTCCTGTTAACTCTCTAAATAGATATAAATGAAGCATGAGAGTTTAATTCTTTCTACAAAAGATATGCCCACGCTCTAACAAATATAAGTGAAGCAAAATAGCATTCTACAAATGGCGGTTTTCTATGTGTAGAGAAACAGGCAATCCAAACTTCAAATGATATAAGTGAAGCACATGAAGCATTCTATAAAGCCATACTCAAAAGATATAAGTGAGGTGCAAAGAGCCTTCTATAAATCAACCAAGGACTTTCTCATACCAGCATGGTACATTATTAAAAGAAAAATAAAAAGCACACGACGCTCCAAGATTTACGCATATCATGTGACGAATAAAAATATAGCTCCAAGTAAAATTACCGATGGTTGTTAGAAGAAAGAGGGGATGCCTTCCGGGGCATCCTCAAGCTTAGTTTCTTGGGAGTCCTTGAATATTACCTTGGGGTGCCTCGGGCATCCCCAAGCTTAGTCTCTTTCCACTCCTTATTCCTTCATCCATCGTGATCTCACCCAAAACTTGAAAATTTTAATCACACAAAACTTAACAAAACCCTCGTGAGATCCGTTAGTATAATAAAGCAAATTACCACTTTAAGTACTGTTGCCAACCAATTCATATTTTGTTTTTGCATTGTATCTACTGTAATATAACTTTTCCATGGCTTATACCACCGATACAATCGATAGTTTCATCCAAACGAGCAAAACAATGCATCAAAAACAGAATCTGTCAAAAACAGGACAGTCTGTAGTAATCTGGACATTCACCATACTTATGTAACTCTAAAAATTCTAAAAAATTAGGAAAAAAATAAAAAAATTGCATAGCAGTACTGTGTAAAAAATTAAGAAACTTTTGACATTCCAGTAAAAAAATTAATTCACGCACTACAGCCAAAGTTTCTGTTTTTGCACTGCACACACCAAACAAGCAATCTAATCATCCTAAAGGCAAATCTTGGCACATTATTTTTATAATACAATGGATTTATACAAGGGGATAATTATTTTTGTTGAAAAGTTTCTGTAATCAAGATTTGCAAAGTTTCCATGGGCATGAACAAAGTTCAAGGAGCTCCCCCACTTCAACGGTGCTCGTCCTTCTTACTTTCACTTCTCTTTTTGAAAAAGTTTTAGGTTCCCCTCTTTCTTTCTTTTTAAACTATATAAAAGCACACAACAGAATAAATTGACTCTCTAAAACTTCCGGGTTGTCTCCCTGGCAGCGCTTCCTTTAAAGCCATTAAGCTAGGCATAAAGTGCTCAAGTAATTGATCCACCCGGATCCCAAGGTATATCAAAGCCAATTTTAATTAACAATGATTTGTAATTTAGTAGTGAGCACAAAGTAACATATATCATGCAACAACGAAGTCTAACTCTCTTCCTATGCATCGGCATGTCATAAAAGAACAATTCATGCACACAAAGTAAAGGCCAATGCATAGTATAAACAGTTTCTTGCAATTTTATCATATTGGAAACATAGAGAGGTGGAGATGTAGTTCCCCTCTCATAATAATTGCAAGTAGGAGCAGCAAGCACATGCATATTATATATATCAAAATCATCACGTGTAATAGTAAAAGGCAACCCATCTATATAATCCTTAATAAGTGCAAACTTCTCCGATATAGTGTAGTTGGGAGAATTCAAAAAGATAATAGGACTATCATGTGTGGGTGCAATAGCAACAATTTCACGTCTAACATAAGGAACTATAGCAAGTTCATCTCCATAAGCATCATTCATATTGGCATCATGGCCACAAACAAAGCAAGCATCAAGTTCATCAAAAAGGGATATTTCAAACGAATCCAAGGGATCATAGCAATCATCATAGCATTCATCCTTCGGTAAGCACGAAGGGTAATTAAACAATGTATGAGTTGAAGAGTTACTCTCATTAGAAGGTGGGCACGGGTAGCTAATCTGCTCTTCCTCCTTTTGTTCTTCGCTCTTCTCCTCATCTTTTTCATCTAATGAGCTCACAATTTCAGCAACTTCCTCTTCCATAGGTTCCTGCAAAATATTAATCTCTTCCAAAGCAGCGGTCATTCTTTCAATAAATTCAATGATATTAGAATTGCAATCATAATTCTCATAGCAATATTTAAGTATGGCAAAAATTTCAGATTCGTAAGGAACATCATCATCATACTTTTCAAGCAAAGAAGCAATTTCATAAGCACCTTTAAAAACAACAAATTCTTCTATTCGTTCCACATCATAGTAATCATAAATACCTTTAGCATAAGAAGCTAAGGTTTCATTATCATTAAATTTGCATTGAAAGGGAAGGTGTCGAGCTTCTATATTAGAGCAACAAGTAAAGTCACATCTCGAGCATGCATCCCAAGCGAACCATCCCAGTATTCTAATTTGATCCCATAAGTGTTTCCCTTTTTGAGATAAGCGATAATCCCTAAAGTATTCACGTTGATCCAACGTGTATCCCATTATCAAGTTGAATGGGGTTTTCTCAGGATTATCAAAGTAGTGCATAATATTTTGCACATAACGAGCATTGAGGGTTTTAGGAGGTTCCCCATCTCCATGAGTAGCAAGTACACCTATTTTTTTTGGTATTTCGTGTACCATATCCATAGCTAAAGATAGAGAACAACTTAGAACATCAAATAAAATCTACTTAGTGATAAAGCAAACAAGCACACACGAGAATATTCACCCCACGCTATTGCTCCCCGGCAACGGCGCCAGAAAAAGGTCTTGATAACCCACAAGTATAGGGGATCAGTTGTAGCCTCTTTCGATAAGTAAGAGTGTCGAACCCAACAAGGAGCTAAAGGTAGAACAAATATTCCCTCAAGTTCTATCGACCACCGATACAACTCTACGCACGCTTAACGTTCACTTTACCTAGAACAAGTATGAAATTAGAAGTACTTTGTAGGTGTAACGGGATAGGTTTGCAAGATAATAAAGAGCGTGTAAATAAAAACTAGGGGCTGCTTAGATAAAGAAACAACTAAGTTAGTTTAACGAGTGTGGAAAAGTGGTGGTAGGAGTTGCGGAATTGTCCCTAGGCAATCGATAACTAGACCGGTAATCATTATTGCAATTTTATATGAGGGAGAGGCATAAGCTAACATACTTTCTCTACTTGGATCATATGCACTTATGATTGGAACTCTAGCAAGCATCCGCAACTACTAAAGATCATTAAGGTAAAACCCAACCATAGCATTATATGGTATCAAGTCCTCTTTACTCCCATATGCAACAACCCACCTACTCGGGTTTATGCTTCTGTCACTCAAGCAACCCACCATAGGCAAATCATGAACACATTGCAACACCCTACAGCGAGGATCCCTCACGCTTGCGCGACACGGAGAGCACCATAGGACAGCACCAATAATAAAACATGCAACTCAAACCAATCATGATCATCAATCAACCCATAGGACAAAAAAAATCTACTCAGACATCATAGGATGGCAACACATCATTGGATAATAATATGAAGCATAAAGCACCATGTTCAAGTAGAGGGTACAGCGGGTTGCGGGAGAGTGGACCGCTGTAGATAGATGGGGGAAGGTGATGGAGGTGTTGGTGAAGATGACGGAGTTGTTGGAGTAGATCGCCATCATGATGATGGCCCCGGCGGTGTTCGGTGCCACCGGGAGAGAGGGGGAGAGAGCCCCCCTCCTTCTTCTTCTTCCTTGACCTCCTCCCTAGATGGGAGGAGGGTTTCCCCTCTGGTCCTTGGTTTCCATGGCGGCGGAGGGGCGAGAGCCCCTCCGAGATTGGATCTCTCTCTCTGTTTCCTTCTGTTTCTGCGTTCCCAGATTCTGGCCTTTCACCGTTTCTTATATTCCCGGAGATCCGTGTCGGTGTCAAAACCAGCGAATCTCGGGTAGGGGGTCCCGAACTGTGATACTTGGAGCGATGGTAACAGGAGACAAAGGGGACAAGGTTTTACCCAGGTTCGGGCCCTCCTATGGAGGTAATACCCTACGTCCTGCTTGATTATATTGATTGTATAGAGATTACAGGGTTGATCTACCTCGAGATCAAGTATCTAAACCCTCGATGAGTTCTGTCGTTCTACAACCCTAAACCCTCCGGCTTATATAGACGCCAGGGGTCCTTTAGGGTTTACACATGGTCGGTTACACGTCGAAGGGATAAACATGCCTATTTACTACTTTAAACGTGGAGCACAAGCCATGATTCTCGAAGCTTCCTTCTTGGAGGCGAGGTCTTCAATCCTTTCAGTATTCGGCAAGTGGCCCATATAGTCCGGCCCATAAGACATAGTCCGGCCTCCCGAGGACCCCCTAATCCGGGACTCCCTCAGTAGCCCCCGAACTAACCTCCAACGCCAAGGGTCTCGCTCCAGCTGCTTCGAATGATAAGAGTCTTCGGCTTGCGAGGTGAGTTCCTTTCTTCCAATAGTGATCGGCCAGGCCATAGTTCGGCCTCCATCGACGTGTAATTTTTCCGATCATAGATCGTCCGTACACCATGAGTAGTTCGGCCTTTGAAGGCCAAGCGTCAGAGAGCCAATAATATTATCTGACAACTTTTCAGACGAAAAGTTACGGCCCTCCCCGACCATTGAACCAGTCGAAAAGACCTGCCTCGCGGTTCGAGGCCGTTTCCACTAGCACAATCCATTAATGCACAGATCGTGCCCCGTTTTACACGGGATATGTTTAATCTTGCGAGTATAACGGCACGCACGCCTCGGGAAGCGGAGAGATTCATGGCGCAGTGATGGGAGGCTAACCGGCGCCAATCTTTAATAAAAGGGGAAGAAAACCCCAAGGCTTTATCCGCATCTCCCCTTCACACCCTCGCTTCCCCAATCTTCCGAGCTCCTCGAGCCCAGATCTAGGTCTTCCACTCTTCTCCCTCCAAGCTTAGCTATGGCCAGCTCCGGCCCCAACGGCAAGTGGGAGGCGTCCACAGTCACAAACCAAGACATCCGAGACCTCAAGGCGGCTGGATACCTCCCCGCCAATGTCAGGTGATCCCCACCCCCAACTCAGGCGAGAGGGTGGTCTTCGTCCCTCACTTCATCAGAGGGTTAGGCTTCCCGCTCCACCCCTTCGTGAGGGGCCTCATGTTCTTCTACGGCCTCGACTTCCATGACCTCCCGCCGAACTCCTTTATGCATATATCGTCTTTCATTATCGTCTGCGAGGCTTTCCTACGAGCCAAGCCACACTTCGGACTATGGCTCAAGATTTTCAACATCAAGCCAAAGTGTGTCGCCGGCGCACATGCAAATTGTGGCGGGGCAGTTATCGGCAGGCTTCCGCGTGCCATGTGGCCATCCGGCACCTTCATCAACACTATCAAGACTTGGCAAAAAGAGTGGTTTTACATCACCGAGCCAAGGGAGGAGGAGGGCGGAACTGTTCCTGCTGAATGCGGAACTGTTCATGTCGAATTCAGGTCCGGCCCCTGCTACTTCTCGAGCATGCGTTGGTTTCCCGTGAAGAGGAACGGTTTGATGTAGCAAAGTAGATAAGTATTTCCCTTAGTTGTTGAGAACCAAGGTATCAATCCAGTAGGAGACACAAGCTAATCACCAATTGATGTACCTACACAAAGAATCAAACACTTGCACCCAACGCTATAAAGGGGTTGTTAATCCCGTCACGGTTACTTGCAAGGATGAGATCTGATAGAGATAGATAGAATAGATTGCTTGAAAGGAAAGTAAAACAAAAGTAAAAAGATTGCAGCAAGGTGTTTTCGGTTTTAGATCTGAAAGTATTAGATGGAAAATAGACCCCGGGGCCATAGGTTTCACTAGAGGCTTCTCTCATGATGGCAAGTATTACGGTGGGTGAACAAATTACTGTTGAGCAATTGATAGAAAAGCGAATAATTATGAAGATATCCAAGGCAATGATTATGCATATAGGCATCACGTCCGTGTCAAGTAGACCGAAACGATTCTGCATCTACTACTATTACTCCACACATCGACCGACTCCTGCCTGCATCTAGAGTATTAAGTTCATGAAGAACAGAGTAACGCATTAGGTAAGATGACATGATGTAGAGGGATAAACTCAAGCAATATGATGAAAACCCCATCTTTTTATCCTCGATGGCAACAATACAATACGTGCCTCGCTACCCCTACTATGTCACTGGGTGAGGACACCGCAAGATTGAACCCAAAACTAAGCACTTCTCCCATTGCAAGAATTACCAATCTAGTTGGCCAAACCAAACCAATAACTCGAAGAGACTTGCAAAGATATGAAATCATGCATATAAGAATTCAGAAAAGACTCAAATAATATTCATAGATAATCTGAACATAAACCCACAATTCATCGGATCTCGACAAACACACCGCAAAAGAGTATTACATCGGATGGATCTCCATGAAGATCATGAAGAACATGGTATTGAAGAGCAAAGAGAGAGAAGAAGCCATCTAGCTACTAGCTATGGACCCGAAGGTCTGTGGTGAACTACTCACGCATCATCGGAGGGGCAATGGAGTTGATGTAGATGCCCTCCGTGATCGAATCCCCCTCCGGCTGATTATCGGAAAAAGCTCCAAGATTGGATCTCACGGGAACCGAGGCTCCTGGCGGCGGAAAAGTGTTTTCGTGGCTCTCTCTGGTATACAGGGAATATTTTTGAATTTATAGGCTGAAGATTAGGGTTGGGGGAGTTGCCGTGGGCCCACAAGCCAGGGGGGCGCGCCCACCCCCCTAGGGCGTGCCCCTGTGGCTTGTGGCCACACGGCGGCTCCCCTGCCTTGGTCTCCAAGCTTGGTAGATGTCTTCTGGTCCAAGAAAAATTATTCCGAAGATTTTATTCCGTTTGGACTCCATTTAATATTCCTTATCTGCAATACTCAAAAACAAGGAAAAAACAAAAACTGGCACTAGGCTCTAGATTAATAGGTTAGTCCCAAAAATAATATCAAATAGCATATTAATACATATAAAACATCCAAAACAGATAATATAATAGCATGGAACAATCAAAAATTATAGATACGCTGGAGACGTATCAGTCCCCCGACCAGATTGACCTCATGGGTCCGAAAGGGCCTTGATTGGGGGTCGGCTACAGAGGTGGAGGACCTACAGAGGGGCATCGCCTCC
The DNA here is from genome assembly GCA_039707655.1 of Elymus sibiricus. Lineage (NCBI taxonomy): Eukaryota > Viridiplantae > Streptophyta > Magnoliopsida > Poales > Poaceae > Elymus > Elymus sibiricus. Next base: position 43,957,028 of record CM077675.1, on the reverse strand, counting down.
CTGATCCGGGAGGGAGTCAATCTGACCTCCGTGGTCCAGGTTATGCTCCGGCGGCGCATCCTCCCTTGCCAGCGCCGGAGTTCTCCTATGTGTAATTATCGGACTAATGACGAGCCTATAGTTCGTCAACTCTTCCGGACCACGCGGGAGAAGCTATGGAAGGCGTTGTTCAAGGCGCAGGAGAGCTGGCCGGCCGAGCAGGAGGACAAGGGCTTGCACGAAGACAAGCCCCCTTCCGAGGTATAGTACGGCTTTACTTTGATCGGCACTGCTTCCCTAATGAAAGCCTAAGTTTTTCCCGATCACTATCGCAGGAATGGTTGAGCAAGGCCAAGGGCATCAAGTGTCCGGCTCCATAGCCCGAAGACCCCAAGTCTCCGCTGCTGTTGGAGATGCTCGTCGTGGCGCCCTACAAGGCGCCGGAGAAGAAGGAAAAGAAGAAAACAGGCCGGGCCGGCCTGCGCACCAGGGACCGGCCAGAGGCTGAGTCCGAAGAAACCCACGCCTCCTCGAATCAAGAGGAGGAACATGAGGTCGAGGGGGGAGGCGATTCCCCCCACACAGGAAAGAGGGCGGCGTCACCGGACGCTTCAGAGGATGTGATTCCTCCTGCCCTAAAGAAAGCGCGCCGGACACAGGTGGTGTCGTTCGACGACAGTTCGGACTAGGACACCGAGTCCGAGGAGTTCGAGAGGGTTCCGCGAAGGACCCTCAGGGTTAAGCCTCCACCTCGAAGGTACAGATCCGAGGACCTTCCAAACTGTCAATACTAAGTTTGTAGTATATTTAACACGGGAACGTCAATTAACTTGTAGCCCACCACGTGTTCTTCCCACCGATCAAGACTCGGACGGGGAGACCCCGCCCGCCGAACTAGCGGAGAGCGGGAATGCGTCGCACCCCTCCCCTCCAGACGCCACGAAGGACGCCATAGAGGTGTCATCACAGCAGGCTCCTCTGGAGCCGAACACCGGCGGTGGGGGTGACGACGTAATGGCCGAGGTTAATACCTCGGCCACCGAAGACCCGGGGGAGAAGCCTCTCCCAGACACTGAGGAGGCTGGACATGGAGATGTCCAGTCTCCTCCAAGACCATCCCCGGAGCGCACAGTGCCTTCGGAGGTGCTGGTCCGATCTCCGGTTGGAGATCGGATCACCCGATCTCCACCGGGGCCGCCGACCACTGGGTGGCCGGCCATGGGGGAGGCTCTATCCAGCGCCTCCCTTTCCGAGGAGCACCGTACCCTTACGGTGCTACAGAGCATTCAGTCCGTGGATGCCGGACTGAAGGAGGCCTTCAACGGTCTCCTGACGGGCTTTCAAGTAAGCCATGCACTGCTCTGTTTTGTGAAATATTGATTTATTTAAGTAATTGTTATATACCTAGCAGCCCCCGAGCCCTAGGTTAGTTTGAAAAAACTGACCTGGGGGTCAAAACATAGACCCTTATCCGAACTATGCATGTGTTCAAATCGTACTGTCAGCCCTTAAGAAGACCGGACACAGGATTATTGTAGTGATAGTTCGGAGGTTGGGAAGCCCTGTAATGTGATATGTTCTTGTTTGTTACAAGCTTCGTCATCATCGGCGGCTATTAACGCTGCCGAGCTGGAGGAGCTAAATCGAAGCTCAAGAGCTCCGAAGACGAGCTTGACGCTCTAAACAAGAGATTCGACGAGGCGCAAGGTAAGCCGAATTAGAGTATCAAAACTCTTCCTTCTCCGTTCTACCAACACGGTTTCTTGATATAAGTCGATACTTACGCAGCCTCGGTGAAGGAAGTTGAGAAGCTCAAGGTCGAGCTTGAGAAGGCTAAGCAGGAGGCTGTGGTGGAGAAGGCGGCGGCCAAAGAGGCGGCTGCCGCACTATCTGCCTTAAGGGCCACCAGCGACAAGCACCAGGCTCGGGTGGAGGAAATCCAACAGGAGCTCCAGGACGCCGGCAAAAAGTGCGAGGCCCTTGAGCTGAAAGGCAAGGAACAGGCCGCCGAGCTGTCTACCTTAAAAACCAATCTCCAGAAGGAGCAGGTGGACAGGCGTTCCTTTGAAGAGGAGCTCAGCCAAGCCAAGGCTATCATGGATGGTAAGCCGTATTCGTTGCAGTGTATCTTCGGGGACGGCAAGTTCAAGTTGCTTACCCAAGTATGGCGTTCCTTAGGCGCCTGCGCGGACCTCCAGAAGAGCTCGGCGGATGCGAAGCAGTTATATGCTTCGCGGGGAGAAGGAGATGAAGCTCGGCTATTCTGGGCACAATTCGAAGCCCCCGAGTGCGCTCCTCTCCTTGTGGAGCAGCTGAAGCAGCTGATGGAGCTACACCGGATGGCGGAACCGGCCATGAAGGATCTCTGTATCCGGCTATGGCCCAACGAGCCGTTACCGGGCAGCTACTTCGGCCTGGTGCAGAAGTTTAGCGATGCCACTCTTCAGTTCGACGCACTGAAGCGGTCTTCCTGTATAGAGGGAGCTAGGATGACCTTCGCGAAGGCCAAGGTGCACTGGCCGGGGCTGGATCCGATGAAGGTGGCTACTGCTCCTCCGCCTCCAGGAAAGGAGCATAGGCGACCCGAGCGGTACTTCTCCGAAGTGATGGAGGGCGCACGGGCAATAGAGGCAAAGTGTTCGCGAGAGAACTTCTATGAGTAGCGCGTTGTAATATGCCCGAAGTCTCTTTGTAACGCGTGTATGTATGAAGTGCATGGTTTATCATGTCGTTTATGTTTTGCATCCTTTATAACTCCTTTGTGGCCGGTTAAATCTGAAGGCTACGAGTCATCGGCTTCAGCCCCCATGCAGATACTACGCGGGGTGAAGCTTCCAAACGCACTATAACCCTTAGCCGAACTATCGGTACCCGAAGGCGGTGGTGCGGGACGGACTAGGCAATCGGACCAGAATGCTTTATTACCTTCACTTAGCCATAGGAGCGCAAGAAAGGAGTGCGGGAGGCTGATAACCAGCCCCCAGGGGTTTGTGATGTTCGGACGAACCTTGGCCAAAGCCTATATCACATGGTTCGGACTAATACCGAACCCATCGTATTACACGGAGTAACCTCTGACGAGATTAAGTTAAGCTCGGGTTCGCAGACCAGTTCTCGCATACTATGACGGTCAGTTTTCGGCTTTCTCCGCTGAGGTGCTTGACCAGGCTAGCCGGAAACACAATCGCATCAGTTCTCCCTTTGCCCTTTTAGCCGAACGAGCGGAACATAAAGGGGCAAGCACAGGAGCCGGGCAACCCAACTATTGACCCAAGACATAGTTCGGAACTAATGCATATAAAGCGGAACTCCAAGACGCCGAACACGAAATTGGTTGTGTTGAGGGCGATTTTAAGGGTGAGCCCCCGGTCTATTAGCCAGTTGCATCGCAAAGGTATACCAAACAGTTTCGCAAGAAGAGAGGGAGGAATAGAGAATATGCAAAAAACGGCAAGGCGATCATGCATGATACGTCTGTCAACAACTCTTATTATTCATATTGCGGATACAACTGTTTGCAGGTATTAAAGATAAAATATAAATCTTATAGGGGGGTGCTGTACCAAGGGTCTTCGATTGGTGGCCTGACGTCCTCGATATGCCTTGTTGCTTGTCCACCCCTGCGTCCGTCAAGGAGTTGTATTCCTTGATAGGTGTACTATTCGGCGAGCGGGCTTTGTCAAAAAGTTTTGAGAAGACGCCGAAGTGTGAATGAGCTTTACGCCGTAGCAGGTACTTTATGGTACCTGTAATGTGTCCGAAGACGTGTTTTGAGGGTGATAGTTTGGTCCAGCCGAAGACTTACCCTTCAATAATGTTTCCCCACCGCTGCCCATGGAATTTTGAGTGCAAAGTTATGCATCCTTGGCACATATTTTGCCGGATATAGGGCCATGCGATGGGGGGCGAGTCCCTATTTACGGGAAGAGGAGGGTTTTGATGCGTCGGTTTGAGACCGAGCGCGCTTCCCAGCCTTGGATGCCTTTACGGTGGATGTCGGCGCTTGCCAATCATCGGTGTAATGGAATTCGGCCGCCAGGGCCAACGCGTGTTCCTCAGTTTGGAGGGAGCGCTCTGTGTTGCCATTAACAGTAATGACCCCCCTGGGGCCGGGCATCTTGAGCTTGAGGTACGCGTAGTGTGGGACGGCGTTAAAGCGAGCAAACGCTGTTCGACCGAGCAGGGCATGATAGCCGCTGCGGAAAGGTACTATGTCGAAGATCAAGTCCTCGCTTCGAAAGTTATCGGGCGAGCCGAACACAACTTCCAGGCTTACGGAGCCTATGCACCGGGCTTCAACGCCTGGGATCACTCCTTTGAAGGTAGTGTTGCTGGGCTTGATCCTTGACGGATATATGCCCATCTTTTTCACCGTATCTGAGTAAATCAGATTAAGGCTACTTCCTCCGTCCATAAGGACTTTAGTGAGGTGGTACCCATCTATGATCGGGTCTAGGACGAGTGCGGCCGAACCCCCATGACGGATACTGGTCGGATGGTCTCGGCGGTCGAAGGTGATCGGATATGCCGACCATGGGTTGTACTTCGGGGCTACGGGCTCTACGGCGTAGACTTCTCGAAGGGAGCGCTTCCTCTCCTTTTTGGGTATGTGAGTGGCGTAGATCATATTTACTGTCTTCACCTCTGGGGGGAATTTCTTCTGTCCGCCACCGATCGGACCACGAGGTTCATCCTCATCTTCGCTGCGTGGGCTCTTGCCTTGGTCCTCAGATGCGAGCTTGCCGGCCTGTTTGAAGACCCAACAGTTACGGTTGGTGTGGTTGGCGGGCTTCTCCTGAGTGCCGTGGATCTGACAAGGCCTCTCCAGAATCTTGTCCAGCGGGGTGTAACCGTCATGTTTGCCTTTAGGAGGCTTCTTCCGCTGCCCAGAATGGTTGTTGCGGAAGCCGGCGTTGACAGCCGTATCATCGGCGTCGCTATTATTATGCCGGCGCTTGTTTTTGTTGCGTTTTTGTTTCCCGTTTCCATCCCGAACTTCAGAGGTTCCGGGGTCTTCGGGATTATGGCTACGTCTAGCTAGCCAATTATCCTCACCCGCGCAAAAGCGGGTCATGAGTGATGTAAGGGTGGACATAGTCCTTGGCTTGTCCTGGCCGAGCTGTCGAGCTAGCCATTCATCCCGAATATTATGCCTGAAGGAGGCTATAGCTTCGGCGTCCGGGCAGTCTACAATCTGGTTCTTCTTCGTCAGAAAACGATTCCAGAATAGCCGTGCGGACTCTCCTGGCTTCTGAACAACGTTACTTAAATCGGAGGAGTCCGGAGGCCGAACATAGGTTCCCTGGAAGTTGGATCGGAATGCCTCTTCTAGGTCCTCCCAACACCCGATAGAGTTTTCGGGGAGGCTGTTTAACCAGTGTCGAGCTGGCCCCTTGAGCTTCAGGGGTAAGTACTTGATGGCATGGAGGTCATCTCCTCGTGCCATGTGGATGTGGAGGAGGAAATCCTCTATCCATACGGTTGGGTCAGTTGTCCCATCGTATTGCTCTATGTTTACGGGCTTAAACCCTTCGGGGAACAGATGCCGCATTACCTCATCTGTGAAGCACAGTGGGTGTGCGGCGCCTCTAACCCGAGCTATAGTGCGCCGGTGATCGGCGTCTGCTCTAGGCCGGTCTTGCTCCCGCATGTTATGGTTGCGGTCGAGCCAAGGCCGATTCCTTTCCTGTCTATTGGGTGAATATCCTCTGGATCCGTAGATGGATCGCGTACAACCTGCTCTGTCATCTAGGTCATGTCGCGGGTCGAACTTGTTATCGGGCTCTAATGGCTCCTTTCCCCGTCTTCGGGGTATCGTCGGCCTACAGGCGGTAATGTCAGCCGTCCTATCTCGACCTCGAGGAGGGCGGTCTGGCCTGTCGTATGGAGTATGTTTGGGAGACGGCGTATTGGTGAGCTCGTCATCGAACTGTGGCAGCAGCCTTCGGCGCGGGTAGCTCTTTGGTTGGTCCAACAAACCAGTGCCGTATTCTTCCTCGGCTGAGACGACTCTCGTCCATCAATCATTGAGGTCGTTTTGTTCGGCTTGGAGCGGCCGCTCTTTTGCTTTCAGGCTGCGAGCCGTGGATATGAGCTGTTGCCTGAACAGCTCCTGATCTGCGGGATTGTCGGGGATGGCGAAGTCGTCGGCATCCGCATTATCCTCCCCCTCAATAGAGCGGAGGTAGTCATCGTCCTCGGGATCATCTGGATCATCGGGGTTGTGACGGTCTTCTGTTCTCTCCTGACCCTCTAACGGGTGTTCGGGGATTTCGGGACCGCCGATGTCTTCCGGGGTATCTCCATCCCCGGTGCCATCGATGGACTTGTGGCCCTTTTTTTCCTTTTGACCGTTTATGCGGCCTTCGGCGTCTTGACGACGCTTCATCGGATTTATCGCCATTGTTCTTCGGAGTGTCCACCATGTAGACGTCATATGTAGAGGTGACGGTTCACTGTACGGTTTTAGCGGGGGTGAGGGAGTGATCTTCCTCATCCATGTACTCTACTTCCTCGGAAGCGTAGTCTAGCATGTCGGTTAAATCCTCAACAGTGGCTATCAAGTGGGTGGTGGGTGGGACGAAAAATCCGTCCTGACCCGTCTGAGGTCCGATCTGAGAATAGATCGGGGTTGGGTCGTCGCTGATCCTCATCGATGAGATTCGATCTAGAGCCTCGTCGAGTATCGATAGATCGGTCGGACCAGTCTGCCCAGAGCTCCCGGAGTGAACCTCCGATGGGCCCGCGCAGGGAAGGTGTTCGGCAAGAACCGGTGTCCGGATGTCGGGCATTATGACCAGATCCGGACTGGGCGTCGGGCCCTCGCCGGGGTAGACCCCATGGGCGGAGCCGAATAGTGGGTCTGGGGTTAAAGCCTCAGAGCCTTCGGGCATGGCAGGCGAGACTGCGAGCCCGGACAGTGATAGATCGCCTCGAGAGTCTATGGAGAACTCTAAGTTCCCGAATCTGACCTCTTGATCAGGGGCGAAACTTTCGACGCGGCCAAGATGGCCGGTCGGGTCGGCGTGCAGCACTATGCTGCCGAAAGCGAAGATCTGTCCAGGGACAAAAGTGCCCGTATTGCGGACCTCTTCGTTGACGACTAGGCGAGCCATCGAATCCTTCTGGCGATCACAGTGGAACTCTCAATGAAAGCACCAATGTCGGTGTCAAAACCGGCGGATCTCGGGTAGGGGGTCCCGAACTGTGATACTTGGAGCGATGGTAACAGGAGACAAAGGGGACAAGGTTTTACCCAGGTTCGGGCCCTCCTATGGAGGTAATACCCTACGTCCTGCTTGATTATATTGATTGTATAGAGATTACAGGGTTGATCTACCTCGAGATCAAGTATCTAAACCCTAGATGAGTTCTGTCGTTCTACAACCCTAAACCCTCCGGCTTATATAGACGCCATGGGTCCTTTAGGGTTTACACATGGTCGGTTACATGTCGAAGGGATAAACATGCCTATTTACTACTTTAAACGTGGAGCACAAGCCATGATTCTCGAAGCTTCCTTCTTGGAGGCGAGGTCTTCAATCCTTTCAGTATTCGGCAAGTGGCCCATACAGTCCGGCCCATAAGACATAGGCCGGCCTCCCGAGGACCCCCTAATCCGGGACTCCCTAAATCCGTAACTCCGATTGGGCTGAAATTTTAACACGATTTTTATCTGGATATTAGCTTTCTTGCGGCAAAAGAAGGGCACCAACTGCCTTACGGGGAGGCCACAAGCCAGCCTGGCGCGCCCAGGGGGGTAGGGCCCGCCCCCTGGCTTGTGGCCCCCTCGGGCACCTCCTTCTGTTGATTCCACTTCCCAAAATTCACATATATTCCAAAAAAAATCTCCGTAAGTTTTTATCCTGTTTGGACTTCGTTTGATATGGATTTTCTGCGAAACAAAAAACATGCAACAAACAGGAACTTGCACTGGGCACTGGATCAATATGTTAGTCCCAAAAATAGTATAAAAAGTTGCCAAAAGTATATGAAAGTTGTAGAATATTGGCATGAAACAATCAAAAATTATAGATACGACGGAGACGTATCAGGGCGGCGCCACGCGAAGCGGAGGAAGCGCTCGTCAGACCAACGGTCGCTCTGTGTCCCTGCATGGGCCCTTGTGGCCAGTTCGACATGGCACGCACGTTCGGACGCCCCCCTATCCACTGTAGATATGGTTCAAATATAGGGAGTGTCAGTCGGTCCGTGCGTTTGGGCCGGATATGGGGCATCCGGTTGGGTGCGGTTTTTTCGTCCGGGTTGTGACCGGGTAGCCTGTCTGGACGCTTAGGCGTGTATGAGGGGTTCGGTTGTAGATGCTCTAAGAGCATTAGAGCATGTGTGTCTACTCTCCCGTTCTCTCTACGGGCTGAAGCAGGTGCCCCGGGCATGGTACCGGCGGATTGCAGCGTTCCTACAGTAGCTTGGTTTTCGTACCACTTGCTCTGACGCCTCCCTGTTCGTCTATCGCCAGGGCACCTCCACTGCATTCCTGCTGCTCTATGTTGACGACGTCATCCTCACAGCATCCTCTCCTGAGCTCCTTCAGCAGCTTATTACTCATCTCCGTGATGAGTTTGCCCTCAAGGACTTGGGGGCTCTGCACTACTTCCTCGGCATCGAGGTTGTTCGGCGCTGCGATGGGTTCTCTCTGCATCAGAAGAAGTACGCTCACGAGTTACTCGAGCGATCCGACATGCTTAATTGCAAGCCCGCCGCCACGCCTGTTGCACCAAGGAGAAGGTGTCTGCTCTGGAGGGCTCTCTCGCATCTGACGCCATGTTCTATCGCTCCATCGTCGGTGCCTTGCCGTACTTGACGCTCACCCGCCCGGATCTCCAGTATGTTGTTCAGCAGGTGTGCCTCCACGTGCACTCCCTGCGTGATTCCCACTGGACTCTGGTGAAGAGTATTCTCTGATACGTACGCGGCACCATGACCTTGGGACTCACTCTGACTGCCTCTACTTCCATCGACATTGTCGCCTACTCCGATGCTGACTGGGTTGGCTGCCCCGACATGCGTCGCTCTACATCCGGCTACTGTGTCTACGTCAGTCCCTCACTGATTTCGTGGTCGTCCAAGCGACAACCCACGGTCTCTCGCTCGAGTGCTGAGGCGGAGTATCGCGCCATGGCTAATGCCGTGGCTGAGTGCTCTTGGCTTCGCCAGTTGCTCCAGGACTTGCTTTGTGAGATTCGCAAGTCCATGATCATCTACTTCTGATAATCCTGTTCATCATTACCGAACGAAGCACATTGAGCTCGCCATTCACTTCGTTCGTGAACAGCTGGCGCTTGGACGTGTTCGGGTTGTTCACATACCCATCGCTCAACAGTTTACCGATGTTATGACTAAGGGACTACCGACATCTGCCTTTGAGGAGTTTCGGTTCAGTCTCTGCGTCTCCGACGACGCTTCGACTGCGGGCAGGTGTTGAACGTACGTTATTCTCTTTACGTGTATAAGAGTAGGGTCTTGTAATTACACCGTCGTTCCTCCTCTCTCCTCTCTGTATATTTGTATGTCTTGGGAGACAAGTAACACTAGTAGAAAACAAACAAACCTTTTGTCCATAGCATTAGTCCCGGTCTGGTTTTGAACCGGCACTAATGTGACCATTAGTCCCGGTTCGGGACGGGCATCATTAGTCCCGGTTCGTTCCGGACCTCTAGTCCCGGTTCGTAACACGAACCGGGACTAAAGGGGTGGTGGCAGGCTGGTGTCAGCCTGGGGCCCCACGATCACCTTTAGTCCCAGTTCGTGGCACGAACCGGGACTATAGGCTCACCTTTAGTCCCGGTTCGTGCCACGAACCGGGACTAAAGATCCCCTATATGAACCCTTCGGCCAGCCCGAGCACACTCCTCCCTGTTTTTCCCCTTCTTCCCCTCCTTTGTTCTTCCCCTTGCTCGAGCTCACCTCCATTTTTGCCAAAATTTGTCAAGATTTGGAGGCACCCCATCCATCCAAGTGTTCACAAAGGTTAGCAACTTTGTCCTTTCATCTCTCATTACTAGATTAGCTCTTGCAATGCTCTATAAGTATAGTGATTTGTGGGTTTTAGTTTGGGAGTATTTATATGTGGTAGTTTATTTGATTTATATGCAATTTGAGCTCAAATTAACTTCTTACTTTGCATGTGTAGGTGTGGTTTACTTAGTGCCTTCCCGTCCCCGTCCTAACCACCGTCGATCTCCCGCACCGTCCCGTCGCCGGCACCACCTTGGTGAGCCTCTTGTTCTTATCCTTTTTATAAAAAATCATGTTTTTGTAAGATTTAGATAGTTACTTGTATAGTTTTCTTACCTATATGGTTTTTGTTATACATAGTGGCATGGTTTTGATATCCGTCCCCGTCGGCCCTCGTCCGGTTTATGATTCGGATGTGGTATATACTCTCTTTTATAACTATTTGTTGCATTTCGTGTTTATGGCAATTATGCCCATCAAGTTGACATATATATTTTTATCTAGGAGGTATGTGAACCGGAAATTGCAACCGACATAGATATTCTTGTCAAGAAGTTAAATTTAGTTGGAAAAAAATGAGTATTTGAAAGAAAAATTGAAAAGAGTTGAAGAAGAGAAGATGAAACTGGAGTTGTATGTTGCCGATGTCGTCGATGATCACAAGATCAAGATGGATGCAATGCGCTTGAAGATTAGAAAATTTAAAAAATATGCCATTGATAGTGAGGCTTGGTATCACTATGATGTTGGATCAATTGTTACCTTAGTTGCGATCTTGATCGCATTTGTTGTTGCATTTAAATGCTTTAGCTAGAGAGTTTGTATGTTGTTTTATGAGAACAAGTGTGTATGAACTTTATGTATGAACTTGTATTAATTTGGTCTTTTCGGTGTTGTGTAATGAAGATGAGCCGGAAATGGATGTACGATGACCGATGCTCTCCCCAGTTCATTAATGGCGTGCATACTTTTCTGGTTGCGGCTGAGGCAAACAAGCGGGCGGATGGTTTTATGTATTGTCCATGTGCTGGCTGTAAGAATGATCAAAATTACTCTAACTCAAGAACCATTCACATCCAACTGTTTGAGTCCGGTTTCATGTCCGGCTATAACTGTTGGACCAAGCACGGAGAAAGAGGGGTCCTAATGGAAGAGAATGAAGGAGAAGAGGATGACGACAGCTATCCTGGCCATGGGTTCCATGAATACGATGGTACAACAATGGGGGAAGAAGCTGAGCCGGCAATGCGGGAAGGAGCTGAAGAAGAGGCATCAGATGAGCCCGCTGATGATCTTGGTCGGGCCATTGCCGATGCAAAGAGAAACTGCGCAAGTGAAAAGGAGAAGCTGAAGTTGCAGTGCATGTTAGAGGATCACAAGAAATTGTTGTACCCAAATTGCGAAGATGATAAGAAAAAGCTGGGTACCACACTGGAATTGCTACAATGGAAGGCAGAGAATGGTGTATCTGACAAGGCATTTGAAAAGGTGCTGAAAATAATGAAGAATAAGCTACCAAAGGACAACGAATTGCCCGACAGTACGTACGAAGCAAAGAAGGCTGTCTGCCCTCCAGGATTAGAGGTGCAGAAGATACATGCATGCCCTAATGACTGCATCCTCTACCGCGGTGAGTACGAGGATTTGAATGCATGCCCGGTATGCTGTGCATTGCGCTATAAGATCGGCCACGATGACCCTGGTGATGTTGCGGGCGAGCGCCCCAGGAAGAAGATTCCTGCCAAGGTGATGTCGTATGCTCCTATAATACCACGGTTGAAATGTTTGTTCCAAAACAAAGAGCATGCCAATTTGATGCGATGGCACAAAAAAGACCGTAAGAAAGACGGGAAGTTGAGAGTACCCGCTAACGGATCACAGTGGAGAAAAATCGAGAGAAAGTGGAAGGACTTTGCAAAGGACGCAAGGAACGTATGGTTTGGTTTAAGTGCAGATGGCATTAATCCTTTTGGGGAGCAGAACAGCAATCATAGCACATGGCCTGTGACTCTATGTATATATAACCTTCCTCCTTGGTTGTGCATGAAGCGGAAGTTCATTATGATGCCAGTGCTCATCCAAGGCCCCAAGCAACTTGGCAACGACATTGATGTGTACCTAAGGCCATTAGTCGAAGAACTTTTAGAGCTGTGGAATGGAAAAGGTGTACGTGCGTGGGATGAGCACAAATAGCAGGAATTTGACCTGCGAGCGTTGCTGTTTGTAACCATCAATGATTGGCCTGCTCGCAGTAACCTTTCAGGACAGACAAACAAGGGATACCACGCACGCACGCACTGTTTAGATGATACCGACAGTATATATTTGGATAAATGTAAGAAGAATGTGTACCTGGGGCATCGTCGATTTCTTCAGAGCAGGCATCCCGTAAGAAAGAAAGGCAAGCATTTCAAAGGTGAGGCAGATCACCGGAAGAAGCCTCGCAACCGTACTGGTGATGATATACTTGATATGGTCAAGGATTTAAAAGTAATCTTTGGAAAGGGTCCTGGTGGACAATCAGTTCCGAATGACGCTGACGGATGCGCACCCATGTGGAAGAAGAAATCTATATTTTGGGACCTACCCTATTGGAAAGACCTAGAGGTCCGCTCTGCAATCGACGTGATGCACGTGACGAAGAATCTTTGCGTGAACCTGCTAGGCTTCTTGGGCGTGTATGGGAAGACAAAAGATACACCGGAGGCACGGGAGGACCAGCAACGTATGCACGGAGAAGACGCCATGGATCCAAATCAGTTTCATGGTCATGCCAGCTACGCTCTTACCAAAGAAGAGAAGGAAATCTTCTTCGAATGCCTGCTCAGTATGAAGGTCCCGTCTGGCTTCTCGTCGAATATAAAGGGAATAATAAATATGGCAGAGAAAAAGTTCCAGAACCTAAAGTCTCATGACTGCCACGTGATTATGACGCAACTGCTTCCGGTTGCATTGAGGGGGCTTCTACCGGAAAAGGTTCGATTAGCCATTGTGAAGCTATGTGCATTTCTCAATGCAATCACTCAGAAGGTAATCGATCCAGAAATCCTACCAAGGTTAGAGAATGATTTGGTGCAATGTCTTGTCAGTTTCGAGTTGGTGTTCCCACCATCCTTCTCTAATATCATGACGCACGTCCTAGTTCACCTAGTCGAGGAGATTGCCATTCTGGGTCCTGTATTTCTACACAATATGTTCCCCTTTAAGAGGTTCATGGGAGTCTTAAAGAAATATGTTCATAATCGTGCTAGGCCAGAAGGAAGCATCTCCAAGGGCCATGAAACAGAGGAGGTCATTGAGTTTTGTGTTGACTTTATTCCTGACATTAAGCCGATTGGTGTTCCTGAATCGCGGCATGAGGGCAGACTGGGTGGAAAAGGCACGCTAGGAAAGAATTCAGTAATATGCCAGGACGGGCATTCTTTGGCGCAAGCACACTGCACAGTTCTACAAAGTTCCGCCTTGGTGGCTCCGTATATCGAGCAACACAAGAATATTCTACGCTCCAAACACCCGGAGCAGTCTGACGACTGGATTACACATGAACAAACGGTGACTTTCGCCGGTTGGTTGCAGACACGTCTCATGCATGACGACACTGTTGCAGATGACCTGTACTTGCTGTCCAAGTTACCATCTTCGACTATATTGACTTTCAAAGGGTATGAGATAAATGGGAATACATTTTACATGATCGCCCAAGATAAAAAGAGCGCCAACCAAAACAGTGGTGTCCGCTTTGATGCAGCAAACACCGATAGGCCAAAGGACACATATTATGGTTACATAGAGGAGATATGGGAACTTGACTATGGACTTGGTTTGAAGGTCCCTTTGTTTCGGTGCAAATGGGTCAATCTGACAGGAGGCGGGGTAAAGGAAGACCCCAGTACGGAATGACAACAGTGGATCTCAACAATCTTGGGTACGCAGACGAACCATTCGTCCTAGCCAATGATGCGGCGCAGGTTTTCTATGTGAAGGACATGTCTACCAAGCCGAGAAAAAGAAAAGATAAGGAAGCGAATACAAAATATGATGAGCCAAAGCGCCACATAGTTCTTTCAGGGAAAAGAAACATCGTGGGAGTGGAGGACAAGACAGACATGTCAGAAGATTATGAAAAGTTTCATGAAATTGCTCCCTTCACAGTGAATGTTGACCCGAACATCAAGATAAACGATGAAGATTGTCCATGGTTACGGTGCAAAGGGACACACGCGAAGAAAAAGTTTTATACCCAAAGATCCCAATCTGGGATGTGACCGGCTTCTCTAGTTAGTTCCGGACTTATATATCTGGAAAGTCCCACTTCGGACAAACCGGAGGGAATCTTTGTAATAGTAGTGTACTTATGTGTTTTTGGCATTTGAAACGCGTCGAAATATTATGTCCAAAGCCACGTCATCAATTTTCAACCCTTGCTGACTTCATTTGCTATTTTTCATGCATTTACTGTTTTTTTAAGCTAAATGACCCTGAAATTGAAAAGCACTACAAATGAACTCTGAAAAGGTTGAAAGTTGGCATGGTATCATCATTTCACCCACATAGCAAGTGCTAAAAAGTTGAGAGGGTTACGGCAAAAACTAGATGCACTTCGTGTACAAAATGGACAATCTCTTTCGAAGTATGAGGGTTTCGAACGAAAACTCGTCTGTTACAAAGGCATTTCATTTTTTTAAACTTATTTCAACTCCAGACTTTTTGTGTGTTCAGTATGCACCATTCGAAGCCACGTCATCAATTTTCAACCCTTTCTGACTTCATTTGCTATTTTTCATGCATTTACTGATTTTTTTGAGCTAAATGACCCTGAAATTGAAAAGCACTACAAATGAACTCTGAAAAGGTTGAAAGTTGGCATGGTATCATCATTTCACCCACATAGCATATGCTAAAAAGTTGAGAGGGTTACGGCAAAAACTGGATGCACTTCGTGTACAAAATGGACAATCTCTTTCGAAGTATGAGGGTTTCAGACGAAAACTCGTTTGTTACAAAGGCATTTCATTTTTTTAAACTTATTTCAACTCCAGACTTTTTGTGTCTTCAGTATGCACCATTCGAAGCCACGTCATCAATTTTCAACCCTTTCTGACTTCATTTGCTATTTTTCATGCATTTACTGATTTTTTTGAGCTAAATGGCCCTGAAATTGAAAAGCACTACAAATGAACTCTGAAAAGGTTGAAAGTTGGCTTGGTATCATCATTTCACCCACATAGCATGTGCTAAAAAGTTGAGAGGGTTACGGCAAAAACTGGATGCACTTCGTGTACAAAATGGACAATCTCTTTCGAAGTATCAGGGTTTCAGACGAAAACTCGTCTGTTACAAAGGCATTTCATTTTTTAAATAACCTAAGAATTACCAAATTGAATATAATGATAAAACACGATAATATTAAATAGCAGAAAAAAGAATCACTGCAAAATCTATTTTTAAAGTAAAGTTATTCACAAACTAGTGATTCACACAAATTTCAAATAATTCGAATTTAAACTATTCAAATTTGAAAACTTCTGCCACTAACAGAAAGTTTATAATTTTTTTGACCTAACGCAAAAAGTTCACTCATTAACTCTAAATAAAGCAAAAAAAACTCAGAAACAAAAGAAAATAAACAAAACAGAAATTAAAAAAAGTAAAAAGTAAAAAAAAACCGCCTACTGGGCCCCAACCGCAGGCTCACAAGGCCCAGTAGGCCCAACAGGGCAGCACAGGTTCAATAGGCCCACATAGGGCTGCTTAGAGAGGAGCTCGAGGGAGCTGCCGCAGCGAGGCTTATAAGCTGGTGCGGGCGCCCCTCGGTGGGCGAGGTGGGACTAAACTTGCGCGGCACCTTTAGTCGCGATTGGAGCCACCAACCGCGACAAAAGGTGAATTTCATCCAGTCCAAGCGGCGGGAAGCCAGACCTTTAGTCGCGGTTGGTGGCTCCAACCGTGACTAAAGGTGGCCTTTAGTCGCGGTTGGAGCCACCAACCGCGACTAAAGGCTCTCATATATATATAGCCACTTAGGAAAAATCCCCCATCCTCTCCATTCTCTCGACGCCAAACACAGACGACGCCGCCAGGCTGCTGCGCTCCGCCGCCTGCCCCGATCGACGCCGTCGCCGCCCCCAACGCCGGCCGCCCGCGTCTCCTCGCGCCGATCCCCGACGCCGCCCCGCGCCCGCTCCTCCCCGAGCCCGGCCTGACGCCGCCCACGCCCGCTCCTCCGGCACCGAGCTCCTCGCCGTCGCCGCCCCCGACTCGCCTCGCCTCGCTGTCGCCCCGCTGTGAGCTCCCCCCCTCTCCCCCCTCTCCCTCGCCCCCTGTGCCGCCATGGCGGCCGCCGGCCCCTACCCGAGCCCCCCCCACACACACACGTATATGCATGAACACACACACACACACACACACACACACACACACACACACTAGATGATTAGATGATTATAGATGTATAGATGATTAGATGATTAGATGCAAGAATTTTGATGTATAGAAAAAAGTTAAGGAATTTTGACATTTGAGGAATTTTGACATAGATGCAAGAATTTTGACATTTTTTTCTTCACTAGATGATTAATTAGATGTATAGAAAAAAGCGAAGGAATTTTGACATTTGAGGAATTTTTACATTTTGATCCAATATGTATAGAAATTAGTATATATATATATATATGTATGAATACAATGTATAGAAAAAAGTTGATGAATTTTGACATTTGATCCAATGTATAGCAATTAGTATTTGCAAAAGTTGCATATTTTAATGTTGTATTTGCAAAAGTTTGTTATGTATTTGCAATTAGTATATGTATGTATACAATAGATTCTCTTAGTCCTTTAAGGGATTTATCAAGAATGCCCCCATTATGGATGTGCATAAGTTGATCCAATTTTTTTCTGATCTCATGCATCTACCCTTCTATATGTCACGTTATGTCTAGCTAGTGTCAAAGGATTCAAGAAAACCATGGCTTCATCATTAGCCGGAAGTAACAGGCGCATGATGGTACGAAGCTTTTCAAAGTTGTTTTGGAACGGAGTTCTTGATAGAATAATTAGTTTTTTTGGTACGAAGTTCAGCAAAGGCCTTCCAAATAGCGATATTCGGAAGGCTCTTGCTGAACTTCGTACCAAAAAGCTAATTATCCTATCCGGGACTCCGTTCCAAAACAACTTTGGACAGCTTCGTACCATCATGCGCCTGTTACTTCTGGCTAATGATGAAGCCATGGTTTTCTTCCTTTGACACTAGCTAGACAACGTGACATATAGAAGGGTAGATGAGATCAGGAAAAATATGGACCATTTTCTGCACATCCACAATGGCGCCATTTTGTTAAATCCCTTAAAGGTTAAGAGAATCCGTTAGGATTCTGAAGGTTCCTCGTATATAAAAAATCACAATCAAGCATTTAAAAAATGTTAAATTTGCATAGAATTTCTTCTCGGAGTCAACGATGCCCGGCCCGCATCCTCGTCGTCGACTCGTTCACGACGACGTTCTGCTTCAGAGGTGCAATGTTCGGGACTGGGCTCCACCGGGCTGGCACTGGGAGGTGCTACCTTCAGGGGCGCGCAGCTTGGTGAGGAACCCGGCCCCGGGTCCCGTCGTCGACCCGGAGCTTCTTTGGTGGCGTTCGCGTGGGCCACTTTCGGTGCGGAGGCAGCCAGCCCCACCGGAGGTGGTACGTCGCCGTGTCAGGGAGGAGGACGAGCACGTCCGTCGCTGCATGGATGCGTTGGACGTCAGGTTCTCCAATACCTGGCAGGTTCTTCAGGGATCTCACCCGAGCTATGATCCTGTGATGGTTCCTTCTTTTTGGGTGTCCACCGCCCGCGCCTCAGGAACCGCGAGTGAACTAGATTCTTCGATAATATTCGATCTGTATTAGCTAGTGATAATACTCGAGATGTATTCGAGATTATATTCGAGAATATTCGAGACGATTTATTCGAGATTATATTCGATGATGCATATTATATGAATTATTCGAGATGCATATTATGTACTATGATTCAGTTTTTCCTTATTGATTGCATGCATTCTAATTTGAATAATAAATTGTTTTATCTTTCTTCTGGATTAGTTAAATAAAAGCTATGGACAATACCGGTAGAGAAGGAGAAGAGGCTCTGTTCGACATCATACGCTCCTCGGGCCCAGAGCATGAATCTGAAGATGACGGCTCGCAATATCTGAACAATTCCGGTGAGGGTTGTATGATATTTGATGAAGACGAACGAATAGATGAAGGCGACAACGATGTTGACGAAGAAAATGTTCTTCAAATAACAAAGACCGGCGAGGTATATTTAATATATAAGCCATCCGGTGATCATTACATGTCTTAATTGATTTGTATGTATTAACGAATCGATCTTTCTTCTTTTAGGCCTCCGGATCGAGCAAATCTTCTACAAGCGACAGGGTAGTTCGAGGCCCGGCCAGAAAGTTGGATCCTAGCGTAAAGTTCAACATCGATTCCATCAAAACATCAACTGGCGAATCGCTTGAACCTAGGAAAAATGCGACCAAGTTCAAGAATCAATGCGGAGTTATTGTCAGGGACCAAATCCCGATCTCCATTCAAGAATGGAAAAAGCCAGCAAAGGGAGATCGAGCAGGAGTTACTTTTGTCGACGAAAGAGCAAAAGATGTGCTTTGGACATCGCTCATGGAGCATTTCACCCTACCAGATAATTTGACAGATGCAGATCTGAAGAAAGTCAGAAATTATGCTCTTAAAAAGATGGCGATCGCATTCAACACCTTCAAGAAAAATGCATGGACTGCGTACGTCAAATCAAAAAGACTCCAGAATTCAAGAGAGCACCGGTGAAGGCAAAAGATCACTGGGACGCTTTCGTGAAGTTCAAGGAATCGGAACACGCTAAGAAACGGTCGAGAAAAAACAAGATTAATGCTACGAAAAAGAAGTGGCACCATCATCTGGGGCCAGGTGGCTACCAGGTGGCCCAGCCTAAGTGGGATCAATCTGAGCAAGAGATGATTAGTGCAGGGGTCACTCCAGTTACATTGACATGGCCCCCCAGGTGCAGGACATGGTTTTATGCGCACGGGGGGAAGTTGGACCCAGAGACAGGGTTGGTTATGGTGAAGGCAAGTCTTAAAGAAGCGACAGACGAATTACTTATTGCAATAGAAGAAGCTCGAACTGGGGTGTTCACGCCCAACAGAGAGAACAACGAGCTTACGCGTGCCCTGAAGAATGCTGAACACCCGGGAAGAACACGAGCCAAAGGCGTTGTTCCATGGTTTGAGGGGTTTGCGGATTGGAACGACGACTACAGAAGCCGTGCGAGAAAGAAGAAGCAGGAGGAGCAGAAGAAGAAGGAGGAAGCACTCCGCCTTGAAGGCCTAGAATCAAAGCACCTGTAGTTGGAACGATTTGTCAGGTGGCAGCAGGAGCAGATCGACTCACTCAGCCAGGAAAGGGCGTCTCAGCGGCAGCATGAGCAGACCGATCCAGCATTGGATAGCACCGTCCCATCTATGCCGAGAAGCAGCATGGGTTCCACCCCGGCCGATATCGATGATGCACTGCTAGCTAGCTACCCTGTGGATGATATCAAAGACAGGACTAACTGTGAGCTACACATGAAAGTGAAGAACTTATCCATGAAGGTGGCGGACGGCTATGCTTTAGCAAATCCCCCTGAAGCAACCTTCCATTGCAATCCCATTCCAGCTGGCTATGCTCGTGTCGGGGTTGATGAAGTGATGTCAGGATATCACGAGCTACAACTTGACATTCTTGGAGGTGACGAGGAGAGAACACTAGGAGAGGCCATACATCGTATCATTCTATGAAAAAAGGATTGCATCGTCTTTCCAAGGCCACCGACTCCTCCTCCTCCAAGTCCACCGCCGCGTCAGTTGACTCCTCCTCCTCCAAGTCCGGCACCGCGTCAGCCGACTCCTCCTCCAAGTCCGGCACGGCGTCAGCCAACTCCTCCTCCTCCAAGTCCGCCGGCACCGCGTCAGCCGACTCCTCCTCCAAGTCCGGCACCGCGTCAGCCGACTCCTCCTCCAAGTCCGGCACGGCGTCAGCCGACTCCTCCTCCTCCAAGTCCGGCACCGCGTCAGCCTAAACAACAACGGAAGAGAGAGGCCGCAGCTACGACGGCTAGCGGTACAACAGGCAAGAAATTCAAATATGGTCCAAACCTCAAGCCTCTTCCGAAGTTGTCTTACCACCTGACTGAGGAGGAACTCGACACCATAGTGAATGCCCAATTGAAGGCCCATTTTGGACCGAAACAGCCCGAGCCGCCAAAGGAGAAAGTACCTGAGCATGTCTCACAACACTTTATTGATATGGCTCGACCGACTGACAATCAGAAGGACTCCGACTATGTGCGGTCTATCAAGAAGTCATATTTAGCAGGACAAAAGGTGTCGAGCTCGAGCTTGAGCCAAGCAGTTGGCAAGAAAAGCGGGAAAACTGTTCCCCAGCTGGGAGAACAGGCAGTGCAAGCGACCCCCCCCCCCCCCCCGCTCATTGTACAAACACCTGTGAGTACCGCCGATCGGCTGGTAATAACCGACGATCATAAAAGGCAGGCTAAAGAGGCCGGTGTCACTGTTGAACAACTCCTAGGCCTTGAGGAAATCCCCGGGATTACAGGGGACGAAATAAAATACCAATATGTCCGCGGCAAACCTCTAGTCAAGCCTGACGATGTCAAGCTTCTACCAACGAGAATGTACAATTTGCATACGTGGTACATGCAAGAAACAGCAAATACCAATCAAGAGTCCCTCCTGGTGAAAGTCAGGAAAAAGCATTACTTCCATAAAAAAGATTTGTGGATTCCTTATTCAGAGTTGTTTCAGTTATTCAATCAAGACGCACTCGACAAATCTATCGTCAGTTGCTATTGTCTGTAAGTGATTTCTTTTTGTAATTTAAGTCTCTAGCTAGCTAGCTGTGCTCTCGTTCATTACCTGTAATTATCCTCGCTATATTCTTTTCTGTGGTATTATGCAGAATGAAGATGTATGAAATGAAAAAAGCTGGACGCTATGGCATTGGTTTCATTGACCCAAATACGATTAATCAAGCGATATGGGATGATCAATATTCGAGAAAAGACACAGAGAGATTCCTGCTAGAGTTTTTGAAGCAACTAAACACCCAACCAGAAATACTACCTCCTTACAACTTCGGGTGAGTGTTACTATATCTTGTACTACAAATTCTATTTTTTGCTTACTAAATGTTAATAAGTGTAGTTGATAAGTTATGCACATGCTCGCTTAATTATACAAAACGTGTGCGCATGCAGTTACCACTGGATCTTGTTAATCATTGAAGTTGACAAGGGAAAAGTTGAAGTACTGGACTCACTATATAAGAATCCATCCGAATACGCAACCGTGAGGGGGATGGTCGACAGGTAATTTCAATCATTATCGCACTATGTCGGCCTCTTTACTTCATTTCCTGATATCAACTAGTTAATAACTCATTTATTCATTTTCTTTGCCGGTGGGCAGGGCTTGGGCCAAGTTCGTCAAACTGTTCCCAGGCGACTGGGAACAAAAGCTGACATGGGTACGACCCAAGGTAATTAAGTACTACTAGCTAGCTACGTCCGTGCATCTCTTTAATTCTAGTTTCAATACCATTATCATGCTTTGATTAATTATTACATGATTGAATTTTATTCTCGTAAAGTGCATGAGGCAGGAGCAGGGGAATAGTTTATGCGCATACTACGTTTGCGAGAACATTCGCATGATCACGTCTGAAAGGACCAGAAACGAAAGAAATCTTTGGGTACGTTTGCCAGAACACTATCCATAATTTTTTTATCATGATCTAGCTAATATATATACACACAACTAATATATTCATCGTGATCTCCTTCTTATATATAGCTGATGGAGATGCGGGGCCAGCTCCTACCAACGGCTCGCGTACGAGCAATTCAAGAGGAAATAGCTGGATTTCTGCTCGACCAAGTCATAGATCCCAAAGGAGAATACCATTACAAGATCAAGCAGTAATGCCCTGCATATGTAATGATCCGCAAATTGTAGGACAAATTGTATATATCAAATTGTATATATATATATGTATGTGAATGGTCGTCGTACGAGAAATTCGATGATATATATATATATATATATGATCGGTCGGTTCTACGAGAAATTCTATTTATATATATATATGCACAACGTGTACAGTATGTAGTAGCGTAATATATGTTTGAAATGAAAAATAATTTAATGAAAAACACAAAATTAAAAGGAAAAATAAACCATAATTAATTCATAAACCCTAAAGAATTAAAAGGAAAAATAAATCAAAATTAAAATAATAAAATACTTTTAGTCCCGGTTGGTGTTACTATATGTGCATCGTGCACACGATTAACGAATTATCGATGCATGCAAACCATTCTCTCCAACTAACACGTCAAGCGCCCTTATGCTCAGAATATACCCTGCTTGGTGTGGCAGCCGCAGATCCTTGATCCTATCCTCCAGCCTCCTTCGCAGCGTTTTGCCAATTGCTTTCATGGTGTGGCAGCCGCGGGCGTGGAGCAGCCGGAGGCGTGGCCAGTTGTCGACGAGAGCGGCCAAAGAGGCTTGCTCGATCAGGCCGCCCGAAAGCACGAGCTGCTCCAGCAGAGGGAGCTTTTTCGCCACCATCGAGATGAAGCTCTCGCTGGGCATGTCGTACCGGCACGTCACATGGAGTCTCCGCAACGATGGCGCCCTGCAATTATCAAGATACGCAGATCAGGGGAGGTGTACGTGCGGTGCGACCATATGACCGATCGACGCATCGCATGCGTACCAGTCGACGAGGTAGAGCAGGAAAAAGCAGTCGACGGGCCCGCGGAAGGACTCGCAGCGGCCGGCGCTGCGCCGCACGGCGGCACGCGCCATCGCCTGCCGCCCTGCCCACGGGTCTGAGTCCGAGTCCGAGCCCGAGCCCGAGTCCGAGTCGGCAGCGAGGTCGATGTGCCGCCAGAGCAGCGGCTCGTCGACGGCCAGCCGCCGCCACGAGGCGCACGCGCGCCCGGCGCCGCGGAGGATGTCGGCTTGCGGGATCAGGCTCAGGATGAAGCACAGGATGTCTCGGGGCAGCTCCGCCCAGTCCCTCCACTCCGCCTCCCAAGGAAGACCATGCGCATGCGCGTCCTTCCTGCGGCGGCGGGACGGCGGATCGGTCGCTGGGGCTCTGGCTCTCCTCTTCGACCTTACTCCCATCTTCTTTCGTTAGGTTTGTTTTTGCGCCCAGAACGAGCCGACAGACAATATGTAAGGAGCAAAGAAACGAAACACGGACATCTGACTGCACCCAATCCTGACCGTCGACGCTAAACCTGATGGCCACGAATCATAGATAGAATAGCAGAAAAAAAAAGAGAGTCCCATCCGAGTTACTTTGATCCATATATACCAGCCCATACACTTGGCTGGCGGCTCTCGCGTAGCGGTCGGCTGTAGAGCGATAATACTACACGCACGGACGAAAACCACGGACCTTCACGGACTGAACTGCATGTCCTATTCTAATTGGCCCCCCTGATTTCAAGTGGTGGGCCCGCCTCACTTAACCAAATCCCAGCCAATCATATTTTAACCACCCCGTAATCCCTCTGTAAACGTCCGTGTGTCTAGCATTGCTCGCTGTAGAGTGTTGGGAGTGATGTTCTGTTTCCCTCCCCCTTCCTTCCCTAAGGGCATGTACAATGGTTGATAAGATAGTTTTATCTTAAGTCTTGCATGTAATTTAGAGATGACAAAAAGAATTGTCTACAATGGGTCATCTCTTAGCCTTATCTTCAATAACTAGTTATTCCTAAAAACGTGGTGAGACATATTGTGCTAAGAGATCACCTCTTGTCTTCTCTTAAATAAGAGAAGGCAAAGCTTTTTTTCAGAGTTCTCTCTCCTCCACCTCATCATTTATCCTACGTGGCACTCTTAAGATAGCACCATTGTACATGCCCTAACATCTCCATGTAATCTCTCCGAGGTGCCCGCTGGGTGCTTGTAATCGTGTGGGCTTTGTCCCTCTGGTTAATATATTCAGGTGTGGGAAACTCCCCCCACCCCCCCCCCCCACCCCCCTTGAAAATTCAAAAGAAAAAGTTGCTTGAGGGCTTCACATACGGTCAGTGTACGTATTAACTAGCCTACTTGGCAAATTGCGCTGGTCCCACCTGTCAGTTGGAGCAACAAATAATAAACGCAGTGCTAAAATTTTGCTTCGGTGTACGTGAGTGGTAAAAGGTTGCAGCTACGTCCAACAGAGGCTCATGTTCAACACGCAGAGCGTGGTTTTCTTTTATTTGTTATATACAACTATGTACGCAGTGCACACACACCCAACGCACAGCAGCAAGCAAGCTGGTGGTTGGCGGCCATGTACGGGCTTCTCGTGGTCGTGAGGGTCGCAGAAGGATCTCCGGCACGAACGTACACGCCTAGCAGGCCAGCACTCACGCCCAGCGCGAGTGTCTTACGACGGCCGCACAGCGCACTCGTGAACTCAAGGGAAGGGACAGCCACGCTTGGTGACCTGCATACGTAGATGCTCATGGGCGATGGCGACGCGTCAGCCGGGCAACGTAATCACCACGGCGGCATGTCTCTAAGAGCATCTCCAATAGTTTGTATCTAGTCTTGTTGATAAAATTGTCCATATCATTAACCAACAAAGGATCATACAACTACTCTAATGCATGGTTGCATATATACTATCCAATAGGAGAAGAGAGAATAAATACAATTGCTCTCTACATAGCCTTAGAACTTGTCCAAGAGCTGTTGGTTAATCTACATACAGCTTTACTCTCTCTCCTCATTTATTTGTTACCATGTCATCATATATCCTAGATGGCAAATTTTATCAACAACTATCTTACAGCCATTGGAGATGCCCTAAGCTTGTGCACACAGGTGCCATCATGGCTGCGGCTTCCTTGATGAGCCCGAACCAGTTGGCGATGGTAGCGAGCTGACGCGTGGGGGGTTTCTGAACGCGCATGTGAACGTGTACATGCACAAGCACAACTCGAGGTTTCTGAAGGCGGCGCGCGACGCGAGCTGCTGGACGACTCGGCTTGCAATGGCGAGTGCGTCAAGGTCGAGGAGAACGAGGGAATGAAGCTCCTGGACGATCGACTGGTTGCTCCTGAAAACGAGGGAAGCTCCAGGCCGCGCGCTATCCAACTCTGACATCGACGACGGCGCTCAACGGGTCGAGGAACACGAACACGCCAACTGGACGACGACATCGACGACGGCGCTCAACGTGCTACGGCAGCTGCGACGGTTGATTGTTTGACACGAACACGTGTCGGCTCGGTTGTAGCGACTAGAGTTGGCGCGTGGGATGCATGCTACCTGCTTGAGGTCGGCACCGCGAGCAGCTGGACGTGGACGGTTCCGGCGCGGGTGGGTCTGTCCCGGCTACGGCACATCGACCAACACCTGCGTCAGCAGCCGCAGCACGCATGCATGGCACTGGCAGTGGCCTGGAATCGATCAAACGAGTCCAAACGTAGAGCGGTTTTGGATGCGTGCTGCATTATGGCTCAGCCATGTCGCTGTTTACCAACGACCGTCGTGTGCACTCTGTTGTACTTGTACTCCCTCCATTTCACAATATAATGCACCTTCATTTTCCGTGATTTAAGTTTAACCATAAATTTAAACAACGAGACATACTGCGGCAGAATCAAAATTTATATTACTGAATTCGTACGCGAATTCAGTGGTATAATTTTTACTTCCGCCGCAATCGGTCTCGTTGGTTAAATATATGATCGAACTTAAATCTCGGAAAGCCAGGGGCGCACTACATTATGGAATGGAGGGAGTATTTATAATATAAATATGATACTTCCTTCGTTCCTAAATAAAAGTCTTTTTTAAAGATTTCATTACGAACTACATACGGATGTATATAGATATATTTTAAAATGTAGATTCATTCATTTTGCTTCGTATGTAGTCCATAGTATAAAATTTGAAAAGACTTATATTTATGAACGGAGGGAGTAGATAGCAAACAGCAAGCGTCGATGATCCTAGTTCCTAGTGGTACTAGTAGAATGCCCGTGCGTTGCCACGGGCATTTAAAAAAAATTACTGGTTGTATATATAAGCATTAGGCATGTCAAATTTCAGTTTGACATAGAAAGTGGGTCTAAATTTCAAGCCTTACAATATCATTGTCCTTGTTGATTCAAATTAGGCAATATAAATCTGCAAAAAAAAAACTCACCCTAAACTCTATACTTAATAAGAAGAAAAATTGCTTAGTTATTCTGATAATCTTGCTTATACAATTATGATAGTTAGGATAATCACCTAGATGTTTTTATTTTTGAAATGAAAAAAACAACAACAATCACGAGGCCCTTAAGAAATCACGACATGATCCTGAATCTAGGTGATTATCCTTTCTAATATTCATATCTAGTGGGTAAAACTCCTAGGTGATTATCTACCAAACTAATGTCGTGATTTCTTAAGGGCCTCGTGATTGGTAGAGAATTTTGCAATATTAACTTCTTGGTTTAGTTGTTGTTAATATTGCAACCAACAACAACTAAACCAAGAAGTTAATATTGCAAAATTCTCTACCAAACTAAATAATTTTGGTAGCTTAATTTCGCTTTATAATTACAATATTGATCAGCTAAGAGATGATTTTGAGTTAGCTTGTACTCTTTCTTAAAGAATTCCTCCATGCAAATCGAATCAATCATCAATCAAAAAAAGAAATAAGAGAGTAGGATTATTTAGATGGCCAACAAAGCTTACTTGGTCCAAGAGGCAGCGGTTGCCGACCTGCTCCCAGAAGTCAAGCACTGTCATGCCAACGTGTACATGAGCTTGAAAGCATCGACATCCTGGAGAAACGGGCTCTCCAACCACATGGACCCACCAATGTCAGTTACACCGAAGAGACCAACCAAGTCAACGATCTTGCGATGTTGATCCCGGCGATGGAATCATTTTTTCTGGTGAACTTTTGTCTAGCATTTTGGCAGCGGGAAGGATGGTAAGCTTGACATCCGTGAGGAAGGGTTCCGAAGGAGGTTAAAGAAGCAGTGTATGGGATTGTCGGTCGAGGTTAAAGATGCAGTCAAAAGCAGAGAGTCGATACGCAGCATGACATCTTCATTTGTGAGTTATTCTGCTTGGATATAGTTTAATTCAAACCTAACATTCACAAACAAAAATTATACACTGGTAGAAAATTAAAATAAAGCACACATAAAAATAGGTAGAATAATTTTAGTTATGCTACGGTTACTTTCCCAGGAAGAATTTTGGTCCTCTATACTACATTTTCAGTTAAATGCATAGGCATCAAAATATGAAGAGTAAAGCACACATAAAAAATAGGAGCTGCCAATATGGATAATCTTTCATTGTAAGAGGACACACCTGAGCATTAAAAGAAAAGAGAGGACACAACCTAAAACCTTTATCCACTTGCATAATCAAAAGTAAAAAGGAGAAATGAAAAAAAACTTGCATATAATTGACATGTTGAAGGCGGAGGGGCTGGCATATACATCCTCTCGTCGCCACATGCATCCCAGCTCGCTCTGGCCCGCATCACTACATCAGGGCAACAGCTGTCAGTGTTGCGCCTGCTGTTCCACAGCACCTATGTGCGAATGACCTTGATAGCGAGCCAGGCGTTGTCCTCGGCGGTGCCACACTAAGCTAGCTAGCTTCCGTTCTCAAGGTTGCTTGCAGCCGTATGGGAACGAAGGTAAAAATGAAAAATGCATAAGGAGAACTACAGAGGGATGGAAAAAAGACCATATTTGAATCGTTTAACTCGTCCTGCGCAGGTTCTTCACGTCAATTTTTTTTGATGCACCATCGATTCTAAAGACACCTCCATAGACATCGCCCTGGTCCACAGGGCAAGATCTAAATACCAACATCCATCGGTTCAACCTGTTGGTAGTGATACTTGTGCCATGGACCTGGGGGCCTATGTGCATGGTTGAACGGAGTGGCCATTATCGTTGTCAGCCCGATCCCGAACTGGGCTACGACATGGACCTACTTGAGGGCATCCCGCGTGCGACCACGCAGAGGGCGTACCTGGATCTGGCGCTGACACTCATGTCCATACAGCGGCGCGTAACCTGTTCCCCAGCCATGGCCTCCGCTCCTCCGCTTCCCTCTTGCCCGCCTCCGCATCGAAGTCTCTATCCATCGCCGTAGGAATGACACTCCGGGAATCACATGGTGCGAGGAACCCTAGCGAATAGATCGGCGACGGCGAAAGGATCCGCGATGGCGTCTAGGGCGTGGTTCCCATCCTTGTAGCGAATAAATCGAGGGCATCCTCGGTCGTCAGGTTTTTTCTTTTGCGAGGGAGCCTCGCTCCCTGGTTCGTGCGGGGTTTTTTTCGTGCGAGGGGGCCTCGCTACATGGTCTTCGTCCGATTTTTTTCGTGCGAGGGGGACTCAATACGTGGTCGTCAACCAATTTTTCATGCGAGGAGGAATTTTTAGGTGCGAGGGGATCGTTACGTGCGAGGTGGGAGGATATACGAAAAAAAACGTGGAATGCACACTACCAAGTCGCCCGTGTGAGATTTGTTTGTCATGATTTAGATATTAATTTCCTTAAAATCATTTATTTGTTTCCTGGAAATCTGGTATTTGTTTCTTAAAATAAGTTGCACCAATAGGAGGGATCGGAGATCCTCAAAAAAAAATTGGAGAGGGATCGCTTGATTTGAATAAGTTAGGTAAGTTAGATTAAAAACTGCTATTTGTTTCCTGAAATCTATTATTTGTTTCCTAAAATAAATTGCACTAATAAGAGGGATCGGTTGATTTGGATAAGTTAGGAAAGTCAGATTAAAATCTGTATTTGTGTCCTAAAAACCTGTTATTTGTTTCCTAAAACTAATTGCACTAATGAGAGTAATCGATTGATTTGGGTAACTTAAGAAAGTAGATCCGTAATTTGTCATACGTTAGGAAAGTGCTGATTTGTAATGAAAGAATGGAGAGAAAAATAAACCGATGGACCAGGGTGAGAGGGATGGTGGGAGGAGAGACGAAAAAAACCAGTCGGTGGTGGGGGAGTGAGACGAAATTAAACCGGTTAAAAAAACATGGATGCTATTCTACCAACTGAGCAATTAGAAGTAGAGATTTGAAGTACAGGAACCAAAGTGAGTTCCGCGACAAGATTAGTGACATCTGGTGATTTTTTTTCTCTTTCTGAAATATAAAAGAAATCATAATGAGACTCCGTCTTACTAGAAATTCAGTGATCGTGTTACATACCCCGATCTAAATTGTCTCGATTTTTCAGCCAGGATACAATTTGGGAGGAAATTGGGGACAGGGTGAGGAAGAACAGGGAAGAACTGAGGAGAGGTTCAGGAAGAAGAAGTGGGGAAAGGGGAAGTCTGTTTAGCCTTTACATCACCGTAACCCTACACACTCTGGCCTATATCTGGCCATGGGAAGCCGGACCCGGTCGGCCCGGCCCGACCTTGCACATGGTCCGGGCTCGGGCCTAGATTTTGAGCCCGATAGCCGGGCCGGGCCGGACTCGTGCCCGTCATATTTACATTTTACCGAAGAGGCCCCGCCCGAGGCCCGACGAGCTTTATCAGTGACGGGCCAGGCTTGGGCCTAAAAACCAGGCCCGATGGCCAGGCCTGGCCGGGCTTGAGCCTAGGTTTTTTTGGCTCGGGCTTGGTTAGACCCGGCCCGGTGGATGGCCAGGTATACTCTGGTCTCATCCTCTCTTATCGTCCCAGCTCCCAGTTGGCTGGATCAAACCTGGAGCTTGCGCGTCCTCTTGGGCAGGTCCGTGTCCGTAGCAGCTGTTGGGCATCCAGTGGTAGTAGTGCACGTGACAAATCGCTGTAAAACAAACCTGCTACTAATAAATAAATAAATACATAGATCCATTGTCAATGCCATATATCACAACACTAATGCATGGCACACCTGTTAAAGGTACATCTCTTCTAGTACAATTTATCGTGGCGTTCCTGAAAAAGGAGTATGGTCATAATATCAAGTCAGAGCTGCAATCAATTTCTTTTTATATTACAAGAAGAAGGAAAGACTTGGTGAAATCCCAGTTCATGGCAGGATGTAGAAAAATATATTTGTATTTTTGACAATTCAATCTCTTTTCGACAAGAGATATGCCTGTGGGCTTTGAAGTTTCACCTCTCGTGGCATTCCGGAATCTGGAGCTCTGTCGGGGCTGGTGACCACCTGCCCTCTTCCCACGCCCTAGCACGAATCTTAAGGGAACCCTTCCTCCGATAAAATGTTCTCCCTGAAAGTGCATCCATGCCCTCTATGGGTTTAGGTGATTTAAGTCGATAAAATTAAGATAACTAATGATTTTAATAAAGTTTGTTTCAGGTTTAGTCTTTTTAGTAAGTGGAATATAGTGACTCTTTGGTTTTGTTCGTCAAGGTTGTACTCGTAGTTTACATATTCTTTTAAGAAGTTAGTGGATGATCGGACGTAGATGATCTAGGTATAAACGCCATAACAAAAACTACAAGATATCTCTAATGGGTTCCATTTTCAAACACCCTTATCCACCAAAATACATTATCCGAATCTCCCCGGACCAGTTGGTTTGCAGTACCAACCTACATGAGGAGACAGTGTTTCCTGGCGAGTCAATCCGTCATTCTCTTAGCTTCATACCATGGATTCTTACGTGATATCTCTGTCCTCGATATAAGGTTGTATTGTAGCCTTGGTACATCCGAGCCATTTCATTTTTTACGCCTTGATGGCTTTTGAAATTGCCCGTCACTATGTTAGATACTTCCTTCCACACAAACATGGATCATATTTCTCCCGAGATCGGGTTGTAAACGACATGAACCAGCAACGGAGTTTGGGGAGGGCTCACTTCGAAGACGCAGCTGACTCCCTGCACAGTAGCACCAGTTGCCGAACCTAACCTTAGACGAGCATGACTCGTTTCCATCGTTGTTTCTCTTGTATAGCATGAGTATTTGTTACATGTATAGAAGTTTTGGACTTCTCTCACACACTCCATGATTTTTGTTTTGTCTCAAACAGTGCTAGACTGCTTTGATATTCTGGTCTTGGATCATACACACTACTCGGTCAAAAAAAAAAACACACTACTCGGTGTCGTCATCAAACGACCCGTTTTATTTATACCAATAGAACAGAGTAAGAAATGAACTTTTTGTGTCCAAAAGAGTTATTCACGCAAAACCATCACAGTTGAGGCTAGTATAACAAATTGGTACCAGATTTATGCAAGGGCACTAGTGCAGAATCGGCCTATAGTGCCGGTTCTCCAACCGGCACTAAAGAGTGGGGACTAAAGCCCCTCCCCCCCCCCCTTAGTCCCGGTTCAACACGGCCCGGCACTAAAGGCCCACCACGTGGCACCTGCCGGCGCCGTGGGTTGGGGGACCTTTAGTCCCGGTTGGTAACACCAACCGGGACTAAAAGTATTTAATTTTTTAATTTTGGTTTATTTTTCCTTTTAATCCTTTAGGGGTTTATGAATTAATTATGGTTTATTTTTCCTTTTAATTTTGTGTTTTCCATTTAATTATTTTTTATTTCAAGCATATATTAGGCTACTACATACTGTAGTACACGTTGTGCATATATATATAAATAGAATTTCTCGTAGAACCGATCATATATATATATCATCGAATTTCTCGTACGACGACCATTCACATACATATATATATATATATATATATATATATATATATATATATATATATATATATATATATATATATATACAATTTGGTATATACAATTTCTCCTACAATTTGCGGATCATTACATATGCAGGCATTACTGCTTGATCTTGTAATGGTATTCTCCTTTGGGATCTATGACCTGGTCGAGCAGAAATCCAGCTATTTCCTCTTGAATTGCTCGTACGCGAGCCGTTGGTAGGAGCTGGCCCGCATCTCCGTCAGCTATAAGAAGAAGATCAAGATGAATATATTAGTTGTGTGTATAGATATTAGCTAGATTGTGATAAAAAAAATTATGGATAGTGTTCTAGCAAACGTAACCAAAGATTTCTTTCGTTTCTGCTCCTTTCAGACGTGATCATGCAAATGTTCCCGCAAACGTAGTATGCGCATAAACTATTCCCCTGCTCCTGCCTCATGCACTTTACGAGAATAAAATTCAATCAGGTAATAATTAATCAAGCATGATAATGGTATTGAAACTAGAATTAAAGAGATGCACGGATGTAGCTAGCTAGTACTACTTAATTACCTTGGGTCGCACCCATTTCAGCTTTTGTGCAAAATCGCCTGGGACCAGTTTGATGAACTTGGCCCAAGCCCTGCCCGCCGGCAAAGAAAATGAATAAATGAGTTATTAACTAGTTGATATCAGGAAATGAAGTAAAGAGGCCGACATAGTGCGATAATGATTGAAATTACCTGTCGACCATCCCCCTCACGGTTGCGTATTCGGATGGATTCTTATATAGTGAGTCCAGTACTTCAACTTTTCCCTTGTCAACTTCAATGATTAACAAGATCCAGTGGTAACTGCATGCGCACACGTTTTGTATAATTAAGTGGGCATGTGCATAACTCATCAACTACACTTATTAACATCTAGTAAGCAAAAAATAGAATTTGTAGTACAAGATATAGTAACACTCATCCGAAGTTGTAAGGAAGTAGTATTTCTGGTTGGGTGTTTAGTTGCTTCAAAAACTCTAGCAGGAATCTCTCTGTGTCTTTTCTCGAATATTCATCTTCCCATATCGCCTGATTAATCGTATTTGGGTCAATGAACCCAATGCCATAGCGTCCAGCTTTTTTCATTTCATACATCTTCATTCTGCATAATACCACAGAAAAGAATATAATGAGGATAATTACAGGTAATGAACGAGAGCACAGCTAGCTAGCTAGAGACTTAAATTACAGAAAGAAATCACTTACAGACAATAGCAACTGACGATAGATTTGTCGAGTGCGTCTTGATTGAATAACTGAAACAACTCTGAATAATGAATCCACAAATCTTTTTTATGGAAGTAATGCCTTTTCTTGACTTTCACCATGAGGGACTCTTGATTGGTATTTGCTGTTTCTTGCATGTACCACGTATGCAAATTGTACATTCTCGTTGGTAGAAGCTTGACATCGTCAGGCTTGACCAGAGGTTTGCCGCGGACATATTGGTATTTTACTTCCTCCTCTGTAATCCCGGAGATTTCCTCAAGGCCTAGGAGTTGTTCAACAGTGACACCGGCCTCTTTAGCCTGCCTTTTATGATCGTCGGTTATTACCACCCGATCGGCGGTACTCACATGTGTTTGTACAATGAGCGGGGGGATCGATTGCACTGCCTGTTCTCCCAGCTGGGGAACAGTTTTCCCGCTTTTTTTGCCAACTGCTTGGCTCGAGCTCGAGCTCGACTCCTTTTGTCCTGCAATATATGACTTCTTGATAGACCGCATATAGTCGGAGTCCTTCTGATTGTCAGCCGGTCGAGCCATGTCAATAAAGTGTTGTGAGACATGCTCAGGTACTTTCTCCTTTGGCGGCGGGGGCGGTTTCGGTCAAATATGGGCCTTCACTTTGGCATCCACTGCGATGTCGAGTTCCTCCTCGGTCAGGTGGTAAGGCAACTTCGGAAGAGGCTTGAGGTTTAGACCATATTTGAATTTCTTGCCTATTGTACCGCTAGCCGTCGTAGCTGCGTCCTCTCTCTTCCGTTGTGGTTTGAGGTATGGAGCACACTGACTCGGCGGAGACGGCAGACGCGGTGCCAGACTTGGAGGAGGAGTCGGCTGACGCGGTGCCGGCAGACTTGGAGGAGGAGGAGTTGGCTGACGCCGTGCCGGACTTGGAGGAGGAGTCGGCTGACGCGGTGCCGGACTTGGAGGAGGAGGAGTCGACTGACGCGGCGGCGGACTTGGAGGAGGAGGAGTCGGTGGCCTTGGAAAGACGATGCAATCCTCTTTCCATAGAATGATACGATGTATGGCCTCTCCTAGTGTTCTCTCCTCGTCACCTCCAAGAATGTCAAGTTGTAGCTCGTGATATCCTGACATCACTTCATCAACCCCGACACGAGCATAGCCAGCTGGAATGGGATTCTATTGGAAGGTTGCTTCAGGGGGATTTGCTAAAGCATAGCCGTCCGCCACCTTCATGGATAAGTTCTTCACTTTCATGTGTAGCTCACAGTTAGTCCTGTCTTTGATATCATCCACAGGGTAGTGATACGTCTCCAACGTATCCACTTTTCCAAACTCTTTTGCCCTTG
This sequence comes from Elymus sibiricus, assembly GCA_039707655.1. Lineage (NCBI taxonomy): Eukaryota > Viridiplantae > Streptophyta > Magnoliopsida > Poales > Poaceae > Elymus > Elymus sibiricus. The sequence continues at coordinate 43,922,744 of CM077675.1, read as the reverse complement.
TTTTGGACTCTAATTTGCATGATTTGAATGGAACTAACCCGGACTGACGCTGTTTTCAGCAGAATTGCCTTGGTGTTATTTTTGTGCAGAAATAAAAGTTCTCGGATTGACCTGAAAATTTATGGAGAATATTTTTGGAATTAATAAAAAATATTGGCGAAAGAATCAACTGCAGGGGTGGCACCACCTGGCCACAAGCCAGGGGGCGTGCCCACCCCCCTAGGACGCGCCCATGTGGCTTGTGGGCCCCCTGTTGCTCCTCCGACCTCGTTTCCACTCCTATATATTCCTAATCGGGGAGAAAAAAATAAGAGAGAAGAGTTCATCGCGTTTTACGATACGGAGCCGCCGCCACCTACTGTTCTTCCTCGGGAGGGCAGATCTGGAGCCTGATTTGGGCTCCGGAGAGGGGAAATCGACGCCGTCGTCATCACCAACCATCCTTCATCACCAATTTCATGATGCTCTCCGCCGTTCGTGAGTAATCCCATCCTAGGCTTACTGGACGGTGATGGGTTGGATGAGATTTACCATGTAATCGAGTTAGTTTTGTTAGGGTTTGATCCCTAGTATCCACTATGTTCTGAGATTGATGTTGCTATGACTTTGCTATGCTTAATGCTTGTCACTAGGGCCCGAGTGCCAGGATTTCAGATCTGAACCTATTATGTTTTCATGAATATATGTGTGTTCTTGATCCTATCTTGCAAGTTGTAGACACCTATTACGAGTTATGATCCGCATCCCCCAGGGTGACAATAACTGGGATTCTTTCCGGTGATTACCGTAGTTTGAGGAGTTCATGTATTCACTAAGTGCTAATGCTTTGGTCCGGTTCTCTATTAAAAGGAGGCCTTAATATCCCTTAGTTTCCATTAGGACCCCGCTGCCACGGGAGGGTAGGACAAAAGATGTCATGCAAGTTCTTTTCCATAAGCACGTATGACTATATATGGAATACATGCCTACATTACATTGATGAATTGGAGCTAGTTCTGTGTCACCCTATGTTATAACTGTTGCATGATGAATGCCATCCGACATAATTATCCATCACTGATCCATTGCCTACGAGCTTTTCATATATTGATCTTTGCTAAGTTACTTTTCCGTTGCTACTGTTACAATTACTACAACACTGCTACTGTTACTTTTGCCATCGTTACCGTTACTTCCATACTACTTTGCTACTGAATACTTTGCTGCAGATATTAATTCTTTCAGGTGTGGTTGAATTGACAACTCAGCTGCTAATACTCGAGAATATTCTTTGGCTCCCCTTGTGTCGAATCAATAAATTTGGGTTGAATACTCTACCCTCGAAAACTGTTGTGATCCCCTATACTTGTGGGTTATCAAGACCTTTTTCTGGCGCCGTTGCCGGGGAGCATAGCTCTATTCTCTGAGTCACTTGGGATATATATCTGTTGATCACTATGAAGAATCTGAAATATGCTAAGACTAAGATCTACCCCTCAACTACGAGGACAGGTAAGGAACTGCCATCTAGCTCTGCACTTGATTCACCTTCTGTTATGAGTAAGCTTGCGACACCACCACCTGCTAGTAATTCTGATATGTCGCAAGTAATTGATGATGCTACTTCCGCTATGCATGATGCTTATGATGATACTTTGCTTGATAATACTGTGCCACTGGGTGAATTTCTTGATGAACAAATTGCTAGAGTGAATGCTGAAAATGATGATATTTCTGAGTCTGATGAAATTATTGAAACTGAACACTATGATACACCTGCTAGACCTAGCTCTCCTAGATATGAATTGCCTGGTATCCCTGAAGGTTATGTTATGGAAGGAGAGGTAGCTAGGGACTTTCTTGCTTGTAAGGATAGAGATGATCTTAAGAAATTGCTTCGCAAATGAAAAGAAAAATCTTTGAATGCTAGAATGCAATATGATACCAAGTTTGCTACTTCACCTATCTTTGTTACTGATAAGGATTATGAATTCTCTATTGATCCTGAGTTAATTACTTTGGTTGAATCTGATCCTTTCTATGGTTATGAATCTGAAATTGTTGTGGCACATCTTACTAAATTGAATGATATAGCCACCCTATTTACTCATGGGAAAAAATTCGCTATTATTATATTCTTAAGTTGTTTCCTTTCTCATTAAAGGGTGATGCTAAGATATGGTTTAATTCTCTTGCTCCTGGTTGTGTGCGTAGTCCCCAGGATATGATATATTACTTCTCTGGAAAAAAAATCCTGCCCATAAGAAACAAGCTACCTTGCAGGAAATATTTAACTTTGTGCAAATTGAAGAAGAGAGTCTCCCACAAGCTTGGGGGAGGCTTCTCCAATTACTTAATGCTTTGCCTGATCATCCTCTCAAGAAAAATGAAATACTTGATATCTTTTATAATGGACTAACCGATGCTTCTAGGGACCACCTATATAGTTGTGCTGGTTGTGTTTTCAGGGAACGAACTGTTGAACAAGCTGAACTACTATTGAATAATATATTGAGCAATGATAATGATTGGACTATTCCCGAACCACCTCCAAAGCCAACTCCGAAGAAAAGAGGTATACTATTTCTCAGTCCTGAAGATATGCAAGAGGCAAAGAAATCTATGAAAGAAAAAGGTATTAAAGCTGAAGATGTTAAGAATCTACCACCTATAGAAGAAATACATGGTCTTGATAACCCGACACAGGTAGTAGAGGTAAATTTGTTGGAAATATGCCCTAGAGACAATAATAATTTAGTTATTATCATATTTCCTTGTTCATGATAATTGTTTATTATCCATGCTATAATTGTATTGATTGGAAACTCAAATACATGTGTGGGTACATAGACAACACTGTGTCCTTAGTAAGCCTCTAGTTAACTAACTCGTTGATCAAAGGATGGTAAAAGGTTTCCAGGCCATGGACATGAGATGTCATTTGATAACGGGATCACATCATTAGGAGAATGATGTGATGGACAAGACCCAAACTATAAACATAGCATTTGATCGTGTCAGTTTATTGCTATTGTTTTCTGCATGTCAAGTATCTATTCCTATGACCATGAGATCATGCAACTCACTGACACCGGAGGAATACCTTGTGTGTATCAAACGTCGCAACGTAACTGGGTGATTATAAAGATGCTCTACAGGTATCTCCAAAGGTGTCCGTTGAGTTGGCATGGATCAAGACTGGGATTTGTTACTCCGTGTGACGGAGAGGTATCTCAGGGCCCACTCGGTAATACAACATCACTATAAGCCTTGCAAGCAATGTGACTAAGGTGTTAGCCACGGGATCTTGTATTACGGAACGAGTAAAGAGACTTGCCGGTAACGAGATTGAACTAGGTATAGAGATACCGACGATCGAATCTCGGGCAAGTAACATACCGAAGTACAAAGGGAACAGCATACGGGATTAACTGAATCCTTGACATAGAGGTTCGATCGATATAGATCTTCGTAGAATATGTAGGAACCAATATGGGCATCCAGGTCCCGCTATTGGTTATTGACCGTAGAGGTGTCTCGGTCATGTCTACATAGTTCTCGAACCCGCAGGGTCTACACACTTAACGTTTGGTGACGATTAGTATAGTTGAGTTATTGTTGGTGACCGAAGGTTGTTCGGAGTCTCGGATAAGATCCCGGACATGATGAGGATCTCCGGAAGAGTCCGGAGATAAAGATTGATGTATGTGATAATAGTGTTTTGATCTCCGGAATGGTTCCGGAATTCACCGGAAGGGGTTCCGGATGTTCATCGAAGTGTTCGGGTGCAGCAACACTTTATATGGGCCAAAGGGATACAATCCACGAGGTATCGGAAAAAGGCAAAAGGGAGTTTTGCTGTACTACCGCTTGGATGAAGCGGTACTACCGCGTAAGCGGTACTACCGCTTGGGTGAAGCGGTACTACCGCTCAAGCGGTACTACCGCTTGTGAGCGGTACTACCGCTTGTGCGCGGCTGTGCACGGTTCGGCAGGGATCCGAGTTGGACTCTTTCCTTGCGGGCCAAACCGACCTTGTGCGGGCAAAACCGAGCTGGTGGAGGCTTTTTGTCCAAGTTTAGACCCCAGGGCTCAACATATAAATAGAGGGGCAGGGCTAGCACACGGGACACATCAGGATTTCCCAAGCCGTGTGCCGGCAACCCTAGCCCTCTAGTTCCTCCGTCATAATCTCCATAGTGCTTAGCGAAGCCCTGCTGAGATTGCTGCTCACCATCATCACCACGCCGTCGTGCTGCTGGAACTCATCTACTACTTCATCATCGCTCGCTGGATCGAGGAGGTGAAGGCGTCATCAAGCCGCACGTGTGTTGAACGCGGAGGTGCCGTCCGTTCGGCACTAGATCAGAAGGACCGTGATCAAGATCGCGGGACGAATCATGATGGGATCGCGGGACGGATCGTGATGGAATCGCGAGACGGATCATGATGGGATCGCGGGACGCTCGGCGATTTGAATCGCGAAGACGTTCGACTACATCAACCGCGTTTCTTAACGCTTCCGCTTAGCTATCTACAAGGGTATGTAGATTCAATCTCCCTCTCGTAGATGCTCATCTCCATGGATAGGTCTTGCGTGTGCGTAGGAAATTTTTTGTTTCCCATGCAACGTTCCCCAACAGTGGCATCTGAGCTAGGTCTATGCGTAGATGAGATCTCGAGTAGAACACAAAGGAGTTGTGGGCGTAGGTGTATACATATTGCTTGCCGTTACTAGTTGATACTTGATTCGGCGGTATTGTGAGATGAAGCGGCCCGGACCGACATTACGCGTACGCTTACGCGAGACTGGTTTTACCGCTGCGTGCACTTGTTGCATAAAGGTGACTGGCGGGTGTCTGTCTCTCTCACTTTAGTTGAATCGGTTCAATGAAGAGGGTTCTTTTAGAAGATTAAAAAGCAATCACTACACCACGTTGTGGTTTTGCGTAGGTAAGAATCGTTCTTGCTAGATACCCGTAGCAGCCACGTAAAACTTGCAACAACAATTAGAGGACGTCTAACTTGTTTTTGCAGAGTATGTTGTGATGTGATATGGCCAATTACATGATGAGATATATGTGATGTATGAGATGATCATGTGTTGTATAGAATATCACGACTTGCATGTCGATGAGTACGGCAACTGGCAGGAGCCATAGAGTTGTCTTTAATTATTTTTGCCGTTTTGCTTTACTTTATCGCTATGAGTTAGCAATAGTCGTGGAAGCAACAGTCGGCGCGACAACTTCATGGCGACACGTTGATGGAGATCAAGATGATGGAGATCATGGTGTCATGCCGGTGACGATGGAGATCATGCCGGTGCTTTGGAGATGGAGATCAAAAGCACAAGTTCATGGCCATATCATGTCACTTATGATTTGCATGTGATGTTAATCCTTTTATGCATCTTATTTTGCTTAGGACGACGGTAGCATTATAAGGTGATCCCTCACTTAAATTTCAAGATAAAATTGTGTTCTCCCCGAGTGTGCACCGTTGCGAAAGTTCGTCGTTTCGAGACACCACGTGATGATCGGGTGTGATAGACTCTACGTTCGCATACAACGGGTGCAAGCCAGTGTTGCACGTGCGGAACACTCGGGTTGAACTTGACGAGCCTAGCATGTACAGACATGGCCTCGAAACACAAGAGACCGAAAGGTCGAACATGAGTCATATAGTAGATATGATCAACATGGAGATGTTCACCATTGAAACCACCTCAACTCACGTGATGATCGGACTTGAGTTGGTTGATTTGGATCATGTGACACTCGAATGACCGGAGGGATGTCAATTTGAGTGGGAGTTTTTAAGTAATATGATTAACTAAACTCATTATCTTTAACAATAGTCTAAGATGTCTTTGCACTATTTATGTTGTAGATTACTAGCTCGCGCTGTAGCTCCCTTGTTTTTTATATGTTCCTAGAGAAATAGAGTTGAAAGATGATGGTAGCAATAATGCGGACTGGGTCCGTGATCTGAGGATTGTGCTCATTGTTGCACAGAAGGCTTATGTCCTTAATGCACCGCTCGGTGCGCCACCCCCTCTGGCGTCGTCTGTAGATGTTGTGAACATCTGACAGGCACGTTTTTATGACTACTTGATAGTTCAGTGCGTCATGCATTACGGCTTAGAATTGAGGCTCCAAAACATTTTGAACGTCACGGAACATATGAGATGTTCTAAGAGCTGAAATTGGGATCTCAGGCTCGTGCCCGTGTTGAGAGGTATGAGACCTCCAACAAGATTCTTTGCCTGCAAGATGAAGGAGAATAGCTCAATCGTTGAGCATATACTCAGATTGTCTGGGTGCTACAATCGCTTGAATCGAGTGGGAGTTGATCTTCCAGATAAGATAGTGATTGATATAGTTCTCCAAGTCACTGTCACTAAGCTACTAGAGCTTCGTGATGAACTATAAAATGCCAGGGATAGAAATAATGATCCCTGATCTATTCGCGATGTTTGACACCGCGAAGGTAGAAATCAAGAAGGAGCATCAAGTGTTGATGGTTAGTAAAACCACTAGTTTCGAGAAGGGCAAGGGCAAGAAGGGATACTTCATGGATGGCAAGCCAGTTGCTGCTCCAGTAAAGAAACCCAAGGTTGAACCCAAACCCGAGACTAAGTGCTTCTGTTATGAGGAGAACGGTCGCTGAAGCGGAACACCCCTGGATACTTGGTAGATAAGAAGGCTGGCAACGTCGACAGAAGTATATTTGATATACGTGTTATTGATGTGTACCTTACTAGTGCTCCTAGTAGCACCTGGGTATTGGATACCGGTTCGGTTGCTAAATGTTAGTAACTCGAAATAAAAGCTACGGAATAAAAGGAGACTAGATAAGGGTGAGGTGACGATGAGTGTTGGAAGTGTTTCCAAGGTTGATGTGATCACCATCGCACGCTCTTTCTACCTTCGGGATTACTGATAAACCTAAATAAATGTTATTTGGTGTTTGCGTTGAGCATGAACGTGATTAGATCATGTTTATTGCAATACGGTTATTCATTTAAGTTAGAGAATAATGGTTATTCTGTTTACATGAATAATACCTTTAATGGTCATGCACCCAATGAGAATGGTTTATTGAATCTTGATCGTAGTGATACACATGTTCATAATATTAATGCCAAAAGATATAAAGTTAATAATGATAGTACCACATACTTGTGGCACTGCCGCTAAATGTCATATTGGTGTAAAACGCATGAAGAAACTCCATGCTGATGGATCTTTGGACTCATTCGATTTTGAATCGGTTGAGACATGCGGACCATGCCTCATGGGCAAGATGACTAAGACCCCGTTTTCCGGTATGATGGAGCGGGCAAGTGACTTATAGGAAATGATACATGTTGATGTATTCGGACCAATGAGTGTTGTAGCGTGCGGTGGATATCATTATTTTCCTACCTTCACTGATGATTTGAGTAGATATGGGGATATTTACTTAATGAAACACAAGTCTGAAATGTTTGAAAAGTTCAAACAAACTCAGAGTGAAGTTTGAGATCATCGTGACAAGAAGATAAAATATCTACGATATGATCGTAAGAGGTAAATATCTGAGTTACGAGTTTGGTATACAACTTAAGACAATGTGGAAGTTGTTTCACAACTCACGCCGCCTGGAACACCATAGTGTGATGGTGTGTCCGAACGTCGTAGTCGTGCTCTATTGGATATGGTGCGTACTATGATGTCTCTTGTCGATTTGCCACTATGGTTTTGGGGTTATGCATTAGAGACAACTACATTCACTTTAAAAAGGGGCACCATCTAAGTCCGTTGAGATGACACTGTATGAATTTTGGTTTGGTAGAAACCTAAGCTGTCATTTCTTAATGTTTGGGGCTGCGACGCTTATGTGGAAAAGATTTTCAACCTGATGAGCTCGAACCCAAAGCGGACAAGGGCATCTTCATAGAATACCCTAACGTAACAGTTGGGTAAACCTTCTATCTCAGATCCAAGCACAAAGTGTTTGTTGCTGAAACGGGTCCTTTCTCGAGAAAGAGTTTCTCTCGAAAGAATTGAGTGGGAGGAAGATAGAACTTGATGAGGTTGTTGAATCTTTGTTTCAACCAGAGAGTAGCGCAGCGCAGAAAGTTGTTTCTGTGCAGCCTACGTTAGTTGAACAGGAAGTTAATGATGATGATCATGAAGCTTCGGATCAAGTTACTATCGAACCTCGTAGGTCGACAAGGACGCGTACTACTCCTGAGTGGTACGGCAACCCTGTCTTAGAAGTCATGTTGTTGGACAATGATGAACCTACGAGCTATGGAGAAGCGATGATGGGCCTGGATTCCGAGAAATGGTTAGAGGCCATGAAATCCGAGATGGGATCCATGTAAGAAAACAAAGTATGGGCTTTGGAAGTATTACCTGAAGGGCAATAGGCCATTCAGAACAAATGGATCTTTAAAAGGAAGACGGACGCGGACGGTGATTTCACCATCTATAAAGCTCGACTTGTGGCAAAGGGTTTTTCACAAGGTCAAGGAGTTGACTACGATGAGACTTTCTCACCCGTAGCGATGCTAAAAGTCTGTTGGAATTATGTTAGCAGTTGCTGCATTTTTCGATTATGAAATCTGGCAGATGGATGTCAAAACATCGTTTCCTTAACGGTATCCGTGAGGAAAGGTTGTATGTGATACAACCAGAAGGTTTTGTCAGTCCTAAGGATGCTAAAATGTATGCAAGCTCCAGCAATCCTTCTATGGATTGGAGCAAGCATCTCGGAGTTGGAATATACACTTTGATGAGGTGATCAAAGTTTTTGGGTTTATACAAAGTTTATGAGAAACTTGTATTTACAATAAAGTGAGTGGGAGCGCTATAGAATTTCTGATAAGTATATGTGGATGACATATTGTTGATCGGAAATGATGTAGAATTTCTGGAAAGCATAAAGGGTCGTTTGAAAGGAGTTTTTCAAAGGAAGACCTGGTATGAAGCTACTTAAATATTGGACAACAGGATCTATAGAGATAGATCAAGACGTCTGATAAAACTTTCAATGAGTACATACCTTGACAAGATTTTGAAAGAGTTCAAAATGGATCAGTCAAAGAAAAAGTTCTTGCCTGATTTGTAAGGTGTGGAGTTGAGTGAGACTCAAAGCTCGACCACGGCAGAAGAGAGAGAAAGGACGAAGGTCGTCCCCTATGCCTTAGCCATAGGCTCTGTATAGTATGCCATGCTGTGTACCGCACCTGTGTGTGCCTTGCCATGAGTCTGTCAAGGGGTACAAGAGTGATCCAGGAGTGGATCACTGGACAGCGGTCAAGATTATCCTTAGTAACTAGAGGACTAAGGAAATATTTCTCGATTATGGAGGTGATAAAGAGTTCGTCGTTAAGGGTTACGTCGATGCAAGCTTTGACACCTATCCGGACGACTCTGAGTAGCAGTCAGGATACGTATGGTGGAGCAACCATTTGGAATAGCTCCAAGTGGAGCGTGGTCACATCTGCAGTATGACATATAGATTTGCAAAGAACACACGGATCTGAATGTTGCAGACCGTTGACTAAAGACCTCTCTCACATGCAAAGCATGATCGAACCCCAGAACTCATTGGGTGTTAGATTCATAGCAATGTAAATCACATAGTGATGTGAACTAGATTATTGACTCTAGTGCAAGTGGGAGACTGTTGGAAATATGCCCTAGAGACAATAATAATTTAGTTACTAAGGTGTTAGCCACGGGATCTTGTATTACGGAACGAGTAAAGAGACTTGCCGGTAACGAGATTGAACTAGGTATAGAGATACCGACGATCGAATCTCGGGCAAGTAACATACCGAAGTACAAAGGGAACAGCATACGGGATTAACTGAATCCTTGACATAGAGGTTCGATCGATATAGATCTTCGTAGAATATGTAGGAACCAATATGGGCATCCAGGTCCCGCTATTGGTTATTGACCGTAGAGGTGTCTCGGTCATGTCTACATAGTTCTCGAACCCGCAGGGTCTACACACTTAACGTTTGGTGACGATTAGTATAGTTGAGTTATTGTTGGTGACCGAAGGTTGTTCGGAGTCTCGGATAAGATCCCGGACATGATGAGGATCTCCGGAAGAGTCCGGAGATAAAGATTGATGTATGTGATAATAGTGTTTTGATCTCCGGAATGGTTCCGGAATTCACCGGAAGGGGTTCCGGATGTTCACCGAAGTGTTCGGGTGCAGCAACACTTTATATGGGCCAAAGGGATACAATCCACGAGGTATCGGAAAAAGGCAAAAGGGAGTTTTGCTGTACTACCGCTTGGATGAAGCGGTACTACCGCGTAAGCGGTACTACCGCTTGGGTGAAGCGGTACTACCGCTCAAGCGGTACTACCGCTTGTGCGCGGCTGTGCACGGTTCGGCAGGGATCCGAGTTGGACTCTTTCCTTGCGGGCCAAACCGACCTTGTGCGGGCAAAACCGAGCTGGTGGAGGCTTTTTGTCCAAGTTTAGACCCCAGGGCTCAACATATAAATAGAGGGGCAGGGCTAGCACACGGGACACATCAGGATTTCCCAAGCCGTGTGCCGGCAACCCTAGCCCTCTAGTTCCTCCGTCATAATCTCCATAGTGCTTAGCGAAGCCCTGCTGAGATTGCTGCTCACCATCATCACCACGCCGTCGTGCTGCTGGAACTCATCTACTACTTCATCATCGCTCGCTGGATCGAGGAGGTGAAGGCGTCATCAAGCCGCACGTGTGTTGAACGCGGAGGTGCCGTCCGTTCGGCACTAGATCAGAAGGACCGTCATCAAGATCGCGGGACGAATCATGATGGGATCGCGAGACGGATCGTGATGGAATCGCGAGACGGATCATGATGGGATCGCGAAGACGTTCGACTACATCAACCGCGTTTCTTAACGCTTCCGCTTAGCGATCTACAAGGGTATGTAGATTCAATTTCCCTCTCGTAGATGCTCATCTCCATGGATAGGTCTTGCGTGTGCGTAGGAAAATTTTTGTTTCCCATGCAACGTTCCCCAACAAAATTCTCTCCGTAGATTTGATGAAGGAGATATTCCCTATAATAAGTCTGCTAGCCAATGCTTGGATGAGTTTGATAATTTTGTTGTGAAGCAAGAAAATTTCAATGCTTATGTTAGTAGACAATTGAAACATAATGCTTACATGCTTGATCGCTTGGGTCATTATTTGAGTAGAACTGTCAATGATCTTAAACTTATTAGTAAACATGCTTCCATGGTAACTACCCAAGTAGAACAAGTACTCAAGGCTCAAAATGATTTGCTTAATGAAATGAATAGTAAAAAATAATGATCATTCTGTTAAAGTTGTGACTAGAGGTGGTAGAATGACTCAGGAACCTTTGTATCCTGAGGGCCATCCTAAGAGAATTGAGCAAGATTCTCAGAGAGTTAATACTGATGCACCTAGTCGTTCCAATAAGAGCAATAAAAAGAATGACGATGGGACTTTGCATGCTGCTAGTGAACCTGTTATAGATACACCTGAGAATCCAAATGATATTTCTATTTCTGATGCTGAGACACAATCTGGTGATGAACATGAGCCTAGTGATAATATTAATGATGATGTTCATGTTGATGCTCAACCTAGTAATGATAATGATGTGGAGATTGAACCTGCTGTTGATCTTGATAACCCACAACCAAAGAATAAGAGATATGATAAAAGAGACTTTGTTGCTAGGAAACATGGTAGAGAAAGAGAACCATGGGTTTAGAAACCCATGCCCTTTCCTCCTAAACCATCCAAGAAAATGGATGATGAGGATTTTGAGCGCTTTGTTGAAATGCTTAGACCTGTCTTTTTGCGTATGCGCTTGACTGATATTTTGAAAATGTCTCCTTATGCTAAGTATATGAAAGATATTGTGACAAATAAAAGAAAGATACCAGAAGCTGAGATTTCCACCATGCTTGCTAATTATACTTTTAAGGGTGGAATGCCAAAGAAACTAGGAGATCCCGGAGTACCTACTATACCATGCTCTATTAAAGGAAATTATGTTAAAACTGCTCTATGTGATCTTGGAGCTGGTGTTAGTGTTATGCCCTTCTCTTTATATCGTAGACTTGATTTGAATAAGTTGACACCTACTGAAATCTCTTTACAAATGGCTGATAAATCAACTGCTTTACCCATCGGTATTTGCGAGGATGTGCCTGTTGTGGTTGCAAACGTTACTATCTTAACGGACTTTGTTATTCTTGATATTCCCGAGGACGACAGTATGTCCATCATCCTTGGTAGACCCTTTTTGAATACTGCAGGGGCTGTTATTGATTGCAACAAGGGCAAACTCACTTTTCATGTTAATGGTAATGAGCATACGGTACATTTTCCGAAGAAACAACCTCAAGTTCATAGTATCAACTCAATTGAAAAGGTTTCAACGATTATTATTGGAGGTTTTGAATTCCCTCTTCCTACTGCCAAGAAGAAATATGATATACTTATTGTTGGGGACATGCATATCCCCATTGAGGTAACTTAGTGTTACTCGAAAGTTCTTCGGTTCCATGTTCTTCGGAAAAAGCTTGTCAATAAGACTTGATCAACCTTATTGATGGATTCTTTTGAGGAGCATGAGATGGATGAATTTAGAAGGCACAACTTCCTGTACCCAACTTTCACTTTCTGTTATTTAGATTAAATAGAGTAAAAATGTTATTATTCTCCCGTTTTCTGTTTTATCCGTGCAATAGAAAAATGACCTGAAAATAAAAGTCCTCAGAATTCCCTGAAAATTTAGTATGATTTTTTCTAGATTATTTAAGAATTTTTGGAACTGAGTATGCATCAGGGGGCTGCACCAGTGGGCCACAAGCCTGCAGGGTGCGCCCACCCGCCCTGGGCGCGCCCTCCTGGCTTGTGGGTCCCACGTGGGGCCCCCTCACTTATTCCCGCACCCATCCACTTCGTCTTCCTCTAGAAAAAATCCCACCATTGCTCAAACCCGTGTTCTAGCTCATTTTGCTACCATTTTCGATCTCCTTGCTCAAAGCTCCATTTGCAAAACTGTTTTAGGGGATTGCTCATCGGTATGTGACTCCTCCAATGGTCCAATTAGTTTTTGTTCTAGTGCTTTATATATTGCAAATTTTTGCTGCTGTGGTGACCTTGTTCTTAAGCTTGCATGTCAAATTTGTATGGTCCCAAGTAGTTTTGATGCATGATATAGCTTCTAGGCACTTGTGTGAGTAGTTGCTATGAATTTTGTTAAGTTTTGTTTACTTTTATTTTTGAGTCACTAAAAATTTCAGAATTAATTGTCAGCAAAAGAGATGATGAGGAGATTGTTAAGAGGCTCTTCGAGCAGAGGTTTTAAAGAAAAAGAAAGTGAGAAGCCTAAATACAATATCTATCGTACCGTGGAGGTTCGCCCATGTAAATGGCCAAGTGAAGTATTCTTGAGGGCGGCCGGAATTTATGAAGATTTTTATTATCTAGCAGAAAATGCAGGCATCACCGACTTCCTCAACGATAAGTGTGAACAGTATCTCCTACTTACTAATACTTTCGTGCAAAATTTTCATTTTTATCCTAGGAAGAATCCTCCCATGGTAGAATTTCATTTATATGATGTGCCTAAGGAAATGTCACTTTACGATTTTTGCAATGTTTGCAAAATACCTCATGAGGGCAGCATCAGTGAACCACGTCCTAGAGACATGGAGGATTTTATTGCCGCAATCACTGTAGGGGAAGAGAGAGGGGTGTCAAAGGCAAGAGCGGCTAGTGTACATTTTCCTGTTTTACGCTATTATTCATTATTTGCGGGGAGATGTTTAGTTGGTCGCGGTGAGAGTGGAAGCCTTAGTGCCCCCGACCTCGCTATTCTGCGCCACGCTTTACTTGCTGATAGAACTTTTAGTCTGGGCGCTATAGTGGCCCAACGGTTGAACATAAACCGTTCGAAGGGTCCTATATTCGGAGGTATCTATGCGTCTCGTTTAGCTAAACACTTTGAGATACCTATTAGGCTTGACGAGGAAAATGAAATGCTGCTTCCTACGAGACATTTAGATTATAATAGTATGGTAGCACATGATTTTATTAAGAAAGATAATGATAAAAGACTGCTTTACAACTTAGTATTTAGTCAGGGTACTTGTGAGATTATTACCATGCCTGCTCCTTCTTTGTTCGATATCCATTCAAGCAGGTACACTATTATGCCCGATGACATCTACCGATATTGGGGTCTGTCGCAACCCCCAGCACCTGAGCCGGCACCAGCCCTTGATCCATATCAGGCTCCGGTTTTTCAGTGGGAGCCACAGGAGGTCGCTAATCAGTGGAACCCTCAGTATCCTCCGGAGTATCCAGGACAGGGTTATTTCCAGCCATGGCCCTAGACCAACTTAGGCCAAAAGCCTAAGCTTGGGGGGTACGTATTTCTCACCGACATTACATTCATGTTCACACACTCATTCCAGTTGTCGGTGTTCATACTTTTTCATTGTGCCATCCATGGTAGTTTATTTCTTCTTCATGCTTTCTTCTTATTTATGTTTAATTAATCTTGAGAAAATCCGGAAAAAAATTAGTTCTAGCTTTACCTTCTAGTTGTTTAGTGTAGTATTAAAAGAAAACCCAAAAAGATTTCTTGTTCTTCTTTTGTTTGTTGGGAGCTTTCCCGTGTAAATAGTTTTTTTCTTCTTTGGGTCGTAAGGAGAAGACCACGATGAAAATGTTGAGTGGCTCTCATATGCATTATTGTTTATCTTACATAGAGCCCATATTACCTTGTCTTCTTCTTTGAGTTATCATTTGCAGATTCCAGCTTAGTCCAATACACGTGCACTCTTATTATTATTCACATCATTCGGTTGTGCAAGTGAAAGGCAATAATGACGATATGTGATGAAATGACTGAGATGGAGAAAAGCTGGTATGAACTCGACCTATTTTGTTTTTGTAAATATGATTAGCTCATCATTCAGGATTCAGTTCATTATGGGTTGAACATGTCTGCAATGACAATTAGAGATTATAGTTACTCATGCCATGCTTAATTAGCTAAGAGTGGATAATGGTTTGTCTTGAGTGCCAACATGCATATTAAAACGGTTGTGATGTAGTATAATAGAATGGTATCCTCCTCTGAATGATTCGAGTGGCTTGACTTGGCACATGTTCACGCAAGTAGTTGAAACAAAATCAACATAGCCTCCACGATGTTTATGTTCATGGTGATTTATATCCTACTCATGCTTGCATTCAATATTGGTTAATCTCAAAGCATGTTGATGACTGTTGTCGCTCTCTAGTTGGTCGCTTCCCAGTCTTTTGCTAGCCTTCACTTGTACTAAGCGGGAATACTGCTTGTGCATCCATCTCCATAAAACCAAAGTTGTTCCATATGAGTCCACCATACATACCTATACGCGATATTTACATGCCGTTCCAAGTAAATTTGCATGTGCCACTCTCCAAACCTTCAAATAAATATTCCGTTTTGTATGCCCAAATCACTCATGTAGTGACTGGGGGCTGTCAGTATCTTCCATGCTAGGTGGGTTATTCTCACGATTTGTGTTGATTCACTATCATTCACGAGAAAGTGGCTGGTATTCGGGATGCCCAGTTCAATGCTCAAAAATTTAAGTCAAAATATAATAAACAAAACTACCCCAGGATTGTGTTCGTATGGACGGTACCCGTGGATTCGGCCCGCCGTGGAGTGTGATTGATCTGGTGGAGGGGGAGTAAAAAATTTACTATTCTATTTGGGAACCGCCTATAATGTATCTAGCATGGCAGATATCGAGATCTCTTAGTTGTTATGTTGGCAATGAAAGCATACCTCTCAAAATTATTATTCATCCTTGTTTTAAAAGCTCGAGCTCTGGCACTTCTGCAAATCAATGCTTCCCACTGTGAAGGGCCTATCTATTTTACGTTACTGTTGAGTCATCATCCTCTTATAAAAAGCATCAGTTAGAGAGCACCACCGTCATTTGTATGCTTTGCTATTAATTGATTTTGGGTGTGAGTATGACTGGATCTCTTTTACCATGAATTACAATGTCTAGTCAGTCCTTGTTCTCCAGAGGTGCTCTGCATTTATGTTTTGCGGTCTCAGAAAGGGCTAGCGAGATACCATTATGTCATATTGTATCATGATTGTTTTGATAAAATTGTTGTCATCCGAGACTTATTATTATTGCTCGCTAGTTGATTATGCCATTGATATGAGTAAATGTGAGACCTAAATGTTATTGTGAATGTGGTTAGTTCATAATCTTTGCTGAAAATCTGCACATCAGTTAGACATATTTACAACAGCAAGATCAAACAGAGTTTGTAAAAGTTTTTCTTTATCACTTTCAGTTTATCAACAGAATTGCTTGAGGACAAGCAAAGGTTTAAGCTTGGGGGAGTTGATACGTCTCCAACGTATCCACTTTTCCAAACTCTTTTGCCCTTGTTTTGGACTCTAATTTGCATGATTTGAATGGAACAAACCCGGACTGACGCTGTTTTCAGCAGAATTGCCTTGGTGTTATTTTTGTGCAGAAATAAAACTTCTCGGATTGACCTGAAAATTTACGGAGAATATTTTTGAATTAATAAAAAATATTGGCGAAAGAATCAACTGCAGGGGGCCCACCACCTGGCCACAAGTCAGGGGGGCGCGCCCACCCCCCTAGGGCGCGCCCCTGTGGCTTGTGGGCCCCCTGTTGCTCCTCCGACCTCGTTTCCACTCCTATATATTCCTATTCGGGGAGAAAAAAATAAGAGAGAAGAGTTCATCGCGTTTTACGATACGGAGCCGCCGCCACCTCCTGTTCTTCCTTGGGAGGGCACATCTGGAGCCTGATTTGGGCTCCGGAGAGGGGAAATCGACGCCGTCGTCATCACCAACCATCCTTCATCACCAATTTCATGATGCTCTCCTCCGTTCGTGAGTAATCCCATCGTAGGCTTGCTGGACGGTGATGGATTGGATGAGATTTACCATGTAATCGTGTTAGTTTTGTTAGGATTTGATCCCTAGTATCCACTATGTTCTGAGATTGATGTTGCTATGACTTTGCTATGCTTAATGCTTGTCACTAGGGCCCGAGTGCCAGGATTTCAGATCTGAACCTATTATGTTTTCATGAATATATGTGTGTTCTTGATCCTATCTTGCAAGTTGTAGACACCTATTACGAGTTATGATCCGCATCCCCCAGGGTGACAATAATTGGGATTCTTTCCGGTGATTACCGTAGTTTGAGGAGTTCATGTATTCACTAAGTGCTAATGCTTTGGTCCGGTTCTCTATTAAAAGGAGGCCTTAATATCCCTTAGTTTCCATTAGGACCCCGCTGCCACGGGAGGGTAGGACAAAAGATGTCATGCAAGTTCTTTTCCATAAGCACGTATGACTATATATGGAATACATGCCTACATTACATTGATGAATTGGAGCTAGTTCTGTGTCACCCTATGTTATAACTGTTGCATGATGAATGCCATCCGACATAATTATCCATCACTGATCCATTGCCTACGAGCTTTTCATATATTGATCTTTGCTAAGTTACTTTTCCGTTGCTACTGTTACAATCACTACAACAATGCTACTGTTACTTTTGCCATCGTTACCGTTACTTCCATACTACTTTGCTACTGAATACTTTGCTGCAGATATTAAGTCTTTCAGGTGTGGTTGAATTGACAACTCAGCTGCTAATACTCGAGAATATTCTTTGGCTCCCCTTGTGTCGAATCAATAAATTTGGGTTGAATACTCTACCCTCGAAAACTGTTGCGATCCCCTATACTTGTGGGTTATCAGGTAGCTAGCTAGCAGTGCATTATCGATATCGGCCGGGGCGGAACCCACGCTGCTTCTCGGCATAGATGGGACGGTGCTATCCAATGCTGGATCGATCTGCTCATGCTGCCGCTGAGACGCCCTTTCCTGGCTGAGTGAGTCGATCTGCTCCTGCTGCCGCCTGACAAATCGTTCCAACTCTAGGTGCTTTGATTCTAGGCCTTCAGGCGGAGTGCTTCCTCCTTCTTCTTCTTCTGCTCCTCCTGCATCTTCTTTCTCGCACGGCTTCTATAGTCGTCGTTCCAATCCGCAAACCCCTCAAACCACGGAACAACGCCTTTGCCTCGTGTTCTTCCCGGGTGTTCAGGATTCTTCAGGGCGCGCGTAAGCTCGTCGTTCTCTCTGTTGGGCGTGAACACCCCCGTTCGAGCTTCTTCTATTGCAATAAGTATTTCGTCTGTCGCTTCTTTAAGACTTGCCTTCACCATAACCAGCCCTGTCTCTAGGTCCAACTTCCCCCCATGCGCATAAAACCATGTCCTGCACCTGGGGGGCCATGTCAATGTAACTGGAGTGACCCCTGCACTAATCATCTTTTGCTCAGATTGATCCCACTTAGGCAGGGCCACCTGGTAGCCACCTGGCCCCAGAGTATGGTGCCACTTCTTTTTCGCAGCATTAATCTTGTTTTTTCTCGACCGTTCCTTAGCTTCTTCCGATTCCTTGAACTTCACGAAAGCGTCCCAGTGATCTTTTGCCTTCACCAGTGCTCCCGTGAATTCTGGAGTCTTCTTTTTTGATTTGACGTACTTAGTCCATGCATTTTTCTTGAAAGTGTTGAATGCGATCGCCATCTTTTTAAGAGCATAGTTTCTGACTTTCTTCAGATCTGCATCTGTCAAATTATCTGGTAGGGTGAAATGTTCCATGAGCGATGTCCAAAGCACATCTTTTGCTCTTTCATCGACAAAAGTAACTCGGCCTACTCGATCTCCCTTTGCTGGCTTTTTCCATTCTTGAATGGAGATCGGGATTTGGTCCCTGACAATAACTCCACATTGATTCTTGAACTTGGTCGCATTTTTCCTAGGTTCAAGCAGTTCGCCAGTTGATGTTTTGATGGAATCGATGTTGAACTTTACGCCAGCATCCAACTTTCCGGCCGGGCCTTGAACTACCCCGTCGCTTGTAGAAGATTTGCTCGATCCGGAGGCCTAAAAGAAGAAAGATCGATTCGTTAATACATACAAATCAATTAAGACATGTAATGATCACCGGATGGCTTATATAATAAATATACCTCACCGGTCTTTGTTATTTGAAGAACATTTTCTTCGTCAACATCGTTGTCGTCGCCTTCATCTATTCGTTCGTCTTCATCAAATATCATACAACCCTCACCGGAATTGTTCAGATATTGCGAGCCGTCATCATCTTCAGGTTCATGCTCTGGGCTCGGGGAGGAGCGTATGATGTCGAACAGAGCCTCTTCTCCTTCTCTGCCGGTATTGTCCATAGCTTTTATTTAACTAATCTAGAAGAAAGATAAAACAATTTAGTATTCAAATTAGAATGCATGCAATCAATAAGGAAAAACTGAATCATAGTACATAATATGCATCTCGAATAATTCATATAATATGCATCATCGAATATAATCTTGAATAAATCGTCTCGAATATTATCGAATATAATCTCGAATACATCTCGAGTATTATCACTAGCTAATACAGATCGAATATTATCGAAGAATCTAGTTCACTCGCGGTTCCTGAGGCGCGGGCGGTGGACACCCAAAGAGAAGGAACCATCACAGGATCATAGCTCGGGTGAGATCCCTGAAGAACCTGCCAGGTATTGGAGAACCTGACGTCCAACGCATCCATGTAGCGACGGACGTGCTCGTCCTCCTCCCTGACACGGCGACGTACCACCTCCGGCGGGGACGGCTGCCTCCGCACCGAAAGTGGCCCACGCGAACGCCACCAAAGAAGCTCCGGGTCGACGACGGGACCCGGGGCCGGGTTCCTCACCAAGCTGCGCGCCCCTGAAGGTAGCACCTCCCAGTGCCAGCCCGGCGGAGCCCAGTCCCGAACGTTGCCCCTCTGAAGCAAGACGTCGACGACGAGGATGCGGGCCGGGCATCGTTGACTCCGAGAAGAAATTCTATGCAAATTTAACATTTTTTAAATGCTTGATTGTGATTTCTTATATACGAGGAACTTTGAGAATCCTAACGGATTCTCTTAACCTTTAAGGGATTTAACAAAATAGCGCCATTGTGGATGTGCAGAAAATGGTCCATATTTTTCCTGATCTCATCTACCCTTCTATATGTCACGTTGTCTAGCTAGTGTCAAAGGAAGAAAACCATGGCTTCATCATTAGCCGGAAGTAACAGGCGCATGATGGTACGAAGCTGTCCAAAGTTGTTTTGGAACGGAGTCCCGGATAGGATAATTAGCTTTTTGGTACGAAGTTCAGCAAGAGCCTTCCGAATATCGCTATTTGGAAGGCCTTTGCTGAACTTCGTACCAAAAAAACTAATTATTCTATCAAGAACTCCATTCCAAAACAACTTTGAAAAGCTTCGTACCATCATGCGCCTGTTACTTCCGGCTAATGATGAATCCATGGTTTTCTTGAATCCTTTGACACTAGCTAGACAAAACGTGACATATAGAAGGGTAGATGCATGACATCAGAAAAAAATTGGATCAACTTGTGCACATCCATAATGGGGGCATTCTTGATAAATCCCTTAAAGGACTAAGAGAATCTATTGTATACAAACATATACTAATTGCAAATACATAACAAACTTTTGCAAATACAACATTAAAATATGCAACTTTTGCAAATACTAATTGCTATACATTGGATCAAATGTCAAAATTCATCAACTTTTTTCTATACATATATGTATACTAATTTCTATACATATTGGATCAAAATGTAAAAATTCCTCAAATGTCAAAATTCCTTCACTTTTTTCTATACATCTAATTAATCATCTAGTGAAAAAAATGTCAAAATTCTTGCATCTATGTCAAAATTCCTCAAATGTCAAAATTCCTTAACTTTTTTCTATACATCAAAATTCTTGCATCTAATCATCTAATCATCTATACATCTAATCATCTAATCATCTAGTGTGTGTGTGTGTGTGTGTTCATGCATATACGTGTGTGGGGGGGGGCTCGGGGAGGGGCCGGCGGCCACCATGGCGGCACAGGGGGCGAGGGAGAGGGGGGAGAGGGGGGGAGCTCACAGCGGGGCGACGGCGAGGCGAGGCGAGTCGGGGGCGGCGACGGCGAGGAGCTCGGGGCCGGAGGAGCGGGCGCGGGCGGCGTCCCGGGCGGCATCAGGCCGGGCTCGGGGAGGAGCTGGCGCGGGCGGCATCGGGGATCGGCGCGAGGAGGCGCGGGCGGCCGGCGTCGGGGGCGGCGACGAGCTCCGGCGTCGGGGAGGTGAGACGGCGACGGCGCGGCGATGTCGAAGAGGTCGAAGAAAGCAGAGGAACTGAAATTTTTTGAAGTGTTGTATAAATATAAGGAGGCCTTTATGTTGGAAATATGCCCTAGAGGCAATAATAAATTGGTTATTATTATATTTCCTTGTTCATGATAATCGTTTATTATCCATGCTATAATTGTATTGATTGGAAACTCAAATACATGTGTGGGTACATAGACAACACTGTGTCCCTAGTAAGCCTCTAGTTGACTAGCTCGTTGATCAAAGATGGTTAAGGTTTCCTAGCCATTGACATGAGATGTCATTTGATAACGGGATCACATCATTAGGAGAATGATGTGATGGACAAGACCCAAACTGTAAACGTAGCATTTGATCGTGTCAGTTTATTGCTATTGTTTTCTGCATGTCAAGTATCTGTTCCTTTGACCATGAGATCATGCAACTCACTGACACTGGAGGAATACCTTGTGTGTATCAAACGTCGCAACGTAACTGGGTGACTATAAAGGTGCTCTACAGATATCTCCGAGGGTGTCTGTTGGGTTGGCATGGATCAAGACTGGGATTTGTTACTCCGTATGACGGAGAGGTATCTCAGGGCCCACTCGGTAATACAACATCACAATGAGCCTTGCAAGCAATGTGACTAAAAGTGTTAGCCACGAGATCTTGTATTACGGAACGAGTAAAGAGACTTGCCGGTAACGAGATTGAACTAGGTATAGAGATACCGACGATCGAATCTCGGGCAAGTAACATACCGAAGAACAAAGGGAACAGCATACGGGATTAACTGAATCCTTGACATAGAGGTTCGACCGATAAAAGATCTTCGTAGAATATGTAGGAGCCAATATGGGCATCCAGGTCCCGCTATTGGTTATTGGCCGTAGAGGTGTCTCGGTCATGTCTACATAGTTCTCGAACCCGCAGGGTCTACACACTTAACGTTTGGTGACGATTAGTATAATTGAGTTATTATGTTGGTGACCGAAAGTTGTTCGGAGTCCCGGATAAGATCCCGGACATGACGAGGATCTCCGGAATAGTCCGGAGGTAAAGATTGATATATGTGATAATAGTGTTTTGATCTCCGGAAGAGTTCCGAAGTTCACCGGAAGGGGTTCCGGATGTTCACCGAAGTGTTCGGGTGCAGCAACACTTTATATGGGCCAAGGGATAAAAGCCCACGAGGTATTGGAAGGTGCAAAAGTAGTTTTGCTGCCGCGTAAGCGGTACTACCGCTTGTGTGAAGCGGTACTACCGCCCGAGCGGTACTACCGCTTGTGTGAAGCGGTACTACCGCCCAAGCGGTACTACCGCTTGTGAGCGGTACTACCGCTTGTGCGCGGCTGTGCACGGTTCGGCAGGGATCCGAGTTGGACTCTTTCCCTGCGGGCAAAACCGACCTTGTGCGGGCAAAACCGACCTGGAGGAGGTTTTTACTCCAAGTTTAGACCCCAAGGCTCAACATATAAATAGAGGGGCAGGGCTAGCACACGGGAGCGATCAAGATTTCCCCAAGCCGTGTGCGGCAACCCTAACCCTCTAGTTCCTCCGTCATAATCTCCGTAGCGCTTGGCGAAGCCCTGCAGAGATTGTTCCTCACCACCATCACCACGCCGTCGTGCTGCTGGAACTCAACCACTACTTCATCATCGCTCGCTGGATCGAGGAGGTGAAGGCGTCATCAAGCCGTACGTGTGTTGAACGCGGAGGTGCCGTCCGTTCGGCGCTAGTTCGTGATCGGATCGAGGGACGACTTGCGATTTGGATCGCGGAGACGTTCGACTACATCAACCGCGTTTCTTAAACGCTTCCGCTTAGCGATCTACAAGGGTATGTAGATTCACTCTCCCTCTCGTAGATGCTCATCACCATGGATAGATCTTGTGTGTGCGTAGGAAAATTTTTGTTTCCCATGCAACGTTCCCCAACAGTGGCATCATGAGCCAGGTCTATGCGTAGATGAGATCTCGAGTAGAACACAAACGATTTGTGGGCGTGGTTGTATACATATTGCTTGCCGTTACTAGTTGATATTTGATTCGGCGGTACTGTGAGATGAAGCGGCCCGGACCGACATTACGCGTACACTTACGCGAGACAGGTTCCTTCAACTAACATGTAACTTCGTTGCATAAAGATGGCTAGCGGGTGTCTGTCTCTCTCACTTTAGTTGAATCGATTTCAATGAAGAGGGTTCTTTTAGAAGATCAAAAAGCAATCACTACACCACGTTGTGGTTTTGCGTAGGTAAGAACGGTTCTTGCAAACCCGTAGCAGCCACGTAAAATTTGCAACAACAATTAGAGGACGTCTAACTTGTTTTTGCAGGGTATGATGTGATATGATATGGCCAATTACATGATGAGATATATGTGATGTATGAGATGATCATGTTTTGTATAGAATATCACGACTTGCATGTCGATGAGTACGGCAACTGGCAGGAGCCATAGAGTTGTCTTTAATTATTGTATGACCTGCGTGTCAATCATTAAGCGCTATGTAATGCTTTACTTTATCGCTAAACGTTAGCAATAGTCGTGGAAGCAACAGTCGGCGCGACAACCTTATGGCGACACGTTGATGGAGATCAAGATGATGGAGATCATGGTGTCATGCCGGTGACGATGGAGATCATGCCGGTGCTTTGGAGATGGAGATCAAAAGCACAAGTTCATGGCCATATCATGTCACTTATGATTTGCATGTGATGTTAATCCTTTTATGCATCTTATTTTGCTTAGGACGACGGTAGCATTATAAGGTGATCCCTCACTTAAATTTCAAGATAAATTGTGTTCTCCCCAAGTGTGCACCGTTGCGAAAGTTCGTCGTTTCGAGACACGCCGTGATGATCGGGTGTGATAGACTCTACGTTCGCATACAACGGGTGCAAGCCATGTTGCACGTGCGGAACACTCGGGTTAAACTTGACGAGCCTAGCATGTATAGACATGGCCTCGGAACACAAGAGACCGAAAGGTCGAACATGAGTCATATAGTAGATATGATCAACATGAAGATGTTCACCATTGAAACCACCTCAACTCACGTGATGATCGGACTTGAGTTGGTGGATTTGGATCATGTTACACTCGAATGACCGGAGGGATGTCAATTTGAGTGGGAGTTTTTAAGTAATATGATTAACTAAACTCATTATCTAGAACAATAGTCTAAGTTGTCTTTGCTATATTTATGTTGTAGATCATGGCTCGCGCAGTAGCACCCCTGAATTTTAATGCGTTCCTAGAGAAAGCTAAGTTGAAAGATGATGGAAGTAACTTTGTGGACTGGGCCCGTAATCTAAGGATTATCCTTACGGCTTCCCAGAAGGCTTATGTCCTTGATGCACCGCTTGGTGATCCACCCGCTCCAGTTGAGTCTCTAGACGTTGTGAACGCCTGGCAGGCTCGTTCTAATGATTACTCAATAGTTCAATGTGCAATGTTGTATGGCTTAGAACCGGGACTTCAAAGACGTTTTGAACGTCATGGAGCATATGAGATGTTCCAGGAGTTGAAGTTTATCTTTCAGAAGAATGCCCGGATCGAGAGATATGAGATCTCCGATAAGTTCTATGCTTGCAAGATGGAGGAGAACGGGTCTATCAGTGATCACGTGCTCAGAATGTCTGGGTACTCCACCCGTCTGGCTGAGTTAGGGATGCCCCTTCCGCCAGAGGCTATCACTGACAGAGTTCTTCAATCATTGCCACCTAGCTACAAGAGCTTCGTGTTGAACTATAACATGCACGGGATGAACAAGTCAGTCGCCGAGCTGTTTGCGATGCTGAAAGCCGCTGAGTCTGAAATTCAGAAGGAGCATCAAGTGTTGATGGTCAATAAAACCACTAGTTTCAAGAAAAATGGCAAGGGTAAGAAGGGTAACTCCAAGCAGAGTGGCAAAGCAGTTGCTCCTCTCGTGAAGAAACCCAAGGCTGGACCCAAACCAGAAACTGTGTGTTTTCATTGCAAGGGAACTGGACACTGGAAGCGGAATTGCCCCAAGTATTTGGCTGACAAGAAGGCGGCCAACAACAAACAAGGTATATATGATATACATGTTATTGATGTGTACCTTACCAACTCTCGTTGTAGTGCCTGGGTATTTGATACCGGTGCGGTTGCTCATATTTGCAACTCAAAACAGGAACTGCGGAATAGACGGAGGCTGGCAAAGGACGAAGTGACGATGCGCGTGGGAAATGGTTCCAAGGTTGATGTGATCGCCGTCGGCACGCTCGCTCTTCGATTACCGTCGGGATTAGTGATGAACCTAAATAAGTGTTATTTGGTGCCTGCGTTAAGCATGAACATTATATCTGGATCTTGTTTATTGCGAGACGGTTACTCATTTAAATCAGAGAATAATGGTTGTTCTATTTATATGAGTAATATCTTTTATGGTCATGCACCCAATGTGAGGGGTTTATTCTTGTTGAATCTCGATAGTAATGATACACATGTTCATAACATTGATGCCAAAAGATATAGAATTGATAATGATAATACCACTTTCTTGTGGCACTGCCGTTTAGGTCATATTGGCGTAAAACGCATGAAGAAGCTCCATGCTGATGGACTTTTGGAGTCACTTGATTTTGAATCACTTGACACATGTGAGCCATGCCTCATGGGCAAGATGACTAAAACGCCGTTCTCTGGAACAATGGAACGGGCAAGTGACTTATTGGAAATCATACATACTGATGTGTGCGGTCCGATGAGTATTGAGGCGCGCGGTGGTTATCGTTACTTTCTCACCTTCACTGATGACTTAAGTAGATATGGGTATATTTACTTAATGAAACACAAGTCTGAAACATTTGAAAAGTTCAAACAATTTCAGAGTGAAGTTGAGAATCATCGTAACAAGAAGATTAAATTCCTACGATCTGATCGAGGGGGAGAATATCTGAGTTATGAGTTTGGCAGTCACTTAAGACAGTGTGGAATTGTTTCACAATTGACACCGCCTGGAACACCACAGCGTAATGGTGTGTCCGAACGTCGTAATCGAACCTTATTGGATATGGTGCGATCTATGATGTCTCTTGCCGATTTGCCACTATCGTTTTGGGGTTATGCATTAGAGACAGCTGCATTCACTTTAAATAGGGCACCATCGAAATCCGTTGAGACGACGCCATATGAACTTTGGTTTGGCAAGAAGCCAAAACTGTCGTTTCTTAAAGTTTGGGGATGTGATGCTTATGTCAAAAAGCTTCAGCCTGAAAAGCTGGAACCCAAAGCGGAGAAATGCGTCTTCATAGGATACCCAAAAGAGACAATTGGGTATACCTTCTACCTCAGATCCGAGGGCAAAGTGTTTGTCGCTAAAAACGGAACATTTCTTGAGAAAGAGTTTCTCTCGAAAGAATTGAGTGGGAGGAAGATAGAACTTGATGAGGTTGTTGAACCTTTACTTCAACCTGAGAGTAGCGCAGCGCAGAAAGTTGTTTCTGTGGAGCCTACATTAGCTGAAGAGGAAGTTAATGATGATGATCATGAAGCTTTGGATCAAGTTGCTATCGAACCTCGTAGGTCGACAAGGACGCGTACTGCTCCTGAGTGGTACGGCAACCCTGTCTTAGAGGTCATGTTGTTAAACAACGATGAACCTACGAGCTATGGAGAAGCGATGATGGGCCCGGATTCCGAGAAGTGGTTAGAGGCCATGAAATCCGAGATGGGATCCATGTATGAAAACAAAGTATGGACTTTGGAAGTATTACCTGAAGGGCGTAAGGCCATTCAGAACAAATGGATCTTTAAGAGGAAGACGGACGCGGACGGTAATGTCACCGTCTATAAAGCTCGACTTGTGGCAAAGGGTTTTTCACAAGTTCAAGGAGTTGACTACGATGAGACCTTCTCACCCGTAGCGATGCTTAAGTCCGTCAGAATCATGTTAGCAATAGCTGCCTTTTTCGATTATGAAATTTGGCAGATGGATGTCAAAACAGCGTTCCTTAACGGTTACCTTAAGGAAGAGTTGTATATGATACAACCAGAAGGTTTTGTCGATCCAGAGAATGCTGACAAAGTTTGCAAACTCCAGCGATCCATTTATGGACTGGTGCAAGCATCTCGGAGTTGGAATCTTCGTTTTGATAAAGTGATCAAAGCGTTCGAGTTTATACAAGTTTACGGAGAAGCTTGTATTTACAAGAAAGTGAGTGGGAGCTCTATAGCGTTTCTAATATTATATGTGGATGACATATTGCTGATTGGAAACAATATAGAAATGCTGGAAAGCGTAAAGGAATATTTGAACAAGAGTTTTTCAATGAAGGACCTAGGAGAAGCTGCTTTCATATTAGGCATCAAGATCTATAGAGATAGATCAAGACGTTTAATAGGACTTTCACAAAGCACATACCTTGATAAGATTTTGAAGAAGTTCAAAATGGATCAGTCCAAGAAGGGGTTCTTGCCTGTTTTGCAAGGTGTGAAGTTGAGTAAGACTCAATGCCCAGTGACTGCAGAAGATAGAGAAAAGATGAGTGTCATCCCCTATGCTTCAGCCATAGGCTCTATCATGTATGCAATGCTGTGCACAAGACCCGATGTCAGCCTTGCCATAAGTATGGCCGGAAGGTTTCAAAGTGATCCAGGAATGGAACACTGGACGGCGGTCAAGAATATCCTGAAGTACCTGAAAAGGACTAAGGACATGATTCTCGTTTATGGAGGTGATCAAGAGCTCGTCGTAAAGGGTTACGTCGATGCAAGCTTTGACACTGATCCGGATGACTCTAAATCGCAAACCGGATACGTATTTATTCTTAATGGGGGTGCGGTTAGCTGGTGCAGTTCCAAGCAAAGCGTGGTAGCAGATTCTACATGCGAAGCGGAGTACATCGCTGCCTCGGAGGCGGCGAAGGAAGGTGTCTGGATGAAGGAGTTCATGACAGATCTTGGAGTAGTGCCTAGTGCGCTTAACCCAATGACTCTGTTTTGTGATAACACTGGTGCCATTGCTCTAGCCAAGGAACCAAGATTTCACAAGAGGACCAGACACATAAAACGACGTTTCAATTCCATCCGCGATTACATCAAGGAGGACGACATAAATATTTGCAAAGTACACACGGATCTAAATGTTGCAGATCCGATGACTAAACCTCTTCCAAGGGCTAAACATGAACAACACCAGAACTGCATGGGTGTTCGATTCATTACAATGTAAATCACATAGTGATGTGAACTAGATTATTGACTCTAGTGCAAGTGGGAGACTGTTGGAAATATGCCCTAGAGGCAATAATAAATTGGTTATTATTATATTTCCTTGTTCATGATAATCGTTTATTATCCATGCTATAATTGTATTGATTGGAAACTCAAATACATGTGTGGGTACATAGACAACACTGTGTCCCTAGTAAGCCTCTAGTTGACTAGCTCGTTGATCAAAGATGGTTAAGGTTTCCTAGCCATTGACATGAGATGTCATTTGATAACGGGATCACATCATTAGGAGAATGATGTGATGGACAAGACCCAAACTGTAAACGTAGCATTTGATCGTGTCAGTTTATTGCTATTGTTTTCTGCATGTCAAGTATCTGTTCCTTTGACCATGAGATCATGCAACTCACTGACACTGGAGGAATACCTTGTGTGTATCAAACGTCGCAACGTAACTGGGTGACTATAAAGGTGCTCTACAGATATCTCCGAGGGTGTCTGTTGGGTTGGCATGGATCAAGACTGGGATTTGTTACTCCGTATGACGGAGAGGTATCTCAGGGCCCACTCGGTAATACAACATCACAATGAGCCTTGCAAGCAATGTGACTAAAAGTGTTAGCCACGAGATCTTGTATTACGGAACGAGTAAAGAGACTTGCCGGTAACGAGATTGAACTAGGTATAGAGATACCGACGATCGAATCTCGGGCAAGTAACATACCGAAGAACAAAGGGAACAGCATACGGGATTAACTGAATCCTTGACATAGAGGTTCGACCGATAAAAGATCTTCGTAGAATATGTAGGAGCCAATATGGGCATCCAGGTCCCGCTATTGGTTATTGGCCGTAGAGGTGTCTCGGTCATGTCTACATAGTTCTCGAACCCGCAGGGTCTACACACTTAACGTTTGGTGACGATTAGTATAATTGAGTTATTATGTTGGTGACCGAAAGTTGTTCGGAGTCCCGGATAAGATCCCGGACATGACGAGGATCTCCGGAATAGTCCGGAGGTAAAGATTGATATATGTGATAATAGTGTTTTGATCTCCGGAAGAGTTCCGAAGTTCACCGGAAGGGGTTCCGGATGTTTACCGAAGTGTTCGGGTGCAGCAACACTTTATATGGGCCAAGGGATAAAAGCCCACGAGGTATTGGAAGGTGCAAAAGTAGTTTTGATGCCGCGTAAGCGGTACTACCGCTTGTGTGAAGCGGTACTACCGCCCGAGCGGTACTACCGCTTGTGTGAAGCGGTACTACCGCCCAAGCGGTACTACCGCTTGTGAGCGGTACTACCGCTTGTGCGCGGCTGTGCACGGTTCGGCAGGGATCCGAGTTGGACTCTTTCCCTGCGGGCAAAACCGACCTTGTGCGGGCAAAACCGACCTGGAGGAGGTTTTTACTCCAAGTTTAGACCCCAAGGCTCAACATATAAATAGAGGGGCAGGGCTAGCACACGGGAGCGATCAAGATTTCCCCAAGCCGTGTGCGGCAACCCTAACCCTCTAGTTCCTCCGTCATAATCTCCGTAGCGCTTGGCGAAGCCCTGCAGAGATTGTTCCTCACCACCATCACCACGCCGTCGTGCTGCTGGAACTCAACCACTACTTCATCATCGCTCGCTGGATCGAGGAGGTGAAGGCGTCATCAAGCCGTACGTGTGTTGAACGCGGAGGTGCCGTCCGTTCGGCGCTAGTTCGTGATCGGATCGAGGGACGACTTGCGATTTGGATCGCGGAGACGTTCGACTACATCAACCGCGTTTCTTAAACGCTTCCGCTTAGCGATCTACAAGGGTATGTAGATTCACTCTCCCTCTCGTAGATGCTCATCACCATGGATAGATCTTGTGTGTGCGTAGGAAAATTTTTGTTTCCCATGCAACGTTCCCCAACACTTTAGTCCCGGTTGGAGCCACCAACCGGGACTAAAGGTGAATTTCACCAGCCGAAGCGGCGGGAAGCGACCACCTTTAGTCGCGGTTGGTGGCTCCAACCGGGACTAAAGGGGGGCATTTAGTCGTGGTTGGTGCCACCAACCGCGACTAAAGGCCTGTCTTCCCGTATTGAAATGTTTAGTCCCACCTCGCTAGTTGAGAGGAGCTCGCACCGGTTTATAAGCCCCGTCGCGGCTACCGTGTCGAGCTCCTCTCTAATGCAGGCCTACTGGGCCTACCACACCTCTGCCGCCCAGTGGGGCCTACTGGGCCGTACAGGCCTGCATCCTGTCCCAACTAGAGGTTGGGTTTCTAGTCGTATGCAGGCCGTGGCGGCCCAATAGGCGGGCTTTTTTTTAATTTATTTATTTTTCTGTTTTTTTTCTGCTTTATTTATTTTCTTTTGTTTCTGAGTTCTTTTTTGCTTTATTTAGAGTTTCTTTGTGAATCTTTTTGCTTTAGGTAAAAAAAATTATAAAATTTCTGTTAGTGCCAGTAGTTTTCAAATTTGAATAGTTTAAATTTGAATTATTTGAAATTTATGTGAATCACTAGTTTATGAATAACTTTATTTTAAAAGTAGATTTTTCAGTGATTCTTTTTTCTGCTGTTTAATATTAGCGTGTTTTATCATTATATTCAATTTGGTAATTCTTAGGTTATTTAAAAAATGAAATGCCTTAGTAATAGACGAGTTTTCGTCTGAAACCCTGATACTTCGAAAGAGATTGTCCATTTTGTACACGAAGTGCATCCAGTTTTTGCCGTAACCCTCTCAACTTTTTAGCACATGCTATGTGGGTGAAATGATGATACCATGCCAACTTTCAACCTTTTCAGAGTTCATTTGTAGTGCTTTTCAATTTCAGGGTCATTTAGCTCAAAAAAATCAATAAATGCATGAAAAATAGCAAATGAAGTCAGAAAGGGTTGAAAATTGATGGCATGGCTTCGAATGGTGCATACTGAACACACAAAAAGTCTGGAGTTGAAATAAGTTTAAAAAAATGAAATGCCTTAGTAACAGACGAGTTTTCGTCTGAAACCCTGATACTTCGAAAGAGATTGTCCATTTTGTACACGAAGTGCATCCAGTTTTTGCCGTAACCCTCTCAACTTTTTAGCACATGCTATGTGCGTGAAATGATGATACCATGCCAACTTTCAACCTTTTCAGAGTTCATTTGTAGTGCTTTTCAATTTCAGGGTCATTTACCTCAAAAAAATCAGTAAATGCATGAAAAATAGCAAATGAAGTCAGAAAGGGTTGAAAATTGATGGCGTGGCTTCGAATGGTGCATACTGAACACACAAAAAGTCTGGAGTTGAAATAAGTTTAAAAAAATGAAATGCCTTAGTAACAGACGAGTTTTCGTCTGAAACCCTGATACTTCGAAAGAGATTGTCCATTTTGTACACGAAGTGCATCCAGTTTTTGCCGTAACCCTCTCAACTTTTTAGCACATGCTATGTGGGTGAAATGATGATACCATGCCAACTTTCAACCTTTTCAGAGTTCATTTGTAGTGCTTTTCAATTTCAGGGTCATTTAGCTCACAAAAATCAGTAAATGCATGAAAAATAGCAAATGAAGTCAGAAAGGGTTGAAAATTGATGGCGTGGCTTCGAATGGTGCATACTGAACACACAAAAAGTCTGGATTTGAAATAAGTTTAAAAAAATGAAATGCCTTAGTAACAGACGAGTTTTCGTCTGAAACCCTGATACTTCAAAAGAGATTGTCCATTTTGTACACGAAGTGCATTCAGTTTTTGCCGTAACCCTCTCAACTTTTTGGGACATGCTATGTGGGTGAAATGATGATACCATGCCAACTTTCAACCTTTTCAGAGTTCATTTGTAGTGCTTTTCAATTTCAGGGTCATTTAGCTCAAAAAAACAGTAAATGCATGAAAAATAGCAAATGAAGTCAGAAAGGGTTGAAAATTGGTGGCGTGGCATCGAATGGTGCATACTGAACACACAAAAAGTCTGGAGTTGAAATAAGTTTAAAAAAATGAAATGCCTTAGTAACAGACGAGTTTTCGTCTGAAACCCTGATACCTCGAAAGAGATTGTCCATTTTGTACACGAAGTGCATCCAGTTTTTGTCGTAACCCTCTCAACTTTTTAGCACATGCTATGTGGGTGAAATGATGATACCATGCCAACTATCAACCTTTTCAGAGTTCATTTGTAGTGCTTTTCAATTTCAGGGTCATTTAGCTCAAAAAAATCAGTAAATACATGAAAAATAGCAAATGAAGTCAGAAAGGGTTGAAAATTGATGACGTGGCTTTGGACATAATATTTTGACGTGTTTCAAATGCCAAAACACATAAGTGGGACTTTCTAGATATATAAGTCCGGAAACTAACTAGAGAAGCCGGTCACATCCCAGAGTGGGATCTTTGGGTATAAAACTTTTTCTTCACATGTGTCCCTTTGCGTCTTAACCATGGACAACCTTCATCGTTTAACTGGATGCTCGGGTCAACATTCACTCTGAAGGGAGCAATTTCATGAAACTTTTCATAATCTTCTGACATGTCTGTCTTGTCCTCCACTCCCACGATGTTTTTCCCTGAAAGAACTATGTGGCGCTTTGGCTCATCGTATGATGTATTCGCTTCCTTATCTTTTCTTTTTCTCGGCTTGGTAGACATGTCCTTCACATAGAAAACCTGCGCCACATCATTGGCTAGGACGAATGGTTCGTCTGCGTACCCAAGATTGTTGAGATCCACTGTTGTCATTCCGTACTGCGGGTCTTCCTTTACCCCGCCTCCTGTCAGATTAACCCATTTGCACGGAAACAAAGGGACCTTCAAACCAAGTCCATAGTCAAGTTCCCATATCTCCTCTATGTAACCATAATATGTGTCCTTTGGCCTATTGGTGTTTGCTGCATCAAAGCGGACACCACTGTTTTGGTTGGCGCTCTTTTTATCTTGGGCGATCATGTAAAATGTATTCCCATTTATCTCGTACCCTTTGAAAGTCAATATAGTCGAAGATGGTAACTTGGACAGCAAGTACAGGTCATCTGCAACAGTGTCGTCATGCATGAGACGTGTCTGCAACCAACCGGCGAAAGTCACCGTTTGTTCATGTGTAATCCAGTCGTCAGACTGCTCCGGGTGTTTGGAGCGTAGAATATTCTTGTGTTGCTCGATATACGGAGCCACCAAGGTGGAACTTTGTAGAACTGTGTAGTGTGCTTGCGCCAAAGAATGCCCGTCCCGGCATATTACTGAATTCTTTCCTAGCGTGCCTTTTCCACCCAGTCTGCCCTCATGCCGCGATTCAGGAACACCAATCGGCTTAATGTCAGGAATAAAGTCAACACAAAACTCAATGACCTCCTCTGTTTCATGGCCCTTGGAGATGCTTCCTTCTGGACTAGCACGATTATGAACATATTTCTTTAAGACTCCCATGAACCTCTCAAAGGGGAACATATTGTGTAGAAATACAGGACCCAGAATGGCAATCTCCTCGACTAGGTGAACTAGGACGTGCGTCATGATATTGAAGAAGGATGGTGGGAACACCAACTCGAAACTAACAAGACATTGCACCAAATCATTCTCTAACCTTGGTAGGATTTCTGGATCGATTACCTTCTGAGAGATTGCATTGAGGAATGCACATAGCTTCACAATGGCTAATCGAACGTTTTCCGGTAGAAGCCCCCTCAATGCAACCGAAAGCAGTTGCGTCATAATCACGTGGCAGTCATGAGACTTTAGGTTCTGGAACTTTTTCTCTGCCATATTTATTATTCCCTTTATATTCGACGAGAAGCCAGATGGGACCTTCATACTGAGCAGGCATTCGAAGAAGATTTCCTTCTCTTCTTTGGTAAGAGCGTAGCTGGCATGACCCTGAAACTGCTTTGGATCCATGTCGTCTTCTCCGTGCATACGTTGCTGGTCCTCCCGTGCCTCCGGTGTATCTTTTGTCTTCCCATACACGCCCAAGAAGCCTAGCAGGTTCGCGCAAAGATTCTTCGTCACGTGCATCACGTCGATTGCAGAGCGGACCTCTAGGTCTTTCCAATAGGGTGGGTCCCAAAATATAGATTTCTTCTTCCACATGGGTGCGCGTCCGTCAGCGTCATTCGGAACAGATTGTCCGCCAGGACCCTTTCCAAAGATTCCTTTTAAATCCTTGACCATATCAAGTATATCATCACCAGTACGGTGGCGAGGCTTCTTCCGGTGATCTGGCTCACCTTTGAAATGCTTGCCTTTCTTTCTTACGGGATGCATGCTCTGAAGAAATCGACGATGCCCCAGGTACACATTCTTCTTACATTTATCCAAATATATACTGTCGGTATTATCTAAATAGTGCGTGCATGCGTGGTACCCCTTGTTTGTCTGTCCTGAAAGGTTAATGAGAGCAGACCAATCATTGATGGTTACAAACAGCAACGCATGTAGGTCAAATTCCTCCTGTTCTTTCTCATCCCACGCACGTACACCTTTTCCATTCCACAGCTGTAAAAGTTCTTCAACTAATGGCCTTAGGTACACATCAATGTCGTTGTCGGGTTGCTTGGGGCCTTGGATGAGCACTGGCATCATAATGAACTTCCGCTTCATGCACAACCAAGGAGGAAGGTTATAGATACATAGAGTCATAGGCCATGTGCTATAATTGTTGTTCTGCTCCCCAAAAGGATTAATGCCATCTGCACTTAAACCAAACCATACGTTCCTTGCGTCCTTTGCAAAGTCCTTCCACTTTCCCTCGATTTTTCTCCACTGCGATCTGCTACTTCTCGAGCATGCGTTGGTTTCCGTGAAGAGGAACGGATGATGCAGCAAAGTAGATAAGTATTTCCCTCAGTTGTTGAGAACCAAGGTATCAATCCAGTAGGAGATACAAGCAAGTCCCCAATAGGTGTACCTACACAAATAATCAAACACTTGCACCCAACGCTATAATGGGGTTGTCAATCCCTTCACGGTTACTTGCAAGGATGAGATCTGATAGAGATAGATAGAATAGATTGCTTGAAAGTAAAGTAAAACAAAAGTAAAAAGATTGCAGCAAGATATTTTTGGTATTTTTGGTTTTAGATCTGAAAGTATAATATGGAAAATAGACCCGGGGGCCATAGGTTTCACTAGAGGCTTCTCTCATGATGGCAAGTATTACGGTGGGTGAACAAATTACTGTCGAGCAATTGATAGAAAAGCGAATAATTATGAAGATATCCAAGGCAATGATTATGCATATAGGCATCACGTCCGTGTCAAGTAGACCGAAACGATTCTGCTTCTACTACTATTACTCCACACATCGACCGACTCCTGCCTGCATCTAGAGTATTAAGTTCATGAAGAACAGAGTAACGCATTAGGTAAGATGACATGATGTAGAGGGATAAACTCAAGCAATATGATGAAAACCCCATCTTTTTATCCTCGATGGCAACAATACAATACGTGCCTCGCTACCCCTACTATGTCACTGGGTGAGGACACCGCAAGATTGAACCCAAAACTAAGCACTTCTCCCATTGCAAGAATTACCAATCTAGTTGGCCAAACCAAACCAATAACTCGAAGAGACTTGCAAAGATATGAAATCATGCATATAAGAATTCAGAAAAGACTCAAATAATATTCATAGATAATCTGAACATAAACCCACAATTCATCGGATCTCGACAAACACACCGCAAAAGAGTATTACATCGGATGGATCTCCATGAAGATCATGAAGAACATGGTATTGAAGAGCAAAGAGAGAGAAGAAGCCATCTAGCTACTAGCTATGGACCCGAAGATCTGTGGTGAACTACTCACGCATCATCGGAGGGGCAATGGAGTTGATGTAGACGCCCTCCGTGATCGAATCCCCCTCCGGCAGATTACCGGAAAAGGCTCCAAGATTGGATCTCACGGGAACCGAGGCTCCTGGCGGCGGAAAAGTGTTTTCGTGGCTCTCTCTGGTATCCAGGGAATATTTAGGAATTTATAGGCTGAAGAATAGGGTTGGGGGAGTTGCCGTGGGCCCACAAGCCAGAGGGGGCGCGCCCACCCCCCTAGGGCGCGCCCCTGTGGCTTGTGGCCACACGGCGGCTCCCCTGCCTTGGTCTCCAAGCTTGGTAGATGTCTTCTGGTCCAAAAAAATTTATTCCGAAAATTTTATTCCGTTTGGACTCCGTTTAATATTCCTTATCTGCAATACTCAAAAACAAGGAAAAAACAGAAACTGGCATTAGGCTCTAGATTAATAGGTTAGTCCCAGAAATAATATAAAATAGCATATTAATGCATATAAAACATCCAAAACAGATAATATAATAGCATGGAACGATCAAAAATTATAGATACGTTGGAGACGTATCACGATCCGTCAGCGGGTACTCTCAACTTCCCGTCTTTCTTACGGTCTTCGTTGTGCCATCGCATCAACTTGGCATGCTCTTTGTTTTGGAACAAATGTTTCACCATGGTATTATAGGAGCATACCACATCACCTTGGCAGGAATCTTCTTCTTGGGGCGCTCACCCTCAACATCACCAGGGTCATCGTGGCCGATCTTATAGCGCAATGCACAGCATACCGGGCATGCATTCAAATCCTCGTACTCACCGCGGTAGAGGATGCAGTCATTAGGGCATGCATGTATCTTCTGCACCTCTAATCCTAGAGGGCAGACAGCCTTCTTTGCTTCATACGTACTATCGGGCAATTCGTTGTCCTTTGGTAGCTTCTTCTTTAACATTATCAGCAACTTTTCAAATGCCTTGTCAGATACACCATTCTCTGCCTTCCATTGCAGCAATTCCAGTGTGGTACCCAGCTTTTTCTTGTCATCTTCGCAATTTGGGTACAACAATTTCTTGTGATCCTCTAACATGCGCTGCAACTTCAGCTTCTCCTTTTTACTTGCGCAGTTTCTCTTTGCATCGGCAATGGCCCGGCCAAGATCATCAGCGGGCTCATCTGATGCCTCTTCTTCAGCTCCTTCCCGCATTGCCGGCTCAGGTTCTTCCCCCATTGTTGTACCATCGTAGTCACGGAACCCATGGCCAGGATAGCTGTCGTCATCCTCTTCTTCTTCATTCTCTTCCATTAGGACCCCTCTTTCTCCGTGCTTGGTCCAACAGTTATAGCCGGACATGAAACCGGACTCAAACAGGTGGACGTGAATGGTTCTTGAGTTAGAGTAATTTCGATCATTCTTATAGCCAGCACATGGACAATACATAAAACCATCCGCCCGCTTGTTTGCGTCAGCCGCAACCAGAAAATTATGCACGCCATTAATGAACTGGGGAGAGCATCGGTCATCGTACATCCATTGCCGGCTCATCTTCATTACACAACACCGAAAAGACCAAATTAATACAAGTTCATACATAAAGTTCATACACACTTGTTCTCATAAAATAACATACAAACTCTCAAGCTAAAGCATTTAAATGCAACAACAAATGCGATCAAGATCGCAACTAAGGTAACAATTGATCCAACAACATAGTGATACCAAGCCTCACTATCAATGGCATATTTTTTAAATTTTCTAATCTTCAAGCGCATTGCATCCATCTTGATCTTGTGATCATCGACGACATCGGCAACATACAACTGCAGTTTCATCTTCTCTTCTTCAACTCTTTTCAATTTTTCTTTCAAATACTCGTTTTCTTTTTCAACTAAATTTAACTTCTTGACAAGAATATCTATGTCGGTTGCAATTTCCGGTTCACATACCTCCTAGATAAAAATATCTATGTCAACTTGATGGGCATAATTGTCATAAACACGAAATGCAACAAATAGTTATAAAAGAGATTATATACCACATCCGAATCATAAACCGGACGAGGGCCGACGGGGACGGATATCAAAACCATGCCACTATGTATAACAAACAACCATATAGGCAAGAAAACTATACAAGTAACTATCTAAATCTTACAAACATGATTTTTTTTAAATAAAAAGGATAAGAACAAGAGGCTCACCAAGGTGGTGCCGACGACGGGACGATGCGGGCGATCGACGGTGGTTAGGACGGGGACGGGAAGGCACTAAGTAAACCACACCTACACATGCAAAGTAAGAAGTTAATTTGAGCTCAAATTGCATATAAATCAAATAAACTACCACATATAAATACTCCCAAACTAAAACCCACAAATCACTATACTTATAGAGCATTGCAAGAGCTAATCTAGCAATGAGAGATGAAAGGACAAAGTTGCTAACCTTTGTGAACACTTGGATGGATGGGGTGCCTCCAAATCTTGACAAATTTTGGCAAAAATGGAGGTGAGCTCGAGCAAGGGGAAGAACAAAGGAGAGGAAGAAGGGGAAAAACAGGGAGGAGTGTGCTCGGGCTGGCCGGAGGGTTCAAATAGGGGATCTTTAGTCCCGGTTTGTGACACAAACCGGGACTAAAGGTGAGCCTACCCTTTAGTCCCGGTTCGTGTTACGAACCGGGACTAATGATGCCCGTCCCGAACCGGACTAATGGTCATATTAGTGCCGGTTCAAAACCAGACCGGGACTAATGCATTGGACAAAAGGTCTGTTTTCTACTAGTGGGGCGCAAAAATCCATCGAAGCTGTGCCTAACTTGTAACGCGGAGCAATGATTGTCTGATTTACTCGCGAAAATGGGGAACGGACTGGTAGGCCCCACCTGTCAGGCTGACTTTGACCAACTGATGTGGCAAATGAGACGTGTGCCCCCCCCCCCCCCCCCCCCCCGGGGGTCAATGACTGTACTTTCATCTTCTTCACTTCTCTTTCTAAGGGATGGAGAGCAGGTTCTGGGCGGCTGGAGTACGTCTGCCGCATAGTGTCTTCGATGATCACGGTAAATGGCCTCTGTGGAGAGGAGACGATTGGACCTGCCCGTGCGTTTTTTTGCCTCCATGGGACCCGTGGGAGCCGTCGTATCGACAACCCAGCCGGTCGCCATGCCCAGCGTGAGGAGCCGTTGGAGCTGTCGCGTCGCACAGCCCAGCCAGTCGGGGACGACAATTTGCCTTGGCGCAACTGTGTTTTGCGTTTTTGTATTTAGCTAGTGAAGGCCAATACTTGCTTATTTTGTAGCAAATTTTAGGCTATAATCTGATTTTTGTTGTTGTTGTCATGTGGCTGTTGAAGCCGTTTTTGCCACCCCCCCCCCCCCCCCCCCCCCAAAGAATATGTTTTTTTTGGTTCGGCTGCGTCTATTTTTTAGAGAAAGAACATTGGCTTTATTAATCAATCCAGCGCATTTAAACCACGAACGATCAATAGTCTGGAGAATTTTACATGAGGTGAAGGTTTTAAGCCAGAATTTCTCATCATTTATCATTGATTCGCAAAAAGAAAGATAGTCAAATCGGAAAATAAATAGCGAACGACTGTTCACTGGTCAGGATGGCATTTGAGAACGGCGTGGCTTGAAGTTTTAGTTTTTGAGGACAACATTTTTTGACAAAAAAGCTTGGCATTTCGTTTATTTTTGTGCATTTTTATTCGAAATTAAACTCATCGCCAGATCTTGATCCTGTGGCTATGGGGATTCACCGGAGATTTCCTCCCGAGAAACGGCCGCCACATAACATTCCCCAAGAACAAATGTCCCCGTGTTGGAAGGAATTTTTCTTTCTCTTGGTTCATCACGGCACGCACGAGGCCGCACACAGCGTTGCTCTAGAGAGATAACCTGCCGAACGTTCGTTGTGTAGTACGTACTAGGTAGAATTCTCGTAACCTTTTTTGCTTTTCGGGAATCAAAATTCTCGTAACTTTAACCCCTGCTCGCGTATTCGTGTGTCCCTGCCATGGTTTTTTTTATTTAGGAATTCTTATGTGTCCCTGCCATGTAGGACCACGTGGGTGGAAAAAAGATCTCGCTGGCTCGTGGCCCCGCTCCGGCGATATCTCTGCGCGTTGACTGGCTGCCCCGCGGGTCCGGGACGAACAAGGCCAATCCGTCCGTACATCTCCTCCGTTTCGTCGTGTTTTCCGTCGGCGCGTGACGTTCGTGGGGAGAACAACTTTTTTTTTCCTTTTTTTAGGGGAAGGAGAACGACTTTTTATTTTATTTTATTTTTGAAGATCGGAGAACGACTTGTTTTTTTGAGACGTTGAGGTTTGTCCGGGAGAGGTTGCGTGGGGCGGGGCGGGGCGGGGGCGCGGGGGCGCGAGTGCGCGACACGTCCTGGTTTGGGATGCATCAGGGTGGGCCGGTGGTGTTGAGTATATATGTGTTGTGCATATTTGTGTATTGGGTCCACCTCCTAGTTGCCTGTATAGTTGAGGTCGTGGCCCACCATTGTACTTCATATATACGTGCGTTTGCACCTGAGTAATACATTGTGCAATTCCCACAACATACATGGTATCAGTTTCCTAGGTTTCAACCCTAGCTTCCGCTGCCGCCGTCGCTCCAGCCGCCGCCGCCGCCGCGCCTCTCCCGTTGCGCCGCCGCCGCCGCCGCGCCTCTCCCGTTGCGCCGCCGCCGCCGCCCCTCCCTCCTGCCGCCGCGCCACCCTGCCGCCGCTGCTCTCCCCGCTCGCCCCGGCCGCCCGATCGCAACCGCCGCCCTACCCCGTGCGCCGCCGCCATCTTACCTCCTGTCGCCGCGCCTCTCCCGTTGCGCCGCCGTCGCCGCCCCTCCCTCCTGCCGCCGCGCCACCCTGCCGCCGCTGCTCTCCCCGCTCGCCCCGGCCGCCCGATCGCCGCCACCGCGACTCCGCAGCCGCCGCCCTACCCCGTGCGCCGCCGCCATCTTACCTCCTGTCGCCGCGCCTCTCCCGTTGCGCCGCCGCCGCCGCCCCTCCCTCCTGCCGCCGCGCCACCCTGCCGCCGCTGCTCTCCCCGCTCGCCCCGGCCGCCCGATCGCCGCCACCGCGACTCCGCAGCCGCCGCCCTACCCTGTGCGCTGCCGCCATCTTACCTCCTGTTGCCGCCGCTCTCCCGCCGCCGCGACCTCCTTCCCACCCGAAGCCGCCGATGTTGCTCCTCTCACAGCCGCTGCTGCTCCCCCACCCTAACCCTAGCCACACCCGACGCCGCCACCACTCGCCACCATGTCATCCGTCACTTCGGGCGCCTCCACCAACTCCAACCCGTTCGCCGACGCCAACCCGCCCGACGTCAACGACATCCGCAACCTCAACATCCACGAGCGGGTTCCGGTTCGTCTCTCCCAGACGGACTCCTCCTACTACACGTGGAAGACCTACTTCTCCCTCGTGCTCCGGGAGTACCATCTCGTTGATCATGTGGACGGCTCCGTCGACTCCAGCCTCGTCCCCGACTTCCATGACTGGTCCACCATCGACACCACGATCATCCGGTGGTTCTTCCTCACCATCTCGCCGGACCTGTTTCAGACGGTCGTGCAGGACGGTGATGACGCCCACGCCGTGTGGACTAAGCTGAACGTGCTCTTCACCGACAATCGCCCTCAACGTCGTGTTTTTTTGTAGCAAGAGTTCTTTGGGTGCCAACAGGACAACTCCTCCGTCGACGACTATTGTCGTCGCCTCAAGACTCTCGCTGACGAACTCCGCGATATTGGTGCGATGATCGATGATGACACCCTCCTCAGCACGCTCACCGCCGGGCTCAACAAGGACTTCGGCAACGCCGCGGCGAACCTCTCCCTCATCCCCGAGCCGTCCTTCACCAAGTTCGTCGCCTACCTCCGGCTGGAGGAGCGGCGGATGAAGCAGGTAAAGGCACGGGCCATCCACACCGCCCTTGCCGCCGGCACCACCCGTGGCGGGCCCCCGCCGCCCCCCGCTGCCCCGGCCGCGCCGCGCCACCCGGCGCCGCCCCAGCCGGTGCCGCAGCCGCAGCCGGGGCTGCTGCCTCTCCCGTATGGGCCTCCCGCCCCTCCCGCGCCTCCTGCCGACCGGCGTCGCGGAGGCCGGCGCGGCGGCCAGCCGCAGCAGCAGCAGGGCGCAGGCGCGCCGCGTCCGCAGCAGCAGCAGCAGTTCCAGGTGCCTCCCCCGTGGGCCTCCGGTTATAACCCGTGGACCGGTGTCGTTCATGCGTACACCATGCCGGTCCCACGGGCTCCTGCGCCAACCCTTCCTATGCCACGTCCGCCGGCGCATCAGGCGTACTACGCGGCCCCGAGTCCTATGGAGGGTACCCACCGCCGCAGCTGAGCGGTGGTTACGGCTTCCCGATGGCATCTCCGTCCCCCTCGTCGGCGCTGCCACCGGCGCCTTGGGATCCGGCGCTCCTCGCCGCGCTGCACACCGCCCCTACGCCGACCAACTACACTGGAGGCGGCGATTGGTACATGGACACCGGTGCCACGGCTCACATGTTTGCTCATCCTGGTAATCTTGCCTCTTTCACTCCAGTCAACACCGATCGCCGCAT
The DNA here is from genome assembly GCA_039707655.1 of Elymus sibiricus. Lineage (NCBI taxonomy): Eukaryota > Viridiplantae > Streptophyta > Magnoliopsida > Poales > Poaceae > Elymus > Elymus sibiricus. The sequence goes on along the minus strand of CM077675.1, from coordinate 43,879,967 downwards.
CATTGTCGGCGACGGTTCCACACTTCCCATCACACACGTCGGGCATGCTTCTTTTCCTTCTAATTCCATGCCTATCTCTATGTCTAACATCCTTGTGTTTCCTGATCTTATTAAGAACCTTGTTTCTGTTAAATGTCTTGCTCGTGAAAATCCTATTACTGTTGAATTTGACGGGCTTGGTTTTTGTGTCAAGGACGCTCGAACCAGGATGGTACTCCACCGCTGTGACAGCCCCGACGAGCTTTATCCGGTGCATTCGCCTTCCTCCACCACCACCGCACCAGTTGCTCTCTCCGTTGGCGTCGATCTCTGGCACGCTCGCTTGGGTCATCCCAACCCCGTCACACTTCGTCATATTCTTAGGAGTTTCAGTTTCAGTTGTAATAAGATAGAGGATCACACCTGTCATGCCTGTCGTGTTGGCAAACATGTTCGCCTTCCGTTTAATAACTCCACCTCCATTGCTTCTTTTCCTTTTCAGTTGATTCATAGCGATGTGTGGACCTCTCCAGTTCCTAGTAATTCGGGCTACTTATATTATCTGGTTATTCCTTATGACTATTCTCATTATGCGTGGACTTTTCCTTTGCGACGAAAGTCGGATGCACTCTCCACTTTGACGGCTTTTTACTCCTATGTCAGCACGCAGTTTGGGCGTCCCATTCTTGCTCTTCAGACTGACAATGGAAAAGAGTTCGACAACCTTGCTTTCCGCACTTTCTTGTCGCATCATGGCACAGTTTTTCGTCTCACCTGCACGTACACTTCACAGCAGAACGGTCGAACCGAACGCGTCCTTCGCACTCTAGACGACTGTGTTCGAACGCTCCTGTTCCACGCTAATGTGCCGCCTCGCTTCTGGCCGGACGCACTTGCTACCGCCTCCCTTCTCCTTAACATTCGACCCTGCCGCCCCCGATGGAACTTCGCACCTCATCACCTTCTCTTTGGTACGCCACCGTCTTATGATGGCTTGCGTATCTTTGGGTGTCTTTGTTATCCTAGCACTGCCGACACTGCTCCTCACAAACTTGCACCCCGTTCTGTTGCATGCATCTTTATCAGCTACCCTTCTAACTCCAAGGGCTATCGGTGCTACGATCCCATCTCCCACCGTGTGTTCACCTCCCGGCACGTTTACTTTGATGAGCATGTGTTTCCGTTTCACCAGGTACCCCCGGCTGTCCCTCCCGCTACTGCTAATGTGGGAGCCCCAGTGGCGTTGCCGACGGCTCCACCGTCGGCGTCTTCCTATGGCGCCCCGGCCCCGTCGGCGTATCCCTCGTTGCCGACGGCCGGGCCGTCGGCTTATCCCGGGCCGTCGGCTTATCCCGGGCCGTCGGCTTATCCAGGGCGCTCGCGCGCCGCTCTTGGCCTGCCCCTGGCTTCGGATCGGCGCCCCCTCCTGTGGCACCTCCTTCGACCGCGGCTCTGGTGCCGGTGGCCCCGGCGCCCGTGGCTCCCGCGCCTTCAGCACCCCTGGCTCCCGCGCCCCCGGCGCTCTCTTCACCGGCGACTGCGGCCGAGCCCGCGGTCGGTCCGGTTACTCGCGCCCGTACGGGTGTGTTCCGTCCGAGCTCGCGCTATGCCTCGGACGAGTACGTCCACGCGGCATCCACCTCTTCGCCATCGCCATTGCCATCCTCCGTACGAGCCGCTCTTCGTGACCCGCTCTGGATGGCTGCGATGCAAGAGGAGTTTGATGCCCTGCTGCGCAACCGGACGTGGCAGCTTGTTCCCCGTCCCCGGCACGCCAACGTCATCACCGGTAAGTGGGTCTTCAAACACAAGCTCCGTCCTGATGGTACCCTCGATCGCTATAAAGCGCGCTAGGTCGTTCGTGGTTTCCGGCAACGTGCTGGCATCGACTTCACCGACACCTTCGCTCCGGTTGTTAAGCCCGGCTCGATTCGCACGGTTCTTCACCTTGCGGTCTCCCGTGCTTGGCCAGTGCACCAGATGGACGTCTCCAACGCCTTCCTTCATGGTCACCTTGAGGAGCAGGTCTTCTGTCAGCAACCCACGGGGTTCGTTGATCCAGCACTTCCCGATCACGTGTGTCTGCTCTCGCGGTCCTTGTATGGACTCAAGCAGGCCCCTCGCGCTTGGTACCAGCGCATCGCGGCGTTTCTGCACCAGCTCGGGTTTCGCTCTACCCGCTCGGATGCCTCGCTCTTCGTCTATCTCCAGGGCTCCGACACGGCATACTTGCTGCTTTATGTCGACGACATCATCCTGACGGCCTCCACGGCTGGTCTTCTCAGTCAGCTCACTGCTCGTCTTCGCGCTGAGTTCGCCATCAAGGACTTGGGTCCTTTGCACTACTTTCTCGGTGTTGAGGTGGTGCGCCGCCCTGATGGCTTCTTCCTTCATCAGCGGAAGTACGCTCATGAGCTCCTGGACCGTGCTGGCATGCTCAATTGCAAGCCCGCCGCTACGCCTGTTGATACGAAGGCCAAGCTCTCTGCCACGGATGGTTCTCCTTTTTCGGACGCTGCTTTCTACCGGTCTATCGTTGGTGCTCTTCAGTACCTTACTCTGACTCGACCGGAGATTCAGTATGCCGCCCAGTAGGTGTGTCTCCATATGCACTCTCCTCGGGATGTTCACTGGGCCGCCGTCAAGCGGATTCTCCGCTATGTTTGTGGCACTATGGACCTCGGCGTCACGCTTCACGCCTCCACCGACACCGCCCTCACCGCCTACTCCGATGCCGACTGGGCGGGCTGCCCTGACACTCGTCGCTCTACCTCGGGCTACTGTGTCTTCCTTGGACCCTCGCTCATCTCGTGGTCGTCCAAGCGGCAGCCTACGGTCTCTCGTTCCAGTGCTGAGGCTGAGTATCGTGTTGTGGCCAACGTTGTCGCCGAGTGCTCATGAGTTGCTTCAGGAGCTATCTTGTCCTGTCGATCGTGCCACGGTGGTCTTCTGCGACAATGTCTCGGCGGTCTACCTCTCCGCTAACCCGGTTCATCATCGCCGGACCAAGCATATTGAGTTAGATATCCATTTTGTTCGGGAACAGGTGGCTCTTGGCCATATTCGTGTTCTACACGTTCCTACTTCCCAACAATTTGCAGATATCATGACCAAGGGCTTGCCTACGGCGTCCTTTGAGGAGTTTCGGTCCAGTCTTTGCGTCAGCAGTGGTGCCGCTTCGACTGCGGGGGGTGTTGAGTATATATGTGTTGTGCATATTTGTGTATTGGGCCCACCTCCTAGTTGCCTGTATAGTTGAGGTCGTGGCCCACCATTGTACTTCATATATACGTGCGTTTGCACCTGAGTAATACATTGTGCAATTCCCACAACATACAGGTGGGACCAGCTTTAGCTTCGGGGAGAAGTGCGATGAACAAACCAGGGGAACGGACATTTCTCCGATTGCATGGTTGAGAAAGCGCATGAACAGCAAGCGGGGAGATAGGAGTCCGGTACAGTAAACTGCTGGTGCAACTTTCCTTATCGACAGTTTGAACCGTGGTGGACACGGATGTAGGAGGCCTTCATCCAACCATAGCCGCATACAGTTTGGATTAATCGAACGAAATTCGTGTAAACACGGCTGGATTTTATATAAACACGACGGGTTTCATACAAACCGGACGAAAATGTTTACATTTAAACATATTTGAAGTAAAAATAAGGTAAAACTACGCCACCGCTCATCCACCGTGGATACACTCACACGACACGGATACACTCTTCTTCCACCGCTCATCCACCGCGGAAACACTCACACGGCACGGATACACTCTTCTTCCACCGCTCATCCACCGCGGATACACTCCCACGACACGGATACACTCTTCTTCCACCGCTCATCAGAGTGGAACCCCCCGGCTAATGCTTCAGTCGGAGGGGAAGGGGAGGCTCCTCCGCTTCCGTGGAGCCCAGACGGGAGCCGACGATGGTCTGAGATAATGAACCGGACAGGTCACCGGCTGTACAAGCCGGCGACTCGTCGTTCGTGGCCTTCATGGGATACAAGCGGCGGCGGCCTTCCGTGTTCTACTTCTCCTCGATGATGGCGGCGGGCGCGGTCGCGTGGGCCACCGATTTCTCAATCTCTGTGCAACCGGTTTCTTTCTCTTCCGGCAAGGCGTGGTTACGCGCGCGTTGAGGATGGTTGGCACGATCGCATGCACGCGAGGCGCGGTACGACACGACGTTCTCGACGACGGCGACGATGCCCGCTCTGTCGTGCTCCCCCGCGTGCCTCCATGGAACAACTAGCTGCTCCAAGCCAGCTCGGCGGGCAACCCAACCGGCTTTTATGTTGAAAAACTGCTCGTCGGATTGCATCGAAAGGGTGGAGAAGGAGGAGATGGGGAGCGGACTTGGTGGTGCAATTCTTGCCCGGCGTCTGGCCTCGTTTAAATAGAGGACGAATGGGAGGAGCTTGCCCGACGTTGCGTTTAATGCCGCCCGGCTCATGAATGTGCATGTGACCGGAGTAGGTTCCTCGGCTTCCACGTGGGATTAAATGAAGGCCTTTGAATGCGGCGATGAGACGTGTTCAGCCAGGCATGCAGCGGACGACGGCCTCGACCGGCGCGCCGCTTCAATGGCGGAGGCAGTGAGAGGTCGCGTCTACCTTGAGCCGTTTTTAATGTAAAGCGGCGCGCTCTACAGCGGCATCAATGCGGGCAGCTCGCGACGGACAGGAACGCGCGCGGGTGAGGGCGGAGGGATTTAGGTGGGCCAAGGCGGTCAGAAGCGGGCGTGGTCGCGTGTCCGGACTCCTGCAGAGCCCCCTGCCCACGTTTGTCTCCGGTTGTGGGAGAAAGTACGTCTGCACTGCATCGTAGACCGATACATCATCGCGTTGGATGACTTCCATTGTCCGGACGCATGCGGGGGGTTATGGGTCTGCCTTACACTAGTACATAACAGGGCATTGGTCCAGGCCGGGCCAGCCCATTAGTCCCGGTTCAGTCACGAACCGGGACCAATGGGTGCAACAGTCCCGGTTCGTGAGGCCAGACGGCCGGGCGGGCCACGTGGGGCATTGGTCCCGGTTCGTCTGGAACCTTTGGTCCCGGTTCCAGACACGAACCGGGACCAATGTGCCTCGCTCCTGGCCCACAACCATTGGTCCCGGTTCGTGGAAGGAACCGGGACCAAATGTGTAACCGTTCGCCTGGTGCGCACCACTTTAGTCCCGGTTGGTGGTTCAAACCGGGACTAAAGGTTCGAACGTCTCGCATCCCACGACGTTTCGCGCTCCGAGAAACAGGAGGATAAAGCAACTGTTCCTCGGCGAGGCCTACAGTAACTTCGCCCATTTCTCTTCTTCTCCTCTCTTCTTCCCCATATCTTCTACCATGAATCCAATCACTCGCTACGGGGAGGTGCTCGCACATGGCAGTACCAATCTCGATGTCGTCTACACGAACGACAGCGCCATGGTGCCGCATTTTCTTTCCCTTTTGCAGAAATGGCTTCAAGTGGCGGATGAGAAAGACAAGTTCATAGGGCTTGATCTCGAGTACACGGACAAGCAAGAAGATGTTGCCGTCATCCAGCTATGTTTCAAGAAACATGTCATGATCTTCCAATGGGCAAGGTGAGTTTTGAGGGTTTTCTTTTATCAATTAATAATTTATAGATTATTATGAAAATTGCATAGGATAGAAATATGTTCCATTTTGAATCCTATGGGAAAGATCAATATTTCTTTTAAGTTTGTAGTGAAACAATTTTCCTTGTTGCAAAACGTGGGAGAACATATATGTCATATAGTTAATTTAGGGTTTCTTCATCAATTCATAGGATATGAAAATTGCATATATATATAGGATATAGCAATATATATGTTCTATTTTGAATCCTATGGCAAAGATCAATTTCTCTTAAGTTGTAGTGAAATAATTTTCAATTTTTTTATGATATTACTGTTCACCGAGCTCAAATGAGCCCGGGAGCAAAAACTCTGCATCTTCCTCTTTTGTTGCAGCGAAATAATTTTCCTTTATATAGTTGCATATTATAATTCTGCCGAAATATACTTGTTGCAGCAGTATTTAACATTTGTTCCATTTTAATTTGTTGATGTTGCAGTAGTGACAAGCACTGCCCAGCACTCATGGACTTCCTACGCAGCGGCATACATTTTGCTAGCGTTGATGTAAGTAATGACAAGCTGAAGATGAGGTGCAGCTTCGGTATTGAGATACCAGCTGGCTGCCTTATTGATATCCAAGACATATTCAGGCTTCAGTATGAGAGGACTTCGATGGCTTCTATGGCAGTCGCCTTGATCGACGACTATTACGGAGATATGAAGAACAAATTCCCCCGGGCGTAGCACAAAGAGTGGGAGAGGACCCCACTTCAGCCTATCAACATTGAGTATGCAGCAAAAGATGCATACGTTGCATATGAGTTGTACCGCAAGATTCGAACCGTGAACTATGGGCAGCGTCACCTCGCACCACCACCACCATTGGAATATTCTTCTGATTCGGACTAGCTAGTAGTGTTCGCTTGGACGAGTACTTTCTGTAATGGATATCTGAACTATTATATATATATTACATATCTCTCTAGCTATTATATATTTGTAGTGCTTTTCAATTCAGTTTTTTCTTAAATTCCGATTGTGGCTGAGAACAAAATGCAACAAAAAAGTGGGTTGTCATTGTTGGCAAGCACGCACACCATGCCAACTTTCAACCTTTTCAGAGTTCATTTGTAGTGCTTTTCAATTTCAGGGTCATTTAGCTCAAAAAAATCATTAAATGCATGAAAAATACCAAATGAAGTCAGAAAGGGTTGAAAATTCATGATGTGGCTTTGAATGGTGCATTTTGAACACACGAAAAGCCTGGAGTTCAAATAAGTTCAAGAAAATGAAATGCCTTTTGTAACCGATGAGTTTCCGTCCGAAACCCCGATACTTCGAAAGGGACTGTCCGTTTTGTACACGAAGTGCATCCAGTTTTTGCCGTAACCCACTCAACTTTTTAGCACATGCTATGTGGGTGAAAGGTTGATACCATGCCAACTTTCAACCTTTTCAGAGTTCATTTGTAGTGCTTTTCAATTTCAGGGTCATTTAGCTCAAAAAAATCATTAAATGCATGAAAAATACCAAATGAAGTCAGAAAGGGTTAAAAATTCATGATGTGGCTTTGAATGGTGCATTTTGAATACACGAAAAGCCTGGAGTTCAAATAAGTTCAAGAAAATGAAATCCCTTTTGTAACCGATGAGTTTCCGTCCGAAACCCCGATACTTCGAAAGAGACTGTCCGTTCTGTACACGAAGTGCATCCAGTTTTTGCCGTAACCCACTCAACTTTTTATAACATGCTATGTGGGTGAAAGGTTGATACCATGCCAACTTTCAACCTTTTCAGAGTTCATTTGAAGTGCTTTTCAATTTCAGGGTCATTTAGCTCAAAAAAATCATTAAATGCATGAAAAATACCAAATGAAGTCAGAAAGGGTTAAAAATTCATGATGTGGCTTCGAATGGTGCATTTTGAACACACGAAAAGCCTGGAGTTCAAATAAGTTCAAGAAAATGAAATCCCTTTTGTAACCGATGAGTTTCCGTCCGAAACCCCGATACTTCGAAAGAGACTGCCCGTTTTGTACACGAAGTGCATCCAGTTTTTGCCGTAACCCACTCAACTTTTTATAACATGCTATGTGGGTGAAAGGTTGATACCATGCCAACTTTCAACCTTTTCAGAGTTCATTTGAAGTGCTTTTCAATTTCAGTGTTATTTAGCTCAAAAAAATCAGTAAGTGCATGAAAAATACCAAAATGAAGTCAGAAAGGGTTGAAAATTGATGATGTGGCTTTGAATGGAGCATTTTGAACACACAAAAAGTATGGAGTTCAAATAAGTTCAAAAAAATGAAATCCCTTTGTAACAGATGAGTTTTCGTCCGAAACCCTGATACTTCGAAAGAGATTGTCCATTTTGTACACAAAATGCATCCAGTTTTTGCCGTAACCCACTCAACTTTTTAGCACATGCTATGTGGGTGAAAGGTTGATACCATGCCAACTTTCAACCTTTTCAGAGTTCATTTGAAGTGCTTTTCAATTTCAGTGTTATTTAGCTCAAAAAAATCAGTAATTGCATGAAAAATACCAAAATGAAGTCAGAAAGGGTTGAAAATTGATGATGTGGCTTTGAATGGTGCATTTTGAACACACAAAAAGTATGGAGTTCAAATAAGTTCAAAAAAATGAAATCCCTTTGTAATAGATGAGTTTTCGTCCGAATTACTTCGAAAGAGATTGTCCATTTTGTACACGAAGTGCATCCAGTTTTTGCCGTAACCCACTCAACTTTTTAGCACATGCTATGTGGGTGAAAGGTTGATACCATGCCAACTTTCAACCTTTTCAGAGTTCATTTGTAGTGCTTTTCAATTTCAGGGTCATTTAGCTCAAAAAAAACATTAAATGCATGAAAAATACCAAATGAAGTCAGAAAGGGTTGAAACTATAATTATATAAAAAATATGCAACTAAAATTATCAAAGTATTTTTTGTTCAAAACATTAATAGCAAAAAGAATTTTCATAAACAAATTTTTTGTTAGAAACTTTAATAGCAAACTAAAATAACCAAATCTGTTTTTGATTAAAACAGACATTTAAAATAACCTAAAACTTACCAAATTGAATATAATGATAAAACACAGTAACATTAAATAGCAGGAAAAAGAATCACTCAAAAATATATTTTTTAGTAAAGTTATTCACAAACTAGTTATTCACACCAATTTAAAAGAATTCAAATTTAAACTATTCAAATTTGGAAACTAATGGCACTAACAGATAGTTTATAATTTTTGTGACCTAAAAGCAAAAAGAATCACTGAAAAACTGTAAGTAGAAACAAAAGAAAATAAATAAAGCAAAAAAGAAAACAAAAAAAGTAGAAAAAAATGCCGCCTACTAGGCCACAACGGCCTGAATACGACTAGAAACCCAACCACCAGGTTGGGCCAGGATTCGGGCCCGCTGAAGCCCTAGAAGGCCCACAGGCAGGGGTGTGTGCAATTAGGCCCGTAAGCCTGCAGTTGAGAGGAGCTCGAGAGGTTGTGCGCAGCAGCGCTTATAAACCACTCTCGAGCCCACTCAACTAGCGAGGTGGGACTAAACATTTGGCCCCGGGCAGCACCACCTTTGGTCCCGGTTGGTGGCACCAACCGGGACCAATGCCCACCTTTGGTCCCGGTTGGTGCCACCAACCGGGACCAAAGGTCCCTGTTTCCCGCCCTTTGGGCTGACGAAAAGAGACCTTTGGTCCCGGTTGGTGGCACCAACCGGGACCAATGGTGGGCATTGGTCCCGGTTGGTGGCACCAACCGGGACCAATGGTGGGCATTGGTCCCGGTTGGTGGCACCAACCGGGACCAAAGGCTCTGGGTATATAAGCCCACGCACTTAGCAGTTTCTCCAAATCGTGTTCTTCTCCGCCCGACGCCCTGCTCCTCGTCGCCGTCGCCGCCGAGCCCTGCCCCGACGCCGTCAGGCTGCTCCACCTCGCCGTCGTCGCCGTCGCCGACGCCGTCCCCGCACCCACTGTGAGCCGCCTCGCCGTTCCCCTCCTCTCATCCTCCCCCCCTCCCCCGCGCCCCGACGCCGTCGCCCGCCGCGCCGTTCCCCTCCTCTCCTCCTCCCCCCCCCCCGCGCCCCGACGCCATCGCCCGCCGCGCTCTGCTTGTCGCGCCCCGTCGCCCGTCGCCCGCCGCGCTCTGCGAGCCGTAGCTCTGCTTGTCGCGCCCCGTCGCCCGTCGTCCGCCGTCGGGAAGGGCCTCGCCGGCTTAACTCCGGCGACGCTGACGTGGCGCTGACGTGGCGCCGTCGTTCATGTATATGTTTTTTTCATGTATATGTGTATATGTTCATGTATATGTGTGTATATGTCCATGTATATATATATATATATGTATGTGTATGTATGGATGGATGAATGGATGGATGTAACTATATGGATGCATGTAACTCTATGTTAAAATTATTAGGAGTCTTAGGGAAAAATTAGTATGTGTATGTTAGATTACAGAAAAAAAATTGGTTTTATGAAAAATTAGTGATTAAACGATAAGAAAACGTTCTCATAGGAATTTGTCTCGACGTCGACGATGCCCGGCCCTCATCCTCGTCGTCGAGTGGTCCGCGAGAGCCTGCTTGATAGGCGCCATGTCCGGGACTGGGCTCCGCCGGGCTGGCACTGGGAGGTGCTACCTTCCCGGGCTCGGAGGTTGGTGAGGAATCCAGGTCTCGTCGTCGACCCGGAGCTTCTGTGGTGGCGGTCACGCGGGCCACTTTCGGTGCGGAGGGAGCGGGCCCCCGCGGAGGTGGTACGTCGCCGTGTCAGGGAGGAGGACGAGCACGTCCGTCGCTACGTGGCGGCGTTGGACGCCCGGTTCGACAATACCTGGCAGATTCTTCAGGGATCTCACCCGAGTTATGATCCCGTGATGGTTCCTTATCTTTGGGTGTCCACCGCCGGCGACTCAGAGACCGCTAGTGAACCTAGTTCACCATCCTCCACTTTGGATTCTAGGATATTCGATCTGTATTAGTGATCTTATATGATAATATTCGAGATGTATTAGTTAATATTTGATGATGCATTAACTGGATTGTTCGGGATGATGTATTAGTTAATATCGAGTGCTTGTGATTTGCCAGTCATTGCGGCAAAACATAGGGAATTTTTTCTATGTCATTGCTCGATATATGGAACGGGTTGACTTCAGGTCTGTTTCGGCTCCTTGTGTGTCTTTCAGTGAGGGAGAGTGTCCACCATATATATATATATATATGAGAGAGGAAGAATCCCGACTGTTGTCGTGGGGGTCGCTTCTCCTTCGTTCCCGTGTGCTAGACATTTTGGTGTAATGCACTCGGGGACGAATGGAGGAGCCACCATCACCGAAGGTCGCAATATCAAAGGGAGTGCCCACCATATACGTGAGATGAGAGTTTAGGAAGCAAAGACTCGACAGACCTAAAGTCAACCCGTTGCATATTTTGAGTAATAGTGATCTGTGTGTTGATCAGTTTCCTGGTAGTTGCCTTCGATCGATTTTAAATGTTTCAACTATGAACATAGGAAATGTCTGACGACGATAGCGAAAGGGAATTTGGTATGTGCGAACACTGCGAAGACGAGCGCGGTCTGTGCGACACGACTCACCTAGTTGATGGTAGGCGCTTCAGCATCGTGCTGGATGAGACCTTCAAAGTGGATACAGTAAGTCACAATGACAAGTCTTTTTTCGTAATTAAGCATGACTTATGCTTCTTTTGCTTCAACTTATAATTTTAATTTTTTTACTATTCTACTAGCGTATCCCCTGCCATGCAAGAAGATATGTCTTGGATAAGATTGGTTTCAATACTAAAGAAAGTATGGAGGTAAAGATAGTTCACTTGAGGACCGAGCATGGTTATACTTTTGCCGTAAAATTGTACAATGCAGACACCTACTCCTATTTTGAATGCAAAAGTTGGCAAGCACTATGCAAGGCTTATGCATTTGAGCCTAATATGCTTATCACCTTTGATATTCGTCCGGAAGATGAAATTGAAGGTAATATCGACATCTGGGTCGATGTGCAGACACCTCCAGTTCTACCATTATGTGAGTTTCTCAACCATATTTATTATGATTCCGATTATGCCTCCTTGTGAGTTTGTTAAACATATTTATTATGTAATTTATATTGTTTATTTCAGAATAGTTGACAGCTTATTTCCATTGACAGCTTATTTTCATTCTTCAAAAAATGTACGGAAGATGGTAGACAGAACCTACTACACCGATGGCGCAGAATTAACTTGTCAGGAGAAAAATCATCTTATCGCATTTATTAATGATCTTCAGAATTACAATACCTATTATCAAACTCCTACACATTATGGTCAATACGTGCCACTAGTGCACGTGTTGAACTACGGTAACATCCATGGAAATCGCATGGTAAGATTTTTTACTATTACGACATCCGTGCATCTTTTGCATAAATTATTTTTAAAACTAAACTACATTGCTAACTACGAAGTTATTACTATGTTTTTCAACAGAAAATCCCGAATGATTGTGTGCCTCATCTGATGTTTCCGAAAGGTCACCTTGATGTTATGAGCTTACTGCCACCAGGTCATCATATGCATCACTGTTGTCCATACCGGATTTCTAAAACCGATGAAGACATGACAATCAAAGATTGGAAAAAATGTATGGTCGATCGTAGGGAGCTACTTGGAAGCAACATTGTGCGACGTGCAAGAATTGGAGACAGGATAATCTCCATTCTCCATAATGGAGAGTCAGGGCCTATCTTGTTTTATGCTATTTTACCTAAGAGAGGCCGGGTAGTTAGGTCCTAGCTAATACTCATGATCATGTGCTAAGAACAATTAAGTATGGTTGGTTAGATGACTATGGTGATGATGATCTAGTATGACTTGTTATTATGATAACTTGTTGTTCGACCAATCTCTCCGGAGAAAGAGAGGTCGATCACTCCTCTCTGTATATGTTCATGACGATCTTATGTACTTACTGGTTCCTTCATTTGCTTACTACCTAGCGTGTCGAGTTCTCTCTATACGTATAGTACGTAGCGTCGACCAAGCACGGAGATAAGAGAGGTCACTTCTCTCTAGGTAGCCATTAGCTAGCTAACACAATATATGAAACCCCCAAATTAACCCTCCAAAACCCCCAACCCCCCCCCCCCTTTCAAAAAAAAAACCCAGCTCCTGAGCTGCTGACGCGTGGATGCTTATTGGTCCCGGTTGGTATTACCAACCGGGACTAAAGGCCCTCCTGCCTGGGCTCGCCGCAGCGGCCACGTGGAGCACCATCTGTCCCGGTTCGTAAGCGAACCGGGACTAAAGGTATTGGGCTTTAGTCCCGACCCTTTAGTCCCGGTTCCAGAACCGGGACAAATGGGCCTCTGGAACCGGGACAAAAGGGCCTTTTTCCACTAGTGTAACATATCGAAAAGAGAAAAGCCTGAAATAAACCTTGAATTCGTATTCTCGGTCTAAATCAAACCCTCACCTCAAAATCCGTGAAATTGGCAGCCCAGTCGATCCCGGTGGTTTTCAGCTGAAATCTTGTTTGGGCTCCAGGATTGTTTACATAGCACAGGGTGAACGGAGAATCCAACATTTTCTTGCCATGGAGCTTGCTGGTGACGTACTGTAGGTTGTAATCCCATGGTTGAACCTTTGGTTCCGGCATGGCTCCCATCGGCAATGGTCCGGCGCGTAGATGGTCACGACGGACAGTCGGTCTTGGTCGGCATTGGTCACCACCTGGTGCTCGACGCTCTTGTACCCATCATCATTAGTGAGCAGAGTATAGTTGAGATTGACAACGAGCGCGCGCGGGATGGGACTTGCAGCCAGTGGCGGAGCGTGAAGCAAAAATGAGGGGGGGCCAACTGGTTCAGATTTATAAAAAAAAGCAAGTGACAGTAATTAAATTCAAGGTCATGTATGTATAAGATATTTAGAACCATTGAAGAATATGTACATATATATTAATATATAAAGATGTTTACAAAATATATCAGTCTAAGAGCACCTAAGCATATTTAGGCATCTAGCAACTTCAAAGAGCACCTAACCATTCAGCAAAATACGAGTCAAACATGGATAGTTAGACATCATGGACTATGTGATTCACTCAAGATTTGCTCTCCTCTTCTTCCGATATTTGAAGTCAGCAATTATATCTTCAAAGTTGAATTTTGTTGCAAGTTCCCGTTCAACTTGTATAAGCAAGCTATTGGCGAGGTAATCATCTTCCATTTTGTTGCGCAACCTTGTCTTTATAATCTTCAAGCTAGAGAAGGCACGCTCAGCACTAGCAGTGGAAACAGGAAGAGTGATAAGCAAACGAATCAACCTGTCAACCATGTTATAGATCATATACCGTCCTGTCACAAAAAGGCATCTACAAAGTGCAATCAAAGTTGCAGGCTTCTTTAGATCTTCATTATTAGAAGCATCTGAAGCGAAATGGTTTAATTGATACTCCAATGCAATTAGCTCTTGATGTGTAAAATCTGCTGGATAGAACTTCTCAACCATTTTGCATATGTCTTTAGCATTGAAAGATGCAAATCCATTTTTTGGTATTAGAGTAACACTAACAGATAAAAGACCCATCACTTTTTCATTGAATTTCAGATTCAACTCATATAATTGGCTGTCCAACGTTGCCCGAAATATCTCCACTCGGAAATAATGCTCTTTAGTAAAACTATCAGCTTGACGACGAGCACGACCCCCACGTAATATATATGTCTGATCCATATCAGGAATCTCAATGCCATGATCCATGCAAAACTCAACAACGGTAGTAAAAAAAGCATCCCATCCATTATCTGATCTCAATTTCTCTAGAAGTGCCTTTGTGGATGAAACTAGACGAATTGCATTCACTATGTCTTGTCTTTTCTTTTGTAAAGCTTTCCCAAGCTCTTCACTGATTTCCAATATCTCCCTCATCATACATAGGCCAAACACAAACTCAAAGTCAATCAAGTAGTTGTAAGCAGTATCTGCATCAGCTCGGTGTGTACCAGCAGAAGCGTCAAAAGCTATGTTTTGTAGAGTAGAACTCACTGCGTTGAACATATCCATAAGGCTAGATACAGAACCCAAGTGTGACCCCCATCGAGTGTCTCCAGGACGCTTTAATGCCTTGATCTGGTTCCCCCCTTGGCTTGTCTCAATCTGATCAATAGCAAGTAGACGTGCAATCTCAACAACTTGGGCATCATGTAGATCATCATGTCGCTTTGACGAGGAGTCAACAATGTTTATGATGTAGAGAAGTTTCTGAAAAAATTGGCTAACAGGAACAACATCCTTTGCTACAGCAACAAGGGCAAGTTGCAGACGATGTGCATAGCAGTGTACATAATATGCATACGGACAGTCTTTGAGGAAAAGTGCTTGTAATCCATTGAACTCACCCTTCATGTTGCTAGCTCCATCGTATCCTTGGCCACGTAAATTCTGAACATCAAAGCCATTGTTGGACAATAAAGCAGACAACTTTTCCTTTAATGTTAGTGCTTTGGTGTTTTGTACATGTATCAGATCAAAGAAGCGTTCTTGTAGAAAACCTTCTTTATCGGGAAATCTGAACACTACTGCCATTTGTTCTCTTTTAGCAGCATCACATGTTTCATCCACTAGAATAGAGAATTTTGAATCACCAATCTCTTGGCGGATATACTGCCTAACCCTCAGTGCATAAATACTCAATATCTCTTGCTGAATTTGATGGGTTGTGTACTTGCTACACCGAGGAGAATTCTCTAGAACTACAGCTGCGATTTCGGGGTTGAATTCTGCAAGAAGCTTTATCAATTCAATGAAGTTCCCTCGATTTCTTGACCCAGGTGTCTCGTCATGGCCTCTGAATGCACAAGACTGGAAGGTGAGCCACTTCACAACTGCAATTGATGTTCTCAACCGTAAAGTATCTCTCTCTTTCTCCTTGTTGCTTTGAACCTCTATAATGTTTACTATGTGGTTTGGTTGATCCAAGATAGCATGACAATCCCTCACTGTATTGTTGTGGTGTGAGCAAGGACTACATCCAACATGAGCCAAGAACGCACACCTTTCTCCATTTCTAACTTTTTTCCAATGGTCGAAGCCATGAGCACTAAACACATCAAAACCACTTCGCTTCTTGATGTTTTTGCTACCTAGGAAGCAGTAAAAACAATATGCACGATGGCTGCTAGTAGAATATTCTAACCATGATGGAAAATCTTTGAACCAACTGAACTGGAAACGCCGTTGATGTCCATGTTTCCCAGAAGGTTTATACTCATTCAACTTTGGCTGCATAGGACCTAGCTGCATGTATGCTCTTCGCACTTCATCTCTCACATTAGGTGGATATTGCCAAATCTGTGGTCGCAATGCAGGATCCCTCTGCAAGAACTCAACGCCTCGAAATATGATAGGCTCATTCGTTTGTTGTTCCTCATTTTCACTCAGCTTTTCTGCTTCTTCATTTTCAGTTTGATGTTGCTCTTCATTCGGAGTATGATACTCTTGTTCAAGCAATGCCAATGGTAGAGGTTCAAAAGGCAAAAAACCTTCAACTTCAACAGATGCATCATCTCTTTTTCTTTTGAAAAATGAATGCATATTTGTTTCTCTATTTCTGCCCATTGCTACCTAAATTGGAATTTGCAAACAAATCATCAGCAAAATATAATAATTCCACATTTATTATCTAACTGAAAGTAATCTACTTATTCCAGCAATCTAAAATCAAGAATTTCAGATGGTATACCTATTACAGTAGCTTTTCAAGTCGTTGCTTCAAGCTTGTAACTTGCAAAAACTAAATCGCCACCCCCCACGAATTTGGTGCTACAGGCTGCAAATCCACTTGCTGCTGTTGAATTTGAGAAAGAATCTATGAGAAAAGAGAAGGAGATGGGGATTTGGGGACTGGATTGGGTGGGGACTCACCTCACGCACTTGCTCATGGAGTCAGCAGTAGTAGGAGTCAGGGAAGTAGAGGACTAGTGGAGATGGGGAGGAGCCAAGGATGAAGAAGATCTGGCCATTCAGGGAACTAGGGGAGGAGCAATTAAGAGGAGGAAGAAGACCTGGACGCGGACGGCGCGGCAACAGTCGCCATGGTGGCGAGCAGAGGAGAACGAAGCAGAACTGGAGTGGGGATTGGGGAACGGGGCTGGGGGCTGCGGTGGCTGCTCCCTCGTCACGTGCTCCAGATCGATCCTTCGAGAAACGCAGAACTGGGCCTCTCCCTCTCCCTTCACTGCTGGGCCGTGATCCCTATAAAAAATAATTTGGGCTTTTGAAAGGGGTGGCCACAGCCCCTAATTGTCCCCACAACGTTCCGCCCCTGACTATGACGCCACACAAGCTCGGAGGCAAATGCGAGTCAAGAGGGGAGATGATTTCCGACGGCGGAGCTTATGCTGTTGTGTTGATACGCTAGAAGAGAACGAAAAGGGGGCGATGGTGTGATGAGAGGATGATTTGCATTTACTGATTGAATGGCTACGCGAAAGGATCTGACGGCTGGTTAGCCGAGTCTTTTTCTCCAACAAATGTCTAGCAGTGCCGTATTCAACCTTATAGCAAGTCCAATCTACGTTGATCCAAATGGAATTCATAGAAAAAGTTTCAAAGGATCAAAATCTTAAAAAAGAAAAAATGACCGGCCTCGCTCCGTCCCGCGACACGAGGGTTACCCGTTTGCTTCACTTTGTTGTTCTTTTTTTCCTTTCATTTTCATCTTATTTTTTGTTTTCACTAGTTTTTTAATATACTAGTTTCTTTATTTTATTTTGTCCATTCCACCTACCTTTACCCATTATCCTCATATATACTCTCTCCCTTTCTTTTTTACTTCCCATGTAAATTCTGTTTCAAAGTTCATAAAGTTTGGCCAAAATTATTTTAAAAAACATATTTACAATATCAAATTAATATTATTAGATGCACCACGAAATTGAATTTCGTATTGTATATCTTTTGTACTGTGGATGTTATATTTTAATCCGACCGGTGTCTCTCGCGCCAACCGGCGGCGCTCGTCTCCCTCGCCGTCGCGCCCGCCCGCCATTAGCACGGAGGCGAAGCCGAACCAAAGAGAGGTAGTCGGCGAGATGCTGCTCGACGAGCTGCTCCGCTGCCAGATCCACGAGTGGTACCCGGCGTTCCGCCGGCACACCGTCCCCACCGTCGTCATCCCCCTCCCCGCCGCCTTCCTCCGCTACCTCGCCGGCCAGCCCGCCCACCATGGCCCCGACGCCCCTCACCACGACGCGGCGGAAGGGCCTCCCCCATTCCTCCTCCCGGCGCTCACCTCCGGCCGCACCCCCTTCCCGCCTCTCCACGCCAAGCTCCCGGACCGCGACAGCTCGGACCTCTTCTCCGGCTGCTCCGACGATGAAGAAGACGACGAGAACCCGCCCCGCCCCGCCTTCCCCGAGCTGGAGGCCGCGGTCGACGCCGCCATCGCCGAGCTCGACGGCGCCGCGCTCCCCAAGCTCAACTGGAGCGCGCCCAAGGACGCCGCCTTCATGTCCGCCGACGGCACAGTACGCTGCACCTGCTTCGCGGAGGTTGTCATGCTGCTCCGCTCCTCCGACTGCGTCGCGCACGACCTCGCCTCCGCGCGCCCGTCCTGCCAGGACTTCGTGCGCGCCCACGAAGGTGTTCGACGAAATGCCGGACAGGGCAGTGGTGCCAATGAGTCGAGTGCTCGGTCGAATGGGGGCAAGACCACCAGCGGTGCTGGTTCTCTGAATGATCCTCCCACTGAAGATCACAACGAGGGAGGCAGCCAAGCTGCTGCCGGCAGTGATGATGTGCCGGAAGACGATGCTGGACAAGAAATCAGCGATGATGCTTGGGTGGACGATGGGTTCCAGTACTACCTCGCCCTCCGCAAGTGGTACCCGGGCCTGCGCCCCGAGTCAGAGTTCCGTTGCTTTGTGCGGCGGCGAAAGCTGGTCGGCGTGTCGCAGAGGGAGACGTCTGCTTACTACCCTTCGCTGCAAGGTTGGAGTGCTGAGGTGCAGCCTAAGATCGAGGATTTCTTCGAAGAAATTGTTGCGCCGCAGTTTGCTTCGCAGAATTACACATTTGATGTGTATGTCAGAGCAGATGGAGTGGTGAAGCTGATTGATTTCAATCCTTGGGGTGGCTATACGCTGCCGCTTATGTTTGCATGGGAGGAGCTTGAGGACGAGCAGAGAGGGGAGGATCAGCTGGAGTTTAGAGTGGTAATGGAGCAAGGTGCAGTGAGGCCTGGATTAATGACAGCAGTGCCGTATGATATGCTGGATTGGGGGGAAGGGAGTGGCTGGGATGTTTTTCTGAAGAAGGCTGACGATGAACTCAACAGACAGACGGCCTCATTAGGTATGGATTCATAACTGAGATCTGGAACAAAGCAGCGCTTGAGGACTCCAGTAGTTGAAGAACTGAACCGACACCTGTTGGTAATGTTCGACCTGTCAAAGCTAAAAGTAAATGCCTTCTTTAGATTGTGATGCAACCTCACGACACTAGGCCATTTTTTCCCCGTGACTTTTGTAGTGCTAGTAGGTTGCTAGCACAGGATTACCACATGCCCTGTTATAATCTAGTGATAGTAGGCATGTCATGTAGGCAACACGAAGCTTACTAGTTGTATTGACTACTGTGTAGTCTTTGTTTTCTAAATTTCTCGTGATCACATGTTTTAACCAGACTAGCAATGCTATCTTGGAGCTGGGAGACTCGTTTGCTCAGCTTCTCAGCAACGCGTGAAACCCGATTCACTCACTATCACTGACCTGCATCATGTACTGAATTTCAGCCCCGTAATTGAAGAACTTCAGAGTTCGTTCTTCAGTGGATGGATGGCAGGTGAATGCATGTATGAGCACCTGAGTTGCGTGACAAGGTAGAGCTAACACTGCGCAATTACTCATCACGGGTATATTGGTACTAAATCTTAAGTCTCGGGCAAGTTCTGTTTTGCTTTGCAATGCAGGCTTCAAGCTGGACCGGAGGGGCACATAGTAACAAATTCAGAGACGTGGTTCGATGGTTTCACGAGGTATGAATCTTGTCTATGTAATCAACCTCTGTTGTATATCCTACCGATCTAACTAAGTAACCTATCAAAAATGTAATTAACCTTGGTTGCATATCCTACCATCAGTTGTTCTGATATCACTGGAAATGTCTTCTAGCTTGGCCATCCTGCCATGCATGCACTGGTGTGTAACAACACATCTCCTTATCTCGATCTACATTCATTTTCTACGTGTTCAGTACTGCAAAAAAAAAAATACTTCAGTTTGTTTCAAGGGAAGTGCCTGCTTCTTGGATGATCTGTACCCGGTGAAGGGTATAGTTTACCTTTTTTTTCTACTGTTAAACTCCGTTAATCCCTGAAACAAGTGAGTGTACTAGCCAGTTAAAGATCTGTTAACTTAGTTATTCGGTTTCTATGGGATACTAAGCCTATCCTGCAAGGTGGTCTGCTGGCCGATAACTTATAGATAAGCCTGAACCTGCTTGAGCAATCGAACTAACATGTCATGGGCTCCTGCCTAATTGAGGTCCATTCACTTGATTTGACTCTATTATGGCAGGGGTGTTCTGTTTAATGTCAAGCCTGAATAAGCTAGATGTTTGGTTCAGAATCCTAACTTAACTTCTTAAGATTATTTAGTACTCTCTCCGATCCAAATTAATTGACGCTGCTTTAGCATAATTTTGTACTAAAGTTGTACTAAGGGAGCGTCAATTAATTTCAATCGAAGGGGGTAACTTTTTTTGAGCAAAACTTGAGATTATTTAACTGCTTAAAATGGGCCAAACAGCCCCTCTTATAATCTAGTGGCAGTGGGCATGTCATGTAGGCAACACAAAGCGTACTAGTTTTACTGCGTAGTCTTTGTTTTCCAAATTTCTGGCAATGACATGTTTTATAAATCCCCCTTTGAAATGAATTATGATGGTGGTTATTTTGGTACGGTTATTGCTGAGGATGCAATGCACTTTTGTGCGCTGATTTTAACTAGAAATGTTATCTTGGAGCTGGGAGACTCACTCGCTCGGCTTCTCAGCAACGCCTGAATCCTGATTCACAAACTGTCACCAGCTTGTGTAATGCACTTGATTTATTATTAGCTAGGAGCCAGAGGATAATTTGAATCCTAGGAGGGATTTTAATAGCCCAGACAGCTGGGGTGTTCACAGGTAACACACCTCTAAAATTAACAAACTTGTAAAGCGATGTCACAGTATAAACCCCTTTGGAATTTAGATTCCAAACCAGGGTGTCATCTATGTCAGAAATATGAATAGAGTTGGCAATTTCTAGAAGCTCAAGCCACAAATTCAGCAGTTCCTGTGTGAAGCATCTTCTGAAAGTGAGCTTGAGGTTATTGCCATCCCAGACTTTGTCAATAGTGACATTGTGCTCATTAGCTAGAATGTAAATATCCCAATATTGGGTAGCTAGGGTAGCATTGCCAAACCAATGATCCTCCCAGAATCGAACTTTTTTGCCATTACCTATGCTCCAAGAGAAAGCAACCTTTGCAGCATTGGCGGCCCAAAGGACACCCGTCCCGAAGGGGGAGGCCCCACAAGTGGAGCAAGCAAAAATATTAGGGCTCTGAAGGTTATATTTAGAATCAACAATGTTTTTCCAAATCTTAACCTCAGCATTGTAGTATCTACTAACCCAAGAGGCCAAAAAACAGAGGTTCATATCACCAATGTCAGTAATGCCAAAAACCCCAAAATCTTTTTTAAGTGTGAGAAACCCCCAAAACCTGGGTCGCCTCTTTCCATCTGAACCGTTGCTTGACTGAATCGATGTAACACCCCCCCATGTAATGGTGCACAGTGATGACTATGATCAGCAACTAATCCTTTTGTTAAGTGGGATATGATCAAGTTGAAATTCAAATGTCATTTCAAATTTCACTTCTAAATGCCCTAGGATTTATTGTGATAATTTAAATCCTCAAACAGCATGGGAAAAATGTTGCATATTTATGAAAAATCACAAATGCAATGTTGTTTAGGAAAACAACATCACCTTGATGTTGGTGTGGACCCCACAATCCTAAACAGAAGCTAAAAGCATTTAAAAGTGCTATTAAATTCAATTTGAAATTGCCAACAGTTTCCAAAAATGCCCAAAGTGTATGTGGCCATGTGGAATACTGCAAGGTATTAATTGGGACAAGTGGCACATTTTTGCTATGGAGAAATAATGCCAAGATAAAATGGAAAAGGAGCTGTGGAGAAAACAGAAAAGGAAAAGGAAAGAAAAAGGAAAAGTGGACTGTGCACTTAAGCCCAGCGGAACAGTAGCCGGCCCAGCCCGCCTGGCGCCGTCTCCCTTCTCTCACTGCTCACCCCGCGCCGCTGTCGAACGCTCTGCGCGCGCGCACGCCCGCGCCAGGCCCCCCCTCTCCCCCTGGTCGACAGCGGCTCCGCCCGCTCGTGGACGAGATAAGAAGGACCCCCGCTCCTCTCTGGACGCCTCTGCTCCTCCTCCCGCTCACTCCCTCGCTCGCCCTCCTCCTTCCCGAGCGCCACCGCCGCCATGGCCGCCGGTTAGTCGTGCCCACCGTGCCCCCCGTGCCCTGCCAAGACGTCCACGAGCTCCGCAACGACGACCCCGTCCTCCTCGACCACAAGCCCGAGCCCCGGAGCCTCTGCATCGCCTCCACCGTGTCGTCTTCCTCCTCGGGACCCGAAGATCACCGCCGTCGATTCGCACCACCGCGCCTCCCTCGAGCCCACCTTGCGCAACTACAGGGCCCAGTGAGCTCCCCCGCATCCTCCTCTTCCCCTCGTAGCTCCCCTAGGCCGGCGTAGCAAGCAGCTCCCGCAACCGAGCTCCGGCCGCCGCCATTGTCGTCGGGCACGAGCTCTGCGTGCCCCTGGCAGCCCGTGCATGCGATAGGCGTGCTCCAGACCGCCCGTAGGACCGATCCCGCGCTAGCCCCGCTCGTTTTGCTCTCTGTATGCACGCGCCGGAGTTCGCCCGAAACTTTGCTCCGCCGCCGTCGACGTAGCTCGCTCCACAGGCCACCGTAGCTTGTGCCGATAGCCGGAATGGAACGGCGGCAACGCCTGCTTTCGAACGCGCCAAAAATGGCGCGATTTGACCCCCTGTGGACGATTTCCGAGCCTCCCCGCCGTTTCGGGAGCTCGCCGGAGCTCCTCCGGTGGCCGGCCGGCGCCGCCGCTGACCTGGCCCGGTCGGGGCCACCCCCAGGGTCACTGGCCAGTGGGCCAGGCCGACCCCGTTGACCAGTTGACTTGGTCAACTGGCTGACTGGGCCTTGACCAGTCACTGCCAGGTGGGGCCCAACACCCCTGTGCCTATGACAGTGGGCCAGCCCTGTCAGGCGACTAATTTGAATAATTAGATTAGTGAAAATAATTAGTTTAAACTAATGACTCACTGACATATGGACCCCACTCACTAATTAACTCTGTTTAGTTTTAAAAATTAACCCTGGATTTAAAATGAGTCAATGACAGGTGGGTCCCACAGGTCAGATTTGACCTGGCCACTGTGTTGTTGACTGCTGATGCAATGCTGATGTCAGCATGATGTCATAATAGCATTTTTTTCGAATTAATTTAATTCTGTTAATTCCAGAAAATGATTAAATCTTTGAAAAATCATAGAAAATAATCTGTAGCTCAGATGAAAAAGTTTTATATATGAAAGTTGATCAGAAAAATCCCACGAACCTGAATATGCCATCCATTCATCTGTGAACATGGAACTTTTCCCCTCCGGATCGTCTGTCCGATAAATCCAAAGACCCGGGAAATATCGTCAGATATTCTCCCGCTCCGTCTGATACGTGTAGTACTGCGTTAGACTACCCCTAGCACTGCGTATTGCCATGTCATGCATCGTGTTGCATCTGTTTGCTTGTATTTATTGTTTCTTCCCCCTCTTCTCTCCGGTAGCCTCCGAGACTGACGCTGCTGCCGAGTACGACTACGCCCCTGACGACCAGCCTTTTGCAGCAGAGCAACAAGGCAAGCAAAACCCCTTGATCATTCCGATATCACCTATTCTCTCTCTCATGCTTGCATTAGATTTTGCTACTGTATTTAACAGCACCTATTTTGATGCATAGCCTGATTTTGAGTACTGCTTTCATACCTGCTTTCATATAATGTTGTAGTATAGGTATGGATAGTGTCCCCCTGTGACTCCCATTTTACTATTGTCGTCGCCCCTGCTTTCATCACTGTCGTCATCGAGGACTTGAAGACAGAAGACTCAGTCAATATGACTGACAAGCCGTTACCGACACATCACCTCACACACCCCGAGTGTGCATTCACTTGGGGCACTGACTCACAGCCACTGGACTTGTTACTGAATTACATGAGAAAGACGGGTCGGCCCCAAGGGTACCCGCGAGTGTGAGATGTGGTGGGGTGCGCCGGTAAGGCACCATTATAGACGAGGCGTGGCCGGACAGTGATGTCCTTGCCGCAAGTTCTCGAGACGGGGCGACGGGATGGAGGGACCGCTCGTCACCGCAACTATAAAGTTACTAACGGGTTTGGATATGTGATCTGAGAAGGCCTCTGGCCTCTTTCGCACAGACCACCACGCGGGTATAAGTATGGGCACTCTACGACGTACATTCTCCCGAAAGCTCTTCAGATGTCACATTGAGCGACTTGCGCCCGGGTGGTCTGGAACGCACAGCTCTTGGATTAGGGTGTGCTAGGACTGATCCCGGCCGATGGCGTAACGTGCAGGATGGCGAGGGCGATGGCCCAAGACCCCGAGTCATTAGGATGTAGACCGGCGTGCTGGCCTCTCTGTTGAGCCTAGGTAGGACTACGTCGTGTCGATCGGCCGAGGCCGGGTATGACCCGAAAATTGTATCCGGCCAGAGTTTATCGAGCGTGTTGGGTAAGTTTGTGCACCCCTGCAGGGAAGTTAAACTAATCGATTAGCCGTGTCCACGGTTATGGACGCTCAGAGTTGTATCCTGATCTATGATAACTAGAACTGGATACTTATGATGTTACTTGAATTATTGGCTCCGGGATTGCTTTCTCGCAGGGAGTCGAGGAAGAATCTCCGGGCCTTACTGCATTAGCCCCTGTTAATTAAAATATGCTGCTCTGAACTCTCGTCTTATGCTGCAAGACGCTGAAGATGCTAGTCTTCGATAGGACTAGGCCTTCTTCCCTCTTCTGGCATTTCTGCTGTTTAGTCCAAAGATATAGCCCCATTCCTTTGATACTGGTGCATATCTAGCATAGTTCTGATGTAAGTCTTGCGAGTACTTTGGATGAGTACTCACCGTTGCTTTGCTCCCCTTTTCCCCTTGATACGATACCGCGACCAGATGATGGAGCCCAGGAGACTCAGGATCCAGCTTACCCGGTGGACGACTCCTACTACCCCGACGAAGGCCACTACTACCAGGATGGAGCCTACTACGACGTAGACTTCTCTTACGTCCAGGAGTAGTTCGGAGGTTCCCAGGCAGGAGGCCTCGCCTCTTTCGATCCGCTGCTTGTGTTTGTGCTAGCCTTCTTAAGGCAAAACTTGTGTACCTTTTATGTCTGTACTCAGATATTGTTGCTTCCGCTGACTTTGTACTCAAGCTATTATATTCAAGCCCTCGAGGCCCCTGGCTGTAATATGAAGCTTGAATTATTTTAAATTTGTGTTTAGTATTGTGTTGTGATTCCTTCCAGTGAGTCTCAGGTCTTGATCGTGCATAACTGCGTGTATGGTTAGTGCACGGTCGGGGCCGGGGCCTTACAATCGACATCTCCATTGTCACTCTTCAGGTAAGGTAGGTTGTTCAGTAGAGGAGTCGGATCCTGACATGTACCTCCTCGTCATAGAGGCTGCTCGCGCCTGGGGGCGACCTTGTCTCCGCTCCTCCCTTTCCCCGGCCGACGTCCTTTCCTTAAGATCCGACCAACATGACTGCAGCTTACCTGATCTTATAGCTTCTAAACAGATCAGTTTCATAACTTAGGTGCCGGTTTCCACAAATCTGGTCAGTTTCATAACTTAGGTGCCGGTTTCCACAAATCCGGCCAAGCATGCACATGAAGTACCGTTACATGTCACACAAATTGCCGTTTTGGTTCTTGTTTTGCAGCTGCTTAACTGGCTCCTCAAGATACCACCTTCAGAACACCGCTTAACAAAGTTCAGAGTAACCCGGCACCGCAATAAATTTTGATGCCAGGGCGACAACAGCAGCAGTCCCATTTTCATTGAGCAAAACTTGCAGTGCATTCAAACAAAGAACTCAACGGCAATCGTTGTAATCGCCCTCACTCTAGCTCAGTAGAGCGGATTTATCAAGCTACAAGCCCCATGAAACAGGTCATGTTGCAAGCTTTACCACCAGTATATTACATACAGTCTGCAGTAGAAACTTCTGCAACCGCAACTACAGTCTGTAGTAGTGTGATAATGTGTCCTCAGCTAACTGAACATAGCCATAACCGATGGCACGGATGCAATGACAATGCTCAACATGTAGGTGAAAGCAGCCTATAAACTTTGTGAGGCCTCTCAAACAAGGTAATTGGTTTTGACACTTGCACTGTAAATAAAATCCTGCCATTGGTTTGCTTAGTTCTCACACACAGATATCTAATATCAACAGGTGCTGCGATTTATTGAGGCTACGAAAACATCAGTTGCCAAACCAACATAACAGAAGAACTGATTCGGAAGAATTTATACCAGGAAAGAAAAATATCTTAATAACACAAGACATATGAATCACGGTGTAAACTGAGATTGGACTTTCATGCATCACAGAGATTGTTTAATGTAATTACACCCACGACGACGACAGGTTTGACAACTAGTACTTAGAATTTATTTGTGTTTATTGGAACAATATGTCTGCACCACCATGGATAATAGTGATTGTGGCCTAAGAAGAAGCGGCAGCCTCCTCCAGCAGCTGCTTCACCTTGGTGATGTAGTCAGCCATCGCCTCCTCCTTGGATTTGGCTGCAATCAAGAAGTTTCGCCAGAATTTGCACAAGCGTAAGTTTGGTGGTGTTCGCGCAAGGACAACAGCAAAGGCGGTTTCATGAACTTGAAAAAGTAGAAGGGTCAAGAAATTGTCTGAGCTTACCTTCGACGGCCTTCCAAGCATCCCACTTGGCCTTGCCAGCCATATCGAAGATGCCACCAGGGCGGGCTGCGAGATGAGAACAGAGCGGTTAATTGGGCTGAGCGCGGCGAATCGACGGTAAAATTCCAATACAAAATGTCATGTACTTGTGTGCGTGTTTGAAAAGGAAAATCGACGATAAAAACAATCCTGTACTAGTTATAGTTGGTAACAATATATGTAGCATTGTTGATTAATCGGAGGACAAGCAGTGTCACATGCTGTGTTCCCTACGTAGATCCACAGGTATCAATCATGCACATCTGGATCTGGGCACATGGCCCCTTGTGACCACATTTTTTTTGTTTTCTTTTGAAACAAGGAGTGTCCACATGTGTTTTTTACTAGTTAAAGCAAGAATACGGGGAGTGCATTTTCTCTTCTCATCAGATTGCCCTTTGTAATAAGCATAGATAGATAGATGTATGTGCACAGAATCACTGAATCAAACTC
Source organism: Elymus sibiricus (assembly GCA_039707655.1). Taxonomy (NCBI): domain Eukaryota; kingdom Viridiplantae; phylum Streptophyta; class Magnoliopsida; order Poales; family Poaceae; genus Elymus; species Elymus sibiricus. The sequence continues at coordinate 43,852,777 of CM077675.1, read as the reverse complement.
TTGAGAGTTAAGCAAAACCAGAGCTAATAATAATAAAACTAAGTAGGAGTAGTTCAACAGCAAACCAGAGCTGATAATTCGCCTGTTACTAGTAATAATAAAACTAGTGATAAGAAGATGGAAAGATAAGATATGTACCTGTGTTGACGGGGCCGACGGTGGCCTGCTTGTAGAGGCCGTAGAGGCAGAGCTTGCTCTCGTTGGTGGTGGTGTCGGGCAGCGTCTTGGCCTTCTCCGCGTGCTCCTCAAACTCCTCCTGGGAAGAAAGTCAAGCAAGCACAGCATATAGTAATCAGCAACTGTCAGCTGTTTCAGCAGTAGATTCAGACCATAAGTAACAAACCCTCAGGTTGCAGGTAGATTATATTTCCTCAACATGTTCATGGAACTGATCTACAGCTACGTAGATACAGTACGTGCTAGGATCAGTCTTAAAACAATGATGACAGCGATCTGCGAAATATCTGAAGCGGACGACGATTCGGACGGCAGAGCCCAACTGAAGCTGTATGCCAGTAATCCCCTAGTGAAGAATATTCCTAGATAAACTCTGCGCCAGGATCGACGGGCACGCAGCAGATCCGTGGGACGCAGCCGTCGGACCCCCAAACTAGCTGCTGAAACCGGAGGTCACGCGCGTCGGACCCGGACCCCCGGATTAGGCCCCGACGACGGCGACGGCGGCGGCGAAGCTCGTCGGAGTTCACTCGCGCGGCCGGGGAGAGGGGGCGCGAGATCGAGAGGGTTTCTTGTGTGGAAGAGGGAGGGAGCGGAGGATCTGTGCGTACCTTGAGGCCCATGTCGACGGACGGATCGACGCCGGCTCTCCTCGGTTTCGAGCTGTCGATATGGTCGAGGCGAGGCGAGGAGTCCAATGGGGCTGTCCTCGTTTATAGGGGCGGGGCGAGGGAGGGAGGTTCGTTCCGCCAGGGGACTCGTGCTCCAACCAGATACGTGTCGGGGCCGATCGCGGCCGTCCGACCCCGACCCTGACCCGGCTCGTGGACGGCGCGGAGACGTGCCCATAACCTCTGGCTTGTCGAGCACTCCCTCGGTTCACAAACATAACATGTTCCAACTTTTTTCTTCCAAATAAAATGCATGCAAACGTGTTTTAGTGTATTTGTTGTTCACTCATTTTAATACGTACGCAGTTTATATTGAAATATTCAAAACATCGTATATTCATGAACGAAGGAAGTATGCGACGGCATATAGTTTAACTCATTTCTTGTGGCGAACGCAGGTGGATTCAGTATTCGTTTGTTTGTGCGGCCCTTTTTCCGGTACGTATGAGAGTCTTTGCTTTGTGTGGGTCTCTCGGTTTCTTCTTTGATTCCATTGCGCACGTTTTTCTTTGGGTCCTTTTCTTTCTAACGGATTTGCACTGGGTTTTTTTAGTGTGACGCCTTGATCGAAAACCGACTGTGAGGTGTGAACACAAATCCATGGAAATTATTTGGGATGCATGTTTGATTCTTTTCGTATATCATGCAATAATGGTTTCCGCAAGAATACTTGTCACGAGAAAATCAAAAGGAAATCGCGTATTTGACCCCTTATTAGCGTCGAAATACCGGAGAATGCACAAACTACTACCCCCCCCCCCCCCCCCCCACAACTCTTTTTACAACATAACTACTTGTGTGTTGTGTGTTGTTCCTTGTTTTGCACCATCGTACCGTACTACTTGCGTACAATGATTTAGTTTTATTCCTCGTTTTGCACCATCGTACCAGTTTCTCATGGAAAAGACAACTATTCCCCTCGTCCGGAGTACACGTCGATGCCACGCCACAAAGTAGTTACATGAATCTCTTATATGTATAAACACAACCGTATCAGGGAATTACTAATGAGGTCCCGAGTGCTTCACCAACTGATATCTTGAACTTATATTCAGTATCTCTTTTTGGCAATATGTCTCTTTCAGTGCATTTGATGTGTTCAACATAGCTGATAGCCCACCATACGACAAGCACATCTATCACCGCAACTCCCAACCTTCATTGCTCAACTCCCAACCATTATGACCATACTTACTACACTAGAGCAATGGAACTATGCAGAGGAAGGAGACTTGATGTCGTTGTTTGATTATTTGTTGTTTGGGGAACCACAGTTGTTTAAACTAAAAACAGTGGGAATAGTACGTTGCTTATTTTTTTATTGTTCACATAAAAAGATGGTTTTTATTTTTTGTAAAGTTCACGTCAAAACATATTTTCTGATGAAATTTCACACATGTCTAGTATATGTATATACATACTTGAGTATTTATTTTCAGACTTTTTAAACTAAAAATGGTATTTTTTGAAATTTTGGAAATTTTAGGCTCCATGAAGCTCAAGAGCAAAGAATCCACTCTCCAGTAGATAGTACTATTTTTTCTGAGTGGACGGTAGACGGTACTAAATGCTATACATAGTGCTGGCCTCTCGTGACTCAGCGTGGGCCATGGACGAGTAACAATTAATGCGTGCAGGTTTTGGAATCTTCCACATTCCGGTTGATTTTCTTTCTCTTTTTACTTTATGTGTTTTTACTATTGATTTTATTGGTTTTCTTTCATCTTTTTTCTGTTCATTTTTTAATTTTTACCTTTTCTCTTTCATTTTATACTTTGCTTTTTATTTAATTTTTTTCTCTATTGTAAATACGCATTGTCATTTCCAAATACATACTGAATATTTCTAAAATATATATTAAGCATTTTTTGGATACACGTCGAATATTTCCTTAATACAAGTTCGTTTTTTCTTTTTAAAAGTAACATTTTTGAAATATACAAAAAAAAGTCATTAATGACCATTTTTTTAAAACATTACATGAATAAAACATTAACAATCCAAGAACATTTATTAAATCATCATTAACAAATTTGTAAACTTGTGAATGTTTTTCACAAAATAAAATAAATGCCATGAACAATTTTTGAAACGTGTGAACATTTCTTAAATGCTATAAATAGTTTTTAAATGTATGCATATTAATCATAAAATATCATGAAGCTACAATAACTAGCGAAAATAGAACCCCTCAGAAAACATATGTGTAGCTTAGACCTCTTCCAATGCATGGGTGCTTAGATGAGGTGCTAAGTGCATTAAAAGTCATAGAAACTAAACTCTTCAATCCATTGGTGTGTAGCTTTTGGTTGCTAAGCTCCCTTCATTTAATTCGGTATAGACTCAGATTTTTGTTTCCACCTAGGTACACGCTGATGGTGTCCTGAACTAGGGGGTACTCATCACGCTGCCTCCCGACCAGTGGGTCGGGCCGAGGACCCCAGGGCGGTTCACTAATGGGCTAGTTCGGACAGCCCATGATGCATACGAGGAAGATTCCACAAGACTTGGTGATCAAGACAAGGACTCCTCTCCACCGACGTAGCCGACTAGGACTCTTGTTATCCTAGGCCTCTGGTGTGTTATATAAGCCGAGGCCAGGCTAGTCATTAGACACAATCAGATCATCATAGATTAAGATCATTACTCCTAGGGTTTTAGACCACTTCATACAATCTCGAGGTAGATCAACTTTGTACTCGATACACCATCATCAATACAAACAAAGCAGGACGTAGGGTTTTACCTCCATTAAGAGGGCCCGAACCTGGGTAAATATCGTCTCCATTGTCTCCTGTTACCCATCGATCCAAGATCCACAGTTCGCGACCGCCTACCTGAGATCCACCGGTTTTGACACCGACATTGGTGCTTTCATTGAGAGTTCCGCTATGAGATCGCCAGAAGAATCGATGGCTCGTCTGCAGATTGGCAGCGGTTTTTTCTGGACAGCGAATTTGTGTTCGTCGTCCCCGTTTTCTTGAACGTCGCTTTGACGATTGTTTCAGTGGAATTGTGCGGAATTGTATTCACAACAACCCTGCAAAATTTCGTCGCGTTTTGATGGAGGAATCTCCGGCAATCTCCGATATACCGGAGCCCTGTCGAATCTAGACGGGAATCTGGACGAATTTGGGGCGAGGTGTTCAGTACCTAGCTCGGACATCCATTGGAAAATCCCACCGTTCATCGGCTGCGGAATTCCTATACCGATCACCCTTCAAACTTTCAGCTCGATCCAACCGTTCAAACTCCGGGAAACGTCCAATTAGTGCATCAATTTTTGGATCTGTTTTCTGCGCGAGAACGAATCCGACCCAAACTCATCTTTCTTCGGGACATTGGACATCCATTTTTAAGGAATTTTTTCTAAGGTATTGTGTGTTATTCTCAAACACGTGCCCACAAATTTTGAGTCTTTTTCGAGGCGATCTTCATCGTCGCGCCGGTTGTCGTGGGAACGTGGCTGACAGTAGATGGTAGGGGTACGAATGGAGAGGGCAGAGTCCTAGCTACGGCGAGGGTGTACACACAGATGTATGAGTTCAGGCCTCACTCGGAAGTGATAACAGCCCTACGTCTCAGGTGCTCCGGGGAGCTTACTCTGTCGAGTGATATGTGTGTTGCGTTACAAAGGATTGTCAACCCTTGTGCCAGTGGGGAGGGGTGGCTTATATAGAGTGCGCTGCCCCTCATAAACGCCCGGCATCTAAGGGATTGATTGTGGGGAGTAAAGGGGGACGTTACTGGTAACGTATACAATAAATGCCAGTTAAGGCGGCGAGCGTAACGCCTGCCCGTTGGCCTCCCTGGGGAGACTCCCGGTCTTCTGCAGTCGAGTGATTGGCGACCGCTCCGAGTGAGAGTTTACTGTCGAGTGTAGGGGGGGTCTTCCGAGTGAACATATGTCGAGTGACTCATATGCCATGGCTACTTCAGTCGGAATCTCTCTTGTAGTCTTGTAGCCTTGTAGTTCTCCAATGTGGTGTCCTTAGGTGGGGTATGCAGGACAGGCCTAGCACCCTACCCTAAGTACATATCCTCGTCATTAGCCCCCGAATGGATCAGGGCTCGAGTGGAGAAGGTGCAGTGCAGGTTCTGTCGAACTCAGCGTTCTGAATGAGCTTCGAGATCTTTCCGATACCTGTGATGACTGGGCCTTCCAACGTCTGCCTTGATCTATTCAGCTTGTCATTTCTTCCGAGTGAATTTAGATGCAGGTTCGAGTCCGAATGGTCAACAGGACGCTCTGTCCGGCCCGGATTTCGCGGGATTCGAAATTTTGGGGAACGCGCGCCGAGCAGGGATGACGCAACCGACGGGGAAGCGGCTCCTCGATTCTCGCGCCACCTTTATCGCCACATATCGCGGCTCCTCCGTTAGTGGGACACACAGGGATTTGGCGAGGCCACGAGTCAGTGACTCGGGTCGACGGACATAAAAAACGAGAGGGGAGGGGAATTTGCGACAGTGCGCTCATTTTCCCCTCGTCTCCTCCGCTTCTTCTGCTCCGCCGCCGCGCTGCTCAGATCGAATCCGCTCGCCGCTGCGACAATGGCGCCCAAGAAGACGACGAAGTGGAAGAAGCCCTCGAGCGCCCGGGCCGCAGCGCCACCCGGATGGATGCAGGGCGATTTCCTGCCGTCAACCGTGACGGCGTTGGACGTGGAGAAGCTCGTCGCTGACGGCCTGGTTGCGGCCGGGTCGTGGAGGTTGCCGGGGACGGAAGCGGAGCCGGAGCCGCGCGAGGGCGAGCGGGTCCTCCTGACCACCCATTTGGAGAGAGGTTTTGCTCTGCCCCCACATCCCTTCTTCCGCGGTTTCCTGAATTTCTTCGGGGCTCAGTTGCATCATTTTCCTCCCAACGCAATTGCGTATCTCGCTGCGTTCGTGACGATGTGTGAGTGTTTCTTGGGTTGTCCCGCCCACTGGGGCCTGTTCAAGCACATCTTTACCATCCGTTCTCAGTCGGTAAAGAAGGCCCACACTAGTGATAATAGGACCAACGTCATCCAGCTATGCGGGGGTTTGGGTCTTCAGAAGAGGACGGGGAGTGCATTCCCAGCGCTCACCCTTCCGGAGTCGGTGCGGGGCTGGCAGTCGACCTAGTTCTACTGCCACGACGTCGCGTCCCCAAACATGTCGACCGGCCTTCCTCCCTTCACGCTGGATCGACCCACTGCGCCCCCGTCTCTGACCGTGGCCGAGGAAGAGAAGGCCAATGTGGGGATCTTGATGAACAGTGTTGTGAATCTGATTCGTGATGGAGTGACCGGCTTGGATCTGTTGGAGGTGTTCCTGGGTCGACGGATCCAGCCGCTCCAGGCGCGGGACCATCCGATGTGGCATTACTCAGGAGTCGACGATACCACTCGTACCCACCCGGAAGATGTCTCAGAGGAAACCATCACGCTATGGCTGCGCGGCATCACTGGTGCGCGAGACAACCCTCGGGTTTCCAAAAGAGTATTGCCTTTCTCAGCTGCGAACCCGCCGAATGTGGTGAGTCGTGTCATTGTCGATTGTTTTTGTATCTTGTCGAGTGAATATGTCTTCAGCTGACTGACTTGAATCTTTCCAGGAGCTCACGAACATGTATTCACCCGTGCCGAATGGCGGTCAGAACTTTGAAGGAGCGGGGAGCGAGAGAAACAGCGACAGCATCAGCTACGCCGAGGACAGCGAAGGCAACGGTGACGACTCGTCGGGGAGCGATGAAGTTGAAGTCGTGTCTCCTCCGCGTACTGAAGGGCGTTCCAAGCAGCGTCACGACCCAACACTCGACCGGGGTCGGGCCGGGGGGTCGACCACCAGGAGCTCCAAGCGCAGTCGGACGTCGACGCCAGAGCCGATTGAAAAGGTTGCCAAGCAGCCCAAGGTCACCACCACCAAGCCCCGGAAGGCTCTCCCCAGAATCAAGGTTGACGTGCCGATTGCTTCAACGTAAGTATCCTTGCTCTTCGCTTAACTTGTTGTTGAACTTCATATTTTTGCTGACCGAGTGGATCTTGATCGTCAGGGCCGCTACCTCGGTGACATCGCCGGGGCGAGGAGAGGAAAGCGCGGAGAAGGACACGCCGAACGCAGCTACTTCTCGCCAAGGTATGGCGTATTGCCATTTGACACTCTTCTCAAACCATTCGACAGTCATGTGATATGTCGACTGGCGACATGCAGAGCCAATGGATACCGACCCTGCAGCCCCGTCTCCGACTGAACCGATTACAGCACCGACCCAGATGGCCGTGGAGCTCGCCAGTCCGCCACAAGCGCCTGTCTCCCAAGCGCCAGCCTCGCAAGCGCCAGTCCTTCCGACTACATCGCCGCTCCCTTCACAGACCATCTTCTCTCTGCACCGTGTTCCAGAAGATCAGACTGGAGCTGCTAAGGAGGCGATGATGTAGGCCGAACATATGATGCGGCGTACGAAGGAGGCGTACGAGGCCAGCAAGCTGGCTTACGACGCTAGCTCAGCGCTTCGGGCGAACGTCCAAGTAAGTGCACTTGTAAGTCCGCTTTTTGATTGTGTCGCTTTCCGTCTACCATGGCTTGACTTCTGCACCCGCTGGGAGTTTTCTGTCTGTCGACTGGTAATCGCTTGTCACGCACTCGGCTAGGGCTGACCTGGTCGACTGGACAATCTTTTTTTTTGTTCGGCCGTCACTCGGATCGGGCGGACCGTTCCGAGTGGATACCGTTCCGGTGGGGGCACGCTGAGTGCACCCACTGGGTGTAGTCCCCGAGACTGCCGTCGACTGCGGGCAGTCGGCGGGAGTCTTAGAACTTTTGCCTTGTTTTTTTTTATGTTTGGCCGTCACTCGGATCGGGCGGACCGTTCCGAGTGGATACCGTTCCAGTGGGGGCACGCTGAGTGCACCCACTGGGTGTAGTCTCCGAGACTGCCGTCGACTGCGGGCAGTCGGCGGGAGTCTTAGAACTTGGACTCGAAGCCCATATTTCTGTCCACTGAATTGTTTTTGTCGTTGATCTCAGAAGGCCTGCGAGCTCGGTACTCGATACGCTGACTTGGAGAAGGAGAAGACTCAGCTTCAGCTCGACTTGGAACTGGCGAGGAGGGACCTGGAGCGTGCGCAAGCTGATCTGAAGGCTTCAGGAGGTAAACTTTGTTGATCGAGTACTTCATTATTTGTTTCTTCTATCTTTGAACCGAGTGACTCCACTCGAGCAGACGTGCATGCTGAAAACCGTCGACTCCGAGCGCGACTCAACAATGCTATTTCTTTAGATATCATGAAGAAGGCGCTGGAGGACAAAGACAGATCACTCGCCGATGCTCAGAAGACGGCGAGGGAGAAGACTGAAGCTGCCGAGAAGAAGCTCGCCGCGGCCAGCAAGCTTGAGGAAGAGAACACGAAGCTGAAGCAGGAGCGAGCTGACTGGAGCAAAAGGCTTGACCATGCAACCAAGAGAGCAAAGGGCTTGGAGACCTATCTGGGGGATTACGCCCAGAAGATGTATGTTTTGCTTGAAGGTAATTTTCTCCAGTCGAGTGAATTCCGTTAATCCCAACTTCATCCAGTCGAGTGAATTCCGTTGATTTTCAGGGAACAGTATCATGACTAATTCTTTCCATCTTCTTCATGTAGAATTCTGCAAGGACTTCGAGAAGGAGACCGAGGCGGTCGAGCCCAATCTGGACCCTTCCGAGTCACCTGTCGGAGATGCTGTGGCTATGAACATGTTCCGGCTTGAAGCTCGAGTCGCAGGCGTCCGGGAGTACGTCGCTCGACTGCGAGGTGCAATGGAGAAGGTCGACAAGGAGCTGTGGCCGGAAGACTCACTTCAGGCTGACCTCGAGTCAATGATGACTCGGCTTGACGAGCTCCCTGGTCGAGTGCAGGCATGGAAGAAATCTGCTGCACGCTGCGGAGCTGACATAGCGCTCTCACTCGTCAGGGTCCATTGCAAGGAGGTCAAGGAGGACAAACTGAAAGCACTTCAGGTGGCCAACACAAAGAAGCTCCAGTTCCAGGACTTCATGGAGACCTTCATCGAAGCGGCCACTCGGATCGCTGACGGGATCGACCTGGACACCTTCGTCGAGCCTGCAAGTCCCACTGGAGCTTGAAAAAACTTTGCTGGTGATCAAAAACTTTAATTTGCCTCGGTATGCCGAGTGGTGGTGTATCGTTAAAACTTCTTTCGGGTCTTGGGCCCGAGTACTTTCGTCATTTGCATGGGCAACTTTTATCCATGCTGAATACTCTGGATTTATCTGAATTTGCTTTTCAGTCCTTTGCTTGATTTCCTCTCGAGTAGATCAGGTCTTGTCGAGTGGTTTCAGGTCCAGTGGGGGCACGCGGAGCGCACCCACTGGGTGTAGTCCCCGAGACCGCTGTCGAGTGGCGGCGACATCGGCAGGGGTCTTAAATTTGTTTGATTGATTTCGGACTTAGGCGAGGACTGACTCACAGCTAAGCCCCCCGAGTGAGAGGACCGCTCGTCATTCGGGAGTGAGTATCAGAACTTAGGCGAAGACTGGTTCGCAGATAGCCTCCGAGTGAGAGGATTGCTCGTCACTCGAAGTAGTTTATAACTTAGGTGATGCGGAATCACGGCTAAGCCCCCGAGTGTGAGGATCGCTCATCACTCGGAGTAGCGTTTTAACTTGGGCGAAGCAGATTCGCAACCAAGCCCCCGAGTGAGAGGATCGCTCATCACTCGGAGTAGCGTTTTAACTTGGGCGAAGCGGATTCGCAGCCAAGCCCCCCGAGTGAGAGGATCGCTCGTCACTCGGAGTATATTTATAACTTAGGCGAAGCAGATTCGCAGCCAAGCCCCCGAGTGTGAGGATCGCTCATCACTCGGAGTAGCGTTTTAACTTGAGCGAAGCGGATTCGCAGCCAAGCCTCCGAGTGAGAGGATCGCTCGTCACTCGGAGTACGATTTAACTTGGGCGAAGCAGATTCGCAGCCAAGCCTTCGAGTGAGAGGATCGCTCGTCACTCGGAGTATGTTTATAACTTAGGCGATACGGAATCGCAGCTAAGCTCTCGAGTGAATGCGATGTTATTCACCCGACGAGGTTCTGAACTTAGGCGACACGGAGTCGCAGCTAAGCCCCCGAGTGTGAGGATCGCCCATCACTCGGAGTAGATTTAAACTTAGGCGATGCGGAATCGCGGCTAAGCTTTCGAGTGAATGCGATGCTATTCACTCGACGAGGTTTTGAACTTAGGCGACACGGAGTCGCAGCTAAGCCCCCGAGTGCGAGGATCGCCCATCACTCGGAGTAGATTTAAACTTAGGCGATGCGGAATCGCGGCTAAGCCCCCCGAGTGGAAAATCGCTCGCACTCGGAGTATTCTTGAACTCAGAATTGTGCGATCGGAATCGACAAAAGACTGCAGGAGTCGTATCCTTGATAATCAAAACAGTTTACTCTTATTACATCAGACAGATCAACCTTCAGGTATAGAACCGACGAAGCAGATCCGCGTTCCAGGCCCGTGGCTCGTCAGCGTTCTTCTTGAGATTGAAGAGGTGGTAGGCTCCATTGTTCAACACCTTGGTGACGACGAAAGGGCCTTCCCACGCGGGGGCTAGCTTGTGAGGCCGCTGCTGATCCACTCGGAGCACGAGGTCACCTTCGTGGAAGGTCCGACTCCTGACGTGCCTTGCATGAAAGCGACGCAGATCTTGCTGGTATGCAGTCGACCGGATCAAAGCCATTTCCCGCTCTTCTTCAAGGAGATCCACAGCATCCTGGCGTGCTTGCTCAGCTTCAACCTCCGAGTAAAGGTCCACCCGAGGGGAATTGTGAAGAACATCACTTGGCAGGACAGCTTCAGCCCCATACACCATGAAGAAAGGAGTGCGATCAGTTGACCGATCTGGAGTTGTCCTCAAGCCCCACATAACAGACGGTAATTCTGTAATCCAAGCTCCCTCTGCGTGATCGAGTTCGCGCATGAGTCGAGGCTTCAACCCTTGAAGGATAAGGCCATTTGCTCGCTCGGCCTGACCGTTTGACTGGGGGTGCGCAACGGATGCGTAATCCACCCGAGTGCCTTGAGAGGAGCAAAAGGCTCTGAACTCTTCCGAATCAAAATTAGAACCATTGTCCGTGATGATACTATGGGGAACTCCGTATCTGAATATTATTTCCCTCATGAATTTGATGGCTGTGCGAGAATTCAGCTTCCTGATAGGCTTGGCCTCAATCCATTTAGTGAACTTGTCGACTGCTACCAGAAGGTGCGTGAAACCACTCTGGCCCGTGCGGAGAGGTCCGATCATATCCAATCCCCATACAGCGAACGGCCAGACGAGTGGGATGGTCTTCAAGGCAGACGCGGGCTTGTGCGACAAGTTTGCATAGAATTGGCATCCTTCACAGTGCTGCACAATATCCTTAGCCATCTCATTGGCGCGCGGCCAGAAGAAACCAGCTCGGTAGGCCTTGGCAACAATCGTCCGAGAGGACGCATGATGGCCGCAAGTTCCCGAGTGAATTTCCTCCAGAATCAGTCGACCTTCTTCGGGAGAAATGCATCGCTGAGCCACGCCGGTTACGCTCTCTCTGTAGAGCTGCCCATTCATAACAGTGAAAGCTTTGGATCTGCGGACAATCTGTCGAGCTTCAACTTCGTCTTCTGGAAGTTCTCGCCTGAGGATGTACGCGATGTAGGGCACCGTCCAATCGGGAGTTATCACCAGAATCTCACTGACCAGATCTATGACTGCTGGGACATCAACTTTAGTCGGATTGGAGGCGCTTATAGGCTGCGGGGGCTCTTCGGTGAAGGGGTCCTCTTGTACCGAAGAAGAGTGCAAATGCTCCAGGAACACATTGCTGGGCACAGGCTTCCGAGTGGAACCGATTTTTGCCAGTTCGTCAGCTGCCTGATTCTTCACTCGGGGAACGTGATGGAGTTCCAAACCCTCAAACTTCTTCTCAAGCTTTCTTACTGCATTGCAATATCCGGTCATGGCGGGGTTTCTGACATCCCACTCCTTCATCACTTGATTGACCACCAAATCCGAGTCACCGTACACCATCAGGCGACGGACGCCGAGCGAGATGGCCATACGCAACCCGTAAAGGAGTGCTTCGTACTCAGCTTCATTATTGGAGGAACCAAAGTGAATCTGGAGGACATAGCTGAGTTTATCGCCCTTAGGAGACACCAATACCACACCAGCACCAGAACCATTCAGCATCTTCGAGCCGTCAAAGAACATGGTCCAGTGTTCCGAGTGGATCTGGGCTGGCTGTTGCTGTTCTATCCACTCCGCCATGAAGTCAGCAAGTGCCTGAGATTTAATGGCTTTCTTCGCTTCAAACTTGATATCAAAATAAAGAAGTTCAATGGCCCATTTGGCCACTCGACCAGTCGCGTCTCGATTGTTGAGGATTTCATTCAAAGGCGCATCACTGACGACTAAGACTGAGTGATCTTGAAAATAGTGCGCCACTTTCTTCACTGATAGATATATACCATAGACAAGCTTCTGGTAATGTGGGTACCTTTGCTTAGAAGGAGTCAACACTTCAGAGATGTAATAAACTGGGCGCTGGACTTTGTAGGCCTTGCCCTCTTCTTCTCGCTCGACAGTAAGAACTGTACTGACGACCTGATTGGTGGCTGCAATGTATAGGAGCAGGGGTTCTTTGCTGTGTGGAGCGGCAAGCACCGGCTGGGTGGAGAGCAGGGCTTTGAGCTGGACAAACGCTGCTTCTGGCTCTGAATTCCACTCGAACGTATCGGATTTCTTCATCAGTCGGTACAAAGGGAGTGCCTTCTCTTCGAGACGAGAAATGAATCTGCTCAGCGCTGCCAGGCAACCAGTAAGCTTCTGGACATCGTGAATACGCTCGGGGCGTTTCATTCGGACGATGGCACCGATCTTCTCGGGGTTGATGTCGATTCCTCGTTCGGAAACGAGATAACCGAGTAACTTTCCACCCGGAACTCCAAAAGTACACTTGGTTGGATTCAGCTTGAGGTCATATCTTCTTAAGTTGGCGAATGTTTCCGCCAAGTCAGTCAGCAGGTCGGAACCTTTGCGAGACTTGACTACGATATCATCCATGTAGGCCTCGACATTCCGACTGATCTGGTCGAGGAGACACTTCTGAATCATGCGCATGAAAGTAGCGCTAGCATTCTTCAGACCAAAAGGCATGGTGATGTAACAGAAACACCCGAAAGGGGTGATGAAGGCCGTTCTTATTTCATCTGGACCAAACAGACGGATCTGATGGTAGCCAGAGTATGCATCGAGAAAAGACAAACGCTCGCACCCCGCAGTCGAGTCCACAATCTGGTCGATGCGGGGGAGCGGGAAATGATCTTTCGGGCAGGCCCGATTGATATGCTTGAAGTCTATACACATTCGGAGCGACTTGTCCTTCTTGGGGACCATGACGACATTTGCAAGCCACTCGGAGTGGTAGACCTCGCGAATGAACTTGGCCTCCAAGAGTCGAGCCACCTCCTCGCCGATTGCCTTCCGCTTCTCTGTTGCCGACCGGGGCAAGTGCTCTTTTACAGGCTTGGCCTTCGGATCAACTCTCAGACGGTGCTCAGCCAGTCCCCTGGGTACACCAGGCATGTCAGCGGGCTTCCATGCAAAGATGTCCCAGTTCTCACGGAGGAACTGGATGAGCTCGGCTTCCTATTTGTTGTCGAGTGTGATTGAGATGTTGGTCGGAGCAGCAGTAGGATCTGTTGGATGAATGTGCACTTGCTTCAAGTCTCCTGCCGACTGAAAAGCTGACTCGGTGGTGGGCTTCTTGGAACGCAACAGATCGGCGGGATCAGCAGTCTTCTTGTACTCTTCTAACTCGACTACAGCCATCTGCATGTCGGCGATCTTGGAGCCCTGTTGGAGGCACTCCTCAGCCCTCTGCCGATTGCCTGTGACTGTGATCACACCCTTGGGCCCGGGCATCTTCAGCTTGAGATACACGTAACACGGGCGGGCCATGAAACGTGCATACGCTGGACGGCCAAGGATGGCATGATATGCACTCTTGAAGTCTACAACCTCAAATGTCATCTTCTCTTTGCGAAAGTTCTTGTCAGTGCCGAACACCACATCCAGGGCAATCTGTCCGAGTGACTTGGCCTTCTTCCCAGGGATGACCCCGTGGAATTGCATATTGCTTTCGATGAGCCTGGACATCGGAATGCCCATCCCATTGAGGGTATCAGCTTACAGAATATTCAGGCCACTTCCTCCATCCATGAGAACTTTGCGGAGCCGAATGCCTCCTACCACCGGATCCACCACCAGCGCCTGTCGACCTGGGGTAGGGACATGAGCGGGATGGTCCGACTGATCGAAGGTGATAGCTGTCTGGGACCACTTGAGGTACTCGGGGGTAGCTGGAGCAGCCATGTTGACCTCCCTATTGATGACCTTCAATCGACTCTTGCTTTCTACATCGGCAAAAATCACCAATGTGGCATTGATCTCAGGAAAGTCTTCTTTATCTTCGTCCTCTTCTTTCTCAGGATCTTTGTCACTTGACTGCTCTCCCTTGAACCCTTGGATCAGCAATCGGCACTGTCGAGTGGTATGCTTTGACAGGATCAAGTTGCCTTCTTCATCCTTCCATGAGTGAATGGGACATGGCATATCCAGGACATCTGTCGAATGGTTCTTGGACTTCTTCTGAACAAACTGCCCCTTTGGCTTCACTTTCTCTTTCGCCGCCAGAGCGGCTACTTCTGCCTGGACAGAGCCGTCAGCTTTACGCTTTTGCTTCCGACTGGAATTTCCGCCGCCGGGATTACTGTCGACTGCTTTACCCTTGCCACTGCGGAGGCAATCCTCCTCCTCGCCGTTGGCGTATCGGGTGGCAATCTCCATCATCTTGCTCAGGGACATATCTCCTGTCCGACCAAACTTCAAATAGAGCTCTCTGTATCTGACTCCGGCCTTGAAGGCGCAAACAGCCTGGTGCTCGAAAACACCTTCCACCGTGTGATGAAGAGTGGTCCACCGCTGAATGTAATCCCTCAAGGTCTCATTCGGCTTCTGGACGCAGTGCTGCAACTCGAGCAAACCGGCAGGGCGCTTGCAGGTGCCTTCGAAGGTCTTGACAAACACTCGGGCAAGATCCTCCCAGCAATAGATGCTAGAAGGAGCCAACTGATTAAGCCACGCCCGGGCCGGACCATCCAACATCAGGGGCAGATGCTTCATAGCCACGTTGTCGTTGCCTCCTCCGATCTGAACAGCCACTCGGTAATCGTCTAGCCATGTTTCCGGCTTCGACTCGCCAGTGAATTTGCTAATCCCAGCCGCCAACCTGAAGTTGGGGGGGATCTCAGCAGATCGGATGGCTCTGCTGAAACACTCTGGACCAGAAACAGCTGTACCACTGCCACTCGGAAAATCTCTGTCATAGCCACCTCTGTTGTATCTGCCTCTGTCGACCCGGTTCTGAACGAGAACGGATCTCGCGTCAAACCCAGGGTCCCGCTCATCACCGTACGGGCGCCTGTCATCATAGTGCCGGGGCACGTATGGACCACTCCGCGGAGGAGTAGGCACTCGACGGTGGTCATCACGGTGATGCCGAGGAGCAAACTGATCTCGCCTCTGATCTCTGTACTGATCGTTGCGGTAATCGCTGCCTCTGCGACGCTGAGGTGACCCTGGACTGTGGGCCGATTGGACTGTGTCTGCTCTAACTGATTTGCTGTGAATCCTATTGCGCGACTGAGAGACAGCGGAGTTCTGCTGTCGAGCCGCCCCAAGCAGGGTTCGGGTTTGCTCGAGTCCTCTGCCGGCCTCTGAATCGGACGGCTGTATAGAATCTGCAATCCTAGCCGCCGCTGCAACATTCTGGATCGGAGTACGGTATACCTGACGATTGTCGTCGGCTGGAGAGAACAACTGACGCTCGGTATGTCGAGTGCGCTCGCGGCGCTGTCGAGTGCGCTCGTCGAGTGACCTCTGCATATCCTCGAGGCGCATGCGCTCTGCCAAGGTGGCGAGACGCGCAGCCTCCAGAGCCTGGGCTTCTGCAGTCGCGCCGACGATGGGGGTTTGGAGGACCTCCTCATCCCTGCGCTGCTGATCATTCGACGGGCCGCCACGCTCGCGGCCGCCACGGCCATAGCCGGGTAGGCTCTGATGAGAACCCGCCATGAAAACTTCTGCTGCAGGATCGCAGCTCTCGCACTCAGAAGGGAGCTCGGATGAATCTGATGCCGAGTCAAACGCGCCGTGAAGTGGCTCGGCGGGCTCGATAGTCGCGATCTGTGGAGTCGACGCCTGGCGCGCCGCCGCGTGCCTCACCCATCGCTGGAGCCGCGAACGACCGGATCGCTTGCGGCGACGAACAGCGGGGAGAGTGTACGACGCTGGAGTCGACATGTACGGGGTCGACGGCTGACGAAGGAGAACGCCGCATGAACTCGCGCTAAAGTGCGTCACCCCGCGGACGGGGAGAGCCTCAATGTCGAGAGGGGCTTCCTGGAGCCATGCGGAGTCGTCGGCGATGAAGGTGAACGCACCGCGACGGATCTCGCAGCCCCGGATCAAACCGCCGTCGGGAGACATGGTGAAGATGAAAAACCGCAACCTCGCCGGAAGTCGCTTAGACGCCTTCCCCACGGTGGGCGCCAACTGTCGTGGGAACGTGGCTGACAGTAGATGGTAGGGGTACGAATGGAGAGGGCAGAGTCCTAGCTACGGCGAGGGTGTACACACAGATGTATGAGTTCAGGCCTCACTCGGAAGTGATAACAGCCCTACGTCTCAGGTGCTCCGGGGAGCTTACTCTGTCGAGTGATATGTGTGTTGCGTTAAAAAGGATTGCGAACCCTTGTGCCAGTGGGGAGGGGTGGCTTATATAGAGTGCGCTGCCCCTCATAAACGCCCGGCATCTAAGGGATTGATTGTGGGGAGTAAAGGGGGACGTTACTGGTAACGTATACAATAAATGCCAGTTAAGGCGGCGAGCGTAACGCCTGCCCGTTGGCCTCCCTGGGGAGACTCCCGGTCTTCTGCAGTCGAGTGATTGGCGACCGCTCCGAGTGAGAGTTTACTGTCGAGTGTAGGGGGGGTCTTCCGAGTGAACATATGTCGAGTGACTCATATGCCATGGCTACTTCAGTCGGAATCTCTCTTGTAGTCTTGTAGCCTTGTAGTTCTCCAATGTGGTGTCCTTAGGTGGGGTATGTAGGACAGGCCTAGCACCCTACCCTAAGTACATATCCTCGTCACCGGTATCAAACCAGCCCGACCACGTTGCTCCACGGCTATCGACCTGTGTCGACATCGAATCCGCCGTCGCTCCATCGAGCCGACGACAACCACCACCTCGGATCATCACCTCGGCGAGCCGACCAAGAGTTCGGCATCGTGAAGGACAAATAATCGTTAAGACAAGGGCATCACCCCACGGGTGCATGGGTCGGGTGTGCCATTGCTTCATCAAGCCAGCATTGACCGCGTCACAAATTCCGACCTGCGTCGGCATCGCCGCGCCGTTGCTTCTTCAAGCCGACATCCACCATGTCGACCTGCTTTGATACCTTGGCTGACATGAGACTTCGGCATCACCAGCCGACCTGCTTCATCACCTCGGCTAGACTGGGGGTTCGCCATCTCTTCATCAACCTACTCCGGGGACTTCAGCGTCACCAGCCGACCAGCTTCATCATGTTGGCTGGACCAGGGGCTTCCGAACAGTTCTCGGCAACTGACTTTGTCAATGCAATTCGGCAGAGTCTGTTCTCGCCCCGCGGCAGCAGACGCGAGACGCTCAAGTTACGAGAGATCAGCCAACTACGACCACTATGAACAATTAGGTAATCGACTTCGGCTGTGTCACGTCGTCACCTCGGCGTGCCGACATCGTCGTCCCGCCTCCATCAACCAATTCGCGTCGTCGATATGGTCGACTGACATGGGGGCTTCACCGACATGCTGCCGAACTGCTCTGTCTCCTCGACTGGATTGGGGGTTTCACCTCGGACCTTCGGAAGTGTTGTGTTGTCACTTCATCAAGCTGAGCTCTTCGTCGGCTACCTCGTGACCGGCTTGGGGACTGGGACCTTGTCCCATCGTAGCTCGAACCGCGTCATCCACACCGAGCATATTAACCAGCTAAGTCGCTTTCATGCTCAAATTTCTTAAGTTTGTAAATATTTGTTCGATTCAACCGAGCGTTATGTTTTTGTTTCAAAACAAGAACTTTCTTTATTAAAAATGTTGTTTCTCCAAAAAACAACTTTCTTTACCCAATTTAACCGGGGGCTCTTAAATTTATATGTGCCGTTTTATAATAAATGTTTTCTTCTTTGTCGTTACAAGTCTTTTTCTACTACTCCTTTTTCCGATGCTAGTGTGTTGTCAATAGCCGGATAGCCTGGTTTCTTTCTAAAGCCGCTCGAGTTTTGTTCGATAAACAGGCCTCGGAGAAACACTCCTCCTTCGGGATATGGAGGTTGAAGCCAAAGGCTGACCCGTTTGGAGTCCGGAGATCGGATGTATCATATTAAAGCACGACCGAAGGACAAATTAAATTTTAGACCAATTTCGGGTTGGCACAATTTTTGTTTATCTAAACATAAAGTTTTTTGCATAAGTTTTTTGGGTTTTCCGAGCATAACTCTCGCAGTACAACGCCAGATGCATTTCACGCATCGGCAATATTAAAGGGGTTCTGCGGTTAGCACCGAACCCACCAAACACGGAGGTACTCCATGCAGTCCTCGGGAAAATGTCCTTGGTATTTCGCATTTATATGCATTGATTTCGAGTTGTGTCTTTGGTCTATAGCTGGATTGCCCGGCTCCTGTGCTTACCTTTACGTTTCCGCTTTGTTCGGCTAAGGGGTAAAGGAAGAAACACTGCGATTGTCTGTGACGCCCCCATTTTGATCGTACGCTAATCATGCACGCAAATGCGTACGACCAACATTAGGGACTCACGGGAAGATATCACAACACAACACTAAACACAAATTAAAATAATTCAAGCTTCATATTACAGCCAGGGGCCTTGAGGGCTCGAATACAAAGCTCGACGAGCACGAGTCAGCGGAAACAAATAATATCTGAGTACAGACATAAGTTAAACAAGTTCTGCCTTAAGAAAGCTAGCACAAACATAAGCAGCAGATCGAAAGAGGCGCGGCCTCCTGCCTGGGAACCTCCTAACTACTCCTGAGCGTCGGTAGTCTCCACGTAGTAGTAGGCTCCAGCGGTAGTGTAGTAGTCGTCTCCGGCATACTCCATCTCCTGGGCTCCATCGCCTGAACGCAGAATCATATCGAAGGGGAAAGAGAAAGCAAAGCAGCGGTGAATACTCATCCAAAATACTCGCAAGACTTACATCAGAACTATGCTAGATATGCACCAGTATCAAAGGAATGGGGCTATATCTTTGGGCTAAACTGCAGAAATGCCAGAAGAGGGAAGGAGGCCTAGTCCTATCGAAGACTAGCATCTTCAGCGTCTTGCAGCATAAGACGAGAGTTCAGAGCAGCATATTTTAATTAACAGGGGTATAAGGTAGCAAGGCCTAGAGATTCTTCCTCGACTCCCTGCGAGAAAACAATCCCGGAGCCAATAATTCAAGTAACAACATAAGTATCCAGTTCTAGTTATCATAGATCAGGATACAACTCTGAGCGTCCATTACCGTGGACACGGCTAATCGATTAGTTTAACTTCCCTACAGGGGTGCACAAACTTACCCAACACGCTCGATAAACTTTGGCCGGATACAATTTTCGGGTCATACCCGGCCTCATCCATCGACACGACGTAGTCCTACCTAGGCTCAACAGAGAGGCCAGCACGCCGGTCTCCATCCTAATAGCTCGGGGTCTTGGGCCATCGCCCTCGCCATCCTGCACGTTACGCCCCCGGCCGGTGTCAGTCCTAACATGCCTTGTATCAAGGACCATGCTGTCGCGGGCCACCCGGGCGCGAGTCGCTCAATGTGACATCTGAAGAGCTTTCGGGAGAATGTATGCCGAAGAGTGCCCATACTTATACCCGCGTGGTGGTCAGTGAGAAAGAGGCCAGAGGCCTACTCAGATCACATATCCAAACCCGTTAGTGTCTTTGTACTATTGCGGTGACGAGCGGTCCCTCCATCCCGTCGCCCCGTCTCGAGAACTTGCGGCAAGGACATCACTGTCCGGCCACGCCTCGTCTATATCCCTTCGGGTGCCTTACCGGCGCACCCCACCACATCTCACACACATGGGTACCCTTGGGGCCGACCCATCTCAAGACTGTCTGGCACTCAGGTCCACCTCAACAGAGTGGTACCGACTGTCCCTTCAGTCCCGTCTTTCACATGTAATTCAGGGTCAAGTCAAAAGGGCTGTGTGTCAGTACACCAAGTGGATATCCGAGGAATCACTCTCGATATATCACACTCGGGGTATGGGATGGTGATGTGTCGGTAACGGCTTGTCAGTCATGATGACTGAGTCTTCTGTCTTCAAGTCCTCGATGACGACGGTGATGAAAGCAGGGCAAAGACAATAGTAAAATGGGAGTCACGGGGGGACACTAACCATACCTATACTACGACATTATATGAAAGCATGTATGAAAGCAATACTCAAAAATAGGCTATGCATCAGAATAGGTACTTGTTTAAATACAGTAGCAAAATCTAATGCAAGCATGAGAGAGAGAGAGAATAGGTGATATCGGAATGATCAAGGGGTTTTGCTTGCCTTGTTGCTCTGCTACAAAAGGCTGGTCGTCAGGGGCGTAGTCGTACTCGACAGCAGCGTCAGTCTCGGAGGCTACCAGAGAGAAGAGGGGGGAAGATACAATAAATACAAGCAAACAGATGCAACACGATGCATGACATGGCAATACGCAGTGCTAGGGGTAGTCTAACGCAGTACTACACGTATCAGGCAGAGCGGGAGAATACCTGACGATATTTCCCGGGTCTTTGGATTTATCGGACAAACGATCCGGAGGGGAAAAGTTCCATGTTCATCATGCTAGGAGCATGTGACAGATGAATGGATGGCATATTCGGATTCGTGGGATTTTTCTGATCAACTTTCATATATAAATTATTTTCATCCGAGTTACGGTTTAAAAGATATGATTTTCTAAAGTTTTTATTAATTTCTGGAATTATCAGAATTAATATTAATTCGAAAAAGGCTATTATGACATCAGCATGTCATCATGCTGATGTCAGCAGACAACAGTGGGGCTGACTGGTCTATTTAACCAGTGGGACCCACATGTCATAGACTCATTTTTAATCCAGGGTTTTAAATTAATCTAATAAGATTAATTAGCAGGTGGGGCCCAGTGGTTAGTGAGTCATTAGTGTTAATATAATTAATATAATTAATTAATTCAACTTTATTAACTAAATTTGGGCCAAGCCCACATGTCATTGACACAGGGGACTTGGGCCCCACATGTCAGTGGCTGGGCTGAGCCCAGTCAGCCAGTTGACTTGGTCAACTGGTCAACAGGGGGCCCCTGGGTCCACTAGCAGTGACCCTGGGGGTGACCCCGGGGGTGCCAGCTCAGCGGGGCGGCCGGCGTTCAGCCGCCGGTGGCCAAAACGACGGCGGCGGGTCAGGCGCGCGTCGGAAATCGTCCAGGGGCGGCGGTTTTGGGCGCGGTCGGTTGCATTCGAACGGGGGCAGCGCGGCGCGTTCAACCATGGCCTCGGCTCGAGCGGGGGAAGGCCTGAGCGACGGCAACGGCGACCGTGGCGGCGCCGGAGTTCGGGCATCGGCGAGCCGAGCGCTACGGGGCACGACAAGATGCGTAAGAGACGACGTTGGGTTCGCGCGAGGGTGCTGAGCACGACGGCATGCTCGGACGAGCACGTCATCGCCGGTAGCGATGGCGGCGAGCTTCGCGGCAGAGCAAGGCTCGGGCGGCAATGGCAGTGGCGGCTACGGGCGTCTGGAGGCAGCGCTAAGAGAGGGGGAAGGAGGGGCTGCTCACGGGGATCCAGTAGAGGAGGGCAGCGGGCTCGGGGAAGCACCGGAGTGGACGGCTCATTGGCGATGGCGACGGCGATGCAGAGAAGGGGATCGGCTCGATCCCATAGCTGTGCTGCTCCCCGGCTCGTGCCAGTTGCAGCAGGCGAAGCAGGCGAACGCGGCGGTCCTCGGAGACAAGGTTTCCTCGCTCAGGATCGACGGTGGCCACGGCTACAGCAAGCCCATGGCGGCGGTGGCGCTCGAGAAGGGAGGAGGAGAGCGAGGGAGAGAGAGCGAGGCGAGAGAGAGGTCCAGGGCGACGCGGGGTCGTGCTCTTATCCATCCACGGCGGGCGCGGGGCTCGCTGTCGAGCGGAGCGAGGGGGGGCCAGGGCGACAGCGCGCGCGCGTGAGCAGTAGGAGGAAGGAGACGACAGGCGGGGGTGGGCTGGGCCTCCTGTAGCACTTGGCCACAGTGCGCAGTAGTCCTTTTCCTTTTATTTCCTTTTTAGTTTCTGTTTTCTTTTTGCACTTTCTATTTTAACTTAAAACCACACCAAAATACTCTTTGAAAATTATGGAGTTTGGCCCAATCATTACTTTGCAATGTTAGGCAGTAACATAAAAGTTTTGGGGCCTTTTGAATTTATTTGTAAACAACTGAAATCAAAAAGGGCATTCAAAGTAATGATTTGGCCTCTGTTTTAATTGTTTAGAGGCACTTAACCAATTGATAAAATGTTGCTTACAATTCTATAATTGCCTGGATTATTTGTTATTTAATGAACATTTTTCCATCAGTGTTTGAGCAACTTAATATTTCTCATGCATTTGAATTTCAATTTGAATTTGGAAGTGAAATGAGATATGATGCAAATGATGATCAAACATAGTTAACCATGATGACTTGGCATTATCATATGAGATTACTGTAGCTAACCACTGGGGTGTTACATTTTCACTTCCAGTTTAACTGGTTAAGTGCCTCAGTTGGAGAAAGCCGAAAGCTGACTGTCACAACAAGCGTAAATCGGTCAGCGAACCGCGGGCGGTGTTCAACCAAATATAGCCGATCGAGTTTATCCAAGTAAAATGAAGGGCCTCTCTTTCTTGAAAAGGCCAAGTTGTGGGTGATTCGACCTCGAATAATCCGAGGAGTCGACGTATACCGGGGACAATTAAGTTGCCCCCCCCCACATATGCTCCTATGACTAAGTGAAAGTTATAAAGCCTGAATATCTGATTGCCTCATTTCCACTAACACAACCGCCTCCAGGCACCGAGACGTCGGCTAAGGGTGGTCTTGTTTGTACGGAAACACCCTGCGTAGCATCTACAAGGGGTGGAAGCCGATGATAGGCCACTTTCAGATTATAAACAGTCGCGATGGAGTCAAAATAAAGCATACCGAGGGTTCCTTATGGCACCTCGGCATAGATACATCGGGATTCCTGGAGAGCCCAACATATCATCAGCGTTTGTATTTAATATATGAAAGTTGCCTTCCGTAGTGATCGTTATAAAGCCATAGATATGCATCAATTTGACTTAAGATTTTGGCCAAGCTGGGTTGCCTAGCTCCTGTGCTTACCCCCTACGTTCTCGATTGTTCGGCTAGGCGGTAAAGGGAGCACCTCTATGATTGTTACTTCCGGATCATCCGGGTTAGTACCTCAGACTGGGTGAAGCCGAAAGCTAGCCATCTTAAGAATATAATTGGTCGGCAACGACGGAAGTGAAAATTTCGGTTCATTAAAGACCATAGAATTCGGAAACATTCCCCGAATTAAATCCTCAATATTTTCCTCCCACATTAATCGGAGTTGAGGTTTCACGATCATGGTCAACATGATATCCTGGGAAAAGGAACTTATAAATAAACTATTTTTCCCAGAAGATGTTTCTTACATAGTAATATAACATATCTCTTCGCGTACCTTTGTTTATAAAACTGTATGGCCGGATTGCTTTGTTTGCCGTAAATCTTTGCCCTTATAAAAGCTTTATAAAGTAGGACAAACACTCCTCGGCTACTAGCCGAGGAGGTTGAAGCCGATGGTCGGTCAACAAAGTCATGTACAATGCGGATTCAAGCATTAATGATGTAAAGTATTTAGATACATAGAATCATTACAAATAAATTAGGTCAAACGTAACAAAGTTTGTGTCAAACAAATATCGGTCCTTAATTCGACCACCCGTGCCCAAATTAAGACTCGGGGGCTACTACATTGATGATTCAATGCAGAAAATTTAAGTGCAAAACAGTTTCCGACGAGATTATGATCCTCGGGTTGGTCGGGCGCACCCAACCTGAGTCTCAGGGGCTACTGCACAATGCATTTTAATTCCTAAAGTATACTGCCGAGCAAGGAATTGATCCTCAGGCCGATTTCGTGAATCGACCTGAGTCTCAGGGGCTACTAGGATTAGTGGTTTTATTTTATCCTTCAGGAGCATCCTGGGTTTTAGACCGACATGCACCTTGAGGGCTACTGGCTATATATCTCGATAGAGAATAAATTGCACCAATCGAAAATATCCACAAAAAATCAGCCCACGGTCGGGGTGGTGCACCACCTTGGAAGCCGCCCGGCATAAAGTTCGGGCGCAAGTGTCTGACTTCATAGAGGGCATTTCCGGTATTAAGCTCGGCTGAATTCCTTCAATTTTTTAAAGACCGAGGTAATCTATGACACCTCGGACGCTGATCATCGTTGGAGCTCGGATGCAGTCCGGCGTTGGAGCTTGGAAGAAGTCTGGCATAAAGCTCAAGATCGGAGACACCTCGAAAGCAGTCCGGCATAAAGTTGGGATGCGAATGACTGGCTCCATAAAAGACTATTTCCGGCATTATGCTCGGATAAACTCCTTCAACCTTTTCAAGACCGAGGTAATCTATGACACCTCGAATGCAGTTCGGCGTTGGAGCTCGGCTGCAAAAAAGACACTTTGAATGCAGTTCGGCGTTGGAGTTCGGATGCAAGAGGACACCGCCACATGGGAAACACTTCAAACCCGAGTTGTGGCGTTAGAATAATGAGACATTAATAAAGGCCAATAAATTAAAGGGGCTCCTCGGATGCCCGACGTGTGAACACTTTGGATACACCTCGCCGATCCTCAAGATCGGAGATGCGAAGATTTGTTGAACCAATTTTCAAGACCGACGGCTGAAGATGAAGAACAGTTCGGAAGAACCGAGGAGCGTCCCCAACTTAAAGACCGGTTCAGGGGGCTACTGATGGTGTCCTGGACTAGGGGGTACTCACCACGTCGTCTCCCGACCAGTGGGTCGGGCCGAGGACCCCAGGACGGTTCACTAATGGGCCAGTTCGGACAACCCATGATGCATACAAGGAAGATTCCACAAGACTTGGTGATCAAGACAAGGACTCCTCTCCACCGACGTAGCCGACTAAGACTCTTGTTATCCTAGGCCGCTGGTGTGTTATATAAGCCGAGGCCAGGCTAGTCATTAGACACAATCGGATCATCATAGATTAAGATCATTACTCCTAGGGTTTTAGACCACTTTTCATACGATCTCGAGGTAGATCGACTCTGTACTCGATACACCATCATCAATACAAACAAAGCAGGGCGTAGGGTTTTACCTCCATTAAGAGGGCTCGAACCTGGCTAAATATCGTCTCCATTGTCTCCTGTTACCCATCGATCCAAGATCCACAGTTCGCGACCCCCTACCTGAGATCCGCCGGTTTTGACACCGACACACGCGCTTAGCATTGGTTCTTCTTGAGGTCACCATACTACTATCTCTCTCTTCTTAATTAACATGCCACGTCAGATTTTTTGTTTAGTTGGCAACCTTAACAGTTGTACAAGATAGAGCATTGGGACGAGACTTATACAAGCTAAGCTTTGTTTAGGAGCATACTACCTCCGTCCGCGAATAAGTGTACATCTAGCTTTTGTTTTAAGTCAAAGTTTTAAAACTTTGACCAACTATATAGAAAAAAGTAGTAACATATATAGCATCAAATTAATATATCATGAAAGTACATTTCAAAATAGATCTACTAATACTAATTTAGTGCCATAAATGTTGTTACTTTTTCCTATAAAGTTGGTCAAAGTTTTAAAACTTTGACTTAGAACAAAAGCTAGATGTACACTTATTCATGGACGGAGGAAGTACAAGCTAAGCTAGGATCGCTTCCCGAGGACAGGGCAGTAGCCCAATGGCTGGGGTTCACATTAGTACACCCGCAAACCCGAGTTCGACTCCTGTGTGGATCGAATTTCTGGGATCCTCACTAAGGACGTACATATACATGTTGGCTCTTCATCCATTAAACAGACAAACAAAAAAAACTAGGATCGCTTCCCAGCAAATGTTGTTCGTTGACTGGGCCGGGCCAATTTAGCCTATCACCCCGTACCAATCACAGGCAACCTCAGCGTAAAACTCACTACGAGCGAGTTATAGACGTGCCTGAGCATATGCCAACTCGCTCTTAGTTTGAGAGATACGTGATTACATACCCGAAATCACTAATTGAGGAGTACTCCTCTCAAAAACCACTCCCACTCTTCAGGTTGTGACAAGTGGCGCATTGCATGTGTGCCACTTGTCGCAACCTGAGAGTTTTCCGTTTTTCCGTACATCCGTTATTTAAAAACGTTTTAGTTTTATTTCTTAAACTGTGCGTTCAAATCTTGAACCGTTTTTACTGTTGGATTCCTCGCGTCGAGGTCTTCAAAATTAGATTCCATGTTGATAGATTTTGATGAATTTTTTTTCATAAAAAAATAGTGCCTCTCGCGAAAGGAAAAAAACGTGCTTTTTCAGTTTCTGAGAGGCACGACCGTGCCTCTTGCGAAAGCAAAACCGTGCTTCCCGAGGAAGAAAAAACGCATAATTTATTGTTTTCGAGAGGCACGGCCATGCCTCTCGGGGAAACAAATCCGTACCTCTCGCGGAATCAAAACCATGTCTCTTGAGGAATGAAAAAAAATGAGTTTTTTCGTTTCCGAGAGGCACGACTGTGCCTCTCGCGGAAGCAAAACCGTACCTCTCTAGGAACAAAAAAACGTGATTTTTTTCGTTTCCGAGAGGCACGGGAAGCAAAATAGTTTTTTTACTATTTTTTTCTAATTTTTTCGAACTCAGTTTGAACTTTTTTTAATGCTATGAGACATTTCTTTCTACTACACGAACATTTGTTACACTGTAATTTTTTATAAATGTCACGAACATAGTTTTGAATGTGTGAATATTGTTTTTAAAAGGTCACGAACAATTTTTTAAATGGCATGAAACATTACTTTTTGTATTAGAAAACATTTTTATTACATTCTACAAATATGTTTTTAAAATATCATTACACATTTTAATTTATATCTGGATAATTTAGAAAATTATTGACAAATTACCAAATGTCTTAAACAGTTAGAAATGTTTTCGAAATTTAAAGTGACTGGTTACAGTGTCGTCCTGATGGGCTGGCCAACTCGTTGAATTCCCTGTAAACTAGCATCTTGATGCACAGAGCGCCCTATAGGAGTCCCGAGAGCTACTATTTGTACTCTGTCATTTCCTCTAAGATTTTTAGTCGGGTTACTGTATCGGACTGGGTTTCCAGTCGGTTTTTATTGCATTTTGAAATATGCATTGAATATTTTTGTAATATACGTTGAAAACTTAATTAATATACATGAAAACTATAATAATGCATGCTGAGTTTTTTTTATAATATACCAATATGATTTTTTAAATACAGTGAACTTTTTTTTTCCACATGTAATAGATTGAATTTTTGTAATATATGGTCAACAAATTTGGAATACAGATTGAACTTTTTTGTAATATATGGTCAACAAATTTGGAATACAGATTGAACATTTTTGTAATATACGACGAAATATGCATTGAATATTTTTATAATATACGTTGAACATTGTTGTTATGAATGGTGATTTTTTCATAATATGCGGTGAATATTTTCGTATATATAACATGAACATTTTTGTAATACGCGGTGAACTTTTTATATAATACAAAAAATAAAAAAAATAAAAATTAACTAAACAATAAATACGAAAGGAGCAAACATAACTTTAAAACTGCACAAAACAGTAAATAAATGAAAGCAAAAAAATACAAAAGAAAATTGAAAGACAAAACTCACGGAAAACAGCGAATGAACACCATGCGAATCCCATACATGGACTGCCCAGCTGTAACCTTGCTTAAGCGAAGATATACTTACTTTGAGGCGCGAGAGCTATATCTCGCTTATAGCAGTACTTGCTTTTGTTTCGCTGAAGGTCTCCCGTGATCAAGGCCCGTTTCTGTGCGGTCGCTGGCTCCCTCGCTCGTGCGCGCTCGTTCGCTCGTGCTTGTTGTTCCCTTTTTCCTTCCGGTTTTTTGTTTCTTCACGTTTTTTCATGTGTTTTTCATCGTGTTCTTCGTTTTATTCCGGTTTTTACTGGCTTTTCTTTCTTTATTTTTCTCCGTTTTCTTTAGTTCCTTATTCCTTTCTTTGATTTTTTCTTTTAGATTCTATTTTCTTTGGTTGTGTTTGTTTCTTCTTAGTTTCCATCGTTTTGCTTTGGTTCTGATTTTCTTGGTTTTTCGTTGTTTTTTCATGGTTTTTCACGGTTTGCTTCGGTTTCGAAAGTGAAATATAGAAAGCAAAAATCGAAAACAAAAAAGGTAAAAAATAACGAGGTTGTGTCCTCCCGTGTGTTTGAGCCGGCCCATCTGACGCCTCATTCACGCGAGGCCTCCCTTGGACTCGCGTGAAGCGACGTATAGCAGCGTCCATAGGCGCAACACTTCGTTCATCATACAACTAGAATGTGGTATGGCCTCACATCTTCTTACTCTTTAAGACTGGACTCATTGCTACTCTGGATGAGAGAGGCATTGGGATTCCTCTCCCCTTCATCGGCCGTCGGAGTGACCGACAGAGGGTAGGCGAATACAAATACTCGCCGGTGAAACCTAGAGGGAAGAATTTGCCCTAACCACCTAGGGTTAGGGAAGAAAACACGCATAACACAACAACTACGGGTCTCCAATCTAGTGCTCCTTGTAGCAAGCAATCCAATACCAAGAGATCGATGCGTTGCATACGCAGTCTCCAGCGGGCTACATCATCACAACAAGGAACGTGCTGCAAATGACGACTACTGAAGTAGTATTCCCTCCGCTGATAAATATAACATATTTTGAATATTTTAATATGGACTAGATACGGACAAAAATGAATGAACAGACATAATAAAACATGTTTTATATAAATCTGATTCAGAAAACATCTTATATTGGGGAAGGAGGGAGTAGTGACAAAGAAGTAAATTAAAAGCTCACCCGCAAAAAAAAAGAAGTAAATTAAAAGCTACTGCGCCAGGGGTTAGAAATGGTCAACCAGATGCGCTGAAGCTGACGTAAGACGATGTGTGTGTGGAGCTGTGGGTATCCAGCAGCAGGCAAGAAAACGGCAGCTTGCACATTGTCAACAAAGCAAGCAGCTCAGTTTTAACAAACGAGCTGACTGACATTATTGCCAACTAACTAGATGCCACAGATTTTCAAAGTATTTTTCAGTGCCACTCTTCTATGATTCTATACATGAGATAGAATGTCAACGATCATGAATAGATTGCTCAGCGGAAGTGTGCACAAGTGCCCACGGAGAAAAGCTGGACATGGAGGCAACAGACAAACTGGCAACAAAATACCGGCTCCACTGCTACGAACAGCAGTGCGTCCTCTCGCTTGCACTGAACGTATGCTAATGTTGGTTCAGATTTAAACACGGCGCCACACCGATGCATTGCCGTGCGGCGGCTACCTAATCAGTTTCCACCGAATAAACGAACGCCAAATGTCCCTTTAATTCCGTTCCTATTCGCACACCGCGTCGCTGCCCCAGCCCCCAGGCCACAGTGCCACACGCACGACTTCATGCATGTATGCAAACCAGTAGTACATCAACATGATGTAAGCAAAGGTTCCTCTAATTTTGTGTTTTTAAAACGTTTTATCTCCTAAACCATTAATTCAATTAGTGATCCGCTTTCACAACTAGCTTCCTCGCGACAAGATCTTCGAATCTAGATCCCATGTAGATATGTTTCAACAACTTTTTTTTTCCGTCGGTAGTTGTCAGATAAGTATCACTTAGTTATCAGTATATGAGCAACTTAGTGCCCAGATTAATAATAACTTAGTTGCCATCTATTTTTACATTTTAGTTGTGTCAAGTTGCCATTTTTATTTCATGCAGCTTGCCAAAAAAAAACATTAGACACTGGTTGTAATTTTTATTGTGCCGAGTTGTCATTTTATTCATATAGCTTGCCAAAAAAATTACACCAAATTACCGGAATTGTTGTCAGATTATGAGCCACTTAGTGGCCAGATTAAAATAACTTAGTTGCCAACTATTTTTACATTTTAGTTGTCTAGTGTTTAGTTGTGTCGAGTTGCCATTTTTAATTCATGTAGCTTGCCAGAAAAACATTACACACTAGTTGTTACTATCATTTTTATTGTGCCGAGTTGTCATTTTATTCATATAACTTGCCAAAACAGTTACACCAAATTACCAGAATTATATGTTGTACTTGCTTACCTGGTTAATTATGTTTCTAAAAAATGCACACTTTGTCATATTAAAAATACCTATCTACCAGGTTTAAACCTTTGTAATCCTATATTATAGGCTAGGACTGTGTGGCTGTTGCGAAGAAAAAAGAACAACATCCAGTTTCATGCAAAGAGAATAGCACTACCACGTGCATGCCTGCAGACGTGTAAAGTGCAGTGCACCGTAGCAGGCTATAGGGGTAGCGTATTGAGTAGCATTTCTCTAGCGGCGCTTCAAGTTAGATTTTCCCATAAATTTAACCTAAGATGCCCCTATATGGAAACAAAACATGCATCATAAGTTATCTGGCGGCCTTTTGCGGCGCCCCATCGAAACGTTCCGGTGCAAATATATGGGACTCCCCCTCAGCCTGTGTAGGCTGCGGAAAGATGATCTTCAGATGCTTGTCGACAATGTTGCTTGTGCAATTCCCACCTAGAAAACTTAATTTGATGCTTAAGTGTGCCAGTCGACTCATCTTAACTAGTTATGTCCTCTCAAGCCACTCAAGTTTTTGGCACGCTATCACTTGATCTTCACCCATGGGTGATTAAATGCCTCAATAAGCTTCCCCGAGGGTTTCTATGGACATGTTGCGATGATGCCAAGGGGTCCATTATCTGGTGGCTTGGGAGCTAGTTTGCTGACCAAATCTCTAGGCTGGCTCGGCATAACCCATGGTGTGTTCAGATTCTCATGGAACAACCTATCATAACTAAGCATGGTTTTGTATGATTATGTGGGCTAGAGTCAGACGTGTCAATATTACGAAATGGAGGAGATATTATGGTTAGATCACATCGTTGTTTGAGAGTTTTGAAGTGCATTTAGCAACTCTCGCAAAGTAATGGCGGAGATTGGAGTGCGGTGATTCGGTGCTTAGGTGATGCATTTGCACCTAGGTGTGAACATCAAATTCAAATAAAATAGCAAGAAAATTGTAAAAATAAAAATATTGGCATCCAAGATACTCGAATGCATTATGTGCGTGCAAAAATTCATGATGTTTGGACATCGAGGAGGTCATGGTAGAAAAATCAAATTTGAATGTGAAGAAACTTTAAACAAAAACACTGTTTGGACCTGTTTTTTTACCAAGAGATCCTTGAATGTCCAAACACCGCGAAAATTTGCACTCTCCTGTCCACTTGAGCATCTTGGAGGCCAAATTATTTCATAATTTGTTTAGAGTATTTTTTAATTCACTGTTCATCAAGTGCAGATGAACCCAGCCTCAGACATGAATCACCACGGAGATTGCGCCTCGTGAATCAAAGATTAGGACTGCCTTACAAATATATTAGTGTAGCTGACTAGGCCAAGTTTTTTAAGTACGGGACCGAGCTTGGTGTAATGTGTGGTGTTCTCTGTCATAACTTCCTGTCCACGTACATCAACAAATTAAAAGAAACAATTTTGGTTTTGGTTTTTCTGTAACGTGTCCGTGTCATGGATTGACTTTGATTCATAAACCGATAATAACTGCAAGACAACAAGCAATCGAACCCCCACACTGCACGGCGCGTCATCGTCATCGGTATTATAATCTCAACTGGAGTATCCACGTTTGATGACGAAGGTATGGCATCTGGCATTATCAATCTTTGTTCTGTTTATGACAGACACGCATTGCTCTGCGTCATGTGTATGCTATCTGAGCTGCCACACCCCTCATACATTGATGGTAAAAAAGCGTGACACTATTTATCTTTCTTTGTCCTGTCTATCATATAGAACAATGACATACACGTATTGCACTGCGTCATATGTATTGATAATATATATGGCGTTTTCCACATTGATGATAAATGACTTTACATTATTATTCTCTGACGTTCTATCTATCATATCATATGGTACTGTATTATCATATACTACCTTCATCCGGGTTTATTATGCCCTCTTTGTATTTGATGTCAGGTTTTGACCATCTATATTACTAAACATATAAATATATGATACAAAAGGTACACCATTGAATTAGTATTTGAAAGAGCTTTTCAACAATATATTTTTTGTGACATATAGTTTACATTTTGTTATTTAAATTTGCATGACAAAATTTAGCACAAAATAAGTTTTTTCTTGGAAAAGGAGGTTGCACCCCCGGCCTCTGCATCAATCGATGCATGCAGCCATCTTTATTAATTATTCCACAAAGGTCTGACAAGAACATACATCAATCCACCCGAAGCCACCACTCACACCTACAAACTTGATAATGTGGAGTGCTCTCACTCCCCATACCTAAAACTGGTGTTTTCGCCAATCCATCCACATAACGTATCGGGACCAACAACCGGTGCAGCCTACCTAAAGCCGCCCTCATCATCGGACCACTGACCCATCCTCAGGAGAGATATCCGCATCATCCTTGCCAGACCGGACATCCGTCGACGGCACCACGGCGCCCAATGGCGCCACCACCCTACGCTCATCCACCCAGACGCGAAGACTCTGGAAGATCTGTCGTGCGTAGCACCTGCCAACCAGGCATGACTCAGCGTAGCACCTGCTGGCCAGGCATGACTTGACAGCTCCACCGAAGCTTCGTGCAAGACGAAGCCGCTCCACCTCCTGCCTCTGTCTTCCAGCGCTGCTCCACAAACGATGCTCTCAAGAAAGAAACGGCACCATAGTATCGCCATCGTCTGATCTGGAAGACCAGGTCATATGGTTTCCCCCGGAGTAGCACGAGTGGGTCGACAACAGTTGCACGACGATGCCTTCATCAAGGTAACGGCGCAAAAACGCAGCCATCGCCCGCCAACGGCCCGGTTTTCATCGGCAACTATGTCTCCCCGACTCGTAGCCCGGACTAGATGTTGAATCTCGAGATCCAACCACCCAGCCGCAGGCCGACCACCTCTGACGAAAAAGATGACCACCACCGCCGACTGCACCGGTCAGATTTGACTGGAGGTGCCGCCGACGGGACCACCAGGCCCTCCACGCCGCCGCCGATCCAAAGACAGATGGCGCCGTCGCCGGCGCCGTTGCCCGCAGCCCGCACCGCCTCCGCCGCCGCCGCGCCATAGCCATCGCCGTTGCCGACCGGATCGGGCGCGCCTCCACATGAATCGGGGCCCCGCGCAACCCCTGATCTGTGGGAGAGAGGCAATGTCCTCTGCCACCGCCGTCGGCCCCCGGGCTTAGACCGGCGGCGTCCCCCGGCGGCGGCGGAGGGAGGGGATGAGGGAGATGCGCCCCCGGCGGCTGGTTTAGGGTGCCACCCGAGTCGCCCGACGTGGGGACAACGCGGGGGCCTGAGGGACGTTGACCAGCACAAAATAAGATGGGCCTAATAAACCCGGACGGGGGAGTAATGAATTGTGACAACGACGTACACGTATTTGTACAGTGCCGTGATCTTTTTGATCGTACTACATACAGTCTTTTTGTGCGTTTGTGTGGAGTTGTGTCCGCGGCCTGGCTGGGTCGGGCTCCACCACCTGTACGTATTTGAGCACAAATCTGAAACAAATCCGCATCCAGAATAAGCCGTTCCATCTTGCGCCCAAGGAATCCGATTCAAAAGCCGTTCGTTTGGACGGCGGGGCAGGTGGGCACATGCCAACGGAACGGAAGGGACGGGGAATAGATGCATATGCAGCCTTGTGCGATCTCTGTTTTGGATGCTCTCGATCCGCCGTAGCATTATTATCTTTTTCTTTTACCCACCCCTAGCTAGCTCTAGATCTCAATCATTAATCGGGAGCGAATATAAAAAAGCAGAAAGTAGCAGCACGAGAAACGGTCCGGGCTCTCGATCTGTTCGGATTCATTTTTCTTCCAAAATTGCCTCATCAACTCTTTTACGTCTATTCTAGGACCCTCTTATTTGACGAATGTTCGCTATAAAAGGGTGGCATTTGCAAACGTTTTGATGACAGTTTTTTTTTTTTTTTTTTTTTTTTTTTTTTTTTTTGAGGAAGTTTTGATGACAGTTTTAATGGTTTGGGGATTGACAGTTTCTTTGAAATAGCAGGAAAGTTTCTAAAAAGAATGAAGTTTTAAGCAAAAAACAAGCAGAAACTGCCATGGTTTGAACTGCCAACAAGCAGTGTTCGTTTGCCACCCTCTTCCAGCGAGCTCTAGCCAGATAACATTACCGCTATTTCAGCCGGTGAACTAGTGAGTACCAATCTGATTGTCAGCTCATTCGCAAAAAAAAAAAAAAAACTGATAGTCAGCTAAGGTTTATTTTCAATAACAAATAAATGAAACATAAAAATATTTATACTTCCGTTGCAACATATGAATAACTATTTGATTGAGGGGCAAACCAACCTGTGATAAGATGGTTAGGATCAGTGGCGGAGCTACGTGCACTGCTGCAGGGGCCGTGGCCCCCCAGCCTTAGTTAAAAACAGGAAGAAGCTTTTTTTTTGGGACTTATTAGATTAAGAAATTTGTACCATTTCCCCCCCCCCCCCCCCCCCCCCCCCCAAACATCCATATATTACGCCTGAGATTCTTGTCTAGCTCCGTCACTGGTTAGGATGACAGTGATATCCCTAGCTACCGGTGTTTAAGTTTTACTAGGGCTCGTTTTTTTATGGATCTATGGGAGGCATTTTCGTCGACAACGAAGGCGTATGTGACGACTTCGTCAATCTTAAGATGATGTGCCGGCTCAGTCTCACAGTGCGTGTGCACGTTCACAAGGATGGGCGTACGTTGTATGTATGAGCGTTTGCGTCCATGCCGTGTTTATTTATTTTTTTGGTCGAGGAATAAAAAAGAAAGAAAGAAAGAAAGAAAATGGATCAGCTTGGCATAAGCATTTTGTGTGAAGCACAAATGCGCCCGCCATATGCACACCATCCGTTTTCTTTTTTTCTTTTGTTTGAGAGAGGAGAGGGAGCCAACCATGAGTTGACGCCGCAGCCCTTCCTTCCCTTCCGCCTCTTTTATCACTGCCTCCCACCCTCCCGAGCCCACGCCGCACGCGCACCTCCTCTCCTCTCCTCACCCCCCGAGATCGGAATCGGCGCCTCCCGTCCGCCGCCGCGGCCGCCATGTCGCCGTCTCTGCTCGGGGTAAGCTCCCTCCATCCCCCCCCCCCTCTCTCTCTCTCTCTCTCTCTCTCTCTCTCTCTCTACTGAATTGATCTTCTTTTGGCTGCTGCAGGGGCTCACCAAGTCGCTGGCCATGACCGTGCTCTCCGAGGTCGGGGACAAGACCTTCTTCGCCGCCGCGGTACCCCACCCCACCCCACCTCCCCTCCCCTCCCCACTAACTAATTCACGCGTTCCTAGTACTACTCTCTCCGCGAGTCCCGGAATTCTTCCTGCGCGAGCAGCCTGTTCGACGATATGCCTGCCACCGCCGGCGGAGATAGGTTCGGGCAAGCGACGACCCAATTCCTGGATCAACAGCTAGGATCAGCTCGTCCACAACGAGATCTTCTCAGCTGAGATTAGCAGCTCGTGCCATCCGCTACCTCCTTTTCGACTTATTAAAGAAGCAGAGGAGTACTAGCTCCGTTTTCTGTTCCTGTATTGGTGGAATCGGCTGTTTTCTTGGATGAATCAGCCTGCCTGCTAGTATGTTCAGCTCGCTGCACATGGCTTACACGCATAAAGAGGGCCCTGTTGCTTGGCCTTTTGTTTGTTTTTGATTCACTAACTGACTCCGGGGCTGCTGCGCTTGCCGATTTTGCTAGCCACACCAGCTGGCTTCTCCACTTGCGTTGGACTGTTGCTAGTTTTCGGTGAGGCGCATGCTCGTCCGTCCGTCCTTTCTTTCCCACCGATAACTGTTTCACCACCAGGGTAACCTTTAGAAGCACCGTAGCTGCAGTACGGCAGTATATTTTCTCTTCAGAGAATGATTGATGCGTTTGACAGGGTCTGAAGTAGCAGGACAAACATAGTTCTCTTTGGCGATACTATAGCAGTCATTCCCCAATTCTACAGAGACTTTATTTTTTACTCACTCTGCTCTGTTTCTGTTGTTTTTCATATGTTTGGCTCATCATGTTCTCCATTTACCTTTTACAAGATTCTGGCCATGCGCCATCCCCGGAAGCTCGTCCTTGCTGGCTGTCTATCTGCATTAACAGTGAGGATCTTTAAGAGTGCTCTAATATAATGTAATGACCTGTTTTTTTCTGCCTGACTAACCGAGTTAAAAAATAAAATTCTAGGTGATGACGGCTTTATCTGCTTCTCTCGGCTGGGTTGCACCTAATCTGGTATGTTTTCGTTGCTTATTCACCCTGATATATCCAAAGGCATATTTGTACGCTGCCTATGTTCTGTAATAGTTGCTTTGACACTGTGGTGGTGGTCAGTATCTGTACAGCAAGCAAGCAAGCAAGCAGAACAGAACAAACCCATTTTAGAGGAATTTATTATTGAAATTATGCTAAGCTCTTGAAATATCCAATGTTAATACTTGAAGCAAGTGTGTTTATTTTTCACCTCAACACGGCGAATCACATTTATAAACCTTGTCCTGAACTCCTGATTATAGCTTTACATTAAATCTTGCAATAACAATTGTTACAATCCTTGTATGTGTATTAGCTGAACCAATGGTGTGCTTCTTCTGAACCTGCTCGTGGATTATTACCACCAACCCAGCTCTCTCTCGGCTGTCTTGTTGCGATGATATGCCAAAATTTTCTTATTAAAGCATCACCTTGAAAGAAAGCACAGTTTTAATGGTATTTTGTTCAAACAGATATCACGTAAATGGACTCATCATATCACCACTCTGCTGTTCTTTGTGTTTGGCATCTGGTCATTGTGGGAAGGCTTCAAAGAAGAAGGGTATTGATCTTGCTTGATTGCTTGTTTGCCCTTTAGTTTGTTAACTGCGCACTTGCTTTATGTGGTTGACATTTTAGTGAAAGATTTCACTAACTCACTAGCTTTTATGATTTATCGCAGAGAGTCAGAAGATTTGGCTGAATTGGAAGCAAAGCTGGTTTGCAAATTTCATTCTTATCTTACGTCCTGTTGAACTGTAGGTCATGTAGCTTATAGCCAACTTTTGCCACATTTTCAGGATGCGGACTTTAAGAGTAACAAAGGGGATTCGAAAAATAAATCAAAGGTCAGTGGCTCAGCGCATGTGTGACATGCCCATTCAGATCATCTTTTCCTTATGTCTGAATGTTGGCAAAATTTTGTGGCCTTCTCCATTTTGACACTCAAAATGTAGATGTCATGAGATAAAATGCAAAACACCTTTTCCCCTTAACAGTCAGAAGAATGATTTCTGCTCTCCAGATATTCTCATTTATCTTGGGAAATGTAATACATTGGCAATTCTAATGTGCGAATGCAATTATTATTGCTTGCCCCAAGTTATACCGAGTATATGATTTTCATGTAATATTGGTAAACAATACTAAAATGAAAATTCCACCTCCATGTATATCCCTTTTCGGTATTTGTGTGAACTATTAATTTTATTTTAGCAGAAACACAGTTTTGAGAACCTGCTTACTGAGGGGTGAGTGGAAACTCACTGTTTCACTACATTCTCTTTCTTTTTGACAAGTTACTATCCTTTCTTTGGACATGGATCTTGTGCACCTGGGCTATGTGCTCTCTTTAGTACAGAAGATCCAATTTTTTCCCTCGCATATTGCATGTAGGTACTAGAATTAACTGTATATCTGGAAGATCTCGTGTGAAATGTGTCGATTGTAGTTTGCATAATGATAAAGACGGGATTGAGGAGCTAAGAAAAACCTTTTAGGGTGTTTAAATTTGTTTTTTCTGCACAGGCCACCGGAATCGAAAAGTTTGCACTAAACTTGAAATTAGTGATAATAAATACTCAGTCATCAACCCGTGATAGTTTTTAAAGAACGAGAATTTTGTTTGTTTGCGGCTTTGTGTCCGGAGCACATGTTCCTGACCTCTATTGGGCTTTGCCGGCTTTTAACATGAGCTCACGAAGCATCACATATGAATTCTTCTTTGTATGTTTACCTGGATGAGCAACTCAAATATTTTTTCACATATTAGGCGACTGAAGATACAAAGAAAAAGCAAAGGCCATTTCTCATGCAGTTCTTCTCGCCAATTTTTATAAAGGTATCAACTAGACAACTACTGATCTATGGAAGAAATGGCAGACAATTATGGTGCTTGTGGTTCCATCTTGACATTTACATGTCCATTCATTTGTGTGCTGTAGGCATTTTCCATCACTTTCTTTGGTGAGTGGGGTGACAAGAGCCAGGTAAGTTGCACAAAAAGATTGTTCTATTCGCCCCCTTCCAAAGCAACTTTCATGTTATTGGTAGATGATCTGGTATATTCGTTGCCCTTTTCTTCTCAGATTGCTACAATTGGCTTGGCTGCTGATGAAAACCCATTCGGTGTCGTCATCGGGGGAGTCATGTAGGGCCGCTTCTTTTGTACAGTCCTTTTAGAATGGTTCACTCTGTGTTGCTGACAAAACCTCTCTTGTATTGTGTTCAGAGCTCAAGCACTCTGCACTACTGCTGCCGTGATGGGAGGGAAGAGCCTGGCCTCTCAGATATCCGAGAAGATGGTATGTAGGAATTGCTGTCTGAAGCCTGTTTCGCGGTACTCTCTGCGAACGACTCAAACACCCCTACATCTAACGCGACGCTTACCTTGTTTCAGGTCGAATTGTCAAGCGGGGTGCTATTCCTGTTGTTCGGCATAATGTCCTTGCTGTCAGGACCAGAAGGGCAATTGTAATTTCTCCAGGAACTTCAGCAGGACTCTGCCAGCCAGGGCCAGCATGGCCTCCTGGAGTAGTTACCAAGCTTACCTTATTTGATGGGTGATGGCGACGAAAGCCAGCCGTCCACAACAAACTGGATGGCGATTCATTAGTTTAGTCAACACATCATTGTAACACTTGGCTTGCCACTCATAAATAACTTGATGTTACTAAAATCTCTGCTGATGGCTTCCTATTGGTCCAGAAACCTGGAAATATTCAGTAAAAACTGCTGTAGAATTGTCTTGCTCGCTATACGAGTGTGAAGACTGAACTGCAGGGCGTTGGCACTGAACCTCGTAAGGTGACGAGTAGCTTTGAGTTGGGTTATTTGCCTTTAGAAGGTCAAGATGAATTTTTGTCTTGCTTTCTTTCATATTAGGGAAGGGGAGCCTTGGAGCAGTGGTAAAGCTGTTGCCTTGTGACCATGACGTCACGGGTTCGAGTCCTTGAAACAGCCTCTTGCAGAAATGTAGGAAAAGACTGCGTACTATAGACTCAAAATGGTCGGTCCCTTTCCCGGAACCTGCGCAGGCGGGAGCTACGTGCACCGGCCTGCCCTTTTTTCTTCATATTAGGGATGATAAATCATCCAGCACTGGTGCTGTAGTTTCTTTCATATCAGGGATGATACATCATCTAGCACTGGTGCTGTAGTACTGTATCAACATGGCACAGTTCGGTGGACCGGCAAACCTGACGTTCCTTAAAACCATCTAGGCTACATATTATTTATGCGCTTGTACATTCACAGCCTAACTTTCATGGCGGAACATCGCTTAAGGAACTGCAAGTGCAATAGCTAAGATATTCTTATCCTGATTGTTCTTCATTGCCAGTAAGCAATCACTCCGAAAGCCTTTTCAGACCATTGAAAAGCCATGCAATTCCGATCTTTTTAATGGCTACAAGAATCACAATGTCCACCGTTAATATCAGAATTCTCACTGTTGGTGAAGTGCAATAACTACAAGAAATGTCAACCCTTACTCTTGTAACTTACAGGAATGAGCGACGCTTGATTGCGTCATTCCTGTGTAGTGTCTTTCTATATGTTTTTATTAGGCGAAAAGCGGAAAGCCCACCGTGCATTAGCACCTGCCCACCACAACATGTTCTTCCCATGATCAGCTTGGCTCAACTCCAATTTTTTTTTGGCAAACAGTGCAAAATTACTCTAGCAAAGAAATGCACAGATGCACGATAGAACAACAAGAACCTATTATGTTCAGGAAGCAAGTTCCGTGATCAAGACTGAAGATGCTGCACCGCAGAGTTTCCACGAAGTGCACTCGAGATATGGATATTTTTAAAAAGCATTTGATATGTAGTGCGGGTTGATTAATCTACCAGGGAGTCTTCTGCAAAAGCAAAAATCTGACTTAAAAGTTATAATCGAGATCTACGCTTGCAGAATGCATGCCTCTGGTAAATGAAACTACTGAACTATGAAGAGACATACAGCCAGCCATATATAGAAATACAATACAAGCAAACATGGTTAGAACATGGGAGGATACATAATTCGCTGCTAACATTTTCGCAGATCAAGAACCTTTGCGTCCTGAAACGGGCACCTTCAACACTTGCAGAGCCAGAGCAAGTATTTGCGGGGTGGCATCGTATGGTATGGGAACATACTACCGAAAAAGGCTTTCGCCCCGCTTTATATATAAAGCAAACCGCCAGAGCACAATATTCGACATAAGTTCAGCACACACACACACACACAGGAGTAGCACAAGACAACACCAAAGGGTTCAGCTGAGGGCACAGCTCAACAAGCCCTAAGAAATAAACACACCCAAACCCAAACCCAACAGCGGGTGATACAGCCAAGGGGAACATACTAATAAGCTTTCCAAGGGGAATCCTGCCAAAATAAACTCATTAGATGATGATCGATTACAGGGAGCAGTTCACAGAAAGGCTCTCTGCAGTTAGTTCAAGAGGGAAAACTCACTTGCTTCAGATTCGGTCTTCATGTTGACCATGCACTTCACTTGATTTTCTTGCGGCAGTATTGGCCTTAATTAGGCAGCGGCTTATCTGAAGTAACATCTCGAACGTTAAACAATGAATATGGACAGTGAGAGGTATGTGAAAAACCAATCCTGAAAACAACATTCTAGCATCAACACGTTATCTTACTCTGCACCCTTAAACAACAAGGAACACAATCCGGAAGAGAAACAGTACATATAGAAGGGAACAGGGACAATGCGCTGATCGATACCATTTATGGATCTCAAGCCAACTCTAAGAAAATGAAATACATATCTTAGCACTATGAATCACAACATGATTAGTATTTTATTAAACAGCCACAGCTGAAATAGGCGACAACATAGATGGTTCACAACCAGCACGCAGAAATACAAACAGGTAATGCGAAATAGAAATATTCTGAAAATGTGAACATGACTCAGTCACAGCCTTACAATAAGCGTTTTAAAAGCCACAACATGAAACAATCAATAGGCAAATATTATATCACACTTGATAAGCAAAAGCACACCAAACAATAGTAGCAGTAGTGCAGTAGGGAACTAGCAGCAAAGGGTGCAGTAGGTGTCTTGAAACAGCAGAGGAAACCCGGACGCTAAAGCAGATCAGCAGCAGAGGAAACAGTTGTTGTACACGTAAGACGTAATGACGCTTCTTCCTTCCTTCCGGCTGCCGGCTGGTGACCTACATAACCAACATCATATCAACATGTTAAAGCAGTCAAATTAGGTGTTAGTTTGCAGGTGAGTGGCTATACCTTACTAGTTATCTTATGAACGTCGGAGAGTATGCTGCCACTGTGTCCCTTCAATTGCAGAAAATTGGCGCAGCAGCGTCAAGAATTCACTGCTGATTTCATAGAAAACTAGACGCCGTAGGGGCACGAGGAACTCGATGCCAGGTGGGACCTCAGTCAAGCTGCTGAGGTTGATTAAGTATAATCTTTCCAGGCTTGCCATGGCACCTTGTTGTATCTGTAGCTGATTCAGATTGGGCAGGTCTATTAGATAGAGAACCTTCAGCTTGGGAAACCACCCCGTGAAAAATGCCAGCTGCTCTCCGTTATATGCTCTGGTGAAATCTAGAAATGTCAAGTTTGACAGGCGAGAAAGAGATGGCAGCGGGTCTTCTCTCAACTGTGACCAAGATAGAACCAATTCATGCAAGTTCTGCCCCCCGGCAGCTTGGAAGAGAGGAGACTCCTCCAACGCCTCTTCCGCTAGTCGGCCCCTCAAACATAGCTTTTGCAGGTTTGGCAGGAGGACTTTCAAGAATAGAACCTCGTTTTCATCACTTGCAGTCACAGATAGGTAGGACAAACATTGCATCTGAAACAGAGACTCACTGATGCGTCCACTGCAGACCCCCTTCACATTCCATAACCTCAAACTTCTTAGTTGCCTCAGCACCCCTAAATGTCTAAGAGATTCATCCTGTAATTCCAATGCTAGCAGCGTCTGCAAGTTCGTCAGATTTCCAAGGCCACGGGGGACACGCACACCACGGCAACATTGCAACCCTCTCCAATATGGATCAATTGTTTTCTCAGCTAATAAGTGCCTAAGCTTCTTCAGCTTCACAATCCCACTAGGCAACTCATGTATATCAGATCGAGAAAGGTCCAACGTCAACAAATTTGAAAGTTTCTCAACAGACTTGGGGAGCATCTTCACTTTCGTATTACGCAAACCCAAATGGCGGAGATTAAAAAGATCTCCAATAGCATCTGGAATCTTCTCGATGGCTAGACCATTTAATTCTAGTACTGTCAT
Source organism: Elymus sibiricus (assembly GCA_039707655.1). Classification (NCBI taxonomy): domain Eukaryota; kingdom Viridiplantae; phylum Streptophyta; class Magnoliopsida; order Poales; family Poaceae; genus Elymus; species Elymus sibiricus. Next base: position 43,809,890 of record CM077675.1, on the reverse strand, counting down.
GTATCTTGACTCCTTACATAGCAGCGGTAGTAGAGTGGATGATAGCTTGCTACTGTCTAGTGTAATGAAAGTTCGAAGTTGGTATATACTAGAAAATGATTGCTGAACATCCTTATTTGGTTTGTGCATTACCAATCGCCGTCCATCCGTCTCAAGAGAACCCTCACTATTATCCTCATATGTAACACCAAAACGGTTCTTCTTGCACAAGTCAACTGCCAATTTACGTAAGATATCGTGCATTCTGAATTCTTTCATCCTACCAAATGAGTTGCTCTCAACAAGTTGTAACATGTTCCTATCAATCAACTCCTTCAAATAGCCTTCTGCCACTTCTTCTAATGTGCTTTCGCCCCTTCCCTCAATGAACCCCTCGGCTATCCATAACCTTACAAGTTCCTTCCTTTTGAGAAGATGATCTTCTGGAAACAAGCTGCAGTACAAGAAACAACTTTTCAAGTGTGTTGGAAGGTAGATGAAGCTCAGATGCAAAACATTCCTTATCTGATCGAGCCTCGAATTATTATTTAGCTCCCAACTCAACTGACCATTTATTATTCTCCATTCCTCCACAGTATTCTCACGCACACGCAAGAGGCTACCAACTAACACAATAACAAGAGGCAAGCCTTTGCACTTGTTAACTATTTCCTCAGACCAAGACTTTAACTCCACGGGACATTCATGATTTGTATCTATTGGAAAGGCTTTCTGACAAAAGAGATCCCATGCTTTGTCTTCTGGTAAAGCTTCCAATGTTAAGATATGTCCTCGAGAGGCCAATGTAGCAACATCGCCTTCTCTTGTTGTGATTATTAGTCTACTGCCCTTATCATTATGAATAAGTACCTTAGCCAATTCATCAAATGCTTCTGGAGTCCAAATATCATCCAATATGATTAAATACTTGTGTTGTTCTAGAAACTTCTTCAATGTCTCTTCAAGGCATGTGATGTCCATATCTGCAGTGTTTGATAGAATGTTGGCTTTATTATCTCTAGAAAATTCCTTGCTTATATTCCTTAAGACATCCTCTCTAGAATACGTTTGAGAGATGGAGACCCAAGCATGGCACTGGAATTTCTCTCTTTCCTTCTTGTAGACATTTGCAGCTAAAGCTGTTTTACCGAGCCCTCCCATTCCAAGCAGCGCAATCACAGAGCATTTCAAATCATCACCTGCCAACCACTGTTCAAGTCTTTCTCTGTTTTTATCCACTCCCACTAGATCTTCATCAAGGGAACGTGAGAAGTTTGCTAAGTCTTTGGACCTCTTGACAATATAATTCAAGTTGCTAGTATCCCCATTGATTGTCACTGGAACCCAACGGTTTTTTGCCTCAGACAAGTGTGAAAGATCTTTCTCTATTTCCTTCACCTTGAAAGCTATCCGGTTCAAAGAAAGCATAGATCTTGGCTTTTTGCACCCTTTCTTAAGGTAAAAGCAACATCCAATGTCATGTTCCCGGCCAACTAGACACAAGTACTCATCCACTACATCCTCCATCACATGTGCTACTTTCCCCGCCTCCTCCAACCAACCCTCATACACTTGATTGTTGCGGTTTTGTATGTCCATTTGACAGAGAACATCATGCATTATGCGAAGCTCACTGGCAACACGGCCCATGTTGCCCTGTAGCTCTAGCAGTTGTGTCCTGTACTTCAAAAACCGCGTGTTTGCATGGTCTACCACTCTACTCGCCAAGGCTATTCCAATCTTCTTAATGGTCAGAAGAATCACAATCTCTGCCATTATTTTCGGACAATTGCTAATATTTCACTATTGTGTTGTGGTCTAGCTGTATATTTTCCACAATACCATTGCACTGGCCACTGCAAAATGAAGTAAGTGATGTATTAACTTGAGTATTAATGCATTGTGCTAGTAACAAGCACTTGCGTAAATATTTCAAAACTCTCAAACCACAATGGAAAGGTCAAATACACATCTTCTCTCAATGTAATCCACATAAACCACGATGCCAAAGTAATCCTCATAAACCACAATGCCAAAGTAATCCTCATAAACATTTCACAATTAACTTATCTAACTCTAACTTACGTAATGTCGTAATCAAAGAAAATAGTACTTATGACAGGCAGGTCCATGAGAATTCTAAAGCACTTGAGACTGTGTTATAGTCAAATGTGGTAAACTTAATGTTATTGACTGGACAAAATGAGTGACACTAAATAACTGACCATGCATACTCCGCTTCCATATATGGACATCTCAGCTTAAAATGCCCCTAAATATTAAAATTTGAAGCAACTAAAAGACAAAATGGAACCAATTTGACATACCTACGAGCTTGCCAATATGAATATTCTACTTTTTAGATAATTGACTAATGTGGCTGTTCTAGGTAACTTAGTCCCATAATTTCCTCAATATCTATGTAATAATATCGCCAGATGTATAGAGAAAGAAATTGCTAGAATTGCTAATCCAGCTGCAACATACTCCCTCTGTTTAACATCTTATATTGATATGGAGGGAGTATGTGTTTTCTGTCATGAAGAATATCTCAAAGTACTTATGCTAAATAAACTCCAATCCATAATGTTAATCTATCCAACTCTAGCCCATATAATTAAACAAAACAACGTCTAGAACAGACAGATCCATTAGAATTTTAAAACACTTAGGTACTGTAGTCAAGTAGTCAACTGTACCAAACTTAATTTTATTAACTGTCAATAATGAGTGACACAGAAATGACCTTTCATACATGCACCGCTTCCGTATAAGGATATCTCACTTAAAATGCCCCAAGGTTTGAAAATTTAACCTAGTAAAACAAAGAGGGAACCAATCTGACACACCAGCTAGCTCGCCAATATGAGTACTCTGCTTTTGGATAGTTCCCTAATGTGATGGTTCCAGGTAACTGAGTTCCCTATTTCTCACTGTCTATCTAATATCTCAGATGTATGCAGAAACAACATACATGGTTTTTGTTTGAACTGAAGGAGATTCTTCCAAGTGCAACCTTAAGATAGCCAGAAAACCAGGGAAGGACAACACACCTTCCTTGTAATAGCTTAGACCCGGGTTAACCTTGGTAACCACCTTTTGCGCTTCTGGATCTGAGACCATCACAACAATCTTGACAAGAAGAGACTTGATGCTTGGCTGGTTTTGTTGTCATCGAAGCTTAATCGTGGAGATCCTGAATCCTCATGGAGACATGGGTATAACTCGGAGTGTGCTAGCTTGCAATCCTCATGAAAACCAGAGAACCACCACCATACCTAGCTTGTAATGGCAAGGAAAACTGCTTATTTTTTTTGAATCGACTTAGCTACCCAGGATATTGACAAGAGAACTAGGAACAAAAGCAAATCAAGGTCAACACACCTGGCTTTTAATCGACGCAGATCCGGCAAGATTTGGACCTGTGGTGACCTTCTCCTTGTGCGCTTCAGGAAATGAAATCACCAAACAGTGTCATGGCTTGGTGATTGGGGAACGCTTAGTCTAGTTGTTGAAGCCAAACAACCAGTCAAAGCTCCTGCGATTCTAATGTGTTTCTGAGAAAAGCTGGAATGATGATTGACAAACTCTTGCTTCTCTTACCAACCCAATAATTTCTCTTACCAACCCTTGAGATTTCTTAATCTGAACTTTGGAGAACAACTCAAGATGACCAGCTCAAGGAAGGCAGCGGGAAGCATCTTCAGTATAAAATGACACCATCCTAGTATTATATATGCCGTAATACCTGTCTCCACTCAGCATGAAATTGTTATTAAATAGACAACTTTGGGTCTTTGTGCATAATTAAGGATGCTAGTTGGTGATGACAGCAGGTGAAGCTGTACAAAATGAGCAACTCAGGATGCTGAATTTGGTTCATTGTTCAGGGTCGGCGGCCGCTAAGAAATACAAAAATGCGCATTTTTTTTCCTTCAAAAGTGTCCCCACAGTAGTAGTTAAATGAGATCGATAGCTTCTTTCCACCTATATTTGCGCCTTAATATCCTCAAGGTAGTATCCCGTCTGACCACAATTGGCATATGACACGTTTTACTTTTTCACTAGAGGCGACATCAAATCAAGTCAAATAATTTGCCGTGGCTAATACTGGCAATCGAAGCCAGCAACAGCTCAAGATGGCAACGCTCTGGAGGATGCTTAATTAGTAATTAATTAAAGGTCGAGCTCGTGGGTACAGAGGAGAAAAAATAGGCTTATATAGGTTCAGATTCAGTAATTTCATATTGTCACTCACCCACGTCCTACGAACAACACAAAGAGGGCATGGATGTATGTTATTGCGGTTGGCTGGCTTACCTCAACGTCTTCGCCGCCGGCAGGGCGTCTACTTTGCGGCGAGAACGGCGAGAGGGGGTGTGAGTTGGCCGGGCAGTGAGGGGCCCTGTCGCCACACCAGGGGAAGAGGGCGAGGGTGGGTGGGTGGGGCGGGTTTAGCCGGAGAAGGGACGCAGCATTCTCCCCCAATCCTAACACTCGGCAGCGCCGGCGGTGGACTCATCTGCTTGCTTGCCGGGGTCAGTCGGTGCGGAGGCGGAAGCCCCTTGAACAGAACAGAACAACACAGTACCAGTCAGTCAGAGCTGACCAAACGTTTGCTCGCCACAGAACGGGCCTGACCCGGCACGTAGTAGGGGAAGCCTTCGAGATCATTAATTAACGAGTACACCTTTCAACGATTGAGGGAGTCCTGAATTAAGGGGTCCTCGGATGGCCGGCCTATTTCTTATGGGCCGGACTCATGGGCCGCTTCCTGAGCATTAGATGGCTATGATCGCCAAAGGAATCGATGGCTCGCCCTGTCATAAACAATGAGAACTGCAGCCAGGATGTCCCCATCCCCGGTCAGATCTTCATAGGCGGCGACATCTTGTCGCGTGCCGACCCGACCGGCCATCTTGGCCGGATCGGAAGCTTCTTCCCCGATCAAGAAGTCAGATTCGGAACTCTAGAGTTCGTTGCTGATTCACGGGGAGAGCTTGTCTTGGTAGAACCCTCAGATCTCATGGAGAAGCCCGCAGATCCTGACGCCTCGACGTCGGAAGCCTCGGGCCCCACCTCTGAGATGGCCTTCACTCTTGGGCTGTCCAAAACGCCCAACCTAGTCGCCGCACCCGGATCCGCCGCGACCGAACACAACCTGGATTCGCTGTTAAGCGATTCCGGAACCGTGACGCTACGGATCGACCCCGTGCGCTTCGGCGACACGCGCCCCACCGACGTCTCGTCCTTGAACGAGCTGCTGGATCGGATTCACACCATGGGCATGACCGATGATCAGACCCCGGTCTATGACCGGATCGGGCTTAAACCAGATGATAGGGAGATTCTCACCCCCTCGGTCACTCACTTGGTCGCCACCGTCGAGTATCCGGCCGGGGGCTCGTCCCCCCAACGACCGGAGCTAAAGACGGTTTATACCCCAATTTCTGATCTTCAAGATCTCTCTTACAGCCCAGGCTCGGGAGTTCGTCCCAAAAATAGCCCGGGTTCGATCCCCGATCTAGCGCACAACCCGTTTGAATCGGTAGCACGCGGCTCGAATCCCGTGATTCCGGACTCGCATCGTGGCGTGGAACCAAAAATTTTCCCACCCACCCCCCAAGTCGAGCACTCAAACATCGCAGGAGAGTCCAAGTCTTCAGGCTTACGGGATATTAAATAATTACCAGAAGAATCGCTCCATCACTTTTGGGCTAGACTCCTCCTCGTTAGAGACAGAGTACCAGGCTCTAGTGACTAGGAGATAATGACAACCTTCAGTCGCAATTGTCGGGATGAAGGGATCCTTAACGCCCTATCCCGTCGACATATTCGTGACTTCATCGAGCTATCGGACCTGGTACAAAAATACTGTGCCATGGAGAGCACCTGGCAAGCCGAACGGTTACTTTTGGAACCAATCGTTACCGGATACCCTAGAGGAGAGCAGAAAAAGCGGATACCTCCGAAGCGGCTAGCCGAACACGAATCGGCCGAGAAAAGAAATAGACCCCTTACGGGGGTCAGAACGGTCCTCGACGGACTATTGGACAAGCCATGTCCTATACATTCTGTCTTGCTGAACACAAGCCCGACACACAGCCTTAGGGCGTGCTAGGTCGTCAGGCAGGTCGCCAAAAGCGGAGAGGCCATCCTCGAGGCAACACCGCTGAACAGGCGCTCCACGACGCCACCAGACTACAACGTTGAAGTCCTAACGATCTACGAAACGTTCCCCTCTAGGAACAGGAGGAAAAGAGCTCTTAGAGAACTCGAACAGGTTTACCATGTGGTGGCAACAAGTTCATGGGCAGACTGTTGGGGAACGTTGCATGGGAAACAAAATTTTTCCTACGCACACATAAGATCTATCCATGGTGATGAGCATCTACGAGAGGGAGAGTGAATCTACATACCCTTGTAGATCGCTAAGCGGAAGCGTTAATAAACGCGGTTGATGTAGTCGAACGTCTTCGCGATCCAAATCGCCGAGCGTCCCGCGATCCAATCACGATCCTTCCGATCTAGTGCCGAACGGACGGCACCTCCGCGTTCAACACACGTACGGCTTGATGACGCCTTCACCTCCTCGATCCAGCGAGCGATGGTGAAGTAGTGGTTGAGTTCCAGCAGCACGATGGCGTGGTGATGGTGGTGAGGAACAATCTCTGCAGGGCTTCGCCAAGCGCTACGGAGATTATGACGGAGGAACTAGAGGGCTAGGGTTGCCGGCACACGGCTTGGGAAATCCTGATGTATCCCGTGTGCTAGCCCTGCCCCTCTATTTATATGTTGAGCCTTGGGGTCTAAACTTGGAGTAAAAGCCTCCTCCGGGTCGGTTTTGCCCGCACAAGGTCGGTTTGGCCCGTAGGGAAAGAGTCCAACTCGGATCCCTGCCGAACCGTGCACAGCCGCGCACAAGCGGTAGTACCGCTTCACACAAGCGGTAGTACCGCTCGGGCGGTAGTACCGCTTCACCAAACGTTAAGTGTGTAGACCCTGCGGGTTCGAGAACTATGTAGACATGACCGAGACACCTCTACGGCCAATAACCAATAGCGGGACCTGGATGCCCATATTGGCTCCTACATATTCTACGAAGATCTTTATCGGTCGAACCTCTATGTCAAGGATTCAGTTAATCCCGTATGCTGTTCCCTTTGTTCTTCGGTATGTTACTTGCCCGAGATTCGATCGTCGGTTTCACTATACCTAGTTCAATCTCGTTACCGGCAAGTCTCTTTACTCGTTCCGTAATACAAGATCCTGTGGCTAACTCTTTAGTCACTTTGCTTGCAAGGCTCAATGTGATGTTGTATTACCGAGTGGGCCCTGAGATACCTCTCCGTCATACGGAGTAACAAATCCCAGTCTTGATCCATGCCAACCCAACAGACACCCTCGGAGATACCTGTAGAGCACCTTTATAGTCACCCAGTTACGTTGCGACGTTTGATACACACAAGGTATTCCTCCGGTGTCAGTGAGTTGCATGATCTCATGGTCAAAGGAACAGATACTTGACATGCAGAAAACAATAGCAATAAACTGACACGATCAAATGCTACGTTTACAGTTTGGGTCTTGTCCATCACATCATTCTCCTAATGATGTGATCCCGTTATCAAATGACATCTCATGTCCATGGCTAGGAAACCTTAACCATCTTTGATCAACAAGCTAGTCAACTAGAGGCTTACTAGGGACACAGTGTTGTCTATGTACCCACACATGTATTTGAGTTTCCAATCAATACAATTATAGCATGGATAATAAACGATTATCATGAACAAGGAAATATAATAATAACCAATTTATTATTGCCTCTAGGGCATATTTCCAACAGTCTCCCACTTGCACTAGAGTCAATAATCTAGTTCACATCACTATGTGATTTACATTGTAATGAATCGAACACCCATGCAGTTCTGGTGTTGTTCATGTTTAGCCCTTGGAAGAGGTTTAGTCATCGGATCTGCAACATTTAGATCCGTGTGTACTTTGCAAATATTTATGTCGTCCTCCTTGATGTAATCGCGGATGGAATTGAAACGTCGTTTTATGTGTCTGGTCCTCTTGTGAAATCTTGGTTCCTTGGCTAGAGCAATGGCACCAGTGTTATCACAAAACAGAGTCATTGGGTCAAGTGCACTAGGCACTACTCCAAGATCTGTCATGAACTCCTTCATCCAGACACCTTCCTTCGCCGCCTCCGAGGCTGCGATGTACTCCGCTTCGCATGTAGAATCAGCTACCACGCTTTGCTTGGAACTGCACCAGCTAACCGCACCCCCATTAAGAATAAATACGTATCCGGTTTGCGACTTAGAGTCATCCGGATCAGTGTCAAAGCTTGCATCGACGTAACCCTTTACGACGAGCTCTTGATCACCTCCATAAACGAGAAACATGTCCTTAGTCCTTTTCAGGTACTTCAGGATATTCTTGACCGCCGTCCAGTGTTCCATTCCTGGATCACTTTGAAACCTTCCGACCATACTTATGGCAAGGCTGACATCGGGTCTTGTGCACAGCATTGCATACATGATAGAGCCTATGGCCGAAGCATAGGGGATGACACTCATCTTTTCTCTATCTTCTGCAGTCACTGGGCATTGAGTCTTACTCAACTTCACACCTTGCAAAACAGGCAAGAACCCCTTCTTGGACTGATCCATTTTGAACTTCTTCAAAATCTTATCAAGGTATGTGCTTTGTGAAAGTCCTATTAAGCGTCTTGATCTATCTCTATAGATCTTGATGCCTAATATGAAAGCAGCTTCTCCTAGGTCCTTCATTGAAAAACTCTTGTTCAAATATTCCTTTACGCTTACCAGCATTTCTATATTGTTTCCAATCAGCAATATGTCATCCACATATAATATTAGAAACGCTATAGAGCTCCCACTCACTTTCTTGTAAATACAAGCTTCTCCGTAAACTTGTATAAACTCGAACGCTTTGATCACCTCATCAAAACGAAGATTCCAACTCCGAGATGCTTGCACCAGTCCATAAATGGATCGCTGGAGTTTGCAAACTTTGTCAGCATTCTCTGGATCGACAAAACCTTCTGGTTGTATCATATACAACTCTTCCTTAAGGTAACCGTTAAGGAACGCTGTTTTGACATCCATCTGCCAAATTTCATAATCGAAAAAGGCAGCTATTGCTAACATGATTCTGACGGACTTAAGCATCGCTACGGGTGAGAAGGTCTCATCGTAGTCAACTCCTTGAACTTGTGAAAAACCCTTTGCCACAAGTCGAGCTTTATAGACGGTGACATTACCGTCCGCGTCCGTCTTCCTCTTAAAGATCCATTTGTTCTGAATGGCCTTACGCCCTTCAGGTAATACTTCCAAAGTCCATACTTTGTTTTCATACATGGATCCCATCTCGGATTTCATGGCCTCTAACCACTTCTCGGAATCCGGGCCCATCATCGCTTCTCCATAGCTCGTAGGTTCATCGTTGTTTAACAACATGACCTCTAAGACAGGGTTGCCGTACCACTCAGGAGCAGTACGCGTCCTTGTCGACCTACGAGGTTCGATAGCAACTTGATCCAAAGCTTCATGATCATCATCATCAACTTCCTCTTCAGCTAATGTAGGCTCGACAGAAACAACTTTCTGCGTTGCGCTACTCTTAGGTTGAAGTAAAGGTTCAATAACCTCATCAAGTTCTATCTTCCTCCCACTCAATTCTTTCGAGAGAAACTCTTTCTCAAGAAATGTTCCGTTTTTAGCGACAAACACTTTGCCCTCGGATCTGAGGTAGAAGGTATACCCAATTGTCTCTTTTGGGTATCCTATGAAGACGCATTTCTCCGCTTTGGGTTCCAGCTTTTCAGGCTGAAGCTTTTTGACATAAGCATCACATCCCCAAACTTTAAGAAACGACAGCTTTGGCTTCTTGTCAAACCAAAGTTCATATGGCGTTGTCTCAACGGATTTCGATGGTGCCCTATTTAAAGTGAATGCAGCTGTCTCTAATGCATAACCCCAAAACGATAGTGGCAAATCGGCAAGAGACATCATAGATCGCACCATATCCAATAAAGTTCGATTACGACGTTCGGACACACCATTACGCTGTGGTGTTCCAGGCGGTGTCAATTGTGAAACAATTCCACACTGTCTTAAGTGACTGCCAAACTCATAACTCAGATATTCTCCTCCTCGATCAGATCGTAGGAATTTAATCTTCTTGTTACGATGATTCTCAACTTCACTCTGAAATTGTTTGAACTTTTCAAATGTTTCAGACTTGTGTTTCATTAAGTAAATATACCCATATCTACTTAAGTCATCAGTGAAGGTGAGAAAGTAACGATAACCACTGCGCGCTTCAATACTCATCGGACCGCACACATCAGTATGTATGATTTCCAATAAGTCACTTGCCCGTTCCATTGTTCCAGAGAACGGCGTTTTAGTCATCTTGCCCATGAGGCATGGCTCACATGTGTCAAGTGATTCAAAATCAAGTGACTCCAAAAGTCCATCAGCATGGAGCTTCCTCATGCGTTTTACGCCAATATGACCTAAACGGCAGTGCCACAAGAAAGTGGTATTATCATTATCAATTCTACATCTTTTGGCATCAATGTTATGAACATGTGTATTATTACTATCGAGATTCAATAAGAATAAACCCCTCACATTGGGTGCATGACCATAAAAGATATTACTCATATAAATAGAACAACCATTATTCTCTGATTTAAATGAGTAACCGTCTCGCAATAAACAAGATCCAGATATAATGTTCATGCTTAACGCAGGCAGCAAATAACACTTATTTAGGTTCATCACTAATCCCGACGGTAATCGAAGAGCGAGCGTGCCGACGGCGATCACATCAACCTTGGAACCATTTCCCACGCGCATCGTCACTTCGTCCTTTGCCAGCCTCCGTCTATTCCGCAGTTCCTGTTTTGAGTTGCAAATATGAGCAACCGCACCGGTATCAAATACCCAGGCACTACAACGAGAGTTGGTAAGGTACACATCAATAACATGTATATCATATATACCTTGTTTGTTGTTGGCCGCCTTCTTGTCAGCCAAATACTTGGGGCAGTTCCGCTTCCAGTGTCCAGTTCCCTTGCAATGAAAACACTCAGTTTCTGGTTTGGGTCCAGCCTTGGGTTTCTTCACGAGAGGAGCAACTGCTTTGCCACTCTTCTTAGAGTTACCCTTCTTACCCTTGCCATTTTTCTTGAAACTAGTGGTTTTATTGACCATCAACACTTGATGCTCCTTCTGAATTTCAGACTCAGCGACTTTCAGCATCGCAAACAGCTCGGCGACTGACTTGTTCATCCCGTGCATGTTATAGTTCAACACGAAGCTCTTGTAGCTAGGCGGCAATGATTGAAGAACTCTGTCAGTGATAGCCTCTGGCGGAAGGGGCATCCCTAACTCAGCCAGACGGGTGGAGTACCCAGACATTCTGAGCACGTGATCACTGATAGACCCGTTCTCCTCCATCTTGCAAGCATAGAATTTATCGGAGATCTCATATCTCTCGATCCGGGCATTCTTCTGAAAGATAAACTTCAACTCCTGGAACATCTCATATGCTCCATGACGTTCAAAACGTCTTTGAAGTCCCGGTTCTAAGCCATACAACATTGCACATTGAACTATTGAGTAATCATCAGAACGAGCCTGCCAGGCGTTCACAACGTCTAGAGACTCAACTGGAGCGGGTGGATCACCAAGCGGTGCATCAAGGACATAAGCCTTCTGGGAAGCCGTAAGGATAATCCTTAGATTACGGGCCCAGTCCACAAAGTTACTTCCATCATCTTTCAACTTAGCTTTCTCTAGGAACGCATTAAAATTCAGGGGTGCTACTGCGCGAGCCATGATCTACAACATAAATATAGCAAAGACAACTTAGACTATTGTTCTTAGATAATGAGTTTAGTTAATCATATTTTAAAAAACTCCCACTCAAATTGACATCCCTCCGATCATTCGAGTGTAACATGATCCAAATCCACCAACTCAAGTCCGATCATCACGTGAGTTGAGGTGGTTTCAATGGTGAACATCTTCATGTTGATCATATCTACTATATGACTCATGTTCGACCTTTCGGTCTCTTGTGTTCCGAGGCCATGTCTGTACATGCTAGGCTCGTCAAGTTTAACCCGAGTGTTCCGCACGTGTAACATGGCTTACACCCGTTGTATGCGAACGTAGAGTCTATCACACCCGATCATCACGGCGTGTCTCGAAACGACGAACTTTCGCAACGGTGCACACTTGGGGAGAACACAATTTATCTTGAAATTTAAGTGAGGGATCACCTTATAATGCTACCGTCGTCCTAAGCAAAATAAGATGCATAAAAGGATTAACATCACATGCAAATCATAAGTGACATGATATGGCCATGAACTTGTGCTTTTGATCTCCATCTCCAAAGCACCGGCATGATCTCCATCGTCACCGGCATGACACCATGATCTCCATCATCTTGATCTCCATCAACGTGTCGCCATAAGGTTGTCGCGCCGACTGTTGCTTCCACGACTATAGCTAACGTTTAGCGATAAAGTAAAGCATTACATAGCGCTTAATGATTGACACGCAGGTCATACAATAATTAAAGACAACTCTATGGCTCCTGCCAGTTGCCGTACTCATCGACATGCAAGTCGTGATATTCTATACAAAACATGATCATCTCATACATCACATATATCTCATCATGTAATTGGCCATATCACATCACAACATACCCTGCAAAAACAAGTTAGACGTCCTCTAATTGTTGTTGCAAATTTTACGTGGCTGCTACGGGTTTGCAAGAACCGTTCTTACCTACGCAAAACCACAACGTGGTGTAGTGATTGCTTTTTGATCTTCTAAAAGAACCCTTTTCATTGAACCGATTCAACTAAAGTGAGAGAGACAGACACCTGCCAGTCACCTTTATGCAACAAGTGCACGCAGCGGTGAAACCAGTCTCGCGTAAGCGTACGCGTAATGTCGGTCCAGGCCGCTTCATCCCACAATACCGCGGAATCAAGCATCAACTAGTAACGGCAAGCAATATGTATACATCCACGCCCACAACTCGTTTGTGTTCTACTCGAGATCTCATCTACGCATAGACCTGGCTCATGATGCCACTGTTGGGGAACGTTGCATGGGAAACAAAAATTTTCCTACGCACACATAAGATCTATCCATGGTGATGAGCATCTACGAGAGGGAGAGTGAATCTACATACCCTTGTAGATCGCTAAGCGGAAGCGTTAATAAACGCGGTTGATGTAGTCGAACGTCTTCGCGATCCAAATCGCCGAGCGTCCCGCGATCCAATCACGATCCTTCCGATCTAGTGCCGAACGGACGGCACCTCCGCGTTCAACACACGTACGGCTTGATGACGCCTTCACCTCCTCGATCCAGCGAGCGATGGTGAAGTAGTGGTTGAGTTCCAGCAGCACGACGGCGTGGTGATGGTGGTGAGGAACAATCTCTGCAGGGCTTCGCCAAGCGCTACGGAGATTATGACGGAGGAACTAGAGGGCTAGGGTTGCCGGCACACGGCTTGGGAAATCCTGATGTATCCCGTGTGCTAGCCCTGCCCCTCTATTTATATGTTGAGCCTTGGGGTCTAAACTTGGAGTAAAAGCCTCCTCCGGGTCGGTTTTGCCCGCACAAGGTCGGTTTGGCCCGTAGGGAAAGAGTCCAACTCGGATCCCTGCCGAACCGTGCACAGCCGCGCACAAGCGGTAGTACCGCTTCACACAAGCGGTAGTACCGCTTGGGCGGTAGTACCGCTTCACACAAGCGGTAGTACCGCTCGGGCGGTAGTACCGCTTCACCAAACGTTAAGTGTGTAGACCCTGCGGGTTCGAGAACTATGTAGACATGACCGAGACACCTCTACGGCCAATAACCAATAGCGGGACCTGGATGCCCATATTGGCTCCTACATATTCTACGAAGATCTTTATCGGTCGAACCTCTATGTCAAGGATTCAGTTAATCCCGTATGCTGTTCCCTTTGTTCTTCGGTATGTTACTTGCCCGAGATTCGATCGTCGGTTTCACTATACCTAGTTCAATCTCGTTACCGGCAAGTCTCTTTACTCGTTCCGTAATACAAGATCCTGTGGCTAACTCTTTAGTCACTTTGCTTGCAAGGCTCAATGTGATGTTGTATTACCGAGTGGGCCCTGAGATACCTCTCCGTCATACGGAGTAACAAATCCCAGTCTTGATCCATGCCAACCCAACAGACACCCTCGGAGATACCTGTAGAGCACCTTTATAGTCACCCAGTTACGTTGCGACGTTTGATACACACAAGGTATTCCTCCGGTGTCAGTGAGTTGCATGATCTCATGGTCAAAGGAACAGATACTTGACATGCAGAAAACAATAGCAATAAACTGACACGATCAAATGCTACGTTTACAGTTTGGGTCTTGTCCATCACATCATTCTCCTAATGATGTGATCCCGTTATCAAATGACATCTCATGTCCATGGCTAGGAAACCTTAACCATCTTTGATCAACAAGCTAGTCAACTAGAGGCTTACTAGGGACACAGTGTTGTCTATGTACCCACACATGTATTTGAGTTTCCAATCAATACAATTATAGCATGGATAATAAACGATTATCATGAACAAGGAAATATAATAATAACCAATTTATTATTGCCTCTAGGGCATATTTCCAACACAGACATGCCCATCACCTTCGGAGATGCTGACCGACCTACCATCAGTCCCGGCCAAACACCGGCCGCACTGGTCCTAAACCCCATCGTCGACGGTTTCAGGCTACAAAAGGTGCTAATGGACGGTGGCAGCGGTCTTAACCTCATCTACGAAGATACCCTGGAAAAAATGCAGTTCGACTGATCTCGCATCGAACATAGCAACACAACTTTCCGGGGAATCATCCCTGGGAAGGAGGCGCGTTGTTCAGGGCGTATCACCCTAGACGTAGTGTTCGGCACGCCCGAAAACTACCGATCTGAAGAACTTCTCTTCCATATCGTGCCCTTCCCCAGTGGCTACCACGCCCTGTTGGGGCGTGACGCCTTTATAAAATTCCAGGCTGTACCACATTACGGGTACATGAAGCTCAAGATGCCAGGCCCAAACGGGGTAATCACAATCGCCAGTGATCCGAATATAGCCCTTCGAGCTGAAAACAAAACAACAACGCTCGCCCTCGAGACACTAGCCGAGACCTTTGCTGCAGAGGAATTGATCGCACTCCGGTCAACAGTGGACAAGGACGATGTGATCCTTAGCAAAAGGCCCAAACCCACGTCCTTCAAACCAGCAGAAGAAATCATTAAATTTCAGGTACACCCAACGGACCCCAATAAGACAGCGTCCATTGGAGCTCAGCTGGACCCCGTGGTGGACGAGGCGCTGCGAGCATTCCTACGAGAAAACTGGGACATCTTCGCCTGGCATCCTTCCGATATGCCAGGGATCCCACGGCGACTAGCAGAACATAGTCTGAATATAATCACAGGCTTCAAGCCCGTCAAACAGACTCTGCGCCGTTTTTCCGAGCCCAAACGACAAGCTATGGGTGAAGAATTGGCCAAATTACTCGAGGCCGGATTCATACGGGAGATCAAGCACCCCGAATGGTTGGCAAACCTGGTGATGGTACCGAAGAAAGATAAATCCTGGCGGCTCTGCGTCGACTTTAAAGACCTCAACAAGGCTTGCCCTAAGGACCCTTTCCCCTTACCACACATAGACCAGATTATTGATGCCACAGTCGGACACGACTCATTGTGTTTCCTCGACGCTTATTCCGGATACCATCAGATCAAAATGAAGGAATCCGATCAAGCCACAACCGCATTCATCACCCCTTACGGGCCATTCTGCTTCAACACAATGCCTTTCGGGCTAAAAAAATGCTGGGGCTACATACCGGCGCATGATCCGGACTTGTCTCACAAAACAGGTTGGTAAAACAGTCGAGGCATACGTGGACGATGTGGTCATCAAAACCAAACACGTCAGCCAGCTGATTGACGACCTAAGGGAAACATTCGTCAGCTTACGTGAGTACGATATACGACTCAATCCGGAGAAATATGTCTTCGGAGTTCCCGCTGGTAAACTGCTCGGATTCATCGTTTCCCATAGAGGAATAGAAGCGAATCCGGCTAAGATCCGCGCCCTATCGGAACTTGCAATTCCCATAGAGCTAAAGCATGTCCAGAAGTTGGCGGGTTGCGTGGCGGCGTTAAGCCGCTTTATTTCCCGCCTCGGTGAAAAAGCTTTACTGCTCTACAGGTTGCTGAAACGGACCAACAATTTCGAATGGACTGATGAAGCAGCGGCTGCGTTAGAAGAAATTAAAACACTGCTGGCAAGCAACCCCATACTCACAGCACCAGGCGCTGGTGAGCCAATGTTATTGTACATACCGGCCACCATTCAAGCCGTTAGCGCAGTGCTCGTTGTCGAACGAGAGGAGGAGGGTCACAAATTCCGGATACAGAAGCCGGTCTATTACGTGTCAGAAGTACTAACGCAGTGCAAGTCCAGATACCCGCATTACCAGAAGATAGCCTACACAGTATTTATGGCATCACGGAAACTAAGACACTACTTTCAAGAGTGTTCGGTTACGGTGGCATCCGAAGTACCCCTGAATGATATAATCAACAACAGGGACGCCACCGGCCGCATAGCCAAGTGGGCCATTGAGCTCCTTCCTTTTGAAATTGCCTATAAGCCACGATGAGCTATTAAATCTCAGGTCTTGGCAGATTTCCTTGCCGAATGGACAGAGGCCGAGCTCCCCAGGGAATATAGTACATACTCCCATTGGACGATGTACTTCGACGGATCCAAAACACTGGCCGGACTGGGTGCTGGAGTTATTCTCACATCCCCCACAGGCGACAACGTCCGATACATGTTGCAAATCATGTATGCCGATTCCAACAATGCAGCCGAATACGAAGCACTTTTGCACGGTCTTCGGATGGCAGCCTCAATGGGCATACAACGGCTGGAGGTACAGGGAGACTCCAACTTGGCCATCTCTCAAATCAACGGCGAATTCGATGCCAAAACCCCAAAGATGGCGGCATATAGAAACGCCGTCCTCAAAATATCCGCACGGTTCGAGGGGCTAGAATTCCATCATGTCCCTAGAGACAACAACCAAGCCGCTGACATACTGGCCCGCATGGGGGCCAAACGCGACCCTGTCCCGAAAAACACTTTCCTGGAACGGCTCTTTAAGCCATCAGTGGTTTGGTAGGACGATAATAAGGGCGCCGGACCCATCAGTGCGGAAGAGGTTGTTCCCCCTATAAACGAACCAGACGACCAAATCATCGGCGGCTCCGTAATGGACGAAACGCCTTCGGCTCATGAGGTCATGGCAGTAATCGCACCATGGACCGAGCCCTTCCTTGCCTACCTTCTTCGCAAAGAACTCCCTGATGATCAGACAGAGGCGCGACGCATAATCCGGAAATCTAAGGCCTACAAAGTCCATGAGGGTGAGTTATACAAGAAAAGCACCACCAGAGTACTCCAGCGGTGCATATCTGAGGAAGAAGGACGGCAGCTCTTGGCCGAAGTCCACGCAGGAATGGGCGGCCATCACGCCGCGACAAGGGCCTTAGTAAGCAAAGCCTTTCGGGCTGGTTTGTTCTGGCCCACCGCTCGAGCGGACGCCCAGTCGCTTGTCTAGCATTGCGTGGGATGCCAACTTTTTGCAAATCAAAGTCACATGCCCCCAACAGCTCTTCGGACTATTCCGATTACCTGGCCTTTTGCGGTCTGGGGGCTGGATATGGTCGGACCACTTAAAGGGGGGACCAAGAAGAATAAATACATACTGGTCATGGTTGACAAGTTCACCAAATGGATCGAAGCAAAACCTGTCAAATCAGCCAAGTCCGGACCAGTAATCGACTTTATATTCGGCGTGGTCCACCGTTATGGCGTACCGCACAGTATAATAACAGACATTGGATCCAACTTCACCGCCCAAGAGGTAAAAGACTGGTGCGCAAAAATGGGTATCAAGCTCGATTACGCATCGGTGTATCACCCGCAGACCAATGGACAAGTCGAACGGGCCAACGGCCTCATCATGAGTGGTATTAAACCACGTCTGGTCCGATCTCTACATGAGTCCGACTGCCATTGGGTAGAGGAACTTGACTCCGTTCTGTGGGGCCTGCGTACCACCCCGAATCGATCAACGGGATACACACCGTTTTTCATGGTCTATGGGGCAGAAGCAGTCCTTCCCTGTGATATTATTCACGACGCACCAAGGGTGCGCATGTACGAAGAAAAGAAGGCCGATTTAGATCGGCAGGACGACTTGGACGCCTTGGAGGGAGAGCGCGACATAGCTCGGGCTCGCTCTACTTTTTATCAACAGCAGGCCCGACACTACTAGAGCAGGGAGGTCAGGGCAAAAGCATACAATGTGGGCGAACTCGTCTTATGACTCCCGGAGAAGCAGAAGCATAAACTGAATCCCAAATGGGAGGGCCCCTTCATAATTGACGAAGTACTCGCAGGAGGGGCTTATCGTCTTTGGAACCCGCCGGATAACCGCCTCGAACCAAACCCATGGAACGCAGCTCGTCTTCGGCGCTTTTACGGTTAGACCGGTGTCGTCATACTTTTTACCCTCCTTTTTCTTTTCTTTCTTTTTCATTTTTTCTTCCCTTCCAACTTGATTTTTGACAAGTTCGGATTTTTTCCCCTCCCAAGTCTATGCTCGGCTAAACCGAGCTCGTGTTAAGTTTTTCGGCATACATCCTCAAATGTTAAATCCGAATAAAGCACCTGGGGGCTTCGTCCCGAAGCCGATTATTATATATTTTAATGCATCTATTCACACTTCTTGTGTATGCATGTTTCTTTTGTCGATTTTTAAGCCATTATATGCATCAATTCGAACTAAGATTTTTGCCAAGCTGGGTTGCCTCGCTCCTGTGTTTACCCTCTACGTTCCCGATTGTTCGGCTAGAGGGTAAAGGGTGTACCTCTGCGATTGTTACGACCGGGTTATCCGGATACGTACCTCAGACGGGTGAAGCCAAAAGCTAGCTATCTTTAGCAGAAAATTGGTCGGCTATGACGGAAACAACAAAAAATATGGTTGTTATCGCCATTACTCGGGCTTCTTTTTTCAAAAAAAGAGCCATTAGTCGCATACTAGCAGTATACGGCTTACTTTCTACGATTTACGTAGCAGCCTGAAGGAAGGTACCAATAGAGGTACTATTTTCTTTGGAAGATGTTTCTTACGCTAAACTGTAATATAACATATCTTCCTGTGCATTTTTTCTGTCTGTTCGCACCAAATGGCCGGATTGCCTGGTTCCTTGAAGGAATTCCTTCCTAGCAAGGGATATTTCATAAGGAACACTTCCAAGCTCTTAGCATGGGAGGTCGAAGCCGATAGCGGGTTAAGACAGAGTTTACAGCACAGACGGAGCAACTCTTGATTTAAAGTACATAGTTACATAAAATCACTCATCTCGCTGCTGGTCGAGATTGTCTATTAAAGCATCCAGGGCGCAATCTTCCTGCGAGAGACGAGCGGCGGGCATCACTTGGTCGTACACCAAATGAAGTGGAATTTCTTGCCCATCAGGCCCTGCTGGCCCAACCCGAGCCATATGCTTGGGGTTAAGGCCGGTATACCGAGTCTTGATCATCGCCCACGCCTCTCGCGCTCCCTCCCGGCAGGACGATGTCTTCCATAACTCGAACCGCCTTTGGGCTCCCTTGAACCGATCAACCAGTTCGGTCATCCCCTCCGGAGGTTGCTCGGCGGGCCATAGCGCTTTTATCATGCTCCTCATGGCCTTTCGAGCCCGCTCATGAACGGCGGACAGTTCCTTCAGAAGGCTTCCCCGGTAGGATCCGACCTCTTCTTCAGGCCGCCCGGTTAGGAGACCTATACATGAGACATGGCATATCCATTACACTTAACGTATGAGAGGTACCCTTAGATGTTATAATCGCACTTACCGAACATGCCCCTCTGTAATTTCTGGTTCTCTCCTTGGGTCTGGGCCAATTGAGTCTTTAAACTCTCAATTTCTTCGGCCTCCCGCTTGTTTTCCACCTGGAGGCGTTTCTTCTCCTTCAGGTTTCGTTGCAACGAAAGGCAGCCGACCTCATGCTGGGACTCGGCGTACCTCTGAGATTCTCGGGCTGCATCTAAATCTTTTTGCAACTGCCCTATTGATTCGGCTGCTACAAAGTACCCTTGCGTCAGCATGGGATTATATACTAAGATCAGCAGAATAGATATACTCACCATGCGCCTCCCGGGTAAATTTTTTCACTTGCTCAAGCTCGGCCTTCACGGCTTCCACCTGTGTTCGGCTCGCCTCCAATTCATTGGTCAGTTGCTCGTTCTGCTGCCTTGAGGCCTGCATCATCAGTAAAACAATATGCGGATCCTTAATTCGGTCGTCCCGACCAATTCAAGGCTCAGGGGCTACGGGGTTTACATGTGTGTCCGGATTCTTATAACCGATCATTCACCTGTAGGCTGGACGATATCAGTTTCACGGCTTCCCCGAACCTAGCTCGGGCAGCTCCGATATGCGCATCCGCCGAGCATAGAACATTGAACTCTTGTTCGGAAAACGCCGGGTGGCGCAGGGCTTCTCGTCGCCACCGGTGATTCATCGCGCTCTCTGCCTCGGATTTAGTGACCGATACCGCGTCCCCGGAATCTTCAGGGGCCTGGTTGACCACAGGGGCTTCCGCAGTAGGTTCAGCATGAGCAGAAGACCTTGAGTCATGAGTGTTGCCAGGCACCCCGGCAACGTTCTCGGTAGAAGATGGTTGTACTCGTTTCCTGAAATATTTCGACATGAGATCTCCTGTGAGATCCTATCGATCATGATAACAATAGGTTAAGCGGCCGAACAAAGTACCTTTTGGTTGAACGAGTGGTCGGGGCCGTCCCCACGGCTGGCTCGCTTGAAGGATTCCCGTTGCTGCCCGGTTCGGGCATTGCTGCCGTAGTCGATGTTCGTCGCGCGGACCGACGACGCTTGGGAGCAGAAGCCGGCGCATTTGGGTCGACGGAAGACGCTTGCCTTTTACGAGAAGGATTTTTCTTCTTGCTTGTAATCGGGGAAGGGGATGATCCGGGGTAATCGGCTATAATAGCCACCTTGGAGCGATCGAGGCTCTCTTGGTAAAAGACCCCGTCTTCGAACTCGATTAACAACTCCGGATCATCATGAAATCCTGGATCGTCGTCACGAGAACAGTTCTCTGGTTGGGGGGCCGGACAGTTGACTGTCTCGACAAAGCTCCTCCATTCCTGTTTGTACAGGTTAAAAAGCTTCGGTCAAAAGGGGGCAAGTAACAAATCCGAACTCAGGTCACAGAGTCGAAAGGCTTACCCATTCGATGGGGTTGTAGCTTGAGTAGCCTTCCTTGGCCGAAAGTCGAACAAAGTCTTCTTTTCCCCCTTTGTATAGGTCGGCAAGTGCGGCCGCCAGTGCCACTTGATTGGCAGGGCCCATCCGTCGGGTGCGAGTGGTGTCACTCGTTCCGTTGTAATGCCACAAAGGGTGTATCCTTTGTTGAAGAGGTTAAACGCATCGGTTGATTACGGTGGCCATCACGTCAATCATGGTGAGCTTGTGATGAGCCAATAGCCTTACGTGGGCAGCCAAGCGCTGCACTTTGGCACCATCCTCTTGGGATGAACTCTTCGGTCGCCAGTTGTACTTTTTCTTCAGAGGGGCGTCAGAGTATTCGGGCAGACCACCCCCCCCCCCCCCCGAGCTGGATCAAATAGGGGAACGTCCTCGATGTAGAACCATTCCGAGGACCATTCTTCGGACTCCTTCTTCGGTGTCCCCACCGGATACCCTGTCCCGGCTATACGACATACTTCGGCTCCTCCAACTTCCCGAATTGTCTCACCCCGAGTGCGGGGGACGAGGCAGAAGTATTTTCTCCATAATCCAAAATGTGCCTCACATCCCGGGAACATTTCGCAAAGGGCAACGAAGCCCGAGATGTGCAGGATGGATCCGGGGGTAAGATGATGGAGCTGGATCCCATAGAACTCCAGCAATCCGTCCAGGAAAGGATGAACGGGGAACCCTAGACCCCGCAAGAGGAAGGACACGAAGCATACCCGCTCTCCTTTGTGGGGATTAGGAAAGTTCTCCACAAAAGCTTCGTTGTTAAAAGAAATCAAACCGGCGCGGGTAGCCGCTAGATCCGAGGAAGGAAGGTATCCTTGGGTCTCAAGGTTGCGTAGCCGAAGGAGGGATACGGAGCAGCTTGCCCAATCCCCGGGACGAGAGCCATAAGGACGCGAGGAAGAACTGGGTGCGCTCGCCATGTTTTGATGGTGACCTCTCGCTTGAAGTTTTTTCTGATGGGGGAGAGGAGGAAGATGTGGCCCAGACCACGATTCAGTTTGTTTAAATAGGTGGAGCCTCCTTTGTGGGGAGGGCAGTCTTGTAAAAGTTGCCGAACCGCTCGTCTTCCCTCAGCGCACAAGGATCGAGAATCGCTGGAATTTATTACAATGGGTCCCGTAAGTTCTCGACGTTTGAGATTTCACCGATGACGGGATGGTTGCCGAACAAGAAGGGATGGAGGGACTCGCCTCGCAAGCCGAAGACTTCGACGCGCAAGATTGTCCAGATAGTATACCTCGACATTGGAGGCTAGTCTGGGGGCTACTGAGGGTGTCCTGGATTAAGGGGTCCTCGGATGGCCGACCTATTTCTTATGGGCCGGACTCATGGGCCGCTTACTGAGCATTAGATTGATCGAAGGCCCCGTCGCCAGGGAGGAAGCCTCAGGAGTCGTGGCGTGTTTTCCAAGTTTTGTATAGTAGATAGGCATGTTTTTCCCCTTTGATGTGCAACCGACCTACGGCGTCTATATAAGCCGAGGGGTTTTAGATGGTAGGGCAGTGAAACTCATCTAGGGTTTAGCTATTCGATCTCGAGGTAGATCAACTCTGTAACCTTCATATCATCAATATAATCGAGAAGGGCGTAGGGTTTTACCTCCATAGGAGGGCCCGAACCTGGGTAAACATCGTCTCCTTCGTCCCTTGTTACCATCGATCCTAGTCTCACAGCTCGGGACCCCCTACCCGAGATCCGCCAGTTTTGACACCGACAACGATCACTTCCACCTTCCCAGTTTGCACCAAGTGACGCACTGAATGCGTGCTACTTGTCAAACCTGGGAGTTTTCCTTTTTTTCATAGATCTGTATTTTCAAAACGTTTTATCTCCTAAACCGTGCATCCAAATCTTGAACCGTTTTACGCGTGGGTTTCTCGCGTCGAGATCTTTAAAACTAGATCCCATGTTGATAGGTTTTGACGAACTTTTTTTTTCACGAAAAAACCCGGACAAAAAAGCCATGCCTCGTGCAATAGAAAAAAATAGAAAACGCGTTTTTTTCCTTTTTCGAGAGGCACGGCCGTGCCTCTCGCGAAGGCAAAACTGTGCCTCTCGCGGAAGCAAAACCGCGCCTCTCGCGGAAAAAAAGAGAGCAGAAAACGCGTAATTTTTTCCCTTTCCGAGAGGCATGGCCGTGCCTCTCGCGAAGGCAAAACCGTGCCAAGCAAAACCGTGCCTCTCGCAAAAAAAACGCATATTTTTTTTCTTTCCGAGAGGCACGGCCGTCCCTCTCGCGATAGCAAAACCGTGCCTCTGGTGGAAACAAAACCGTGCCTCTCGCGGAAAAAAAGAGAGCAGAAAACGCGTAATTTTTTTCCTTTCCGAGATGCATGGCCGTGCCTCTCGCGAAGGCAAAACCGTGCCAAGCAAAACTGTGCCTCTCGCAAAAAAAAACGCGTATTTTTTTCCCTTTCCGAGAGGCACGGCCGTCCCTCTCGCGATAGCAAAACCGTTCCCCTGGTGGAAAGAAAACCGTGCCTCTCGCAAAAAAAAACGCGTTTTTTCGCGAATTTTTTTCCATCCAAAAGCTAAGGAAGACCGGTGAATACCTGAACACCAAAAAAACCCGGAAAAATAGCACTCTAAAAAGCCGAAAACGCGTGCGAAAAAATAAAAAAAAAACAAAAACCGAAGGGAACGCTCGGAGCGCGACACATGGCGGCGGCTGAGAACGCGCCAAGTGGGGACGCGTGGGAGTGATCGCTGGGAGGCTCTCCAGGGAGTACTCTCTAATTAGCTGGGGAGCTCCTATGCAGAGCTGCAGGCGCCCGTTAACGATCGGGCGCCTGCAGCGTCACTGGCTTGGGCCGGCCCACTAGTGTGCTGTCCAGTTTTTTTTGATCTGTTTCATTTTTCTGTTGAGCCTGTAGAAAAAAACCGCCCAGAATTTCTATTGGTTACGAAAATAAAAATATGAAATCAAAAAAGGTCCATCCATTTGAAAAAAAACTTCATTCTTTTAAAAAAGGTTCATCAATTTTGAAAAACGTTCATCGATTTGAAAAAAAGTTCATTGAAATTGAAACAAAAGTTCATCCAATTTGGAAAAATTTCATTAAATTCAAAAAAAGTTCATTAAATTTCAAAAAAGTTCATACAAATTCAAACAAAGTTCATGTATTTTTTTAAAAGTTCATTGAACTGAAAAAAAGTTCATAAATCTTAAAAAAATTCTTCCATTTTCAAAAAGATTTTTAAAAATTTATACAACAAATATACAATGTGTATGAAAAAAGTTGATCATGTATTTAAAAAATGTTAACCAAGCATTTGAGTTTCTTTTAAAAATATTTGAAAAATGTTAATCAAGTATTTAAAAAATATTAAATGTGTATAAAAACATCTTGACCATGTATTTTTAAAAAGTTAATCTTGTATTTCATTAAAAATACATTAAACCTGTAGTTGAAAAAATGTTAATCTACCATTTGAAAATTGTTAAATGTATAAAGAGAAAGTGTTGACCATCTATTACAAAGTGTTAATATTGCATTTGAAAAAAATGTTAATCAAGCATTTTGAAATCACAATACGTTACACACAAAATGTACTAGGCTTGCCAACTTCGAAAGATACAACAAAAGTGCAACCTAAAATACCCAGAAAACTAGTGAAGGGCGACGCACCTGCCTCATAATAACTTAGACCTGATTGATCTTGGTAACCTCCATGTGCACTTTTGGATCAGAACCACCCGAACAGTCTTCTCCAAAAAGAAGAGACCTCATGGCTTGGCTGGTTTCTTGTCATTGAATCTTAATCGTATAGGTCCTTAATTCTCATGGAGTGTGCAAGCTTGTTGATGATGACAAGTAGCTTGATATAATCTTCAATTTGAGGTGTCCTCATTGTTCCTTTTATCCATCAAAACCAGAGAAAAACCACCTAACTGGCTACTCATGGCAAGGAAAACTGCTTATTTCTGCATCGACCTAGCTAGGATATCAATAATTAGCAAGAGTACTAGGAACAAAATCAAATTAAGGGCAACGCACCTGGCGAGTATCTCTTAGGATTTTACTTGAGCCGTTTTAGACGAGGAGATTAGTTTGTTTTCTGTTATTTCATGTACATAATAGTTTCCCATGGTGTCACACGTTTTTTGTTTCCTTTGCGTAGAAGTAGAAGTAGAAGGGCCAGGTCGTGATGCGAGCACGGCGAGCCAGTAGCAGCGTGTGCGTGGCCATGATCCGAACTACGTGGGATGGCACATCCGCCGCCGGCATGGCGTCTTGACCGGGCACAGCTGTTATTCAAGGAATAAAAAGAGCACAAATAGAGAAGCCGCAAGTCAGTTGCGCGGCACAAAATTCCATCGTGTTCTTGAGCTGTTTAGCTGAGAATTCGTCCTCATGTTCGTCAGAGAGTTGCCGTTTGGCAACGACAGTGATCAATGTAGATCCGGACAGATTTGGACCCGTGGTGACTTGCTTGTGCCACCTGTCATGGCTTGGTGAGTGGGTAATGCTAGTCTTGTTGTTGAAGCCAACAAGGACAAGCCAGAGAACCTGCATATCATGACTGTCAAGTCGATGCTAGTCTTGTGGTTGAAGCTCAATTTTTTTCTTCAAGAGAATTAGATAAAGCTCAATTATTTCCCGACACGATGCCCTATTTGAAAGCTCCGTGCCAGCTGTGTGCACATCCAGTCACTTCATAGTTCTTGGTCCCCAAGCACTTAAGGTATCTATGTCCACATCTATTCACAAGTCCATGTGTCGAATTTTGATCACGAGGATTAGTAGCATGAATGCTTACAAGGGTTTCTGAAGCACCCACCATTTAGCACCAAATGCTCATATAAGCCGAGTGTATTTAGGAGACCACTCGGCTTATGGCGGACATGTGTCAACCCCTGGGAGATTCATGGCACAGGAAGTATGCGGAGCACGGCCCTCGGCTTACAGTGAACACTTGGCGTACATATATACCGTGGCCGGGGAAGCACGGCTTGGCCTCGATACTCGGCTTACCGAGAACTCGGCTTAGGCTTCACTCTCCACTTACAGAGGTGTCACGTGGCATCTTTGTTTGCGGCGGCTGGCCGTCATACTATTTTTTTTTCCGAGAGCCACGTTTTTATCCTCGGCTTATATATAAACCGAGTACCCATGAAATGACACTCAGCTTACAAGGCCTAATCCGGTCCAAATGAAGCCCTGTAAGCCGGCTTACACCTCGCCAAGGTTAAATTGTGCTTCGCCGAGTATGTTTTATACTCGGCTTCATTTATTTTTTATGTAGTGATAGATGCAATACAACCATTGAAAAAATAGCGCGCTATAGCGCCGCTAATAACACGCTATAGCATATTAAGAATCATCCCGCTAAATTGATATATGTACAATGTCTCGCTAATAGCACGCTATAGTGCGCTATAGCACGCTAATAGCATATTTTCAGGGGCGCCGCTATTTTGTATAATGCGCTATTTTTTTTTCCTTGAATACAACACATGCTGAGCAGTACACAGTAGCGAACCCACTTGCAGCAAACGAAACTATATACATACATATGTACAGAGAGCTAAAGGAAATTACTTTGACGATAGAATATCCATCGATCTAACGGAAAAGCTATATTGCCAGCATATATTCTTAACCGTCACTTTTTCAACAATTCCAGCTAGCAAGCACCTGCGATAGTTGACAAGTATGGTGGAAATCCGAGATTAGCATGTACTAACACTTTTCTGACCCAAATTCAAATAATCTCGAGAGACTGAAATTCAGTGTTGATTCACCATAACACAAACATGATGTTTGCTTATTTCAGAATGTTGAATGGACAGCTAGTTCATGCTGACCTGATCGAGATAAGATTGCTGGCAACTTGAGATGAATTATATGGAAGGGTTTCAAGATTTTTCCTCCCTTTTTCTCTGGATGAAAAGAATCCAACTGTAAATCAATTAACTAAAACTTGTGCCATTCTTCCTTTCTAAGAAGTCTATTAATTAACTAAAACTTGTGCCATTCTTCCTTTCTAAGAAGTCTATTAATTAACTAAAACTTGTGCCATTCTTCCTTTCTCAGAAGTCTGTTAATGACGAGGAGCCGCAAAAAAACCCTAGTAGCAAACTTTGTGGGACTGCATATTTATTGTTCACAACTATATATGCAAACTATTAAATTGGTTATAAATGACATGTTATTTGTTAACAAGACATAGCCAACAATTGACTATTATTATTCGTGTTCGCTATTATGAGATGTCTTAAATACTCTTCAGCAGACAAGCGGAATGTAAGCCCTATACGATGCTCTACCCTATCATCCTCGTGTTCCACGAGAAAGCACATGACACCCAACACATGCTATATCATGTATAGGTCAGTCCTCCCCTATATAATTAGCACAAGTGCACGAGCACAACACAGCACTGAGGTCTGAGAGAGAGAGAGAGAGAGAGAGATAGACGATCATGGCAGCTCAGACCGAGAAGATGGCCGTCCCCACCGACGCTGAGCTGCTCCAGGCGCAGGCCGACCTGTGGCGCCACACCCTGTGCTACCTCACGCCCATGGCGCTCCGGTGCGCCGTCGAGCTAGGCATCCCCACGGCCATCCACGGCCTCGGCGGCGCCGCGTCGCCCCCCGACCTGATCGCCGCGCTGTCCCTACCCCCGTCAAAGCTGTCGTTCCTCGGCCGCCTACTGTCTCAGCTGGCCACGGCGGGCGTCTTCGACTCCACCGACGACATGGAGACGACGACGTACCGCCTCAAGCCGATATCGTACCTGCTGGTGGACGGTGTCCACATTGACGGCGACGCCTGCCAGACGGCCATCGTGCGTGCAGTCTCCTCACGGTACTACGTGGAGGCAGCATTGGGGCTGGCAGGCTGGTTCAGGAAGGACTTTGAGGGGCCGGTGCCTTCGCCGTTCGAGGACTTGCACGGCGCGACCATCTTCGACGACAGCTTGGCGCTCCTGGACCCGGAGATGGATAAGCTGGTCCACGAGGCCAAGGCTTCCCATAACCATATGGGGATCGGTCTTGTGCTCCGGCAATGCCGTGAGCTGTTCCAGGAGCTCGAGTCTCTGACAGACTTGTGCGGTGGTGACGGGACGACAGCGAGGGCCATCGTCAGGGCCTATCCACACATCAAGTGCACCGTGCTGGACCTGCCAAAGGTCATCGACAAAGCTCCGGCTGCAGAAGGAGTGGTTAAGTATGTTGCTGGTGACATCTTCCACGTCGTCCCACCTGCTCAAGCTGTGTTGCTCAAGGTATTTCCATTGAAAGCGAAAATTTCTCGGGTTCTAATTTAGCTCGTTAGAAATAATCTTGTCTAGTAGATTAGTTAGTTTATATCATAGAGGTTGCATTTGCATGACCGCTTGATTTAAGCTAATCAGTGTGTCCACCGTTGCATGCATGCTGGTTAAGTATCTATTTTGGACTGAAAGACAAATCTAATATGCTAATTATACAAAGAAACAGAGGGACTACTAGTTACTCCCTCCGTCCTTTAAAGAGTGTACTTCCAACTTTGTTGGAGGATCAAAGTATCTCAAAGTTTGACCGAGTTTGTGCAAAAATATATCAATGTTTGTGAAATCGAATAGGCATATGATGAAAATAGATTTTGTCATGAATCTAGTGCTACTAATTTGATGGCATAAATGTTGATGTATTATTGTATAAATACGGTCAAACGTGAAAAAGTTTAACTTTCCAACAAAGTTGGAAGTACACTCTTTCAAGGACGGAGGGAGTAACTCGTAGAGTTTGAGTCAGATTAGGACTTACCCTGGTCTTGAGCGAAAGAACGTTCTTCTTGAAGTCATGTAGCACGATCCAATATTTGTTGTTGGATTTGGTTTCTAGTCACACGCTCGCAAGATTGTGATGGGGTGTATGACAACAACAGGCAACGTGGAATCTTCCAACGACTGCGATAAAGCTGTCATGTCGTTGTTATCTCCAAAGTTTAGTGTTTCATGCGTGTGTTCATGATCTATCATGATCCATGGGTGAAACCCAATAGAGAACGTCAACCAAAAATGATTAGTTTTTTCTGTTTGAAGAAACAATTTAATTCAAGTTATATTTTCTTGCTAGGTTTGAATAACCTTATAGAAATTTATCCGTGCATTGCAGTCTGTTCTGCACTTGTGGAGCGATGAGGATTGCATCAAGATCTTGGCACAATGCAAGAAGGCCATTCCTCTCCGAGGCGCAGGAGGAAAAGTCATCGTGATAGATATTGTGCTTAGCTCGGCTTCGGGGCTAATGCTGGAAACCCATCACCTGGTGGATATGTTGAAGTTGGTGATGACAAGAGGCCGCCAGCGGGATGAAAAGGACTGGAGTGACATCTTCATGAAAGCAGGTTTCAGCGAATATAAGATTTTCAAGAAAGTTGGAGCTCGAGCTGTCATTGAAGTCTACCCGTAAAGTTGTGCTCCCAAATGCTCTAATATATGTTGTGGATTGTTGTGTGCTCCAAGGATATAAATAATTGAGTGCCTTATAATTTTCAGAAGGGAGGTCTGGCGGATCATAAAATAGCAAGACTGTTATGTTTTGTTACCTTATGATACCCTAACAACTTTCTTTTGGAGAAGTATATATGCACTCAAATTGCTTTTCATACAGTACCATGTACAATAGCCTACGATAAGATCACACCTTATACTTTTTATCACAACCTTGTCTTGTTGATTATATGGATATATAAGTGAGTTAAACCTGGAGAGCTCATATTGTAGCCATATAATTGTCATTCATAATGTGTTGTGGTGTGAGTTTACTTTGTCTGCTGGCAACTGGTCATGACCTCAAGTGATTAATAATGGACAGAACTTGTATATTTGCATTCTCTCTCATTTTCTTTTTGATGACTTTCTATGGAGTTCATACTGGGAAAATAATCCATTCCATGAAACTAACAACGACAAAACGGCCTTCATAAGCTGCGCAAAATGTCATTACATCACATCTTATTTAAAATGAAAGAAGGATGTAATTACTCACAAAGCATACACGATCACATCACACCTGAGTTCTGAATCTAACTACGAAAATCCCCCAAGAGATTTACGTTGTTGTAGTGAAAACAACTTTTGACTAAGGGCTGTTCTTTTTTTTTTGCGCGGGGTGTCCTTAATAGCATGGTCGAGAATACGATCACAGGGGCGTATATGATGCCATTATAGAGAATGTTGTCATACACCAACAAAGTTGACACGACGATGTCCCACTCGAATGTGTCTTCTCAGCACATTCTTGTCTTGGATTTTTGGGCCATCTTGAATACTCTTTTTTTTACCAAGCATCTTGAATGCTCTTGGGTGGTTGGTCCTTCCTTTTCTTGGATATGTAAACGTTTCCTGATCTTCACAGGAACAACCCCAATCTGCAACAATTGTGAGTAGGGAAATTGTTCCTTCACGATGGAGCAATGAAAGAATGAGGGAGTACAGCGCTACAAAATAGGAGGAGTGGGCCAAAATGGCCCTATAGGTCCCTTTCTAACTTCAGACACTAGTGGAGAACGGGGCATTGGTCCAGGCCGGGCCAGCCCATTAGTCCCGGTTCAGTCACGAACCGGGACCAATGGGGGCAACGGTCCCGGTTCGTGAGGCCAGGGGGCCAGCCGGGCCTCGTGGGGCATTGGTCCCGGTTCGTCTGGACCCTTTGGTCCCGGTTCCAGACACGAACCGGGACCAGTGTGCCTCGCTCCTGGCCCACAACCATTGGTCCCGGTTCGTGGCTGGAACCGGGACCAAAGGGGGGGGGGGTCCTTTAGTCCCGGTTCCAGCCACGAACCGGGACCAATGAGATGCCTATATATACCCCCCCACCAGCGAGCAGAGCACTCCACACTGCTCTGTTTTTCTGGCCTGCGAGGGGAGAGCTTTGTGGTGCTCTAGCTCACCTCCTATGCACATGAGGTGTTCGATGAAATGCCCGAGCCACACTTAAGCTTTCTCCTCTCGAAGCTCCTTGTCCAAGCTCCATTTTTCTCAAGATTTGTTTAGGTTTGGCGGTCCGTCCTGTCCCGTCCCCGTCCTCACTGCCGTCGATCGCCCGCGTCCATCTCGGCGCCGGCACCACCGTGGTTAGCCTCTTCTTCTTATCTTCTTTCTAAAAGAAAAAAAGTTCTTACTTGTATCATTTAGATAGATACTTGTGTAATTTTCTTACTTTTATTATTGTTTGTTATTATATAGTGCCATGGTCATGGTATCCACCCACGTCGGCCCTCGTCCGGTCTATGATTCGGATGTGGTATATATTATCTTTTATAACTATTTGTTTTATTTAGTGTTTATGACAATTATGCCGACCAACGTGACATAGATGTGTTTATCTAGGAGGTATGTGAACCGGAAATTCCAACCGACCCTCTTGTCGAGAGGTTAAATTTAGTTGAAAAAGAAAACGAGGATTTGAAAGAAAAATTGAAAAGAATTGAGGAGGAGAAGATGAAATTGGAGTTGCATGTTGCCGATGTCGTCGATGACCACAAGATCAAGATGGATGCAATGCGCTTGAAGATTAGAAAGATAAGAAAATATGCCATTGGTAATGAGGCTTGGTATCATTATGCTGTTGGATCAATTGTTACCTTAGTTGCCATTATGATCGCATTTGTTGTTGCATTTAAATGTTTTACATAGTTGTATGTTAGTTTCAATTTATGTTTTAATTAGATGCTCTAGAGAGCTGTATGTTGTTCTATGAGAACTATGTGTGAACTTTATGTATTTATTTTTTCAATAATAACATTTGATCACTTCTCTATTCACTTCTCTATTCATTTGCCCTCGTCCGGTCTATGATTCGGATGTGGTATATATTATCTTTTATAACTATTTATTTTATTTAGTGTTTATGACAATTATGCCGATCAACGTGACATAGATTTTTTAATCTAGGAGGTATGTGAACCGGAAATTCCAACCGACATAGAAATTCTTGTTGAGAAGTTAAATTTGGTTGAAAAAGGAAACAATTACTTGAAAGAAAAATTACAAAGAGTTGAAGAGGAGAAGATGAAGTTGGAGTTGCATGTTGCCGATGTCGTCGACGATCACAAGATCAAGATGGATGCAATGCGCTTGAAGATTAGAAAGATTAGAAAATATGCCATTCATACTGAGGCTTGGTATCATTATGCCGTTGGATCAATTGGTACCTTAGTTGCGGTTATGATCACATTTGTTGTTGCATTTAAATTTTCTAGTTTCAATGTATGTTTTAATTAGATGCTCTAGAGAGCTATATGTTGTTCAATAATGAGAACTATGTATGAACGTTATGTATTTATTTTGGTCACTACTGTACTTTGGCTTTAATGTGATGATGAATTTCTATTAATTTGGTCACTTCTCTATTCATGATATGCACGCAGATGAACCGGCAATGGATGTACGGTGACCGACGCACCTCCGAGTATATTGAGGGCCTGCATAATTTTCTCGAAGCGGCTGAGGCAAACAAGCAGAATGGTTTTATGCGTTGTCCATGTACTATCTATGAGAATACGAAGGCTTTCTCCAACTATAAAACCCTTCACTTCCACCTGCTTCAGAAGGGTTTTATGCCACACTATAATGTTTGGACCAAGCACGGAGAAAGAGGGGTTATGATGGAAGACAACGAAGAAGAAGAGGATGACGACAACTACCCGCCCCCTGAATACGGTGATGCTGCAATGGGGGAAGCTGAAGATCAAGAGGAACCAGACGATGTGCCCGATGATGATCTTCGCCGGGTCATTGTTGATGCACAGAGAGAATGCGAAAGTGAAAGGGAGAATTTGAAGTTCGATCGCATGTTAGAGGATCACAAAAAAGGGTTGTACCCAAATTGCGAAGATGACAACAGAAAGCTCGGTACCACACTGGAATTGCTGCAATGGAAGGCAGACAATGGTGTATCTGACAAGGGATTTAGTTCGCTTCTGAAAATAATGAAGAATAAGCTTCCAAAGGATAATGAATTGCCCGGCAGTACGTACGAAGCAAAGAAGGTTCTATGCCCTCTAGGATTGGAGGTGCAGAAGATACATGCATGCCTAATGACTGCATCCTCTACCGCGGTGCGTACGAGGATTTGAACGCATGCTCGGTATGCGGTGCCTTGCGGTATAAGATCAGAAGAGATGACCCTGGTGATGTTGAGGGCCAACGCACCGGGAAGAGGGTTCCTGCCAAGGTGATGTGGTATGCTCTTATAATACCACGGTTGAAACGTCTGTTCAAAAACAAAAAGCATGCCGAGTTGATGCAATGGCACAAAAAAGACCGTAAGAAAGACGGGAAGTTTAGAGCACCCGCTGACGGGTCGCAGTGGAGAAAGATCGAGAGAAAGTGGAGCGACTTTACAGGTGACCCGAGGAACGTATGGTTTGGTTTAAGTGCAGATGGCGTTAATCCTTTTGGGGAGCAGAGCAGCAAGCATAGCACATGGCCTATGACTCTATGTATGTATAACCTTCCTCCTTGGTTGTGCATGAAGCGTAAGTTCATTATGATGCCAGTGCTCATCCAAGGCCCTAAGCAACCCGGCAATGACATTGATGTGTACCTAAGGCCATTAGTTGATGAACTTTTACAGCTATGGCATGGAAGAGGTGTACGTGTGTGGGATGAGCATGCACAAGAGGAATTTGACCTACGAGCGTTGCTGTTTGTAACCATCAACGATTGGCCTGCTCTCAGTAACCTTTCAGGACAGACAAACAAGGGATACCACGCATGCACACACTGTTTAGATGACACCGACAGTATATATTTGGACAAATGCAGGAAGAATGTGTACCTGGGGCATCATCGATTTCTTCCGAACAACCATCAATGTCGAAAGAAAGGAAAGCATTTCAAAGGTGAGGCAGATCACCGGAAGAAGCCCGCCCTCCGTACTGGTGATCACATACTTGATATGGTCAATGATTTACAAGTAATATTTGGAAAGGGTCCTGGCGGACTATCTGTTCCGACTGACGATGCGGGACGCGCACCCATGTGGAAGAAGAAATCTATATTTTGGGACCTACCCTATTGAAAAGACCTAGAGGTCCGCTCTGCAATCGACGTGATGCACGTGACGAAGAATCTTTGCGTGAACCTGCTAGGCTTCTTGGGAGTGTATGGGAAGACAAAAGATACACCGGAGGCACGGGAGGAACAGCAACGTGTGCATGAAAAAGACGGCATGCATCCAAAGCAGTATGAAGGTCCTGCCAGCTACGCTCTTACCAAAGAAGAGAAGGAAATCTTCTTTGAATGCCTGCTCAGTATGAAGGTCCCGTCTGGCTTCTCGTCGAATATAAAGGGAATAATAAATATGGCAGAGAAAAAGTTTCAGAACCTAAAGTCTCATGACTGCCACGTGATTATGACGCAACTGCTTCCGGTTGCATTGAGGGGGCTTCTACCTGAAAACGTTCGATTAGCCATTGTGAAGCTATGTGCATTCCTCAATGCAATCTCTCAGAAGGTGATCGATCCAGAAATCCTGCCAAGGTTAAGGAGTGATTTGGTGCAATGTCTTGTTAGTTTCGAGCTGGTGTTCCCACCGTCCTTCTTCAATATCATGACGCACGTCCTAGTTCATCTAGTCGACGAGATTGTCGTTCTGGGCCCTGTATTTCTACACAATATGTTCCCCTTTGAGAGGTTCATGGGAGTCTTAAAGAAATATGTTCGTAACCTCGCTAGGCCAGAAGCAAGCATCTCTATGGGCCATCAAACAGAGGATGTCATTGGGTTTTGTGTTGACTTCATTCCTGACCTTAAGAAGATTGGTCTCCCTCAATCACGGTATGAGGGGAGACTGACTGGAAAAGGCACGCTAGGAGCGGACTCAATAATATGTAGGGACGGGCATTCTTGGTCTCAAGCACACTACACAGTTCTACAGAATTCTACCTTGGTGACCCCGTATGTCGATGAACACAAGAATATTCTGCGCTCCAAACACTCGGAGCAGTGTGACGACTGGATTACATATGAACACATCAGGACTTTCGGCAGTTGGTTGCAAACACGTCTCATGGGTGACAACACTGTTTCTGATGAGTTGTACTCGTTGGCCAGGGGACCATCTTCGACTGTATTGACTTACAAAGGGTACGAGATAAATGGGAATACATTTTACACGATCGCCCAAGATCAAAACAGCACCAACCAAAACAACGGTGTCCGCTTTGATGCAGCAACCAATAGGGGAAAGGACACATATTATGGTTACATAGTGGACATATGGAAACTTGACTATGGACATGATTTCAAGGTCCCTTTGTTTCAGTGCAAATGGGTCAATCTGTCAGGAGGCGGGGTACAGGAAGACCCACAGTACGGAATGACAATAGTGGATCTGAACAATCTTGGGTACACAGACGAACCATTCGTCCTAGCCAATGATGTGGCGCAGGTTTTCTATGTGAAGGACATGTCTACCAAACCGAGAAAAAGGAAAGATAAGGAAGCGAATACATCATACGATGAGCCAAAGCGCCACATAGTTCTTTCAGGAAAAAGAGACATCGTGGGATTGGAGGGCAAGACAGACATGTCTGAAGATTATGAAAAGTTTCATGAAATTCCTCCCTTCAAAGTCAAGGCTGACCCAAGCACCCTCTTAAACGATGAAGATTATCCATGGTTACGGCGCAATAAGCAAAGGACACAAGCGAAGAAAAAGTGAAGGCTTTCTCTCCACAACTATATCATTGCAGTTACATGTGAAGAAATGAAATGCCTTTTGTAACAGATGAGTTTTCGTATGAAACCCTAATACTTCGAAAGAGATTGTCCGTTTTGTACACGAAGTGCATCCAGTTTTTGCCGTAACCCTCTCA
Source organism: Elymus sibiricus (assembly GCA_039707655.1). Lineage (NCBI taxonomy): Eukaryota > Viridiplantae > Streptophyta > Magnoliopsida > Poales > Poaceae > Elymus > Elymus sibiricus. The sequence goes on along the minus strand of CM077675.1, from coordinate 43,773,616 downwards.
ACTCTTTATAACCTTGGGCGGTGAAGGTCGTACCAATCAGGAAGAAGCACACGGATCGTGTGTTTCTTTCAAGCGCTTGTGAGCTGTTGGATCAGCACTATAATGACTAGTCCCGGTTCGTGCTAGCAACCGGGACTAAAGAGGCACACGACCCTATATATAACCCACCTCTCGGACATGTTCGACACTTAGTGTGTGTACTCATTCGGATTCCCTGCATACGGTCCAACGGTGCATTTCATATTTCCACCGTTGGGCTGTATGCAGGGGAAACCGTGTGTTTTGTTGATCTATCTAGAAATCCTTTAGTTCATCGACCGAATACAAATCATTCGGATTCCCTGCATACGGTCCGACGGTGCATTTCATATGCGGGCACTCACGAGCCACCGTCGGGCTGTATGCAAGGGAAACCATGTGTTTTGTTGATCTATCTAGAAATCCTTTAGTTCATCGACCGAATACAAATCATTCGGATTCCCTGCATACGGTCCGACGGTGCATTTCATATGCGGGCACTCATGAGCCACCGTCGGGCTGTATGCAGGGGAAACCGTGTGTTTTGTTGATCTATCTAGAAATCCTTTCATTTTCCGACGGTATATTTCATTTTTCCAACTCCATTTTTACAGACACACTTAGAAACAAACAAAAGACAAATAGAAAGGATGATGCTCAATTGCCCGTTTTGTACACGAAGTGCATCCAGTTTTTGCCATAACCCTCTCAACTTTTTATAACATGATATGTGGGTGAAATGATGATACCATGCCAACTTTCAACCTTTTCAGAGTTCATTTGTAGTGCTTTTCAATTTCAGGGTCATTTAGCTCAAAAAAATCAGTAAATGCATGAAAATTACCAAATGAAGTCAGAAAGGGTTGAAAATTGATGATGTGGCTTTGAATGGTGCATTTTGAACACACAAAAAGTATGGAGTTCAAATAACTTCAAAAAAAATGAAATCCCTTTGTAACAGATGAGTTTCCGTCCGAAACCGTGATACTTCGAAAGAGATTGTCCATTTTGTACACGAAGTGCATCCAGTTTTTGTCGTAATGCACTCAACTTTTTAGCACATGCTATGTGGGTGAAATGATGATACCATGCCAACTTTCAACCTTTTCAGAGTTCATTTGAAGTGCTTTTTAATTTCAATCAAAATATCGTGGGAGTGGAGTTCAAAAAAGAATCAACTAAAAAGCTTTTATAAACCTCTAGTATTTTTGAAACTATAATTATATAAAAATTATGCAACTAAAATTATCAAAGTATTGTTTGTTCAAAACATTAATAGCAAAAAGAATATAATGATAAAACACACTGGAAATAAATAAAGCAAAAAATAAAACAAAAATAAATAAAGCAAAAAACAAAACAAAAATAATGGAAATTATGCAACTAAAATTATCCAAGTATTTTTTTGTTCAAAACATTAATAGCAAAAAGAATATAATGATAAAACACACTGGAAATAAATAAAGCAAAAAATAAAACAAAAATAAATCAAGCAAAAAACAAAACAAAATAATGGAAATTATGCAACTAAAATTATCAAAGTATTTATTTGTTAAAAAGAATGAACTAAAATAACAGTAGAAAAATATTGGAAAAAAATTAAAAAAATAAATAAAGCAAAAAACAAAACAAAAATACCGAAAAAAATAAAAAATATGCCGCCTACTAGGCCACCACGGCATTCAAGCCCGCAGATGGCCCAATAGGCCCACAGGCAGTTGCAAAGCTGTTAGGCCCGTAAGCCTGCGGTAGGGAGGAGCTCGAGATGGTGGGTGCAGCCGTGCTTATAAACCAGTACGACTGCTCCTCGCTCGGCGAGGTGGGACTAAACTCCCACCGTGCCAGGAACAGGGCTTTAGTCCCGGTTGGTGCCACCAACCGGGACCAATGCCCACCTTTGGTCCCGGTTGGTACCCACCAACCGGGACCAAAAGGTCTCTGCTTCCCGCCCTTTGGGCTGCTGAAAAGAGACCTTTGGTCCCGGTTGGTGGCACCAACCGGGACTAAAGGTGGGCATTGGTCCCGGTTGGTGCCACCAACCGGGACCAATGCTTCTTGTATATAAGTAAACACTTAGAAAATTTCAGTTTTCATCTGCCATTCCCCGTCGCCGCCCCGAGCCCGTCGCCGCGCCGCTCCTCGTCGCCGTTGCCGCCCGCTCCTCGTCGCCGTCGCCGCGCGCCGCCCCGAGCCGCCCCGTCGCCTCCCCGTCGCCGTGCCGTCGTCGTCCCCGTCGCGCGTCGCCCCGAGCCGCCCCGAGGTCGCCGTCGCCGTCGCCGCCCCGTCCCCGTCGCCGTCGCCGCCCCGTCCCCGTCGCCACGCCGCCCCGTCCCCGTCGCCGCGCCGCCCCGTCCCCGTCGCCGCCCCGTCCCCGTCGCCGCCCCGTCCCCGTCCGCCGCGCGCCACCCCGAGCCGCCCCGTCGCCGCCCCGGGCCCGTCGCCTCCCCATCGCCGCGCCGTCCCCGTCGCCGCGCCGCCCCGTCCCCGTCCCCGTCCCCGTCGCCGTCGTCGTCCCCGTCGCCGCGCGCCGCCCCGAGCCGCCCCGTCGCCGCCCCGTCCCCGTCGCCTCCCCGTCGCCGCGCCGCCCCATCGCCGCCCCGTCGCCTCCCCGTCGCCGCCCCGTCGCCGCCCCCCCAGCGAGCCCCCCCTTTCCCATGGTCCCTGCTCGGATACGGCAACACGGACACGGACACGGACACGGACACGGACACGGATACGGATACGGCGACACGGACACGGACACGGATACGGCGACACGGACACGGATACGGCGACACGGACACGGACACGGACACGGATACGGCGACACGGACACGGATACGGCGACACGGACACGGACACGGATACGGCGACACGGACACACGAAAAATAACGAGAAAGAGATCGCCCCCTCCCCGATAACTTCGACATGAGGGGGGGGGGTCGATATACATTTTTTTCCATGTATGTATGTCGTTGTCGTTGAGTTAAAGAAAGAAAAATATAATGAAAATATGTCATGAGTTAATGAAAATATATAATATATGTATGTGGCTATGTATGTAAAGATGGATAGCATTTTTTTCCATGTGTGTATGTCGTTGTCGATATACCCCCTCCCCGATAACTTCGACATGGGGGGGGGTCGATATACCCCCTCCCCGATAACTTCGACATGAGGGGGGGGGTCGATATACCCCCTCCCCGATATACCGGGCGACCATCTCTCGAGGCCACCCAAACCCGAGAAAAAAAGCGTTGTCGATATACCCCCCCACCCAAACCCTACAAGTGTTGTCGAGGCCACCCCAAACCGGGCGTCGTACATTCATGAGAGAGGCGGTCCGGACGTCGGACATTCATGTTTGTATATTAATTGCCATGTTGTAATATTTGTAGAAACTATGAATCCAAGAGACTTGGAAAAAGAACAGTTGTTGTGGGACATAATCCACGACAGACGTGATATCTTGTCGTATCTCAACGACACCGATGGTCTGGAAGGAGAGGTTGATGGCTCCGGTGATCGAACAATGGAGGAGGAAGGACATGATCATGATGGCTCCGGTGACCGAATGCCGGAGGAAGAAGGAGACCATGATGACGGCTCCGGTGACCGAACGGAGGAGGGAGCTGTTGCAAAGTCCGACGAGGTATATATATTAATTAAGCCCGTGCTGACTAGCTAATTGATGCATTAATTGTTTTGGTATGTACATATATTAATTAACTCTTCTTTCTTCTTTTATAGCCCTCCGGATCGAGCCAAACTTCGGTAACGAGACGAGGCCCGAAGAAGAGGTTGCGCAAGGAAGAAAGGTTCACGATCACAGCACTCGCGCACGATGGCCATCCGATTGAACCCAAGCGGACCAAGGACGCATTTTCTGCTCAGTGCAGAGCTATTGTTAGGGACTACATCCCGATCAGCATCAAGCAATGGAATAAGCCTAAGGACGGCGCCCCTGATGGTGATTATGTCACCGATAGACAGAAAGATGATCTTTGGACCGCGCTGAAGGCAAATTTCACCCTACCGCCAGAGGAGGATCCGAATAAGCCAGTTATAGAGCCACTGGTCAAGGCGTGTGCTCTTAAGAAGATGGCAGATCTATTCAGGAGGTGGAAGAATGAGTTGAAATCAAAGTTTGTCGACAAAGGGGAGACTCCAGAATTCACCGGCCGATTTGAGAAGATACGTGATCACTGGCCCGCATTTGTGGCCTACAAGACATCGGACCAGAGTAAGAAAATGTCAGAGACAAACAAGATCAATGCTGCAAAGAAGCAGTATCACCATCACACGGGGTCAGGTGGCTACCTCAAAGCCCGGCCGTTGTGGGACAAAGCTGAGAATGACCTGATTGCTAAAAACATCATACCACAGACATTGAATTGGCCAGACCGTTCAAGGACTTGGTTCTTCGGGGTTGGGGGAACTTTGGACCCTGAAACAGGGAAGTGCCGTTGGACGAACGAGCAACTTGCGATACCCATGAACAAGCTTCAGGAGTATATCACCGCAGCGCAGGAAGGGACGTTCATTCCCGACAGAGAGAAGGACGAGCTGACTGAGGCCCTAGGGAATGCTGAGCACCCTGGACGAACACGAGGCACACCAGGCTCCGTTCCGTGGAAGGTTGGGTTTCCCGACGCAGGCGGTTACAGAAGCCGGGAGAGAAAGAGGAAAGCGGAGCTGAGCGAAATTCAGAAGCTGAATGCAAGACTACAAAAGCTAGAGGAAGCTGAGAGCTAGCGAGCTGCCGGCCAACCATCTCAGCGGCACGAAGCTACCCCAGAAGCTACCCCGCCATCTCAGCGGAGAAGCAGCGTCGCTTCCACGGAGCTCTTTCAGCCTGACTTCACGGCTCCTATCTACCCCGTGGATACTATCACGGAGGCTCAACATTGCGAGCTCATGACGAAATGCCGGAACCTCACTTAAAGGCGGCTGTCGGCTCTGTTGCACCTCCTCAACCCAACGGAACTTTTCACTGCTCACCGATTCCACATGGCTATGCTGTTGTGATGGTGGATGAAGTAATGGAGGGATTTGAGGAGCTCGAGCTTGACCGGTCTACAAGTGAAGGAGAGAATAAGCTGGCTCGTGCTCTGAGGAGTACATGTCTATGGCAAAAGGAGTACATCAAGCTTCCAAACTGGACGCCTCCGCCTCCTCCTCCTCCTCAGGCGAATCAGGGCTCTCCGCCTCCTCCTCCTCCTCCTCCTCCGGCGAGTGATCAGGGGACCCCGCCTCCTTCTCCGGCTCCTCCGACGCGTGAGGGCACTCCGCCTCCTCCTTCGCCTACTCCGGCACGTCGGAGCAGTACGCCTCCTCCTCAGCCTCGTCAGCAACGGCGGAAGACAGACGCCGCCGCTCCGGCTCCTCCGGCGCGTCGGAGCACTCCGCCTCCTTCTCCGCCTCGTAAGCAACAACGGAAGAGAGACGCCGCCGCTCCGGCGGCTAGCAGTACAAGCACAGGGGGGAGGGAATACAGATACGGTCCATCTCTCAAGCCTCTGGAAAAGTTACCATATGAGAGGACCAAGTCTGAAAACGAGGAGATATGTCAGGCCGAATTGACGGCCCATTTTGCAAAGAAAACTCCACCTCCGAAGGAGAAGCTAGATCTGGAGAAAGTGATGCGCACTATCAATGCCCTGAAGCGACCACCACCGCCTCCGCCGGATTCCAACTATGTCCGGATTATTAAAAAGACATATGAAGAAGCGCGGCGGTCGGGAAGTACTTCTAGTGATGCAAGGTTAGCAGAACGAAGAAGTGGGAAAACAATTCCCCAGCTCGGCGAACAGGAGAAGCAATCGTGCCCCCCGCTCAAGGTGTCTAGCGATATCGTCGCAAATCATCCGGGGATGGTGCCCGGTACCAATCCTGGTGATTACTTGGGGGATGATGTAATTTTTCAAACGGCTGAGGTAACAAAAGAAAAATACGAATACATGCACGGGAAGCCTCTTGTCAAACCTGATCATCCTCCTCTAACAACGATGATGTACAAATTGCATGAGTGGTACATGAAAACCTGCAGGGGGTCTGGGAGAGACACTATGTATATGACAGTGAAACCAGAGCACGAATTCATTGGACTTACCGTGATGCCTGTTGAATTTGTGGAGTTATTTCAGTTATACAATCAACGGGCCCTCGACAAACAACTCATGACTGCCTACTGTCTGTAAGTATTACTTCTATAGTTAAGTCTCTAGCTCAGCTCGTTCATTGCATGTATATATAATTATCCTCACTATATTATGCAGATTGAAGATCGTCGAATGCAAAAAACTAGGAATCTTCGACGTTGGGTTCATTAGCCCAGATGCCGTAAATGAATGGACGGTACGAAACTCAATCAAAGAGACCGAGGAGAACTTGCTAAAGTCGTTCATTATACATCAAAACAAAAGGGAAATACTCTTTCCTTACAACTTCAAGTGAGTGTTGTTGTCTTCTCTGTATACTCGGTTTCGCTTACTCGAGGTTAAGTAATGTAATTGATGAGTTATATATGCGTGCGCAGTTTCCACTTTATTCTGCTATCCATTAAGCTTGACGGGGCATTAGTAACTGTCTTAGACTCGAGACGTAAAGATCCCGAGAATTATGCGGACATGACTGCAATGCTCAAGAAGTAAGTTCAGTCAATACCGGGACCATATCGGCATGCAACTTTCGTTAATTTCCTGATATCAAGTAATCATTTTCTTTGCCTGGCAGGGTTTGGAAGAAGTTCACCCGAAAGGTTCCCGGTCTAAACAAAGAGTTGCGATTTACGCACCCCAAAGTAAGTAGTACTAGCTAGTTCCGCGCATCTCTAATTGATTCAAATTTTCATCAATATATCATTACCATGCTTGCTTATCAGTTTGATTGAACTCTATTCTCGTAAAGTGCTTGTACCAGAAAGAAGGGACTTCTTTATGTGCATACTACGTATGCGAGTTCATTCGCCACTCGACCTCTGAGCGGGGCTTCTCTGACAAACAATTTGAAGTACGTAAATAATATTCACAATTTTATTTTATATATTACCATCAATTGTGTTGAGTTTTATTCATATATATGCATGTATTGACCCCCTTTTTTAAATTAGATCTGGCGGATGCGGGATGAACTCCTACCACATGATCGCATACGAGCAATTCAAGAGGAATTGGCAGGATTCTTTCTTGACCACGTCATACCTAAAGACGGAGAATACCATGCGGATTTGTGATTGGATCTTAGGTAGATGATGTTAGGGATTGTAAAAGATGTTATATTGTATATATGTAGTACCGTCGGATAGATATACGAAAACTTGTTGTTCGACCAATCTCTCGGAGAAAGAGAGGTCGATCACTTCTCTTTGTATATGTTCATGACGATCTTATGTACTTAATGGTTCCTTCATTTGCTTACTAGCTAGCGTGTCGAGTTCTCTCTATAGTAGCTAGCGTCGACCAAGCACGGAGAAAGAGAGGACACTTCTCTCTATTAGCTAGCTAACACAATATGAAACCCCTAAATTAACCCTAAAAACCCCCTAAACCCCCCCCCCCCTTAAAAAAACAAAAACCCCAGCTCCTGCCAGATGCTGACGCGTGGATTCCTTTCGGTCCCGGTTGGTGTTACCAACCGGGACTAAAGGTCCTCCTGCCTGGGCTCCCCGCAGCGGCCACGTGGAGGGCCTTTGGTCCCGGTTTGTAAGCAAACCGGGACTAAAGGTTTTGGGCTTTAGTCCCGACCCTTTAGTCCCGGTTCCAGAACCGGGACAAATGGGCCTCTGGAACCGGGACAAATGGGCCTTTTTCTACTAGTGAGAATATTCTTTCTATTTTTGGAGTCCCATGAGAACTTTTATATAGCAGGTTTAAAATGCTCCCTTTCTCCCCCGCTTCTCACGTAAGAGGTAAGAGTATTTTTTTTTAGAAAATGAGGAAGACCCCCGGCATCTGGGCGATGCATGCAACCGCTTTATTAATTATTCATAAAAGACCTTACAAAGAAATACATCAGTAAGTCTGAAGCCACCGTCTAGGCAACATCTGTCGCTACTCCTATCCAGTTGATGAAGGGATGCTGATAGTCCGGGCCTAATACCAAACAGACCTCGCAGCCAAGCCTAACATCTAAGACCTGAGACCCCAACCAAGCCACTTGCCGGGTATGGGGCACACACCGGTCCGGCGCACTCTCAGAGGCCACCGCCGTCAACTGCCACCAATCCATCTTCAGAGCTATACTGATGCATCAACCTTGTCCGGTCTAACTGTCGTCGACGCCGCCACGGCGCCAGACGACCCCACCGCCTTGCGCTCGTCTATACAGCCACATCCGTCGTCGAGATCCAGCCACACCATGTCGCTAATACTCGTCGTCATCGACGTGGTAGATACAACGCCGCTCCTCCTGCCAACCTCCACACCGTCGCCGCTGTTGGAGCTACGTGGAGTCAGCCACCCATAGCACCTCTCCCAGAACGTCTGAGCCTCCCAAGACGGCGCCTCCATGGAGGTTACGACGCGCAGGACGCCGCCGCCGCCAAATCCAGAATCTGAATTTTGGACATTCGTCCGGGAGGTGTTCGGAGGTGGATAGGAGGGACCTCGGCTTCGCCTCCAGGAACGGTAACGACGTTTGAGGGACGCCGCTGATGCCGGGCCGGACCAGCCGACCAAAGTTTCCTCCGGTCCCCATCCTATACCACCAAACCTTCGTATGCTCCTGATCCGGCAGCGAGCCAAGAACCGAAACCTACATAGATGAGATTGCCATGGAGCTCACCCAACAGGAGTCGAGAAGAACATGCGTAGTAGATATCCAGGCGCCGAATCAGCCGATCCGACATGGCCAGTGGCGAAGACCACCACCCCGTGTTGGCCGATCGCGTCCAGCATCAGATCAAGATCTGATCTGAACCCGGCGGCACCCGCAACCACCTAGCCGAGCCCACCACGTAGCCGTCACCACGCCGCAAGATGGGATCCCGCCGCCGCCGTCGTCGCGCTGCGCATGCCGTCGGCAAGAGTAGCCCGCCCGCCCCGCCGCCGGACCCCACGTAAACCCAGCGCCTCCTCGCGATCCAGCCATCCCGCGCCGGTGGAGATGCTCGAAGGGGAAGAAGTCCCGCCGCCGCCCTGCCGGCCAGGATTTGCCTGGTGGCACCACGGACGGCGGCGAGCAGGGCTGGAGGCGGGAGGGCTCGACGGGGAGGGCGGCTAGGGTTTCCCCCAGGTCGCCCATGGGGGCGGCACGAGGGGCACGAGGGGCACGATCTTAAAAATTGGGGGCCCTCGATCTTAAAAGAGGTAATAGTATATAATAGATCTAAGTTGTTCATCTTATTAATTAATGGTTAAATTAAGTCTTACCTTCTTACCTCACATGTAAAAAGAGGGGATAAGAAGGAGCATGTTAATATTTGCCATTTTTATAACCTCGTGGAAGGGTGGAGGGGACTGACTAACCTTAGAGCATAAAAATAACGGAATTTGGGGGCACGTCCCCATTTATTTGTCCTATTTTTCTGGCTACGTCCTCCTTTTCTGGAAATTTGGTTGAGCATACATGCATTTTGGTGTTTTTATGCTATATCCGAGAATGGGTCTGACTTCCAGACGTTTTTTTTTTTTTTGAAAAAACGAGTTGTTTGTAATGTCTGAAAGATTCGGAGACAACAAATAAGTTTCCTGGACGCTCGAGGGCTTTTTTGGCCCTATTCAAGAATTCGTCCGATTAACCAATTAACTTGCCCGAGTAACCGGTAAACTAAGAAATCGGCCAATTAATTGAATGATTGGGCGATTAACAATCTAATTAACATATTAATCCCATACTCCCAGCCAATTGAGAAGCTACCTGTTAATGATTTCCTCAACATTGTTTTTTTTTGAATTTATGCTAAACCAGGTGACATTGCTAACCGTTTCTTTGCCTTGCGATTTGAACTTTTATGTGGACAAGGTTTCTATCAACCAAGGGCCCAGAGTGTGACGTACAACTACAGTTGGCATAGCTCTACCTTTCTCTCTCCCCTTTCCTCCGTGCGAGTCACGCGAGAGGATGGGGATCCCTAGGTCACCGCCTCTCCGTCCCTTTCTCCGGCCCCCTCCTCCCTCGTCGCCGTCGGGCGAAGCCCGGCTAGCGTGGGCGGATGGGGGGGGGGGTCCTTCTTCCCCTTCGTGCGGGCTTCCTGACTTTTGTGGTCCCTCTCTCCGTCGCGAGTCTTCAGGTGAAAACGAGTCTTCAGGTGAAAACCCTTGTACCTTTGGGCTTGAGAGCGGCGGTGCTTGCGCTCCCCTCCTGAGGACGTTGTCGTGGAGGCTAGGTGTCTTAGGTCGTGTCGTCGAGTTGTATGTTGGTCGTCTTGTGCTTAGTAGTTCGGTCACGAAGTCGTGTGTGAATGTGTTGGCCATTTATTTAGGGATATGTTTTGTTAGAGGGTTACCTCACCCTATTGTATCGTTCCGCCGTGTAACCTGGAGATTGTTGCTTTATTTATAAAGCGGAACGAAAGCCATTTACTAGGGTTCCCAACATTTTTACTGAATACTAAATTCCAACGCAAGAAAATACAACTTAGAATGCTACCATAGTAGTGGAGGAATTTTGGGGGAAAATACCAGCCTCCTTGACGAGTTGACATCCATAGGCGCAGAGGAAGGGAGCTCGTGGACGATGTCGCGGCGGGATGGTTAGCCACGGGAGAGTGGATTTTCAGCTCCCGGGTGCCTAGGCACCCTCTATGAACAGTAAAATCAAAACAAATAGAAATAAAAATCGAAAAAATCTGAAACTTTGCAATATCAAAGATGACCAATGTTTCTAGGTGCTTGCAAGTTTTCATGCCAAAAAAACATTCGAGGAGTTGTACACACAAAAAACATTTCAGTGCTTCAAGTTTTGAGCACTTTTAGCACTGAAATCTGAAACTTGTTTGTACACATTTCTCTACATGATATTTTGACATGAAAACTTGCAAGAACCTATAAAGTTTGACCACCTTTGATGCTGCAAAGTTTCAGATTTTTTTAAAATGTTTTCCTATTTTTTTGATTTTACTGTTTATAGAGGGTGCCTAGGCACCCGGGTGCTGTTACACCTTTCTCTTCGGAGAGTGGATTTTCAGCTCCCGGGTGCCTAGGCACCCTCTATGAACAGTAAAATCAAAAAAAATAGGAAAAGTGAAATTGTATCTGCAACACTCAAATTATTTCTGGTACAGTTCTACTTTGTAGAATATCTTACAACAACTTTGGGGCATATAAATATATAATGAACTATTTTACTTATGTAAATCAATGATGCGCTGTGATAAATATTTTGCAACGTCTTGCTATTCCAAATTATTTCCAGTAACATGGGTTAATACAATTCATTATTTACATACTGATGTTAGTTAGACTCTAACCTGTCTGCCATTTTAAAATCCTTTGGCGAGGTTACCGGGCTGTCCACCAACTTCCAAAAAAGCTTGGTGGTCCCCATAAGATGTGGACATCTAGACCTTGATGTCATTTTGCACAGCCTGCCCGCCACGCGGACGACCTTTCCGATAAAATACCTGGGTCTCCCACTCTCTGTCTGGCAGCTCAATAGGGTCGACTTTCAACCCCTTGAAGATAAGGTCGTGGCAAGACTCCCCCCTGGCAGGGGAGGAACATCACCACCATTGGGAGGGCGGCCTTGGCGAAGTCTGTCCTCACCTCGCAGGTCATTTACCACATCACCCCGCTGGATGTGCCACCAGGGGTGCTGAAGAACGTCAACAAGATTGAACGGGCTTTCCTCTGGTCCACTAGCAATACTACCACTGGTGCCAAGTGCAAGGTCAATTGGGAGACTGTCTGCCGCCCCACACAGCTTGGTGGGCTTGGGATTCTCCACTTGGGGAAGTTTGCGAGAGCCCCGAGAATGAGATGGCCCTGGGTGACTTGGAAGGATCCATCCAAGTTGTGGGTGGGTCTGGGAAATCCATGCACCGAGGTGGATATGGCCCTTTTTTACGCTTCCACCGTCATCACCTTAGGCAACGGTGCAAAGACACCCTTCTGGGATGCTCCATGGTTGGGAGGGAAAAGGCCGAAGGATATTGCCCCTCTCATCTTCGCGGCCTGCTCACGCAAAAACTGGTTCGTTCAGGAGGCCATGCGAGACGATGCTTGGGTTCACAAGATAAACACCTCAACCATCCTTTCGGCCCAACATATTGTGGAATTCGTCGACCTGTGGATGCAGCTTCAAGGCACTCAGCTGCGATCGGATGTTGAAGACGACATCACATGGAAGTTTGAAGCAAACGGAGAATACTCGGCGAGCTCTGCGTACAGGGCACAATTTCTGGGATCCACGTCCACCACCATGAACAAGACCGTTTGGAAGGTTTGGGCGCCTCCAAAGGTCAAGTTCTTTTCTTGGCTGGCAATTCAGAATAGGATTTGGATGGCGGATAGACTGGAGAAGAGGGGCTGGGAGAACTGTGGCCTATGCACCCTTTGCAAGAGGGCCAACGAGACATCGAGTCACCTCTTCTTCAAATGTCGATTCACACGGTGCATCTGGCGGATGGTAAAAACATGGCTGTGCTTGGAAGCTCTGGATGTTGATAGCTGGGGGACGGAAAGGAGCACCAAACATTGGTGGACAAATATGTCCAGACCAAATACACCTTACAGGAAGGCCGTGGCATCTCTCACAATGCTGATATGTTGGGTTATCTGGAACGAGAGAAACGCGAGAGTTTTTCGTAAGAAGTCGACACCACCACACTACATTCTAAAACTTATCCAGGAGGAGGCCAAGACGTGGGTGACTGCAGGGGCTAGACATCTGAGTGCAATCATGCCGCGAGAGTAGTCATTTATTTATCTGTTGTTCCGTCGATGGGCCTGGATGTAAGGCTGGCCACAATGTACTCTAAAAAACTCTTCTTCTTAATTAATGAATGAGGCAAATCTTTTGCCTCTCTTTCAAAAAAAATACTCGAGAAGAACTTTTGACTATTTAAAACGGCCTGTGAAAGAAATGTTCCAGATCTTGGGAAGTATTGATATACTCATTGATGTTCCGGGTTGTACTTTACAAATTATTTTTTTCGTTTGTAAAGTCAGGTTTTCCCATAATTCTTTGATCAAAGTAGTAATGTATATATTATTGTTGCAATGGAGTTATAAATGACTACTGTATTGTTGTATGTCTAATCCAGGTCCAATGTCGTACTATTTGTGCTTAACGATACATTTTCAAGCTTTAAAAACAATCTAAGAAAGTTGTATTCCCGTGTTTCCATCCCTATTGGTGTGTTTTCAATAACTTCCAACCACATGATTGTCACATAGAATAAGTTTTATCCAGTTATATTATTAGTTTTCAATTACTTGCCTGTGTCCCGAGAGGAAAACACCTACGGTCAGGAGTACTCCTTGCTCAAACCAATGGCTCATAAAGTTTATCTTTTCATGTGATGGCATCAGCAAGGCTGGATAATATTGTCTGTTACAGATAACCACCATCAATAATGTATTCCGTCAATTGTATTAAGCATTTTCACTCATCGATTTAGACGTTTCTACACAAAACAATTATCTTTTTACTACTTATTCGATGATTTCGTGATAGAACAATGAAAAAATCCATATGATATGGAGAATGAAATCCAATGGAGGGAACATGATTTGGTGGATAAGATGATAAAGTATAAAGGTATTTTATGTATGTTAATTTTCTGATAGCAATATATATTTCAGTTATAAGTCTAACTTCATTTATATTTCTTCCTTTATCTGTGATTACCACTGACATATGATTTTTCTTTTGTTAACAAAACCTTTCTTCCTTGCAAATGTGAACATGATTGTACATGTTGTTAATGTATGAAACTTGATTGTAAACCTAAAAATAGACCAGTGGACAAGTAAAACATTATGGATAAATTGAAAATTGTATTTAAAACTGATATAGTTGTCACTTAATAGAATTTATTATTTGTATTTCATTTTTCCAAATAGTACCTTTGATATAGTTAGTTATAGAAAAATATTTTTGTTTCCTTTTTGGAAACAGAGAGACTTATATGATATTAATGGTGAGAAATATATAACTTCCGTTTTCTAATTATGTTTGGAAGGTCTTGCACACTATATGTCAATTAGCACCATATAGTCATATACAAATCCCTAGCCCGTGCAGGTGCACAGGTTGATGACTAGTGAATATAAGAGTGATTTGGATCCAGTCTTGAAGTTGTATGCACCTATTACGTGTCATGATCCGCATAACCCAAGGTGACAATAATTGTGATTCTTTCCGGTGATTACCGTAGTTTGAGGAGTTCATGTATTCACCATGTGTTAATGCTTTGTTTCGGTTCTCTATTAAAAGGAGGCCATAATATCCCTTAGTTTCCATTAGGACCCCGCTGCCACGGGAGGGTAGGACAAAAGATGTCATACAAGTTCTTATCGCAAGCACATATGACTATATACGGAATGCATGCCTACATTACATTGATGAATTGGAGCTAGTTCTGTGTCGCCCTAGTGTGTAATTGTTACATGATTGATGTGATCTAAATCATTCTCCATCATCGATCCACGTGCCTGCGCTTTACATATAGAAACTTGCTAAGTTACTATTGTTGCTGCTACTGTCACAACTGGTACAAAATTACTACTGTCACTGTTATTGTTACTGCTATTACTATTACTTGCCGTGCTACTAAACCCTTGCTGTAGAGAGATATCCCAGGTGTGGTTGAATTGACAAATCAACTGCTAAGGCCGATACATATTCTTTGGCTCTCCTTGTGTTGAATCAATAAATCAGGGTGAAATACTACCCGCGAAGACTGTTGCGATCCCCAATACTTGTGGGTTATCAGCCATGAGCGCCGTCGCCGCCCTAGGGTTTTCACCCAAGAGACCATGGAGTGGGAAAAGGTGGGGCAAACCCGAGCGACGTCTCCAGGAAGAGAAACGACACCCTTGGGCGTCGTTGTAGGAGATATGCCCTAGAGGCAATAATAAATGTTATTGATTATCTCCCTGTTCATAATTAGGTTTATGTTCCATGCTATAACTGCTATGGTTCTCGAGTCTACAATAACCACGAGGCTCGGAGGAAGACTCATATGCATGTGTGGGATAATAAACGGTAAAATGTATTCGTAGTCAAGCCTCTATGACTGGCTCAAGTATTGCATGATGATCCTGTTTTCCTGATCATGGGCATGGCTATGCCGGCAATTTTGAGGGCACAATTGTTGGTAGAACACTTGTGTTGAATCGACCCGATTGATGTTATGCTATGAGATTCATTCGTCATAAGTTAATGGTTAATAACACAGAGAAGTTAATGTTTGCATAATTCCTTAGACCATGAGAGTATCGAGTTTCTTCATGCTTGCTTCACGAACTTTGGGGTTTGTTAAACGTCATCCGTAAATGGGTGGCTATTACGGCGGCTTACGGGTTCATGGAAAAGTATGTCAAGTAAATTGATAGCTCAAGATTGGGATTTGCTCCTCCGACGATGGAGAGATATCTCTGGGCCCTCTCGGTGTTACGGTATCCATCATCGTCTGGCCAGACACAGGGTGATTTGATCACAGGGATGCCGGAACACGGGAACGAGAAAAGAGAACAATACCGGTAATGAGGTAACTGGCATAGTGGACAAGTTGTTGATCCACGGGGATGCCTACATGTCTCACCTCGGGTAATTGTAACATATCGCGAAGCAACAGGAATAGCTCACGGCAACTGGAGGTTCACTCGAATATTTATTCGTGTGGGTATAGGGATCGATATGGGTGTCCACGGCTCCGATGTTGATCATTGATCGGAAGGGGTTCCGGGTCATGTCTATGCTTCACCGAACCTATAGGGTCACACGCTTAAGGGTCATCTATCTGCTGAATACTAGACAGGGAGTCTGAGAGAAAATCACCGAAAAAGTTTCGGACGCCGAAAAAGTTTCGGACAACGGAAAAGTTCCGCAGAGAGGTCACCGGATGAGTTCCGGTGAAACTGAAAAGTTGTTTCAGAGGATACCATAAAGTCAAATTGGTTTTGGCACATGCCTGATAATTCTTGGAGGGTGCCAGAATCATTCTGGAAACTTTCTGGAATTTTCCGGGATGAAAACCGGAAATGTTCCGGAGCTGCCGAAACCGCTTCAGATGCTTTTCGCAGATGAAATCACTAAACCGGAATTGTTCCGGCTCGCGTTGAAAATTATTTTGGTGGGTACTAGAATTGTTCTAAGCCCACATGAATATTTTCAGTTCGATCAGACGCTGAAAAATGTCGTCGTGAATAGTGAAAGTGCTTTTTGGGATATTTTTGGAAAGCCACCTTTTGGGGCTTTGCTCCAAAAGATCTTGGGGATGACATGGATGGATAGGGGCCAATTTTGGGGCCCCACATGAGGGTGTGGCCGGCCACATGGTGGACTCCTTCATGGAGTCCCCCTTGTTCCTTGGTTTCACCTTTTAGGTCCTTGGGAAGGACTCCTTTCCATGTGGGTTTTGGGTTTTCTTGTAAAACCACCGTACCCCTTGGGTTTCCTATAAATAGGAGGTGTGTGGGCTGCCATAAGACACACTCTTGCTCTCATACACAAAGCCATGCATGATCTGGCATTCTTCTCTCCCTCCCAGCGAAATAGTTTCGTAGAGCCGAAAGGCTGTCTGGGTTCCGGCAGGAACTAGTTCTGGACGGCGAAGCCCTGCTGGATAGATGATACCGTATGTGTGCAACTCTGTAGAGAGATCGTAGTTTCGGTCTTAGTTCGAGAGTGCCTCCCGAAGGGCTGTCCGTGTGACCGTCCGAGTTTTGGAGGTCCTCCCGAAGGGCTGTCCGAGTGACAGTCCGAGTTTCGGAGGTCCTCCCGAAGGGCTGTCCGCGACACCGTCCGGGGGACTGTGCGACCGCCTCCCGGAGGGCTGTCCGCGGGGCAGATGAGGGTATACATCCTCGCGGTTGGGAGGTTGTAAAATCCTAGCTGCGGGGATCTGCACCGCCGTTCGTCATCGACTCTACTTCCGCTGCGCTACGAGTCGGTAACGAAAGTGATCAAACCTTGTATGCAGTCTCCATAGTGGTCCTGGGCTGGTGCATAGGTCGGAAATTTTTTGTTTTCTGCTGCGTTACCCTACAGTGGCATCAAGAGCCGTGCTATGCGTAGATGCAGGTTGCGATCTAGAATACATAGAGATGTATGGGTGTTGCACAATATAATTAGGTAGTAGATGAGATCTATTGCTGAAAATTATTTGTGCGGGTAGCAGATGAAGTCTGCTACCCGATGTTCTTGTTGCTTCCCTCGAATTTGCATATTTCTGATCTTGATAACAGTATGGTGGAGTTTCAATGTTCTGGCAATCCGCGATCCTGATTGATCAACAAAGTGCTAACAGTTCATTGAATTCCACCGTAGTTAAAAAGAAAGATGAAATTTTGCAGACGAAAGGGCAATGCAGATGTGATCTGCACGGGGGTCACGCGTATGACGAAGTTTAGTATGGGGCTCGAGATTTTATTATCTCGTGTTTCATACACCCTGGAATGTTAATCTAGCGACTTGGATTATCATGCTTGATGATGGACGTTGGTAGCTTCGGTTTGTTTCGAAACCTTAGAAGCCACGTAAAATAAAATTTTGCATGAACCGATTAGAGGCGTCTAACTTGGTTTTGCAGGATGGTTTGCATGTGCATGTGATGTGGTATAGCAGTGTTCATAATAATTTGATTATGTATGAGATGACTATATGATGTAAATTGATTAACATGACCTGCGTGTCCTGATTCGGCATGATGGCTGGAGCCATATGATTGCACTTTAATGACCTGCGTGTCAACCTTATGTAATGCACTTATTTTATTAGCTATAGAGATAGCAATATTATCTGGTGCATCAACAAGGTGGTGGCAATCTTCGCGAAGGTGAACACCGACGCGAATGCCGAAGACGAAGAGATACTTGACTTCTCCGTCAGAAAGGGCTATACCATATCATGCTAATTATGAATTGCCTGATATGTTTATCCCTTTGTTGCACCCTTCTTGATTGCGTGGTAGTCGCTTTTTATTAGGGCGATCTCTCACTAAAATATCAAGTAGTTAGTGTTCTCCCAAGTGTAGCACCGTCACGGCACCTAACTTTTCGGGGTATCACAGGATCTCCCTGGGTACGAATGATTAGGGATGTGTGAGGCGGGTGAGTTGAGACCTCGCAGCGAGATCACTTGGTTGTCTTGACGTTCTGGAAGGATCTCCCTGAGCTCGGAACACGCCCATCGAAAGATGAACAAGAGTCACATAGAGATGTGATCGGCAAGTTTGCCTACCGATTGAAGTTCGCGCCATCAGTGTTCATCTCGTTCAATGGCATTGAATGGATATGCGGATCTTGAATCACTCACAATCAATTATGAGAGATATTGATTTGAGTGGGAGTGCACTGTAGAATTAACTTGTTTAATTCTCGGTGCAATTAATTATAAACACTGTCTAAGTGTGATTTGCATAATAGTTGTAGAATAATGGCTCGCGTTTCCACCTTCCCTATTAAAATTGAATAGCTGTTAAACATCTGGTTAAAACTTTACGGTTGGTAACGTAATGTGAGGATTGTCCTCTAGAGTGCCGAGAAGGACTTTGTCCTATCGCATACTTTCGGTATTCTCCCACTAATGCTATGGATCATGTGACTCTCGTCCTTCGATCCAAAAGCTAGAATTCTGTTTCAGTCAAGTGCAATTCGTTTGCTTTCATGAGACCCGAACTTCGAAAGTTTGGATAGTTATGTGATATTCATGGAATCTGAAAATCATTTTCAGAGACAGACAAAGGCTGAAAGATATGAGATATCCAAAGCAATGTTTGTTTGCAAACTATTAGTAAAGGAGTTTACTATGCATTAGACTGATAAGAGAGGGATCCAGAAGAACGCCTGTCATATGATGATGGTGAATAAAACAACAACTTAAAGAGAAAGGAAGTATCCGAAGGGTGTTAGTGAATCTTTCATGCCTAGGAAGTCCGGGGCTATCGCCACTCTTAAGTTGGGTGCTTCTTCTGAGAGTAGGAGAAATACTAAAAGTTAAACTGTTAGAAGTATAAAGGCAAAAGGAAAGAAGACTGGAATATCCAGCTCATGTATGAATGTCATACAAGTTTTTGATGTATAGAAGGCTGGTCAAAGATATAGTTCTTGGGAATTATGGTTAAACATGTTAATCACTAATTCTTGGGTATTGTGAGTTAATCACAAAGATACCCGCTCGATTGCATTCTGTTGCAACTCGATGTAAGAACTACTATGGCCTGAAAGACTAGCCAGGAATGAGGTTAGATACACGCAGGGAACATAGTAAATGTTACTATGCCTTCCATAGGTGTATTCCCTATGTATTTACTTTCATAATTCATTTTAGAGTTTCACACTCTAGCCCTTTGCATAAGGTATCTTGCAAGAAGGTTGTTCATAAGAGAACTTTTGATGTTCGGTGTTATGAATAACATAAGGGCCATACTTTCATTATGAATGAGACGTATGTTATGAATATTGATAATAATACATAACCTCTGGGTTTACTTTCATAATTCATTTTAGAGTTTCACACACTCTAACCCTTTGCATAAGGTATTTTGCAAGAAGGTTGTTCATAAGAGAACTTTTGATGTTCGGTGTTATGAATAACATAAGGGACATACTTTCATTATGAATGAGATGTATGTTATGAATATTGATAATAATACATTACCTCTGGGTTTACTTTCATAATTCATTTAGAGTTTCATACACTCTAGCCCTTTGCATAAGGTATTTTGCAAGAAGGTTATTCATAAGAGAACTTTTGATGTTCGGTGTTATGAATAACATGAAGGGCCATGCTTCCATACAGGATGGCATGTATGCTATGAATATTGATGGTAATATGATACATCCATAACACTGACGCTAAATGTCGCAAGACTAAAAGAATACCACACAAGTGTGGCACTGCATTTGGTCACATTGGAGAAACCCGCATGGAAAATTCCATTATGATGGATTTTGAAGTCGTTTGATTTTGAATCATCTGACACTTGCAACTTTCCTCTGAAAAGTGAAGTGACTGAAATACCGTTCACAGGCCATAAGGAATGAGCAAAGAACATATTGGTGATCATACATTATGATGTGTGTAGTCCAATAAATGTTGTTGCAAGTAGTGGATTCATCTATCTTCAGAAATGACTCAAGTAGATATATGGATGTTTACTTGTTGAGACGTAAGTCTGGATCTTTTGAATTCATTCATAAGGTTTTCAAAAATGAAGTAGAAGTTGTTGTAACAAGAAAATTATGTTTCTACAATTCGATTGCAGAAAGGAATATTTGAGTTACAAGTTTAGCGAATGTCTGATGAGTTGTGAAAAGGGTTTCATAACTTGCACCTCCCGGAACACCACTGCAAGTGGAAAGTCCGTGAAGATGTAATCGAACCATTTATGACATGGTAAGATCAAAGATGACATAAATAGATTTGCCATTATCCCTTTTAAAGAGTAATGCTTTAGAGACTGCGGCTTTTATACTGAAAAGAGCTCCATCAGGTCTGTTGAAATAACGCCATGGTGTGGTATGCCTAACCATGTTATATCTTTTCTTAACATTTGGAATATGGGGCTTGTGTAAAAGGTTACAAACCAATTCCAAATCAGACAAGTGCTACTTTGTAAGGTTATCCCAAGTCATTGGGTATTCCCCCACCACTATACCGAGGCAAAGGGTTTTGCCGCAAAACGGTATGCTTTTAAAGAGAATAGTTCTTACAAAAGGTGAGTGGGAGGACAGTGCAACTCGACGAGATAACCAGTATCTTCGTCATCAGGTCAAAGGAAAGAAACCTTGGAAGTGATTCCGGAGTTTCCTACTGCGACTGATACGGAAGTCTCTACAATAAAATGTATGGACTTCGGTCGAACTTGCAGCTGAACCCCGTAGGCAAGGCTCGTGCAAACCTCTCAGGTGCGCAAACGAGATATTGTTGTTGGACAACAGTATACCTACGATACACAAGGAAGCGTTGATGGGCCATGACTCCGGAATTGGCTAAATGCCAATACAATCCGAGATAGTTTCCATATAAGTGATTCAAGATTAGAACCTTGATACACCTTTCGGAAGACTTAGAGTCTAACGAATATTTTTGAAACTATAAACTGATGTGGATAAAATATTTTATCCATAAAGCTCGACTTGTTGAAATAACAAGTTCAAGGAATTGACTACGATGAGGTTGTTTCACCGTAGCGATGCTTGAAGTCGGTTCGGGTTGAACTAGCAATTAATACATATTTCAATCATGAGATATGAAACATGGATGACAAAAGGATTTCCATCTGATGGAAATAAAACCTAGGACTTGTATGTGATACAGTCCATAGTAATTTGTCGATCCAGAGGATGCTAGTAAGTATGCAAACTTCAGAGTTCCAGCGATGGACAGAAGAGAGCAAAGTGGAGTTGGAATCTTCGTTTTTGATGAAATGGTCAAGGGGGTTTGACTTCATCAAATGGGTATCGAAGATTCTTGTGATTCAAGAAAGTAAGTGGGAGCATAATAATATTTCTAAAAACCTTGTGTACTTAACACATTGTTAATTGGAAATAAATTTCTTGACACGAATTAGGACTTCATTTGAAAATAGTTTTTCAATGAAGTGCTTAGGCTAAATAGCCTCAATATTAGGCATGATGATCTATGGAGATAGATTTACCTAATGGGGCTAAGCAATGAATACATATTGACAAGATGCTAAAACCTTTTAGCATTTAAAACGCCAAGGAGTGATTCTTGCCGAAGTCACATGGAAAGAGTTTTTGCAAGACTCGGTGTCCCAAAACACTGATGAGTAAAATACATGATGGAGATTCCACACACTCTTGTGTTTGGATTAATCATGTATTCCATGGTATGTAAAAACAAACAGATATGTCCAATACTCCAAAGTTGTTGCGAGTATAGATACCATAGTGATCAAAGTACTGATCATGGGACAACAGTGAAAGATGTCATTAAGTGCTAAGAGTAGTGCTGATGACATGTTTTCTCGCAAGTAGAGATTATGAAGTGCTCGTTGTAAGTGATTACATCGATACAGTCTTCATCAATGCTCCATGCGATTTTCGATTTAAATTGAGGGTTTTGTGTGATACACAATATGGTGGCACGGTAGTTGGAAATTGTTCCAAACAAGATACTGTGGCGAATTCTATAACAAAGGCTAAGTATGTTGATGCTTAAGAAGCGACAAAGAAGTTGTTGAATCATATAGTTCATTCATGAACTTAGTATGGTTCCAAGATGACTTTGGTCTATGGGACACTATTACAGATAGTTGCTCCATAGCTCAGTCTGAGGAATCAGGTTTCGACCAATGATTCACACATATGCAAGGCCAAGTCCAGACAAAATATGAATTTTGTGAAAGCGTGAAAACGCAAGGATATGCAAAGTTAAACACAGAGCTGAAGTTGTCAGATCCGTTGGACATCAGGCTATACCACATGCGAAGCATATTTTACACCAGTATGCCGTCGGTGTAAAGTGCATTAGCATTGACTAGATTATTGACTCTAGTTCAAGTGGGAGTCTGTAGGAGATACGCCCTAGAGGCAATAATAAATGTTATTGATTATCTCCCTGTTCATAATTAGGTTTATGTTCCATGCTATAACTGCTATGGTTCTCGAGTCTACAATAACCACGAGGCTCGGAGGAAGACTCATATGCATGTGTGGGATAATAAACGGTAAAATGTATTCGTAGTCAAGCCTCTATGACTGGCTCAAGTATTGCATGATGATCCTGTTTTCCTGATCATGGGCATGGCTATGCCGGCAATTTTGAGGGCACAATTGTTGGTAGAACACTTGTGTTGAATCGACCCGATTGATGTTATGCTATGAGATTCATTCGTCATAAGTTAATGGTTAATAACACAGAGAAGTTAATGTTTGCATAATTCCTTAGACCATGAGAGTATCGAGTTTCTTCATGCTTGCTTCACGAACTTTGGGGTTTGTTAAACGTCATCCGTAAATGGGTGGCTATTACGGCGGCTTACGGGTTCATGGAAAAGTATGTCAAGTAAATTGATAGCTCAAGATTGGGATTTGCTCCTCCGACGATGGAGAGATATCTCTGGGCCCTCTCGGTGTTACGGTATCCATCATCGTCTGGCCAGACACAGGGTGATTTGATCACAGGGATGCCGGAACACGGGAACGAGAAAAGAGAACAATACCGGTAACGAGGTAACTGGCATAGTGGACAAGTTGTTGATCCACGGGGATGCCTACATGTCTCACCTCGGGTAATTGTAACATATCGCGAAGCAACAGGAATAGCTCACGGCAACTGGAGGTTCACTCGAATATTTATTCGTGTGGGTATAGGGATCGATATGGGTGTCCACGGCTCCGATGTTGATCATTGATCGGAAGGGGTTCCGGGTCATGTCTATGCTTCACCGAACCTATAGGGTCACACGCTTAAGGGTCATCTATCTGCTGAATACTAGACAGGGAGTCTGAGAGAAAATCACCGAAAAAGTTTCGGACGCCGGAAAAGTTTCGGACAACGGAAAAGTTCCGCAGAGAGGTCACCGGATGAGTTCCGGTGAAACTGAAAAGTTGTTTCAGAGGATACCATAAAGTCAAATTGGTTTTGGCACATGCCTGATAATTCTTGGAGGGTGCCAGAATCATTCTGGAAACTTTCTGGAATTTTCCGGGATGAAAACCGGAAATGTTCCGGAGCTGCCGAAACCGCTTCAGATGCTTTTCGCAGATGAAATCACTAAACCGGAATTGTTCCGGCTCGCGTTGAAAATTATTTTGGTGGGTACTAGAATTGTTCTAAGCCCACATGAATATTTTCAGTTCGATCAGACGCTGAAAAATGTCGTCGTGAATAGTGAAAGTGCTTTTTGGGATATTTTTGGAAAGCCACCTTTTGGGGCTTTGCTCCAAAAGATCTTAGGGATGACATGGATGGATAGGGGCCAATTTTGGGGCCCCACATGAGGGTGTGGCCGGCCACATGGTGGACTCCTTCATGGAGTCCCCCTTGTTCCTTGGTTTCACCTTTTAGGTCCTTGGGAAGGACTCCTTTCCATGTGGGTTTTGGGTTTTCTTGTAAAACCACCGTACCCCTTGGGTTTCCTATAAATAGGAGGTGTGTGGGCTGCCATAAGACACACTCTTGCTCTCATACACAAAGCCATGCATGATCTGGCATTCTTCTCTCCCTCCCAGCGAAATAGTTTCGTAGAGCCGAAAGGCTGTCTGGGTTCCGGCAGGAACTAGTTCTGGACGGCGAAGCCCTGCTGGATAGATGATACCGTATGTGTGCAACTCTGTAGAGAGATCGTAGTTTCGGTCTTAGTTCGAGAGTGCCTCCCGAAGGGCTGTCCGTGTGACCGTCCGAGTTTTGGAGGTCCTCCCGAAGGGCTGTCCGAGTGACAGTCCGAGTTTCGGAGGTCCTCCCGAAGGGCTGTCCGCGACACCGTCCGGGGGACTGTGCGACCGCCTCCCGGAGGGCTGTCCGCGGGGCAGATGAGGGTATACATCCTCGCGGTTGGGAGGTTGTAAAATCCTAGCTGCGGGGATCTGCACCGCCGTTCGTCATCGACTCTACTTCCGCTGCGCTACGAGTCGGTAACGAAAGTGATCAAACCTTGTATGCAGTCTCCATAGTGGTCCTGGGCTGGTGCGTAGGTCGGAAATTTTTTGTTTTCTTCTGCATTACCCTACAGTCGTCGCCGTCGCGGCCAACAGGAGCCGACCAGGGAATTATCCCAATCTGAATCCCCGCCTCCCGCTCCACCCCATCCGGTGACCGGCAAGCAGCACGGCCATGTCCGTTAAGACGAAGTGCATGAAGCAAGGATTGTAGGAGGAAGCAGCTCAACGGCCGGTAGTAAGTCATGGCACCAACCCGCCAATGGATCGCCGGCCACCCGACCCGATCCCCGGCAGCCCACCCACCCCACCACGCCACCAGACAGGGAGGCCATCTTAGGGGCCGCCGCCCCGGATCCAAGGCCCTCCAACCCAGATCGGGAGGAGCATCGCCAACACTGCCACCACAGCTTCCGTTGGGACGCCGGCCAGCCGCCACACCTTTGTAGTCCAAATGTGGGCCATCATGAACTAGATTGACATCGCCGCAGTCCAGATCGGGGTCACATCCTCGAGCTAGGGCGTCCCGCGTCACCCTATGACCCACGAGAGGGAGGAGTGCCTCCGCCGCCGTCGTCGCACGCACGGGCTATGCCCGACGCCGATCACCGGCGGCGACGGAGGGAAGGAAGGAGAAAGAGGTATGACCCAACGGCTAGGGATGGAGCCCCTCGATCGCCCGTGAGGGGGGCAGCAGAGGGGAAAGATACACAGCTATGCGTATACCTTGTTGGCAGATCTCGAAAAATGGGGAGATTTTCACTTCCCGGCCTCTGCACCAACTAGGGATGCATACAACCATTTTAGTATAAGTACCAAGATAAACATGGTCCTTGGAATTTTTTTTCAATGAGTATCAAGATATTTTTTGATGAGTGGTTCCATCACACACCAAGCTTGATCCTCAATAAATGAAAGAAAATCTCTGTGCATCACCCGTCAATTCTAGGAATTAAACTCGGGTCGCTGGGCTGCAGAACCGCATGTCCAACCACTGAGCCAAGACTACACTCGTCTTTGTCTGACTGTACCGAAAACCGTCAGTCGACTCGGTAGGATGGAGCGCGACGAGAATTTTTTTCAGGGAACGCACACTGGAGAATCTACCCATTAGTTTCAGAATATAAATTGCATTTTGTTCAAAAATGTTGTGAAAGAATGATAGGCAGGTATGTGGCCGGTAGAAGAGGAGGGATATGATGAAATCACTTGTGCCAATGCGGTCCACTAGTGACCTGTACTGAGGTACCATACAGGTACGTGTGTCCTAATCAAATAATTGCACTGTCCCAGCATGTTCCTCGTTGGTTGGTGTACGGTTAATCTAGCTGTTGCAATGCAGACATCACCCATTAATTGCAATTTGGAAACGAGCGCACCCGCTCCTGACCATGCAAAAGATGTGGAGCAGACAGGATCCATGGATCACGCATGGCATGACGCTCCGTGCATGACGTCGTGGTTCTTGTTGCGTCGCAGCCATTAGTAGCTCTCCTTGGACTTGGTTTTTGTTAATTGTTCCTTGCAGTTTCAGAAGGTACTCGACCCAGTCTAAGTTCTCGGTAGTCATCAATCAACTAACACTAATAGGACCGCGGCTGTATTCAGAAAGTGTTTCCATGAGCAAAGCATAGCAGTGCAGCAGGAACATGGCATGGCAATCCAGGTGGAAACTGGGTGTGCTTTTGCTTTGGGCCGAAGGCGCCGCGGAAGGGATATTAATATACTGATGGCATAAGACCACGTTCTTACCAAATACTTCAGATTACAGGGAAGTTAATTTCGCCAATGAAATTTTGAAAGTTAAAACAATCTATGCATAGCCACATAGGATGTCATAACAGGCTAATATGAATGGATAAAATTCAGTTTGCCGAACTTGCTTGGTGGCTTTGCATCCCCAATTTCTATCCCATGAAGAACTCCCCTTGCAAAGCATCGCCTCTCTGATCCAACCAATTGGGAGGGAATCCTTTTCGGGAGCGATTCACACTTTCCGAATGCCCGTCTCGCCTTACGCGAGAGGGGAGGAACCCTCGCTAAAGGGGAGACCGATCCAGCAGCGCGGGTGGCCACAACCTCCTTTTTCTGTTTTTTCAGTTTACTTTTCTGTTTTTTGCTTTATTTTTTATATTTTATACTATAAAATATTGTAATTATAAATATTACAAAAATACTCTAGTAAAACATTGAAAAAATGTTGGCCAAGCATGTGAAAAATGGTAAATGTGTATAAAGAAAACGTTTATCACTTATACAAAAAATGTATACAAAAATGTGTATAAATTTTTTGATCATGTATTTAAAAAAAATCAAGAATTTTAAATTTTTACTGAACAAGTATTTCAAAAATGTTGATCAAGCATTTGGAATTTGTTAAATGTATATAGAAAAAAATGTTAACCATGCATTAAAAATGATGATTTTTTATCATTTATAGAAAAAAATTAATCAAGCATTTTATTTTTTTGTCAATATTTGAAAAACGATGAAATTTTTTGATCATTTATATAAAAAATGAAAAAAATGTTGATAAAGTAATTGAAAAATGTTGATCAAGCATTTAAAAATTATTAAATTGGTATATAAAAAATATTGACCAAGTATTAAAAAATGATGAAACTTTTTTTATAATGTATATAATATTTTTAATCAGGCGTTTGAAAATATGTTGAACAAGTAATTGAAAAAAGTTAGTCAAGTATTTAGAAAGAGCTAACGATGGTAAAATAGATAGTACCTGATATTTCCTTTGCTGTCAACAAAGTGTGTCAGTTTCTACATGCACCCACCACAGTTCATTTGACTGCTGCCAAGCGTATAGTCAGATATGTGAAACATACCTTGAGCATTGGCCTAAATTTCAGCAAGTCACCTTCTATACTTATCAGTGCTTTCTCTGATTTAGATTGGGCTGGATTTGTGGATGATAGGCGCTCAATTGGTGGCTTTGCAGTATTTTTTGGACCCAATCTCATCTCATGGTGTGCCAGAAAACAAGCCATTGTTGCTAGGTCCAGCACTGAGGCAGAATACAAGGCACTGGCAAATGCAACAGCCGAAGTCATATGGGTGCAATCCATGCTAAAGGAGCTGGGTGTGAAAGGCTCTAAGGCCCCTTGCTTATGGTGTGATAATCTTGGTGTCACATATTTGTCTGCAAATCCGTTTTTTCATGCCAGAACAAAACACATCGAGATATATTTTCACTTTGTCAGAGAAGGGGTTGCAAATAAACTCTTGGACATTCGGTTTATACACTCAAAAGACCAAGTCGCAGATGGGTTTACAAAGGCCTTACCTACAAGAAGTTTTGAAGACTTCAAGTATAATCCCAACTTAATGCAGTTGTGATTAAGGGAGGGTGTCAAACATATACACGGTTGTAACGTGACAAGGAGGTCATCTTGGTAGTTTAAGTTAGGCGCATTATATCTCCAAAATCTTTATATCTCCAAAATCTGTTGTAACTAGCTTAGCCTTATCTCCTATTCTTTCTCTTCAAGATGTACTCCTCCAACCGCATGTATGTGCTTCCAGGGATCCCGCGCCCCTATATATAACATTCAACACGTCTCCCACATCGGGTAAGACGTTTCCGCTCTCGCACATTAATGACATATTCTATACGATGTTACATGTAAATGTACACACTCTTATATAGTGAGCAGGTGTTATCAATCTTCAATTACAATTTAGTACAAAACGATAGTGCAATCATACAAACAGAGAACACTAGTAAATAAAGTCCCTGTTGATAACTAGCAAGAGGTCATGTGAGTATATTCTGGACAGTGCAAGATGCAATCAGCTAATGTTCCAGCTGCAACTGGAAGTGGTAAGAGTCCAAGAAAATAGAATTTGACATCAAGTAGATCATTTTCATGGCGAAGAACTGACTGTCATGATCAGCCTTTGATTTCTTGAAATGACGTTGCAGATTTCTCCAAGTTCGTGGGAACATTGATTGGACTGGCAGAGATGATGTTTGTTCGCCCAGCCGTTAATTCTACCTGAATGATTGCAGAGTTATCAGTGTCAAATCACTGAATCTTTACAACAGATTCAACAGCTTAGACTGTCTAGCATCGAGGTTAAAAGGAAATACGCACCAGGATGTTCTGTGCATAGAAAACATACATAAACAATATGGCCTCTCTTGCAGCTGTCACCCATCCCGATTACTCCATTTGTTTCTTCCTCTTCTCCATTTAATCTGGATGCAATATACAGAGAACAGTTCATTTCATCAATCTGAGATGTAACAGTTTGTTACCCGGGAGAGAACTAAGGAAGCCTTGATATAAACACGGGGTACTAGTAGATATGTGTTCACAGGCTTGAATACATTGCCAGGAACTGTAAATACAGAACATGTAACATGGTGGCTACATAAACAGAAGGAGATGTGGCGTGTTGTGCTGACCACTTTGAAGTATGCATGATCCCTTCAACAGTTGACACCATTGGGTTTGAGTCGTCTCCTTAAATTCAAGCGTGTGGTATAAATAATCACGTGCAGCATAAAAATGCGTGGGCACATACTGAAAGGAACAAGATAGCTATAAATCAAATGTGAGCCAACACAAAATATAAACAGAGCAAGATTTGAGCCGTACCATCAGGGTGTTGCTTGTGGTGGAACTGGCAGGAGACTTGCCCAGATTCAGTCAGCACGAATTGTAAGTGTAAAGCACATCATCTTGGCTGTTACACACAAAATTAAAGGAGAGTGGATTTTCAGCTCCCGGGTGCCTAGGCACCCTCTATGAACAGTAAAATCAAAACAAATAGAAATAAAAATCGAAAAAATCTGCAACTTTGCAATATCAAAGATGACCAATGTTTCTAGGTGCTTGCAAGTTTTCATGCCAAAAAAACATTCGAGGAGTTGTACACACAAAAAACATTTCAGTGCTTCAAGTTTTGAGCACTTTTAGCACTGAAATCTGAAACTTGTTTGTACACATTTCTCTACATGATATTTTGACATGAAAACTTACAAGAACCTATAAAGTTTCACCACCTTTGATGCTGCAAAGTTTCAGATTTTTTTTAAATGTTTTCCTATTTTTTTGATTTTACTGTTTATAGAGGGTGCCTAGGCACCCGGGTGCTGTTACACCTTTCTCTTAGCCACGGAGCTGCTTCGCCGGTGGGTAGAACGTTACGATGGCCGTTTGAGGTCATCCCCTCCATACGCTCCTCGTGCGAGATTGCAATGTGAGGAACACATGTTGTTAGGTCATTAACTGTAATGCCTATGACATGGAGGAAATTTTAATTAAATTTGTCTTCCCCATTAGGTGCCCCCGTTGGCCGTCATCGTATTGCTGAAGGGAGAAGAGGACTTACTGCGCAGCCCCTGGTCGCGAGGGTCGACGTCGTGGTCCACATTACGAGGACCGGCGGGGGCGACTGTGGCAGGGGCCACACCTGATCGCTCTCTCTCTCTCTCCCTCTCAGCGCTTCTGGATCGTGGTTGGTTAGCTAATTGGGCTGGGAGACACAGACCAATCGCATCGAGATAAATGGCCGTTAGAAAGGCCCAAGCAATCACAGATTTCAGATCTTTCCAGTAGAATGGCAGCCCTTTATGATAGTTGTCCCACGAAATAAACTGCAGAAAAACCAGAATAGACAGTATATTTGACAGCTGACATTGGCTAAATCATGCGAATGAACGGCCAGCAAAGTGTCGGATTAGGCTTAGTTGTAGAATGGAACTAGCTACGGCCCCTCTGAGGGTCATAGAGCCCTTAACCGTCTTATCAGGCATATGAAATTACTCCGTGACGCGAGAGCAACTAATTAGCGAGTACTCCTTCGAAAGTCTCCCAATGATCACTCCCACGCGCCGCCACTTGACACGTTCTCAGCCGCTGCCACGTGCCGCGCTATGAGCGTTTTCTTCGGATTTTGTTTTTTTTTTAATTTTTTCGCACGTGTTTTCGGCTTTTTAGATTGTTTTTTTTGGATTTTTTTTGGTGTTCCGGTTTATCACCGGTCTTTCGTAGCTTTTGGATTTTTTCCCCGAAAAAACGCGTTTTTTGTTTTTTTTTTCGCGAGAGCCACGGTTTCGCTTCCGCGAGAGGCACGGTTTTGCTTCCGCGAGACGCACGGTTTTGCTTTCGCAGGAGGCGCGGCCATGCCTCTCGGAAAGGAAAAACACGAGTTTTCTGTTTTTTTTTCTTTTTCGCGAGAGGCACGGCCATGCCTCTTGAAAAGGAAAAAAACGCGTTTTCTGTTTTGTTTTCCTTTTTGCGAGAGGCACGGTTTTGCTTCCGCTAGAGGCACGGCCGTGCCTCTCGAAAAGGGAAAAAACGCGTTTTTTCGCGAGAGGCACGGTGTTGCTTCCGCGAGAGGCACGGTTTTGACTTTGCGAGAGGCACGGCCGTGCCTCTCGGAAAGGGAAAAAAATGCGTTTTCTGTTTTTTTTTCCATCGCGAGAGGCACGGTTTTTTCATCTCCGGGTTTTTTCGTCCGGTTTTTTTCGTGAAAAAACAAGGTCGTCAAAACCTATCAACATGGGATCTAGTTTTGAAGATCCCGACGCGAGGAACCCAACGGTGAAAACGGTTCGAGATTTTGACGCACGGTTTAAGAGATAAACCGTTTTTAAAAATACGGATCTACGAAAAAGGGAAAATTCACAGGTTGCGACAAGTGGCACACATGCAGTGTGCCACTTGTCGTAACTTGGGGAGGTGAGAGTGATCCCTGAAAGGAGTACTCGTCAATTAGTGATTTCGCCGTGACGCACAATGCCCTTGAGCTCAGTTGCGCTGGCCAGGCCAACGTAAACTGGGCCGCTGCTCCTCAGCATTAGAGCATCTCCAGCCGTTAGGCCCCCCGAGGACGAAATAGCGCCGTCTGGGGGCAGCCGGCGGAAAAAATGGCTTGGGGGCGATCGGTTCCCAGCCGCGCCCCAACTGTCGGCCCCAGACGCCTTTTTTCAAACCAAACTTGTTCAAATCAGAGGCGAAAATGGGCGAAATTTAGGAGATTTCATTAAAATTTGTACAAACTTTAAAAATTTACATAAAGTAGACCACGCCGCCGTCGGCCCCTAGTTCATGCCGAGGAGGTTGTAGAAGGCGGTGTAGTCGCCGCCGTCGTCGTCGTCATCGCCGCCGTCGTCGCCGTCGTCGTCCCGCGCGCCGCCATCCTTGCTGCAGCCCTGGCCTGCGTCGCCGATGCGGGTGGGGGCGGCCGGTGTCTCCTCGTCGTCGGAGAGGATGATGACGGCGGCCTCCTCGAGGCGGCGCCGCTCGGCGATCTCCTCCAGAGCACGGCGCTGGCGCTCCATCTGCTCGTGGACGTAATCCTCGTGCGCCCACTTCAGGCCGGTTTCCTCGTCGGCGGCCATGGCAGCGTGCTCGGGCTTGACGGCGGCCGGCGTCACCGGCTCCTTCTTCGGCCGAACAAGCCGAAGGTGGCCGCCGGTGGGAGCCCCCTCGTTTATAACGAGGTTGCCGCCGGAGCGGGTGCGACGCCGGTCCGGCGTCTTCACGGGTTCGGGCTTGACGGCGACGAGCGGCGTCGTGCCGGAGGAACGGGAGCCGGAGGAGGAGGAGGAGGACCCCGCCATGCGACGAGGCAGCCACGAGGCCGACCCCGCCGAGCCGTTGCCCCGACGAGAGAACGACACCGTCGGGTGCTCCAGCGGCGGGTTGTTGCCCCCCTTGATGTGCTCGAGGACGGCGTGGAGAGTGTGCCCGGGGACGCCCCACCACCGATGACGGCCGTCGGAGTTGTGGCGCCCCCTTGTCGCCGGGAAGTCGTTGGTGGAAGCCAACTGTTCCTCGTGGCGGCGTGTTGTCGGGGGCGTACCTTTCTTGGTGGCGCACCTCCTCCGACAGGGACGCCCGGATGCGCGCGATCTCGCCGCGGCGCTCCGACGCGGACGGTGGTGGGGGCACGGGGACGCTGCCGGCGCTCAACCTCCAGGAACCCGGCACGCGCATGTCCGACGGCGCCGGGTAGTTGGCATCGTGCAGGGCGTAGGCCTCCCACTCGTGGAGCGAACGGCGGCCGAAGCCGTTCGCCGCCGCGCCGTCGCCTGGGAACCTCTCGGCCATCGGAGCTTGGCTTGGTTTCGACTGAGAGAGAAGGAGGGGCGAGAGAGGAGCAGAGGCGTGTGCCTGGCGAGGGCGGCGAAGGCTCGGCTTTTATAGCCAGGGGAGGGCGGGAAGAGGCACAAACGTGTGGCGGGAACTGCGAACGCACGGCGGCTCGCCATTACTCCGCCGCCAGTCCTTGGAAGTTGCAGCATTGAACCGGCGCGGAAGCCAAGGCGCCGAGGAGGACAAAGGTTATCGGGGGCGCCCGGTCTCGCTGACTCGGCGGTTGATATTTTCCCTTTTTCATTTTTAAGTTCATACTCATTACATTTGTTCATATATTTATACCTGGAATACCATTTTGGTTGATATTTTTTCTTTGAATACTTACATCTGGAATATCACTATTGATCGGATTTTTGGTCATACATCGATTGAGGCAACGCGCGCATGAACGATCTAGTTTGTGTGATGGCTTGGTGAGCGGGTGAACAAAAAAAAAATGATAGAAATACTTTTTGCATAATTGATCTATTTCACAGCAAATCAAGAACATACACAGCTTAATAGGTTGCATTAATCAAAGTTTTAATAAATCACATGTACTTTGTATACAAATCCGTCTAATTTGCATACAACAAAGCAGGAAGAGCACATCTAATAACACATAAGTTCATCAACTACATATACAGAAACATGATCTCATTTGTCACTCAATCACAGCTTGAATTGCCTTCTTTTTCGGATTAGCCTGCACCAAATAGACTCATAGATCTGTTAATAAAAAAGAGACTCATTGAGGTTGTACATTTTATGTCAAATGTCAATTACTAAAAGTACGATTGCAAGAACTAGGACCATTGATCTGTGATACAGTACGAACCTATTCGGCATCTTAGTTTCTCAATATAACTTGGCCAAACCTTACCTCCATCCCTCTAAATTCATCACATAATAACTGAGTGAAACTATAAGTCGCAGATTTGTATAAAAAGTTGACACCAAATTTAATCGATGAAGCTGCGAAGCATATATGTGGAACATCATTGCAGCAACCTTGCTCATAAGTTTTAATAGTATGCACCTGAAACAGATGTGCTTCTCTATAGATGAAAGATTCTGTATAAAGCAGTACCCAAATTTAAGAAGCATGGAGGCTACTTTCTGGAAAACAAAACATGAAGCTATTACACGTATTTCAATGGAAAACAGAACAAATGCTAATCACACCATGTATTCCACTCAATCTTAGTATAGTAAAGAATTCAGAATTTATGGAAACGTATGGCTGGCTGTCTTCAAACAAATTAAGGCAACAATAAATGGTTGTAGTCCCTCAAATGTGGTAATAGTGGTTTCAGCCAAGATGGTTCTGCGATGGGAGAACACAAATAAAAATAATTGTTTTTCTACATAAGGCTATTACAATCAGTAGATTACATGCATAACAAATGAGGACAGATTGATGATATGATGTGAGCACACAACTTAACCAAGCTTATCAGCATAACATTAAATTATTTGATTTTGTAACAGCAGGGAATGGTACCTCTTCATCTGGAAGAATAATGATAAAATTTATTGCCACCGGGTGGTAAACTCAACTTCTTGTTTGCAACCTCTCTGTTGCATCAATGATATTCCTTGAACTTGCAATGTAACTACCGAATAAGTCAAAAATACTAACATAATGAGAGGTCAAAAGGTATGATAGACAAAAATCCCAAGGAAATATAAGGATAAGTACCATTAAGACTGAACCAACAAAGAAAACACAAGCTCAAGACAGATCAAATGATCTTGAGCATACTAAATGCAGAATGGCATTCTAATATATAGGATAAAACATGATAGAATATCACATCAATATAAGGAGAATCATTGATGCCTAAGAGAAAAAATATATAAATTAAAGAGCTAGCCTGCTGGATATCACATTAACATAAAGGGCGACAAACAGCAACTTCATATCTAACTGTATCTGGTCTTAGAGCAACTCCAACGCGCCGACCCATTTCGTCCGCCCGCGTCTGTTTGGGTCGCCGCGGACAGAGAAGATGGCCCAACGCGCCGACCCAAACGCACGCACGTCCGTTTTTTGTCCGCCCGTGACCCATTCGCGGCCCAAATTTGGGCCGCATTTGCGTCGGCGCGGACACGAGACGGACGCGCGCGTCGCCCGCCCTTCTCCTCCCCTTGGCCCGCCTGTCGGCAGCACAAGGGCCATTTCCTCTGTCCTCTCTTCGCCCCCCGCCACTCGGCCGCCTCCGCCTCCCGCCGCCGCCACCCATTTTTCGCCGACGCCGCCGGCCATCCGTCCAGAGATAGGTCATCCCGATGGCCGCCCCTCCTCCCCACGCCACCGCCCCGTTCGGCTGACCCCGGCAGCCTCCCGACGTCGACGCCGCCACCGTCCCCTTCACCGGCACTCGAGCGCGGCATCCTCTCTCCCGGACGCCGGCGCGCTCGCCGGTAGGCGGCAGGGCTTCTGCCTTGTCTCGGTGTCGCGCGGGGCTCGTCATCGGCCGGCTCCTTCCACGACGCCCGCAAGCTGTTCGACAGTTTGCCCCAAGGTACAAATGGACTCCGACGACGAGTTCTTTTTCTACAATGTTCTTATGGACTCGGATGATTCTTCATCCGACGATGAGGAGATCGTGGCAGCTGCCTTGGTCATCCATGACCACCTCGGTAGGCAGCAGCCTATGTTCAGGGGCTCTATACCGGGGCATACGCCGGCGTTGAATCGCAACCGGGAGAGTGGCCATATCCTACTCTGGAATGACTACTTCGAGACCCCGAGCCCCCTCTACAAACATCACATGTTCCGGCGTCGTTTCCGTATGGCTAGGCATGTGTTCAACCGTATTCGGGAGGGGGTGGTGGAGTATGACAAGTATTTCGAGTGCAAGACAGATGCACTTGGAAAGCTTGGTTTCTCCTCTTACCAGAAATGCACTGCTGCCATTCGGATGCTTGCGTACGGAGTTCTCGGTGATCTCATTGATGAGTATGTCCGGATGAGTGAGTCCACCTGCCTTGAGTCCATGTACCGTTTCTGCAAGGCTGTCATAGCTGTGTTTGGCCCGGAGTACTTGAGAGAGCCAAATGCTGCTTATACAGAACGGTTGTTGGAGATGAATGCCAGCAGGGGGTTTCCTGGGATGCTTGGTAGCATAGACTGTAAGCACTGGCAGTGGAAGAACTGCCCTTCTGCTTGGCAGGGGCAGTACAAAGGTCATGTCCGAAAATGCACTGTGATACTTGAGGCCGTTGCTTCACAAGATCTCTAGATTTGGCACTCTTTTTTCGGCATGGCTGGATCTCACAATGATATCAATGTGCTCCAGCGCTCTCCAGTGTTTGCTAGGATGGCAGAAGGCAATGCCCCGCAGGTCGATATTGAGATCAATGGCCACCACTACGACAAGGGATATTATCTAGCTGATGGTATCTATCCACAGTGGACAACTCTTGTCAAGACAATCTCCAACCCCCAAGAAGAGAAGAAAAAGAGATTTGCCCAAGAGCAAGAGAGTGCTAGGAAGGATGTGGAGCGTGCCTTCGGTGTTCTGCAATCTCGATGGGGCATTGTCCGACACCCTGCAAGAACTTGGAGCACACGGAAGCTTTGGGAGGTGATGACTGCTTGTGTGATCATGCACAACATGATCATAGAGGATGAGCGCCCAGAGCGCCTCTGCGACCAGGGGTTTCAGTTTCAGGGTATCAATGTTGAGCCTCAGCATGCCGACCCAGCAACGTTTGCACAGTTCATGGAGTTTCATCATCAGATGCGTGATTGGCAGACTCACAGGTAGCTGCAAAAGGATTTGGTGGAGCACATGTGGGCTCATGTTGGCAACCAATAGAAGTATCGAACTTCTATTCTTTGAAATGCAATTTGAAACAATTTAATGTTCATTTGGTTTGTAATAACTATGCCATATTTATGTGGTTTTGCAACTATTTATTAGAACTATGTTTTTATTTGTCCTATATTCTATATGTTTGCCGACCGCTGGCATGTGTTTGCCGGCCGCTGGCTTGTCGCCGGCGCGAACTCTACCTTGGATGGCATGGCCGCTGGCATGATCGATGGCCGCGGGCCCTTTTTAATTTGAAAACTAAAAATTGCAGACGAAAAATGGGTCGGCCCGTTGGTCGACCGGCCGACCCATTTAGAAAGGGGGGCGGACAGGCCGACCCAAACGGACAAAAGGCGGACAAACCGTGCGGCCGTTTGGATTGGCGCGTTGGAGTTGCTCTTATCATGCTAACTTAATAAAGAAACAGAAACGACCAAGCGATTATAAATCCTGTTTTGGAGCTTCATATCTAACTGTATCTGTACTTTAGCATAACAACCTGATGATATTAACAATGTCTTCCTCAGATTTCAGTTTCTTCCCCTGCATCATAGCGGAGATGAGCTGGTCAATGTGGTTTCATGTACAAAAGAAAACAATAATTATAGTTGTATGCAAGCATTCGAATAAAAAAGTAGTATATGTCATTGCACTTCATAAATACCAAAGCAAGAACCAAAAATAAAGATGCAAGACGGCAGGAGAGAAGGATTACCTTTTTAAATTCTGGTGAGGTCCGTGGAGAGTTTGTCCACCTGCTCCTGATTGTACTCCCATGTTCATGCAGCAGCCTCTCCCCTGGTCTATCTTCAATTGGATGCGTCCCCCGACTTGAGGCAGCCGTCGTCATGTTGGTGAGGCGGATCTGTGAGGGGAGGTGTTGGATCTGTGAGGGAGGCAGAGAGGAGAAGGAAGGGGCGAACAAGCAGACAATACCGCCGCTGCTTTCCCAGGTGCTGACGACGTGAGGGGGCGCTCGGGCGTGCTGTGAGGGGGACGCGCACAGGCGCCGACGAGGACACGGCGTGGGTCGCTCGACCGGTGAGGACGAAATGGCAGTAGGCGAAAACGAAGTAGAGGGGTGGCAGACTCGAGGGTGTGCGCAACGAGCAGGTGGAGCGGCGGACTGGCACGGCGAAGGCCGCGACCGATGCTGCTGGGGCAGCGGTGAGGGTTGAGTCGACGGCGTGGTAGCTGGAGTGCGGCGGCGGAGGAGTGGAGAGGAGGGTTGAGGGTTCTGATTTGGGGATCCAGGGTTTCGTTCCTATTTCGTTTTTGTACTGGGCCTATTCCTGTCAGCCCATAACTCACAGGTAAATTGGCGGAGCGCGCGCGGCCGAATTCCTTGAGCGCGGGAAGGCCTTTTTAGTTGGGGAGGCGGGCGCGAAAGGCTAAATTGTTTTCTTGTCGGCTTCAGCCCACAGGGAAATATTTATTTTCCCGTGATTCAATTGCGAGCCCGACAGGAAAATTACTCGGCCGACAGAAATATTCGCGTTTCTTTTTTCTTTTTTTTGGGTCAAATATTCGCGTTTCTGGTAGTGTAGTCTTGTTGCCGATGCCTAAACGAACCAGCCAAAGAACCTGCAAGTCAAGGTTATACCAGTCTTGTGATTTTATCTCAAATTTTTTAAGAGAATGTAAAAATGTTCAATTGTTTCTCCAACATGCTGCATTGTATGAAAGCACTGTGCCTATGTGCACATCCATCCACTTCAAAGTTCTTGGTCCCAATGCATTAAAGATGGCAACGCTTGGGATGACGCTTAATTAAGAATTTAAGATCGAGGCCATGGATACAGAAGATAATTTTGTTCAGATTTGGTGACACTAGTAAAATTTCAAATCCTCACTCATGTCCTACGAACATCACAGGAGAACTAGGAACAAAACAAAAGGGCAGTGCACCTGGCTTGTAGATGCCGAGCTGGCTAGATTTGGACTTGTGGTG
Organism: Elymus sibiricus; assembly: GCA_039707655.1. Taxonomy (NCBI): domain Eukaryota; kingdom Viridiplantae; phylum Streptophyta; class Magnoliopsida; order Poales; family Poaceae; genus Elymus; species Elymus sibiricus. The sequence goes on along the minus strand of CM077675.1, from coordinate 43,734,998 downwards.
GCCTCCTTGTGCGGTGCAGGATCTGAAAACATCAAATAAAAAGCTGTGTCACAGCTTGATGAGTTGGGTATGCTAGGCTTGTTGTTAAAGTCATCAAGAACCAGACAGAGAACCGACAAGTCAAGCATATGCTCGGCTCAGTGAGTCGGGAAGGCTAACCTGTTCTTAAAGCCATCAAGAACCAGACAGAGAACCTGCAAGTCAAGTATATGCTAATCTTCTTGTGCACACCCAACCACCTCTAGCACTGATGGGTGCTCTTTATATATGCAACTGTGATGACAGGTCCCTATGCTTTGAACAGATGGATAGCCACATGCTGTTGAACATGGCTCTCTATCTTTTTACTAAGGTATCTTCTGGGAGAAAATTTAGATATTCTGAAATTTTCAATATGTGATGGATGGTAACATTTCTTGAATTTAAGCATAATGCACTGATACACATACAGTGTATGCCTTGTATTCTGATCATGAGAAGCGGTAGCAATGAAGCTTACAAGGGTTTTTGAAACACCTACTATTAGGTAAGTCATAATAAGTTTATATTCAGATAAGCCTGACCAGTACAGTAGTTAAATCCAAGATGCAGGTGTAGGCTCAACATCTTATTAAGCAACCAATAATGAAAAACTCTTTCTGGATTATCAGCTATGGTTAACTACAAGATTTATCTATAAGCCCGTCCGCACCTGTTGACCTACGTTTGCTCGATTATTCCTGTCAGAAAAACATGTAATCTGAAGACGGGAGAGTGAAAACCATAGATTAAAATCACGGGAGAAACGATTTCGCGGCGGCCTCTCCCAGCTGCTATAGCGGCCGCCATAGCGGGCAATCGCGGCAAATAGCGGAAATTTTTCTGGTGGGAGAGATGTTTTCTGAAGGGTTTTCCTTATTTTTGAGCCATTTAGAGGGATATGTGGAGGATTTCGCGGCAACAGCCATAGCGTAGCGGCGAGGCTTCCTGGCAGCTATAGCGCAGCTATCGCGGCTATTCAGCGGGCTATTTTAATCTATGGTGAAAACCCACCGTATTCCAACTATGTGGCCATGACAAATTGGTCGGTGGCAGCGCTTTTGGGGGGACAACATAGAGTGCGATTGGCTGGCTTACCTCGTCGTTGCCGCTGGAACCTAATTCGCGGCGGTCACCGCGAGCGAGGGGTGACTTGGCCCAGCCGCCACACTCGAGGCAGTGGGTGCGGCTAGGGGTGGAGCGGGGGTAGGCTTGGCCGGAGACTAGACGAGGCATTCTCCTTCCTATCTCCTAACCCTCGCCGCATGTGTGCCCCTGCGTGTCCGCTTTCCTGTCGCTATCTCATTATACGCCTTACCGGTACCTGCCTGTAACGCATCTACCGTTCGCTTGTGCCTTAATATTCATTTGGCCGTCACCTATTTATTCTTTTTTCTTCGCGAAAGCCACCTATTTATTCACACTTTTCTACCATACAAAAGTTATACCTGACCAAATACATGGCTTCCATCTAAATACACAGAGTACTACATTTTTGACAGTTTAACGGGGCCCAAAATATTACTTTTTGTCAGGCAAGGACATGAATGCATTTGTCTCTTCTTTCTCCCTTGCAAATAAATTTATGAACTTTATTTCGTCTTAGTTAATTACAAACTTTCATATCATCTAAACCATAAGTTTGTTTTAGAAATAATTTATATATCTCAACGCTTGGCGTGAAGACCTTTAGAACTAGACCAATCTTGAATACATTTCAAACACATTTAAATTTCAATATTTCACATTTAATATGTGAAACAAAACCGTTTCACTTCAAAATATGAAACAAACCTTTTTTTAATAGAAATATGTGAAACTAACCTATGAAACCTATATTAACCCAAATACCTATATTAACCCAAATAGAAAACTGAAATGACACCTTGTAAAACTGTTTATTTGTCAATGTGTAATAATATATTTGAAAGGTGTGACATATGTTATTTCAAAATTGTGCAATTTAAATAGATGTGATTTTTGTGAAACAAGAGAGTGGAAAGTGAAATGTAGGTTCTGAAGTAAAAAATAATATGAAACCAAAATGTCAACTTGTGAAACTATTTTTTGGGAAATATGTAATAGTGTATTTCATAAAAGTGAAATATGTTATTTAAAAAAGGGGAATTGAAATAGATGTTATTTTGTGAAATAAGCCAGTGAAAATTTTAAAGTGAAATATGTTATTTCAAAACTATGCAATTGAAATAAATGTGATTTTTGTGAAACAAGCCAGTGAAATGTGAAATATATAGGTTCTGGAAGTGGAAAACAGTATGAAACTGAAATGTCAACTTGTGAAACTAATTATTTCGAAACTTGTAACAATCTATTACAGTAGAGCGAGTATTTTATTTAAAAAATGTGCAACCGAAATAGATATTATTTTTGTGAAACAAACTAGTGAAAAGTGAAATGTAAGTCCTGAATTATGAAATGTAGGTTCCAAACTGTGAAATGCTAACCTGAAAGTGCGTTATATCGACTAGAGGGGGGGGGGTGAATAGGCGATTTTTACAAATTCATCACTGAGGAATTTCAACTTGAGGAATTTGAAATGTGATGAATAACTTGCAGCGGAATAATTACTTAGGTGCATGCGACACATAGCAGTAGCATAGTCATCATGATGAAATTAAGCATGCACAGATTACAGGTAGCGTGATACAGGATGCGCAGGTGATGAACAAGGTAACTTGAAGAATTTGGGGTGAGGAGATTGAGAAAGTCTTCAGTCAAATTCTTCAAACAGTAACGATCAATTTCATCAACGTGTATACGAGGAAATAGAAGGGTTGCGGAAATAGAACCAGGTAGCTCGATGAAGACAATGATTTGATGACCCAGTTCCAACTGCTGTGACAGTCGTACGTCTGGTTTGGAGCGGCCTGGTATTTAAACCAGAAGACACAGAGTCCCGGAACACACAGTCCCTACCGTATTCTCCTTGAGCTAAGGTCACACAGACCTCGCCCAACACTCGTGGTAAGTCTTCAGGGTAGACTTCCAAAACCCTCACAAACTGGTCACCCGGCGATCCACAATTTACTGCTGGATGCTCTAGACCAAGGTCACTTCGTGATCCCCAATTGACTGCAGGATGCACTAGACCATGACGCCTAACCGTCTGGAAGATACACAGTCTTCAAAGGTAACAAGCGTCGGTTCCACAGAGGAACAATTTCTTCAGTGATGCTCAATCACTTTGGGTTTGGTGGTTTGGTTTGGGGTTTTTCCTCACTGATGATTTTCTCTCAAAGTCTTCGGAGGATGGGTTTTTCTTCACTGATGATTTTCTCTCAAAGTCTTCGGAGGATGGGTTTTTCCTCACTGATGATTTTCGCTCAAAGTCCTCGAGGAATGGGATGCTCTCAAATGACAAGTGTCAGTTCTCTCTCGGAGCAGCCAATCAGCTAGTGGTTGTGGGGGGTGGCTATTTATAGCCAGGGTGCAACCCGACATGATAAGACATAAATGCCCCCAATGATAAGACCGTTATGTGGATAGGATGATTGGGGACAGCTGGCACTCAGCACAGCAACGGTCGGAATTTCGAACTATGAAAGTCCTCAGGCTTATCATGTTCCTCACTTGTAGGCAATTCGCACTGGCGAAATCCTAACTCCTCAGTCAGACCAATTTCCTCAGAGACCAGAAGATCATCGTCTCTGTCACTGAAGAACTTGACTGAACTGCAAGAGGTTTCCAAAGGCTTCACTCGAAGGATTGGTTAGGTTGAGGCTTTTGAGTTGAGCATCAGTTGGAAATTTTCCTTAGTATTACCTGGGCCCCCTTTAACAGTACGGTGTTTCCTATGACTCAAAGAAAGGAAATGAAACTATAAAAACAAAAGTCTTCACGCTTCATAGTCCTCGTTCATATCTTCAAGGTCACACCGACTTCTTCTTTTTCAAAGTCTTCAGGGAATACCAAAGTCTTCAGCAAAGTCTTCAGCAAAGTCTTCAGTTGAAGACATACATTTTTAGGGGTCGATAATCTCCGAATGTATCAAACTCCTCAGCGACTTATAGAGCCTGTGTACACTCACAAACGCATCAGTCTCTTAACCTATAAGTCTTCAATACACCAAAATCACTAAGGGGCACTAGATGCACTAACAATCTCCCCCTTTTTGGTGATTGATGACAAATAGGTTAAGTTTTCAACGGGGATAATAATATGGAGTGTAAGTACTGAGTTTGAGGAATTTGATTGCAAGATATAGAAGAACTCCCCCTGAAGATGTGCATATTTGAGGAATTTTCTTTGGACTGCAAATGCACATAGCAGGTTAAAAACATGGAGAACTCCCCCTATATCTTGTAATCCATACACGCATTTGATATATATCATGAGGAAATTGAAATGCATGATGGAAAATGGGGTCTGAGGAACTTCAGCATGCGTGCATTAAGATAATTTGAGGAAATAGCATGCGGAAAGCAGTTCAAAAGCATCAGACCACCATCGGACTTAAGTTTACAACTCAACCAACAAAAGCTTCAGAAGAGCGAGAGTTGTAACTTAAACAAAAAACAGCCCATATATAGAGACCCGCTTGAAGACTAACTCAAATTTTCTCCCCCTTTGTCATCGAAGACCAAAAGGGACGAAAAAGTGAGGACTAACGCCCCTGAAGAATTTCATCTTGAAGGTGGTGGAGGAGCGTCAGCGTTGTCGGGGTTGTTTGTTGATGTCGGGCCTGCAGCAGTGTCGTCAATGTCCTCAGCCTCATCCACCTGGCGCAATGAAGAAAATGAGCTTGTAACCAGCTGAGGAACTTGAACTTTCTTCCATTTCTTCCTTGGAGGCATGGACCAATCAAAGTCTTGCTGAAATTCCATCTCCTTGAGTTCTTCAGGAGTCTTGAGGTGAGACAGGATGGCCCATGTGCGGTCAAAGACTTCATGAAGATAATAGTGGTTCTTCCTCACAGAGTTGTGCGTGACAGTCATGTCTCGAAGAAGTGAACCAAACTGGCGCTTTACCCACTTGTGATTTCGATCAATCTTTTGATGAAGACTTAGAAGAAGCTCGCGATCAGTCATCACACGAGGGGCAGTTTCTTGATGATTTTGCGCAGAGGCCTTTGCAGCAGAATCTTGGGTAGCAGAGTCATCATTGGTGGAATATGATGCAGCTTTGCGAAACTGACCATCCAATGGACGAGTACCTTCATCAATGACAGCTTTGCCTTTTCCCTTGATTGAGGAAAATGTATTCTTGAGGACTTCAATCGGAGGCAAGAAGCTGAAGTGATTCTGAAAGTCAGCCTTGAAGGGGATTGAAGACCTTGATCTGATGAATTTCATGATCCAGGGAGCGTAAGGCTTCAACTCAAAGGGTGACAAGGCTGCATTGGCCAAAGTCCTCATGAAGAAATCATGGTAATGTATGGGAATCCCATGAATGATGTTGAATAGCATGTTCTTCATGATTCCCTCCACTTCTTCTTCTTCAGAATTGTGGCCCTTCTGAGGACTGAGGGTTTTGGTCAGAATGCGGTATACTGTCCTGGGCACATAGAGCAAATCCTTCACTAGGAAGGTAGTCCGTTGAGGTTGGCCCTGAGCCAAAGGCTTCATTAGCACTTGCATCATGTGATCGGGCAGAGCAGGTTCATCAAACAGGCATCTTGCGCCTTCTGAGGGAATTGGTATTGGGACTGATCGAAGCAATTCAGAGGCTGGAGCAGTGTAATGAGTAGATCCAGTCATCCAGTCCAAGACCCAAGAGTTGATGTCAGAGGCATCACCTGTGATGTGCAAGGTGGCATAGAATTGAAGAATTAGCTCTTCATTCCAATCACATATGTCCACACAGAATGGAAGAATTCCCGCATCATGAAGGACTGCGAGCACGGGTGTGAAGCATGGGATAGTTTCCATGTCCGCATGAGGAATTTGCCGATGCTCGAAGACTTTCTCCTTGTCAAACAACACTGATGCATAATAGTTCATCTGTGTAGGTGTCCAGAATTGGTGCGTCCGGCCCTTGCAGAGTCATATGGATTTGGTCCGTTAAAGAAAATGTGCTCGTTGAAGAAATTGGTCTTGATGAATTTGGGGCGCCTTGAGCTTTTGAAAGGCATCTTGGGCTTCGGCTGAAGATTTGGCTTGAAGCGGCCCACAACTTCCAGAGGAGGAACTTCTTCAGATTGAAGAATTTGAATAGCAGTTTCCTCATTTGCAATCTGAGCAGCAATTTCTTCAGCTGTAGCAGCTGGAATTTCTTCAGTATGAATTTCTTCAGTCTGGGCTGGAGACTGAGGAATTTGAGTGAGGGGAGTGTACATTGGAGAATTTGGGTGTGCAGCTTCCCAAAATTCATCATGGATAAGAGGAGTTGAGTTTCCAATATCCACATCCTCTTCCATTTCTTCAACGCCGGCCTCTTCAGCAGTCAACTGAGGCAGGGGCGATGATACCAGTGGAGTTGAAGCTTTTGCTTCCACTTTAATTTCTTCATCAATCTGCTCTGAGGAAGCAGCAGAGTGATCTTCTTTATCATCTTCATTTGGAATATCATAGTCGACACCAAATGGAACAATCTCATACGCAGGCACTGAGGAGATTGGGGTTGCATCAATGGGTTCAGTTGAAGAACTTGGCAGTGTCTTCAATTTCTTCACCGCTGAGGAATCTGAAGTTGATGCTTTTCTTTTCTTTAGTGCAGCCTTCTCAGCAGCCTTAGTTTTCTTCGCTTCTGATGCAGAAGGAAGGTTGATTGTCTTCACCCTTGAGGACTTTGCAGGTTTAGTAGAGGGTGAAGGCGGAGCATTTTCTTCAGGCACGACTGATGCAGTCGCCTTGGTGGTCTCAATTTCTTCAGGCGCAACAAAAGTTTCGGCTGGCCTGGCAATTTCTTCAGGCGCAATAGTGGAGGTTGCCCTGATAGGTTCTTCAGCAGCCTCAATTTCTTCAGCTGAGCGTGCAGGTTTTTCAGCAGGCTGAGCAGATTCTTCAGCCTGAGGAATTTGCGATTGCGATTGAGCTGCAACCTTTGTGTTGTGTTCCTTGACTGCAGCTTGGGCTGCCCTGACAAATCTCACTTTGGAGCCCTTCCATTCAACATCATATTTTTCTTGTTCATCAGTCAGGCAGCGAATCTCTGATTGAACTGTGATGAGTTGAGTGGGAGTCAAATTCATCACATTGTCCCTTAGAAACTTTTCTTTTCTTGCTTTGCTCTTCTTAGCTTTCTGAGCTTGTTCTCTTTTCCACTTTTCTTCAGCGATAAAGTGTGTGAGGACATGATCCACAGCAATAGGCAGTTTCAGTGAGGATAGTGGAGTGCTGGGATCCTCATGCCATATGTCGATGAAATTGAGGATCAACTTTGGATCCAGCATAAGAGGAACATAGCTGCCCTTTGCAATTGCAGCCTTTTGCTGACTGGTTCTGATGATTTCTTCCAATTCTTCATTTGTGGCTTCATTATCTTCCTCAGATCCTGTCGGTACATTCACAGTAGCTTTGCTGTGGTGAGGACTTGGTCGTTGACCTCGTCCAGCAGTTCTTTTCAACTTCATCAAAGTGGGGCTGGTTGATGACTGTGCTTGGGCTGATGAACTTGCAGCGAGCCCTATAGTAATTGACAAACCAATAGTCCTTTGACATGTCGCAAGATGTACAGGTGTTGAGGACTTTGTGGCAGCAGCTGATGATTGTGCAGCAACAGTGGGCTTTGAAGAATCTGCTTGAGGATTTTGCTGTGAAGACTTTGAAGTTGAAGATTTTGATTTCACAGCAGATTTCTTCACTAGCGATTTCTTCGAAGCGCTCACAGAGGCTCCGGCAGAGTCAGCAGCAGCAGCAGAATCTTCATTGAATTTCTTCACTGCAGCTTTGGCAGTTCTTTGAAGTTTTTGTTGAAGTTTTGCCCATTCATCAGGAAAGTCTTCACCGCGAGCAATGCTAGTGGGATCGACTTCTTGATCAGCAGCAGGAGGAGCCCTTTTGCAAGGAGGTTTGAGGGCGAATTTCCTCATGTACTTGGGAGTGACATAGCGATAGTCTCTCCATTCCTTCATCCACCCCCGTTCAATCCTTTGAATTCTGATTTTCCTCTGCTCCTTTGTTTCTTTGCCATGAATGGCCTCATCTGGAGTGCAGTACCCAGCATATAAATCCTCAGGTATCTCAAAAGCTGTGTTCTGTTCTGCCTTCTTTCCACCCTTTTGAGGTCTTTTGCCATCAGCCATTTTCTTCACTTGATGACTTTGAACTCTTGATGATTCTGAAGATGTGCACAGTTTTTCCTCAAGAAACGCTGCAAATGAGTTAAGTTGATGAGAACCTAGTGATTCATCAGCAGACATTTTGGTACCTGTGAACAGAGTATAGGTGCGAGGAATTTGAAGAGGTCATATGCGTTCTCAGAAATTTTTCAAAATACATCAAGTTGAGGATTTTGACCATAGATGTCTTGAGGAATTTCACTAAGTGTTCTTGTCTTAGGTTCCAGAGTTGTGCGAATATGTAGATCCACACAATTGAGGAATCTTGAAGAAAATCATAACTTAGAGAAAAACATCAAGGGGTTGAACATGTGAAGTGCTTAAGAAAATGATTCTTGAAGAATAAACACTTTTGAGGATTTTGTGGAAGAACTAAAGATCAAACAAGGGCAGTAAATTTAGATTTTATTTACCATGATGAAGAACACGACGAACAGTGAGATGAAATTCGGGAAGTTCGTCCGTTCAGATCTCCCACGCCCTAGCTTGGCAGAGGGAGACAGCTACAGCGGCGGCGGGGTGAAGACTTCCGCGGCCGATGCGAGTACGATGACGGCGAGGTCGAGGCAGTGAAGCTCTTCCTCTCCGGCGGCGATGATTTTAGCGGCGGCGCTAGGTCTGAGCTCGGGAGTGATGGAAGTGAGGAGTAACTCGAGCATAGTGAAGGGGAGGGGGTATTTATAGCGGCAGTAAAAACGAATCGGCCCGAAGATTTTGGACCAGATTGCCCCTGACCCTTACTTTCCATGCGACATGTGTCACCCACGTTCTGAGTAGTGGAGATAGTGGGGGATCGTGGCTTATCCAGTCGCAGGAATCGGAACGGTTTGAGCGTGAAGCGCCGAAAATTTTGATAGTGAAGATTTTAAAGTTTAGTTCGCAAATTCTTCAGCTGTCAAGGACACAGTGAAGACTTTGAACCAGTTTCAAAACAGAACGCATATGAAGAATTTGTGAACAGACTGGGTTGAGTTTAGCATAGAGGGGAAGCGGGTCCGATCACATTCACTTAGATGAAAATCAACTTGAAGAATTAGCAATAAGTGAATGATGTTGAGGACATTGAAAACTCAAATATATATATATATATATATATATATATATATATATATATATATATATATATAGTCAATGAAGAACATCAGTTTCATGGTTTGAAGAATTTGAGAAAGTTGATGAATTTGCAAACTTGAGGAATTTGAAAATTGAGGAATTTGCAAAATGATGAAAAACTCAACTTTGAAGAATTTCAACTATAGTTGGTGGCGTGACCCACCGTATAAGAATGATGATTTCAGACACCGCGTACAATTGTCGTAGGGTTCTGAGAATCAAATTCTTTGTTAATTTCTTCACACTTAGAGAGTTATTCTTCATTGATTGAAGAAAAACGTTACTTCGTGTGTTGCACATCATAGTCATCAATTTTGCATAAGTGTTAGGATGTGTGTCCTTTTAAAGAACATTTAAAGATTCTAAGATATTTAGCTCACACTGCAACTTGCAAAATCTCTTTTCATCCAAGGGCTTAGTGAAGATCTCGGCCAGTTGTTCTTCAGTGGGGATGTGGTCGATGGAGATGTCGCCCTTGAGTACATGATCTCGAAGAAAATGATGACGAATCTGGATGTGCTTGGTCTTGGAGTGCTGAACTAGGTTGTGAGCAATCTTGATAGCACTCTCATTATCGCAGTAGAGAGGCACATTCTTCACCTTGATGCCATAGTCCTTGAGGGTTTGCTTCATCCACAGTAGCTGAGCGCAACATGAACCAGCAGCAATGTACTCAGCTGCAGCAGTAGAAAGTGACACGCAATTCTGCTTCTTTGAGGACTAACAGACTAAGGATCGTCCGAGGAAATGACATGTGCCTGAGGTTGACTTGCGATCCACGCGATCTCCAGCATAGTCAGCATCTGAGTATCCGATGAGGTGAAGATTTGAGCCCTTGGGATACCATAATCCAAGCGTTGGTGTGTGAGCTAAGTATCGAAGAATATGTTTCACAGCCTTATGGTGTGATTCCTTCGGTGTCGCTTGGAATCGGGCACACATGCAAACACTCAGCATAATATCAGACCTAGATGCACATAGATACAATAAAGAGCCAATCATGGAGCGGTATACCTTCTGATCGAAATCTTTACCATTTTCGTCAGTGCAGAGGTGGCCTTTTGAAGGCATTGGAGTTTTGACGCCTTTGCATTCGTGCATGTTGAATTTCCTCAGCACATCCTTGAGGTATTTCTCTTGTGAGATGAAGATGCCATTGTCTTGCTGACGAATTTGAAGACCTAAGAAGAATTTCAACTCTCCCATCATAGACATTTGATATTCTTCACTCATCATATAGGCAAATTCATCACTGTAACGTTTGTCAGTACATCCAAATATAATAGCATCGACATATATTTGGCATATGAACAATTCATTGTCATAGGATTTAGTGAAAAGAGTTGGGTCGAGTGAACCGGATTAGAAGCCTTTCTTCATGAGGAATTCCTTCAGAGTGTCATACCACGCCCGAGGGGCCTGCTTGAGGCCATAGAGGGCCTTGTTGAGTCTGAAGACTTTGTCAGGATGCTTAGGGTCTTCAAAACCTGGGGGTTGAGCAACATATACTTCTTCCTCAAGCTTACCATTGAGGAATGCACTTTTCACATCCATTTGATACAGAGTGATATCATGATGGTTAGCATAAGCATGCAATATGCGAATAGCTTCAAGTCTAGCAACAGGTGCAAAAGTTTCATCAAAGTCAATTCCTTCAACCTGTGTGTAGCCTTGAGCTACAAGACGAGCCTTATTCCTTACCACAAGGCCATTTTCATCTTGTTTGTTTCGGTAGATCCACTCGGTACCTATGATGTTATGCTTGCGAGGATCTGGCCGCTTGACAAGTTCCCACACATTGTTGAGCTTGAATTGATGCAATTCCTCTTGCATAGCTTGAATCAACTCAGGCTCCATGAAAGCTTCATCAACTTTGGTGGGCTCTATCATAGAGACAAAAGCAAAATGCCCACAAAATTTAGTCAGATGTGAAGCTCTTGAGCGAGTGAGAGGACCTGGTGCATTGATGTTGTCGATGATTTTGTCAATCTGTACTTCATTTGCAACTCTTGGATGAGCAGGTTGACGTGGCTGAGGATTTTCTTCAGCGCCATTTTCTTCAGAAGTATCAGCATGAATGTCTTCATTTGCTGGAATGATTTCCTCAGTAGGTTGAGGATTTTCTTCAGTGGGCACAACATCTTCGGTAGCTTTCAACTTAATGGATTCTTCAGGAGACTTTTCATCTGTCACAGAAGGCAGGTGCTCTCTTTGCGAGCCATTAGTTTCATCGAACCGCACATCTACAGTCTCAACAACCTTTTGATGATGGGTGTTGAAGACTCTGTAGGTGTGCGAGTCCTTTCCGTAACCAAGCATAAAACCTTCATGTGCTTTCGGTGCAAATTTAGAACTGTGGTGAGGATCTCTTATCCAGCATTTTGCACCGAAGACTTTGAGATAACTTACATTGGGTTTCTTGCCAGTCATAAGTTGATATGAAGTCTTCTTGAAGAACTTGTGAAGATATACTCTGTTGATGATGTGGCATGCTGTATCAATTGCCTCAGGCCAGAAGCGACGAGGAGTCTTGTATTCATCAAGCATGGTGCGTGCCATCTCAACAAGAGTCCTATTCTTGCGCTCCACGACGCCGTTCTGCTGAGGAGTATATGGGGCAGAGAGCTCATGAGTAATACCAAGTTCATCAAGATATTCATCAAGATTGGTATTCTTGAACTCAGTCCCGTTATCACTCCTGATATGCTTGATCTTGACGCCGAAGTTTGTTGAGGCCCTTGAAGCAAATCGTCTGAAGACATCCTGCACCTCAGACTTGTACAGAATAATATGCACCCAAGTGTAACGAGAGTAATCATCAACAATGACAAAGCCATACAGACTCGAAGAATTTGTCAGTGTGGAATAATGAGTGGGGCCAAAGAGGTCCATGTGAAGCAATTCAAAAGGTCGAGTCGTGGTCATGATTGTCTTCGAGGGATGCTTGGATCTGGTCATCTTCCCAGACTCACAAGCACCACAGAGGTGATCCTTGAGGAATTTGACACCTTCGATGCCAATGACGTGCTTTTTCTTCACTAGCGTGTGCAAGTTCCTCATACCAGCATGTCCAAGTCGTCGATGCCACAGCCAGCCTTCTGAGGACTTTGCAAGTAGGCACGTGGCAGGCTGAGGACCTGTAGAGAAATCAACAATATACAAGTCTCCTCTCCTAAAGCCTTCGAAGACTTTGGAATGGTCAGCTTCCATGATGACAACACAACGATATTTTCCAAAGATGACAACCATATCAAGATCACAAAGCATTGAGACAGACATGAGGTTGAACCCAAGGGATTCGACAAGCATTACCTTGTCCATGTGACGGTCCTTGGAAATTGCAACCTTACCTAGACCCAATACCTTGCTTTTTTCCTTTGTCAGCGTAGGTGATATGCTTCAGGTGAGATGGGGCAAGTGGCATATTCATTAGTAGACTCTTGTCACCAGTCATGTGGTTGGTGCATCCACTGTCGAGGACCCACTCGGTAGATTTTGGAGTTTCATCCTGCAGATGAATTAGTACAACTTACGAACTCATATGCTTCAGAGTGAAGAATATGACATCAAATTCATCAGGCAGAATTTCATCACACAACATAGTAATTAAAACAGTGTGAGGACGTGAGAAATGAGGAATTCATTTCTGCATGATTAGCTTGCGTCCTTTCAAGCATCTTCTTCAGGTCTCCAGCAAATTCATCAGACGTTCAAGTTCGTCGGGAGACCTGACCCTGCATAAGAAGTTAGTTCATTTTCTTCACCACCCACATCTGGAGGGGTGGCAAAGAGTTCATCATTCTGCGAGCACCATATGAGAAAGGAGGCATTGAAGCTAGTGCACTTCGTTTCACAGGATTAGGGTTAGAGTACTCATATGAATAAGCAGAGAAATTCTTCGAGGACTTATGAACATAATGATTTGAAGAATAATGCACATATTCAGAACTCTTAGATTTTCCCTGCGAAACAGATGCATTAGCACGAGAATGATAATTTTGACCATTTGAGGAATTTGGTCCAATTGAAGACTTTGGTCCATATGAGGAATTTGATCTGGGGTTCCTTTTCTTCATGGGTGGTGTCGTGAGGACATTCACTTGAAGATTTTCCAAGCAGCTCTTAGGAACCCAGATTTTCCTCATAGGTGAACCGTTCCTGCAGTTAGTTCCAACAAATCTGGCAAATACTTCAACTTTCTGATTTTTGAAGAATTTGTAGTTGGAGTCAAGTGACTCATCAGAGGAATATGCAGTTTCACAAGTAAAGCCAGATAAAGTGGATGGATCCACAGGAGGTCCTTTTGCAGCAACCCATGAAGTTTTGGGGTACTGCTCAGGTGTCCAGTAGGATCCATCAGCATTGAGTTTCCTCTCAAATGCAATACCCTCTTTCCTAGGGTTCTTGTTCAGAATATGCTTTTTGAGCACATCGCAAAGTGTTTGATGCCCTTTGAGACTTTTGTACATGCCGTTCACATACAATTCCTTCAACCCTGCATTTTCATCAGTGATACTTGTGGTATCCTCAGATGAGGAATTTGTGACCATGGGGACAGTTGAAGAATTTGCAGTAATAGAAGCATTTGAACATTCAGGTGAAGAATTAGCAGTTTCACGTTCGATGCATTTCATATATGGTGGAACAAATTCTTCCTGAGCGGTACTGATCGGTTGAGCCAGTAAGGAATCGTTTTCCCTTTGGAGATCCTCATGAGCCACTCTTAGTTTCTCAAGATCTTGCTTTCTTTGAAGAAATTCATAAGAAAGCTTCTCATGATCAACTAGGAGAGCATTATGATGACTCTGAAGGTTATCATACTTTGTCTGAAGACTTTTGAGATCATCAGACAGAGTTTGAGTCCGATCCACTTCCTCATTCAACAGATCATCGCTTTTGTCTAGCGATTTCTGAAGCTTTTCAAGTGCACTTTGTTGCATAGTGGCAATTTTAGCAAGTTTGGCATAGCTAGGTTTCACATATTCATCAGATTCACCTTCACTTGATTCAGAGGAAGAGTGATGTTTGTGTACCTTGGAACCTTTTGCCATGAAGCAGTAAGTGGGAGCATATTCATCATTGCTGACGTCAGAGTCGTTGGAGTGGTCATTTTCTTCATCGTTGAAGATGGACTTGCTGACGAAAGCAGTGGCAAGAGCAAGACTAGCAACACTAGAGTCTGACTCTTCTTCAGATTCTTCCTCTTCTTCATATTCTTCAGATTCTTCTTCGGAGTCCATTTCCTTGCCAATGAAAGCCCGAGCCTTTCTGGAACCTTTCTTCTTGTGCGATGAGGACTTTGCAGATGATGACTTTGAAGTTGAGGACTTTGAAGATTTCTTCTTTTTCTTCGAGTCATCAGAACTGTAGTCCTTGTATTTCTTCTTCTTTGATTCTTTTTCCCAGAGAGGACAATCAGAGATAAAGTGACCAGATTTCTTGCATTTGTGACAAGTTCTCTTCTTGTAGTCGCTTGAGGAATCTGATTTCCTCAAACTACTTTTTGATGACTTTGCAAATTTATTTCTCCTTGAGAACTTCTGGAATTTTCTCACAAGCATTGCCAGCTCCTGACTCAGTTCTTCAGGATCACCAATGCTACTATCAGAATCTTCGTCTTCGGATGAGGAAATTGCTTTTGCCTTCAGAGCACGAGATCTTCCATAGCTTGGTCCGTAGAGATCTCTCTTCTCAATTTGTTGGAATTCATGAGTATTGAGTCTTTCAAGTATATCAGCAGGATCAAGTGACTTGTAGTCTCCACGTTCTTGAATCATCAAAGCCAGTGTATCGAATGAGGAATCAAGAGATCTTAGCAGTTTCTTCACCACCTCGTGGTCAGTGATATCCGTGGCACCCAGTGCTTGAAGCTCGTTGGAGACATTAGTGAGACGATCAAAAGTTTGCTGAACATTCTCATTGTCGAGTCTTTTGAAGCGGTTGAAGAGATTGCGAAGAACATCAACACGAGAGTCACGTTGAGTGGAAACACCTTCGTTGACCTTGGACAGCCTATCCCAGATAAGCTTAGCAGTCTCCAAAGCACTCACTCTGCCATACTGACCTTTGCTCAGATGGCCACAGATGATATTCTTCGCTTGAGAGTCGAGTTGCTTGAATCTCTTCACATCAGCAGCGTTGATCGTGGGAGTGACGGAGGGAACACCATTTTCCACAACATACCAGAGATCGTTGTCAATAGCCTCAAGATGCATGCGCATCTTGTTCTTCCAGTAGGGGTAGTCCGACCCATCGAAGGTAGGACAGCCTGCGGAAACCTTGATCATACCTGCAGTCGACATAACTAGAACTCTAGGTGGTTAGACCAAAATCACACAGAACAAGGGAGTACCTCGCTCTGATACCAATTGAAAGTGCGTTATATCGACTAGAGGGGGGTGAATAGGCGATTTTTACAAATTCATCACTGAGGAATTTCAACTTGAGGAATTTGAAATGTGATGAATAACTTGCAGCGGAATAATTACTTAGGTGCATGCGACACATAGCAGTAGCATAGTCATCATGATGAAATTAAGCATGCACAGATTACAGGTAGCGTGATACAGGATGCGCAGGTGATGAACAAGGTAACTTGAAGAATTTGGGGTGAGGAGATTGAGAAAGTCTTCAGTCAAATTCTTCAAACAGTAACGATCAATTTCATCAACATGTCTACGAGGAAATAGAAGGGTTGAGGAAATAGAACCAGGTAGCTCGATGAAGACAATGATTTGATGACCCAGTTCCAACTGCTGTGACAGTCGTACGTCTGGTTTGGAGCGGCCTGGTATTTAAACCAGAAGACACAGAGTCCCGGAACACACAGTCCCTACCGTATTCTCCTTGAGCTAAGGTCACACAGACCTCGCCCAACACTCGTGGTAAGTCTTCAGGGTAGACTTCCAAAACCCTCACAAACTGGTCACCCGGCGATCCACAATTTACTGCTGGATGCTCTAGACCAAGGTCACTTCGTGATCCCCAATTGACTGCAGGATGCACTAGACCATGACGCCTAACCGTCTGGAAGATACACAGTCTTCAAAGGTAACAAGCGTCGGTTCCACACAGGAACAATTTCTTCAGTGATGCTCAATCACTTTGGGTTTGGTGGTTTGGTTTGGGGTTTTTCCTCACTGATGATTTTCTCTCAAAGTCTTCGCAGGATGTGTTTTTCTTCACTGATGATTTTCTCTCAAAATCTTCGGAGGATGGGTTTTTCCTCACTGATGATTTTCGCTCAAAGTCCTCGAGGAATGGGATGCTCTCAAATGACAAGTGTCAGTTCTCTCTCGGAGCAGCCAACCAGCTAGTGGTTGTGGGGGGCGGCTATTTATAGCCAGGGTGAAACCCGACATGATAAGACATAAATGCCCCCAATGATAAGACCGTTATGTGGATAGGATGATTGGGGACAGCTGGCACTCAGCACAGCAACGGTCGGAATTTCGAACTATGAAAGTCGTCAGGCTTATCATGTTCCTCACTTGTAGGCAATTCGCACTGGTGAAATCCTAACTCCTAAGTCAGACCAATTTCCTCAGAGACCAGAAGATCATCGTCTCTGTCACTGAAGAACTTGACTGAACTGCAAGAGGTTTCCAAAGGCTTCACTCGAAGGATTGGTTAGGTTGAGGCTTTTGAGTTGAGCATCAGTTGGAAATTTTCCTTAGTATTACCTGGGCCCCCTTTAACAGTACGGTGTTTCCTATGACTCAAAGAAAGGAAATGAAACTATAAAAACAAAAGTCTTCACGCTTCATAGTCCCCGTTCATATCTTCAAGGTCACACCGACTTCTTATTTTTCAAAGTCTTCAGGGAATACCAAAGTCTTCAGCAAAGTCTTCACCAAAGTCTTCACCAAAGTCTTCAGTTGAAGACATACATTTTTAGGGGTCGATAATCTCCGAATGTATCAAACTCCTCAGCGACTTATAGAGCCTGTGTACACTCACAAACGCATCAGTCTCTTAACCTATAAGTCTTCAATACACCAAAATCACTAAGGGGCACTAGATGCACTAACATAACCATAGAAAGTGCTATTACAATTTATCAATGTGAAAATGATTATTTCAAAATTTAAAACAATTATTTGAAAAGAGTGAAATAGGTTATTTGAGAAATGTGCAACTGAAATAGCTGTTATTTTTTATGAAACAAGCCAATGAAAAGTGAAATGTAGGTGAGTGAAACAGTAATTATAGAAAGTGAAATTATACTGTAGCATTGTGAAAACTCCAATGAAAAGTGAAATTTAGATTCTGAGTTGTGCAAGAGTAATTACAGAAAGGGAAATTATAATATAGCATTGTGAAAACTAATTCAAAATATGTAATACACGTTTGAATTCAAACATCATTCAAAACTATCTAAGATCGGTCTCATTCAAAAAGTTTTGGTGCACGGAGTTCAAATATAAAATAAGTATCAAAATGGATATACACTATAACATATATGGATGTGTAAAATTAGCCTAGGTGAAATAAAAGGTAGGAGAGTGGGTCTGTCACATTATTGTTAACCTTGCATTTAAAATACACTATGGTGGTTCAGCTGCTCAAATACCAATATTTCATAAGTATATGGTATAAGGTGTCACTTGCTGATTGGCTAGGCAGGTGTTGGTAGGTACCGACACCGCTCAATTTTCCACTTTCGCTCTCCAGTCCAGAGTACCTAGTTGGTTGGTGTTGGAGGGGAGGGGAGCATGTTCAATTTTTTTAGGGTAAGGTAATAGGTTCGTTGCCTAGGGTGAGCAGTGTAACAGCCCGGGACCGACGCTCCAGAAGATTCCCCTTTATTTCCATTCTCGTCGTGTGATTCGTCTGGTTGTTGCATGCATCATCGCATCATTCGCATCATCTGCACAACATCGTCACTTGTTTTCGAAAACTTGTATCCGTTCGTAGCTGTCGGTTCTCTCCGTTCGTGTCGTCGACCGTTGCGAGACCAACCACACACGCACGCGCCCGCGGCATCGGTTTATTATCAGACGCTTTCGGTATTTCAAAATCATGTCACGGGCCGCACCTCCCTCTCTCCTCAGCCCAATCACCTCTCCACAGCCCACTAGCCCAACTAGCTTCCCCCTTCGTTCGTGGTCATCGGATCACGATCGGACGGACGAGGTCCAACCCCCACCCTAGACCATTCCTATATAAACCACCCCATGGAGAGAGAGCCTCTCACTCTCTAGGGTTTCCCCCTTGCCAAATTGCAGCCACCCCCTACCAAACTCCACCTGCTAGCTCCACCTCCCTCCAATCCCGCAGCCCCATCAGCCCCTCAGATCTGGACCATCGGATCCCCCTCCAATGGTTCAGATTCGCCCAAAACCCCCACCTACCGGACATGTCCGCGGCCAAACCGGACATGTCCGGGCGACCACTGCGCAGCCCGCGCCCGATCCGGACGAGCCGCACGCCGCCGCCAGTCTCAGGGGGAGCCCGAGCTCCCCGCGCCGCCGCCTTGACCTACCGCCGCCGCCCTGCTTGCCGCATCCACCGGCCGGCCACACACCGAAGACCCCGCCGCCCAGCCTCCGCGCCGCCCCAGCCTCGCTTCGCCGCCATGCCCGCACCTCCGGAGCTCCTCCCATGGAGGTAGCTGCCCGTGCCCCGACCTTCCCCGCGCCATGCCTCGCCCAGGTGATCCCCGCAAGCATCCGCCGCCTCCGCCCGTTTCCCGTGCCTGCTGCCCTCGCCGGAGTCCTTCCAGCCGCCGCCGCCATCGTTCCCCGCCGCCGGCTCGATCCAGGCGGGATCGAGGGCGTCGGGCGCCCGAAGCGCTCGCCCCGTTGACCACGCTCGCTCGGGCCGCCGACAGCGCCAAGGCCAGCCTCTGCCTCCTCACCGACTGGGCTTGGCCCATGGTGAGCCCCCTCTATCCAGCGCCCCGTGCGCGGTATAGCGATGTTGCGCTCACTGTTAGGCCCGTTGCATTTTTTAAAATTGCAGTCAATTGCCTGTTTTTTAAAATTGCTATAACTAATTAACCGTGCACCGTATAAAAATGTTTTATATATGAAAAATGCTCAGAAAAATGCGTAGATTAATAATATGTCATTTTCATCCGTGTTAAAAATACTTACACCCGCTGTTTGCATCATTTTGTATAATTGCCATCATTTTGCATTGTCATAATTAATTAACGTGCATCAGGAATTCATCCAATTATATATTAAAAATGTTCATATTATCGGAATCGCTTTTTCATGCATGTCAAACTTGTCCATTGCAATATTTGCATATAACTTGCATTTATAATTGCTAGAAAGGGGATTAGGCCATAAACTTGCATAATTAATTGTGACTTATTTTTCCACATGAACCTATGCATATTATATATGTTTTCGGGGTAGGAAAATCCATAGAATTTAACTGTGCATTTAGTTTTGTCATTGGAGGAAGTTCTTGTGCATGTCATTCTTGCCATGATGCCCTTTTGTCTATTTCGTGTGATTTAATCCGTGCATCATATGAAATAATTTTTGAACATGAGATATGCCCTTGGACATGTGTGCTAGGCCCTGGTATTTTTGGTTGTCATAGAAATGCATGTCTAGGTGTTGTTTTCTTGTTGCCAACATGCTTTAAAAATCTGTTGTTTTGAGGGTCCAAAATATTTCTAAGTCTGGAAACCTGTTATTTTGATGCTGTGTTGCCCTGTGTTTTGCTAGTGTTCTAGGAGTCTTTTGGTGATGCCACCATGGAGTCTTTTGTTAAGCATGTTATGCTCTGCCATGTGGTTCCAATAGTTTGCATGAATAGGTTTTGCATCATAACTAAATCTGTTGCTCAATATGTCAATCTGTTAAAAACTGCTGCTCATGACTAGCCTAATTTTCACTAAGTCTGAGAATCTGTTTTCTTCAATATGCCTTGTTGTGTTGATGTTTGCCATGAATCTGAGCATAATTTGATGTTTCCATAAAGTAATGATTTGTAATGCATCATGTCTACTACCCCGCTGTTAATTTTCATGTCATAATATGCCCTGTAGAATATAGTTTTACTGCTGTCAATATGCCCCCATGAAAATCTGCTAAGCTAAAACCTGTTATTTTCACCAAGTCCTAATCTGTTATATTTTGTTGCCATGTTGTGAGCTTCCTACCATCTGATCCATGCCTCTTCTGAGTATGATATGTGAAGATGAAATGAAGTGTATGTTATATGCTACTGCCCCATGCTTAGTTTGTGCATTTTAGAATCTTGTAGCTTGTTGTTTTCCTGCGTGCAATATGCTATGTTGCTGTTGTGGGCAGATTTGAACTAAAACTTGTTTTGATGCTTGTGGTTGAACCGTAGCTCCGTTTTGAACATGTTGCACATGAAACTTGCTTAGAATTTCATGTAGCATCATAATAACTTGCTGCATTCATGATTTGAAGTGTTGTGGTTGTCACTTTCATGCATTTTGCATTCATGTCATGTGCATCTTGTGAATGTCATATCTTTTAAACCGTAGCTCCGTTTCAAACGTTCTATATATGTAAATCGACTAGATTGACGTGTAGAATCACATAGTGCTCTTTATTTCCCTGTTTAATAAATATAAAACATGATTAGTTCAGATCTGGACCAATTTCGAAATTAACATATGGGGTCACCTCGGAAATACTATAAGTTGTTTCCGGCCTCATTTAAACTTGTCTAGATAGTGTAGTTTCATTATGCTTCACCTCTTGCCATGTTTAACAACATTTAATATTGTTGTGTACCTAAACGAGAGTGAACTAAATATTCAAATGTGGAGTTTCGTCAATATGCAACTCGTTGCAAATTGAGCTTCACTTAATGTGTAGTATTTGATTGTTGTGATTGCCATGCCTTGCATATTTAAACCGGACATGCATCATATTTGTTTGCGCATCATGTCATGCATTTGTTGTGGTGTTCTCGTGTGTTGATTGTTGTTTCCGATTTGCTTCTTCTCGATAGAGTTCCGAAACCGCTTCGGAGTGTGAGGATTCGTTCGACTACGTTGGTTCGTCTTCTTCATGGACTCGTTCTTCTTCCAAGCGGGATCTCAGGCAAGATGATCATTTCCTTGGATACCATTACTATCATTGCCATGCTAGTTGTCTCATTTCTATCGCTGTCTCGCTACCTACCACTTGTATGTCAAGCCTCCCAAATTGCCATGAAAAGCCTCTAACCCTCCACTACCTAGCAAACATTGTTTGGCTATGTTACCGCTTGCTCAGCCCTTCTTATAGCGTTGCTAGTTGTAGGTGCAATGTTTCCATGTGCCAACATGGATGTTTTTGCTATATCACCATATTATTGCTATTTAATTTAATGCACATATATACTTGGTAAAGGGTGGAAGGCTTGGCCTTTTGCTCGGTGTTTTGTTCCACTCTTGCCGCCCTAGTTACTTGTGTACCGGTGTTATGTTCCATAATTGAGCGCTCCAAACATGCTCGGGGTTGTTATGGGGACCCCCTTGATTTTCGTTTTTGGATAAAACTTGTCTGGCAAGGCCCAACATTGGTACTACATTTGCCTAATAACTAATAAACCTGCATAGGGAGTAATTAACGCAAGGATCTTTAATCAACAACCCGGGCCAGTGCTCCTCATGAGTGTTGGTCCAAAACAGGCAGACTGCGGGGCCACCATGGGGAAACTCGAGGTTTGGTTTGACTCGTAGTGTGACCTATCCGATTTGCCCTGAGAACGAGATACGCGGCTCCTATCGGGATTGTCGGCACGTCGGGCGGCCTTGATGGATTTGTTTTACCTTTCTCGAACGTCTTGTGCGAGGAATTCCGATACCTTGGGCTATCTCGAGGTTGAGGTTTACCATTGGAATTGCCTAGGAAGATCATGAGATTCGTGGTCGAGGTTATTCACGCTGAGTGTGGTTAGTTTGTGATGGATGAGTTGGAGCACCCCTGCAGGGTTAAATCTTTCGGAAAGCCGTGCCCGCGGTTATGTGGCAGACTTGGAAAACTTTGTTTAACACCCGGTCATAGCAAACTTGAAGCAAACTCAAAGAAAATACACCAACCGTGTGCGTAACCGTGACTGTCTCTTCTCGTGAGTCCTTATCCGAGAGAGAACACGGTGGGGTTATGTTTGACGTAAGTAGGTGTTCAGGATCTCTTAGAGATCATTACTAGTTCACGTCCGTTTATTCGATAATCATCCCCCTTTATTCTTGTACTCGTAAGTTAGCCGCTCAAATAAATGCTTAGACGCTTGCTGCAGCCTCACCACTTAACCATACCTCACCCATTAAGCTTTAATAGTCTTGATACCCTTGGAAATGAGATTGCTGAGTCCCCGTGGCTCACAGATTACTACAACAACAGTTGCAGGTACAGGTAATGCGATGATATGACGTGAGCGCGATGTTTTGTTTGATTTGGAGTTCTTCTTCTTCATCGATCTAGGATGGGTTCCAGGCGGCAGCCTGGGATAGCAAGGATGGATGTCATTTTATCGTTTGTTTTCGTCCGTAGTTGGACCCTGCTCTTCTGTATGATGTTTGTATCTGATGTTGTATTGATGTGGTATTGATGTAGCTTGTGGCGAGTGTAAGCCAATTCCATATACTCATCTCTTCTTTTCATGTACCTGTAATGATATCCATTCTTGCAACACGACGAGATGCGCTTCTATCCCTGTCGAGGCCCTCGTGCCAAAATAAGGATAGGATCGCATCTTGGGCGTGACAAGTTGGTATCAGAGCCTGTACCGACCTAGGAGCCCCCTTGATTGATCGAACTTGGCCGAGTCGAGTCTAGTAAAAAAACTATTTTGAGTCTAGTTATATCGGAGAGTAGGATTCTTTTACTCCTCTTCTATACTCTGGTGAGGTATTCGACTTAGGAAGTTTCATTCTACTCCTCTTCTCGCTCAAAATTTTTTAGGATCACGCGGGTATTTTGGAAACTATATGATACCGATGTGACGGAGTTCTGTCTTGGTGCCTCCTGTCTGACTTGATTTCTTCCGGGGAGTTGAGCTCCAGGGGATTCTTGTGCACATCGTTATCGTTCAGTTTCCTTAGTATCTCAGGACGGAGGATGTTCGAAATTGCTTCAATACTGGTAGTGGCGAGAGGAGTCCGGCATCCCCAGTACTGGTGGAGAGAGTTCGGATGTACTGCCATACTTAGTATCGTTGTGCTCTCGAGGATCCGAGGTAGATGGACTTGCGAAAGCCTCTGGTTATGTGTTGAAGGATGGATACAGTTGGGGTGTAGGTTTGTTAGTTGTGTGAGATATTTCCTCCTTGTATCCCCAACACCCGATTGCATAACCAAGAAAGTTTTCGGAAGTTCTTAGGTGGGAATTCAAGTAGTTACCTAGGATTATCCTTCCAACAAATGCAATGGGTTATGTATTTGTTTCCGGCTTAATTCTCAAGCCTCACCCTTTGTGTTGTTTTGGAGTATGGTATTTCGAGTTGCTTCGATGTCAAGTGGTGAATTCTTATCTTTCCATCCGGTCTGTTCCTCATCAAGTTAATTCAATCCTCTCCAATATTTGCATGATCAATCCTCATATTCCTTTCTGGAGTTCGTCTCATCTGTCTCAAGTTGTCTTTGTTTTTCCCCACCCTCCCGCCCTTTTCTTCAATGATTAAATTCTCATTCAAATGCCTTTCTTTTCATTGATGCTTCCGCTATCTTTTCTTCCATTTGATATCCGGTGATTCATTATGGAGATACTCAAGTGCTAAGTTCATCATTCTTCATTCTTATTGTCTTTCTCGGTGGATTCAATTCAATCTCTCGGTGTTCATCATATCCTTGTCATTCGTTATATGATTCCCAATGTTGGAAGTTCTTATCCAAGCCTCTCTTGTTTGTTCGTTTTTATTCTATCCGGAGTGCTGTAGATATCTCAGAAGACTTGTGTTTCCGTTCAAATCCTTTCAAATTATTTTGAGGTCTCACCTCATCAAATTTTCAATTTGTACCGGTGCAATATCTTCCTAAGCAATTGCTTCAACGGTGGTTTCTGTTGAGTGGGCCCATATCCCACAGGTGTTCCCCAGGATCTTACCTGACTCTTCTAATCTTTTCCGGAGATCTCCTCAAGTTCTTTTCAATATGACGCAAGTATGAATTTCATCAGTCATATGCCTTCTCGTAGATCGCTGCTAAATCATTTTCATCATTGGCTCAACCTTTCCTTATTCATTATTCCGGAGTGTTTTGGTATTCTTGATGTGTTCCTTGTCATCATTCTCAGCTTTGAAGACCGAAGGAGAGTTTCTCTTAAATCTTTCTTCGTTCTTTCGAAGATTTGTCATCTCAGCATCGTGCTATCCTCTCAAATTGTTTTCGATAATGAGTAATTCCTTCCTTATTATATCCGGAGCATTTCAGAGTTGTTTTCATTTCTCGATCCTCCGAAGGCCATCATTTCAGAAGATTTCTTCGTTCTCAGCTTTCAGCTTTCGTTCTCCAAGTCTTCTCAATTGTTGTCCCTTCGTTCGTATCTCAATTATTCCGGTGCTTCAATCAAGTTTTCTGTTAGGCGGATCATGATCTCTTCGTTCCCATGTATCTTATTCATTCATAATATCCTCATCCATTTTGCAATTCTTACCGGTGCTCTTGTTCAAGTCTTCTTTCAGTTTGTGCTCATATCCCTCTTCAATCCTTCCAGAAGAATAAGTAGTATGCTTAATCCGTTGTTTGTCATCAATTTAACTTGGTGAAGGTTAAGCGTAACATAATTCTTATTCTTGTTTCATCAATTGATTTCAATCCTTCGTCCGGAGTTGTTCATGATGTCAAATTCTTGGTTTTAAGTGCTTCATCTTCTTTTCCGGAGTTCCAAGTTTTCTCAAGTATCTCGTCATGAAGCTTCATCTAATCTTGGAGGTCATAATCTATTCTTTCAACCTTCCATTCTTTTCTATCATCCTTTCTTTCCGGTGTTCTCCAAGGAGTTCTTCATGGTGGTTAATCAAGATTTCTCTCATTCTCAAGTGTTCTTCAAGATTTTGTTGGAGATCCTCAAGTATTCTTATCTTGCATTTCAAAGTGCAATTCTTTCTTCCTTATCTTTTGTGATGGTGTTATAGCATTCTTGATTCATGAGGAGTCTGAAGAGAATTTGTCAAGAATGAGATATGTAAACCCATCTTTTCTTTGTTGGAGTTATCTTGGCATGGATTTCACCTAAAGCACTTCCTAAAGATCGTTGCTACCATGGTGTTTATCAATGATCCAAGTTTTCTATGTATCCTCTTGGTGAAAGAAGTATTCATATCTAGTTGCTCCCAAGCAATCAATTGTTTTCGTTTGTGGCCGGTTGTCACCTCATAATTTTGAGTTGTTTTCCATAAGCCCATAACAAGTTTATTCTTTTCAATGTTAATGTTTCAACAACTCCGTTCAACCATTCTTGGTAAGGATGCTTTCAATTCATTGTAGTAGAAGTTGTCTTTTCCTTATCCATTCTTTTCTTTCCATCGATCTAGCTTCTATTCTTTTGCTCCGGAGGCAGTGTGATGTAGCTCTCTTCAACCATCATCTGGTTTTGTTAAGATCATGTGCTTTCTTGCTTATCCATTTAACCGGAGTGTTGTTTTCTCTTTTCAAGTTCTCCCATATTATCAAATTTTGCCTCTCTATCCTTCCGAAGTGCTGCCGAAATTTCTTGTGAATTCTTGCTTGCTCTTCGTGTCTTTCTTCATCTCTTTGCAACCTTCAAGATTTGTGGTTTCACTCGTTTGTCAAAGAAGCAACTAAGTTTTGCCTCTTCCTCTTTCTCTTCCTTTTCCCCTTCTCATTCTAAGATCTCGGGTCGAGATCTCTTGTAAGTGGAGGAGAGTTGTAACAGCCCGGGACCGACGCTCCAGAAGATTCCCCTTTATTTCCATTCTCGTCGTGTGATTCGTCTGGTTGTTGCATGCATCATCGCATCATTCGCATCATCTGCACAACATCGTCACTTGTTTTCGAAAACTTGTATCCGTTCGTAGCTGTCGGTTCTCTCCGTTCATGTCGTCGACCGTTGCGAGACCAACCACACACGCACGCGCCCGCGGCATCGGTTTATTATCGGACGCTTTCGGTATTTCAAAATCATGTCACGGGCCGCACCTCCCTCTCTCCTCAGCCCAATCACCTCTCCACAGCCCACTAGCCCAACTAGCTTCCCCCTTCGTTCGTGGTCATCGGATCACGATCGGACGGACGAGGTCCAACCCCCACCCTAGACCATTCCTATATAAACCACCCCATGGAGAGAGAGCCTCTCACTCTCTAGGGTTTCCCCCTTGCCAAATTGCAGCCACCCCCCTACCAAACTCCACCTGCTAGCTCCACCTCCCTCCAATCCCGCAGCCCCATCAGCCCCTCAGATCTGGACCATCGGATCCCCCTCCAATGGTTCAGATTCGCCCAAAACCCCCACCTACCGGACATGTCCGCGGCCAAACCGGACATGTCCGGGCGACCACTGCGCAGCCCGCGCCCGATCCGGACGAGCCGCACGCCGCCGCCAGTCTCAGGGGGAGCCCGAGCTCCCCGCGCCGCCGCCTTGACCTACCGCCGCCGCCCTGCTTGCCGCCTCCACCGGCCGGCCACGCACCGAAGACCCTGCCGCCCAGCCTCCGCGCCGCCCCTGCCTCGCTTCGCCGCCATGCCCGCACCTCCGGAGCTCCTCCCATGGAGGTAGCTGCCCGTGCCCCGACCTTCCCCGCGCCATGCCTCGCCCAGGTGATCCCCGCAAGCATCCGCCGCCTCCGCCCGTTTCCCGTGCCTGCCGCCCTCGCCGGAGTCCTTCCAGCCGCCGCCGCCATCGTTCCCCGCCGCCGGCTCGATCCAGGCGGGATCGAGGGCGTCGGGCGCCCGAAGCGCTCGCCCCGTTGACCACGCTCACTCGGGCCGCCGACAGCGCCAAGGCCAGCCTCTGCCTCCTCACCGACTGGGCTTGACCCATGGTGAGCCCCCTCTGTCCAGCGCCCCGTGCGCTGTATAGCGATGTTGCGCTCACTGTTAGGCCCGTTGCATTTTTTAAAATTGCAGTCAATTGCCTGTTTTTTAAAATTGCTATAACTAATTAACCGTGCACCATATAAAAATGTTTTATATATGAAAAATGCTCAGAAAAATGCATAGATTAATAATATGTCATTTTCATCCGTGTTAAAAATACTTACACCCGCTGTTTGCATCATTTTGTATAATTGCCATCATTTTGCATTGTCATAATTAATTAACGTGCATCGGGAATTCATCCAATTATATATTAAAAATGTTCATATTATCGGAATCGCTTTTTCATGCATGTCAAACTTGTCCATTGCAATATTTGCATATAA
The DNA here is from genome assembly GCA_039707655.1 of Elymus sibiricus. Lineage (NCBI taxonomy): Eukaryota > Viridiplantae > Streptophyta > Magnoliopsida > Poales > Poaceae > Elymus > Elymus sibiricus. Next base: position 43,707,322 of record CM077675.1, on the reverse strand, counting down.
CTTGCATTTATAATTGCTAGAAAGGGGATTAGGCCATAAACTTGCATAATTAATTGTGACTTATTTTTCCACATGAACCTATGCATATTATATATGTTTTCGGGGTAGGAAAATCCATAGAATTTAACTGTGCATTTAGTTTTGTCATTGGAGGAAGTTCTTGTGCATGTCATTCTTGCCATGATGCCCTTTTGTCTATTTCGTGTGATTTAATCCGTGCATCATATGAAATAATTTTTGAACATGAGATATGCCCTTGGACATGTGTGCTAGGCCCTGGTATTTTTGGTTGTCATAGAAATGCATGTCTAGGTGTTGTTTTCTTGTTGCCAACATGCTTTAAAAATCTGTTATTTTGAGGGTCCAAAATATTTCTAAGTCTGGAAACCTGTTATTTTGATGCTGTGTTGCCCTGTGTTTTGCTAGTGTTCTAGGAGTCTTTTGGTGATGCCACCATGGAGTCTTTTGTTAAGCATGTTATGCTCTGCCATGTGGTTCCAATAGTTTGCATGAATAGGTTTTGCATCATAACTAAATCTGTTGCTCAATATGTCAATCTGTTAAAAACTGCTGCTCATGACTAGCCTAATTTTCACTAAGTCTGAGAATCTGTTTTCTTCAATATGCCTTGTTGTGTTGATGTTTGCCATGAATCTGAGCATAATTTGATGTTGCCATAAAGTAATGATTTGTAATGCATCATGTCTACTACCCCGCTGTTAATTTTCATGTCATAATATGCCCTGTAGAATATAGTTTTACTGCTGTCAATATGCCCCCATGAAAATCTGCTAAGCTAAAACCTGTTATTTTCACAAAGTCCTAATCTGCTATATTTTGTTGCCATGTTGTGAGCTTCCTACCATCTGATCCATGCCTCTTCTGAGTATGATATGTGAAGATGAAATGAAGTGTATGTTATATGCTACTGCCCCATGCTTAGTTTGTGCATTTTAGAATCTTGTAGCTTGTTGTTTTCCTGCGTGCAATATGCTATGTTGCTGTTGTGGGCAGATTTGAACTAAAACTTGTTTTGATGCTTGTGGTTGAACCGTAGCTCCGTTTTGAACATGTTGCACATGAAACTTGCTTAGAATTTCATGTAGCATCATAATAACTTGCTGCATTAATGATTTGAAGTGTTGTGGTTGTCACTTTCATGCATTTTGCATTCATGTCATGTGCATCTTGTGAATGTCATATCTTTTAAACCGTAGCTCCGTTTCAAACGTTCTATATATGTAAATCGACTAGATTGACGTGTAGAATCACATTGTGCTCTTTATTTCCCTGTTTAATAAATATAAAACATGATTAGTTCAGATCTGGACCAATTTCGAAATTAACATATGGGGTCACCTCGGAAATACTATAAGTTGTTTCCGGCCTCATTTAAACTTGTCTAGATAGTGTAGTTTCATTATGCTTCACCTCTTGCCATGTTTAACAACATTTAATATTGTTGTGTACCTAAACGAGAGTGAACTAAATATTCAAATGTGGAGTTTCGTCAATATGCAACTCGTTGCAAATTGAGCTTCACTTAATGTGTAGTATTTGATTGTTGTGATTGCCATGCCTTGCATATTTAAACCGGACATGCATCGTATTTGTTTGCGCATCATGTCATGCATTTGTTGTGGTGTTCTCGTGTGTTGATTGTTGTTTCCGATTTGCTTCTTCTCGATAGAGTTCCGAAACCGCTTCGGAGTGTGAGGATTCGTTCGACTACGTTGGTTCGTCTTCTTCATGGACTCGTTCTTCTTCCAAGCGGGATCTCAGGCAAGATGATCATTTCCTTGGATACCATTACTATCATTGCCATGCTAGTTGTCTCGTTTCTATCGCTGTCTCGCTACCTACCACTTGTATGTCAAGCCTCCCAAATTGCCATGAAAAGCCTCTAACCCTCCACTACCTAGCAAACATTGTTTGGCTATGTTACCGCTTGCTCAGCCCTTCTTATAGCGTTGCTAGTTGCAGGTGCAATGTTTCCATGTGCCAACATGGATGTTTTTGCTATATCACCATATTATTGCTATTTAATTTAATGCACATATATACTTGGTAAAGGGTGGAAGGCTTGGCCTTTTGCTCGGTGTTTTGTTCCACTCTTGCCGCCCTAGTTACTTGTGTACCGGTGTTATGTTCCATAATTGAGCGCTCCAAACATGCTCGGGGTTGTTATGGGGACCCCCTTGATTTTCGTTTTTGGATAAAACTTGTCTGGCAAGGCCCAACATTGGTACTACATTTGCCTAATAACTAATAAACCTGCATAGGGAGTAATTAACGCGAGGATCTTTAATCAACAACCCGGGCCAGTGCTCCTCATGAGTGTTGGTCCAAAACGGGCAGACTGCGGGGCCACGACGGGGAAACTCGAGGTTTGGTTTGACTCGTAGTGTGACCTATCCGATTTGCCCTGAGAACGAGATACGCGGCTCCTATCGGGATTGTCGGCACGTCGGGCGGCCTTGCTGGATTTGTTTTACCTTTCTCGAACGTCTTGTGCGAGGAATTCCGATACCTTGGGCTATCTCGAGGTTGAGGTTTACCATTGGAATTGCCTAGGAAGATCATGAGATTCGTGGTCGAGGTTATTCCCGCTGAGTGTGGTTAGTTTGTGATGGATGAGTTGGAGCACCCCTGCAGGGTTAAATCTTTCGGAAAGCCGTGCCCGCGGTTATGTGGCAGACTTAGAAAACTTTGTTTAACACCCGGTCATAGCAAACTTGAAGCAAACTCAAATAAAATACACCAACCGTGTGCGTAACCGTGACTGTCTCTTCTCGTGAGTCCTTATCCGAGAGAGAACTCGGTGGGGTTATGTTTGACGTAAGTAGGTGTTCAGGATCTCTTAGAGATCATTACTAGTTCACGTCCGTTTATTCGATAATCATCCCCCTTTATTCTTGTACTCGTAAGTTAGCCACTCAAATAAATGCTTAGACGCTTGCTGCAGCCTCACCACTTAACCATACCTCACCCATTAAGCTTTAATAGTCTTGATACCCTTGGAAATGAGATTGCTGAGTCCCCGTGGCTCACAGATTACTACAACAACAGTTGCAGGTACAGGTAATGCGATGATATGACGTGAGCGCGATGTTTTGTTTGATTTGGAGTTCTTCTTCTTCATCGATCTAGGATGGGTTCCAGGCGGCAGCCTGGGATAGCAAGGATGGATGTCATTTTATCGTTTGTTTTCGTCCGTAGTCGGACCCTGCTCTTCTGTATGATGTTTGTATCTGATGTTGTATTGATGTGGTATTGATGTAGCTTGTGGCGAGTGTAAGCCAATTCCATATACTCATCTCTTCTTTTCATGTACTTGTAATGATATCCATTCTTGCAACACGACGAGATGCGCTTCTATCCCTGTCGAGGCCCTCGTGCCAAAATAAGGATAGGATCGCATCTTGGGCGTGACAAGTTGGTATCAGAGCCTGTACCGACCTAGGAGCCCCCTTGATTGATCGAACTTGGCCGAGTCGAGTCTAGTAAAAAAACTATTTTGAGTCTAGTTATATCGGAGAGTAGGATTCTTTTACTCCTCTTCTATACTCTGGTGAGGTATTCGACTTAGGAAGTTTCATTCTACTCCTCTTCTCGCTCAAAATTTTTTAGGATCACGCGGGTATTTTGGAAACTATATGATACCGATGTGACGGAGTTCTGTCTTGGTGCCTCCTGTCTGACTTGATTTCTTCCGGGGAGTTGAGCTCCAGGGGATTCTTGTGCACATCGTTATCGTTCAGTTTCCTTAGTATCTCAGGACGGAGGATGTTCGAAATTGCTTCAATACTGGTAGTGGCGAGAGGAGTCCGGCATCCCCAGTACTGGTGGAGAGAGTTCGGATGTACTGCCATACTTAGTATCGTTGTGCTCTCGAGGATCCGAGGTAGATGGACTTGCGAAAGCCTCTGGTTATGTGTTGAAGGATGGATACAGTTGGGGTGTAGGTTTGTTAGTTGTGTGAGATATTTCCTCCTTGTATCCCCAACACCCGATTGCATAACCAAGAAAGTTTTCGGAAGTTCTTAGGTGGGAATTCAAGTAGTTACCTAGGATTATCCTTCCAACAAATGCAATGGGTTATGTATTTGTTTCCGGCTTAATTCTCAAGCCTCACCCTTTGTGTTGTTTTGGAGTATGGTATTTCGAGTTGCTTCGATGTCAAGTGGTGAATTCTTATCTTTCCATCCGGTGTGTTCCTCATCAAGTTAATTCAATCCTCTCCAATATTTGCATGATCAATCCTCATATTCCTTTCTGGAGTTCGTCTCATCTGTCTCAAGTTGTCTTTGTTTTTCCCCACCCTCCCGCCCTTTTCTTCAATGATTAAATTCTCATTCAAATGCCTTTCTTTTCATTGATGCTTCCGCTATCTTTTCTTCCATTTGATATCCGGTGATTCATTATGGAGATACTCAAGTGCTAAGTTCATCATTCTTCATTCTTATTGTCTTTCTCGGTGGATTCAATTCAATCTCTCGGTGTTCATCATATCCTTGTCATTCGTTATATGATTCCCAATGTTGGAAGTTCTTATCCAAGCCTCTCTTGTTTGTTCATTTTTATTCTATCCGGAGTGCTGTAGATATCTCAGAAGACTTGTGTTTCCGTTCAAATCCTTTCAAATTATTTTGAGGTCTCACCTCATCAAATTTTCAATTTGTACCGGTGCAATATCTTCCTAAGCAATTGCTTCAACGGTGGTTTCTGTTGAGTGGGCCCATATCCCACAGGTGTTCCCCAGGATCTTACCTGACTCTTCTAATCTTTTCCGGAGATCTCCTCAAGTTCTTTTCAATATGACGCAAGTATGAATTTCATCAGTCATATGCCTTCTCGTAGATCGCTGCTAAATCATTTTCATCATTGGCTCAACCTTTCCTTATTCATTATTCCGGAGTGTTTTGGTATTCTTGATGTGTTCCTTGTCATCATTCTCAGCTTTGAAGACCGAAGGAGAGTTTCTCTTAAATCTTTCTTCGTTCTTTCGAAGATTTGTCATCTCAGCATCGTGCTATCCTCTCAAATTGTTTTCGATAATGAGTAATTCCTTCCTTATTATATCCGGAGCATTTCAGAGTTGTTTTCATTTCTCGATCCTCCGAAGGCCATCATTTCAGAAGATTTCTTCGTTCTCAGCTTTCAGCTTTCGTTCTCCAAGTCTTCTCAATTGTTGTCCCTTCGTTCGTATCTCAATTATTCCGGTGCTTCAATCAAGTTTTCTGTTAGGCGGATCATGATCTCTTCGTTCCCATGTATCTTATTCATTCATAATATCCTCATCCATTTTGCAATTCTTACCGGTGCTCTTGTTCAAGTCTTCTTTCAGTTTGTGCTCATATCCCTCTTCAATCCTTCCAGAAGAATAAGTAGTATGCTTAATCCGTTGTTTGTCATCAATTTAACTTGGTGAAGGTTAAGCGTAACATAATTCTTATTCTTGTTTCATCAATTGATTTCAATCCTTCGTCCGGAGTTGTTCATGATGTCAAATTCTTGGTTTTAAGTGCTTCATCTTCTTTTCCGGAGTTCCAAGTTTTCTCAAGTATCTCGTCATGATGCTTCATCTAATCTTGGAGGTCATAATCTATTCTTTCAACCTTCCATTCTTTTCTATCATCCCTTCTTTCCGGTGTTCTCCAAGGAGTTCTTCATGGTGGTTAATCAAGATTTCTCTCATTCTCAAGTGTTCTTCAAGATTTTGTTGGAGATCCTCAAGTATTCTTATCTTGCATTTCAAAGTGCAATTCTTTCTTCCTTATCTTTTGTGATGGTGTTATAGCATTCTTGATTCATGAGGAGTCTGAAGAGAATTTGTCAAGAATGAGATATGTAAACCCATCTTTTCTTTGTTGGAGTTATCTTGGCATGGATTTCACCTAAAGCACTTCCTAAAGATCGTTGCTACCATGGTGTTTATCAATGATCCAAGTTTTCTATGTATCCTCTTGGTGAAAGAAGTATTCATATCTAGTTGCTCCCAAGCAATCAATTGTTTTCGTTTGTGGCCGGTTGTCACCTCATAATTTTGAGTTGTTTTCCATAAGCCCATAACAAGTTTATTCTTTTCAATGTTAATGTTTCAACAACTCCGTTCAACCATTCTTGGTAAGGATGCTTTCAATTCATTGTAGTAGAAGTTGTCTTTTCCTTATCCATTCTTTTCTTTCCATCGATCTAGCTTCTATTCTTTTGCTCCGGAGGCAGTGTGATGTAGCTCTCTTCAACCATCATCTGGTTTTGTTAAGATCATGTGCTTTCTTGCTTATCCATTTAACCGGAGTGTTGTTTTCTCTTTTCAAGTTCTCCCATATTATCAAATTTTGCCTCTCTATCCTTCCGAAGTGCTGCCGAAATTTCTTGTGAATTCTTGCTTGCTCTTCGTGTCTTTCTTCATCTCTTTGCAACCTTCAAGATTTGTGGTTTCACTCGTTTGTCAAAGAAGCAACTAAGTTTTACCTCTTCCTCTTTCTCTTCCTTTTCCCCTTCTCATTCTAAGATCTCGGGTCGAGATCTCTTGTAAGTGGAGGAGAGTTGTAACAGCCCGGGACCGACGCTCCAGAAGATTCCCCTTTATTTCCATTCTTGTCGTGTGATTCGTCTGGTTGTTGCATGCATCATCGCATCATTCGCATCATCTGCACAGCATCGTCACTTGTTTTCGAAAACTTGTATCCGTTCGTAGCTGTCGGTTCTCTCCGTTCGTGTCGTCGACCGTTGCGAGACCAACCACACACGCACGCGCCCGCGGCATCGGTTTATTATCGGACGCTTTCGGTATTTCAAAATCATGTCACGGGCCGCACCTCCCTCTCTCCTCAGCCCAATCACCTCTCCACAGCCCACTAGCCCAACTAGCTTCCCCCTTCGTTCGTGGTCATCGGATCACGATCGGACGGACGAGGTCCAACCCCCACCCTAGACCATTCCTATATAAACCACCCCATGGAGAGAGAGCCTCACTCTCTAGGGTTTCCCCCTTGCCAAATTGCAGCCACCCCCCTACCAAACTCCACCTGCTAGCTCCACCTCCCTCCAATCCCGCAGCCCCATCAGCCCCTCAGATCTGGACCATCGGATCCCCCTCCAATGGTTCAGATTCGCCCAAAACCCCCACCTACCGGACATGTCCGCGGCCAAACCGGACATGTCCGGGCGACCACTGCGCAGCCCGCACCCGATCCGGACGAGCCGCACGCCGCCGCCAGTCTCAGGGGGAGCCCGAGCTCCCCGCGCCGCCGCCTTGACCTACCGCCGCCGCCCTGCTTGCCGCCTCCACCGGCCGGCCACGCACCGAAGACCCTGCCGCCCAGCCTCCGCGCCGCCCCAGCCTCGCTTCGCCGCCATGCCCGCACCTCCGGAGCTCCTCCCATGGAGGTAGCTGCCCGTGCCCCGACCTTCCCCGCGCCATGCCTCGCCCAGGTGATCCCCGCAAGCATCCGCCGCCTCCGCCCGTTTCCCGTGCCTGCCGCCCTCGCCGGAGTCCTTCCAGCCGCCGCCGCCATCGTTCCCCGCCGCCGGCTCGATCCAGGCGGGATCGAGGGCGTCGGGCGCCCGAAGCGCTCGCCCCGTTGACCACGCTCACTCGGGCCGCCGACAGCGCCAAGGCCAGCCTCTGCCTCCTCACCGACTGGGCTTGACCCATGGTGAGCCCCCTCTGTCCAGCGCCCCGTGCGCGGTATAGCGATGTTGCGCTCACTGTTAGGCCCGTTGCATTTTTTAAAATTGCAGTCAATTGCCTGTTTTTTAAAATTGCTATAACTAATTAACCGTGCACCGTATAAAAATGTTTTATATATGAAAAATGCTCAGAAAAATGCGTAGATTAATAATATGTCATTTTCATCCGTGTTAAAAATACTTACACCCGCTGTTTGCATCATTTTGTATAATTGCCATCATTTTGCATTGTCATAATTAATTAACGTGCATCGGGAATTCATCCAATTATATATTAAAAATGTTCATATTATCGGAATCGCTTTTTCATGCATGTCAAACTTGTCCATTGCAATATTTGCATATAACTTGCATTTATAATTGCTAGAAAGGGGATTAGGCCATAAACTTGCATAATTAATTGTGACTTATTTTTCCACATGAACCTATGCATATTATATATGTTTTCGGGGTAGGAAAATCCATAGAATTTAACTGTGCATTTAGTTTTGTCATTGGAGGAAGTTCTTGTGCATGTCATTCTTGCCATGATGCCCTTTTGTCTATTTCATGTGATTTAATCCGTGCATCATATGAAATAATTTTTGAACATGAGATATGCCCTTGGACATGTGTGCTAGGCCCTGGTATTTTTGGTTGTCATAGAAATGCATGTCTAGGTGTTGTTTTCTTGTTGCCAACATGCTTTAAAAACCTTTAGTACCGGTTCGCTTACAAACCGGGACCAAAGGGGTTCCACGTGGCCGCTGCGGGGAGCCCAGGCAGGAGGACCTTTAGTCCCGGTTGGTGTTACCAACCGGGACTAAAGGCTCCACCTTTAGTCCCGGTTGGTAACACCAACCGGGACTAAAGGAATTTTTAGAAAGAATTTTTTTTGAAATTTGAATTTTTTTGATTTGTTTTTAAGTTTTATTCCGCTTTTCAAATCTTTGAATTATTTGACAATTTAATCTCTAATCACCCGTCCTCGACCGGTCACCCATCCTCTCACTGCTCCAGCCCCAGCACGCTTAACTTCCTGGTTCTATCGTCCCTAGTTTCCAAGTCTGCACTTGTTGTTTTCTTGACAATAGTAAGCTATCAATCCTATTAACCCTTAGGTCTTGATGTCACATGATTTAATTTTTTGAATTCAAAACAATTATTAAAATAAAAAAAACAAGTAATAATAATATTGAATTTCAATGAAAATAAAATAAGTAATAATATTATTTTATTCAATTTTTGCCATTTATTCATTTAATATGGCATAATTAATATCTTTAAATCTGTAAATCGAAATTCGACAAATAATATATCCATTATTATCAGAAAAATGCGAGGAATCCAAATATGACATCATTTATTTATTTTTAAATAAAATTAATTTTTAAAATTATTATTTTTGATTTTGTAGGAAAAAAAATCTTCTTTTTGAAATAACTTTTTTTACTTTTGGAATTTTGAGAATATGAGAAAACTTCACCGGGTAAACCCGGGTGAAATCGAGTCCCGATATTTCTCTAGTTTTTTTTTATATATAAAACTTTTTTTTCGACGTCGTATGCAAAAGTTATGGCCGTTTCACAATGTTTTTCCATTTTTTTGCAAAAACTATCAAAATTCATATTTCAAAATTTCTATACCAACTAGACACTAAAATCTAACTACATCTCAAAGGATTTTATTTTTTGAAGATTTTATCATTTTTGTTTATTTTCTACAAAACTAAAAAAGGCGGTCCACCCGGGGGGGGGGGTAGAGTTTGAAAATTTCAGAACCCCTTTAGTCCGGGTTGGTGTCCATCCAATCATACCGTCGACTACATCTGCTAGCACCGTCCCAGCTAGAGTCACAACTAAGGTTAACCAAGCCAGAGTGAACCCTTTCTAACTTCATTTGCTATTTTTCATGCATTTAATGATTTTTTTTGAGCTAAATGACCCTGAAATTGAAAAGCACTACAAATGAACTCTGAAAACGTTGAAACTTGGCATGGTATCATCACTTCACCCACATAGCTTGTGCTAAAAAGTTGAGAGGGTTACGGCAAAAACTGGATGCACTTCGTGTACAAACTGGACCATCTCCTTCGAAGTATCAAGGTTTCGGACGAAAGCCCATCTGTTACAAAGGCATTTCATTTTTTTTAACTTATTTCAACTCCAGACTTTTTGGGCATTCAATATGCACCATTCAAAGCCACATCCTCAAATTTCAACCCCTTCTAACTTCATTTGCTATTTTCCATGCATTTAATGATTTTTTTGAGCTAAATGACCCTGAAATTGAAAAGCCCTACAAATGAGCTCTGAAAAGGTTGAAACTTGGCATGGTTTCATCATTTCACCCACATAGCTTGTGCTACAAAGTTGAGAGGGTTACGGCAAAAACTGGATGCACTTCGTGTACAAACTGGACCATCTCCTTCGAAGTATCAAGGTTTCGGACGAAAACCCATCTGTTACAAAGGCATTTCATTTTTTTGAACTTATTTCAACTCCAGAATTTTTGTGCATTCAATATGCACCATACTACAACATGTTAAAATCTACAGAAAGAACTAACTAAAAATAATAAAAAACAACAATTAAATGACTAAAACAACTAGATAAGCAAAACAGTATTGTTTTAATTAAAATCCTAATTTCAATTATTCTAAAAATAACCAAATAAATCTTACTGTGACAACAATCTAACACGTGACTAGGAGCAAAAAGAATTAAATTAAAAACTATTTGTAAACTCAAGTTATTCACAATCTAGGGTTTGAAGCAAATTTGAACAAATTCAAATTTAAACCATTCAAATTTAAAAAATAATGGCACAAACAGAAACTAGACAAAATTTTGAATCTAATGCAAAAAGAATCACTCAAAAACATCAAATATCCTAAAAGATATAAGCAATTTAAAACAGAAACTAAAAACAGAAAACAAATGTAAAAACAGAAAAAAAAACTTTCAGAACCCCTTTAGTCCCGGTTGGTGTCTCCAACCGGGACTAAAGGTCTAACCTTTAGTCCCGGTTGGAGACACCAACCGGGACTAAAGCCTCAACCCCTTTAGTGTGGTTGGTGTCTCCAACCGGGACTAAAGGCTAACCGGGACTAAAGGGTATCGGCCCCTTTAGTCTCGGTTGGTGTCTCCAACCGGGACTAAAGGTCCCATTTGAACCGGGACTGATGCCCGACCGGCGCCCTAGCCGCTCGAACCGGGACTAATGCTCACATTAGTCCCGGTTCGTAATGCAACCGGGACTAATGTGTAGATCGAGCTGTGACGAAAGCCCTGTTTTCTACTAGTGATGGGATTTCCCCTCTTTATAATGAGGGAGTTATATCTAGGGCCCTTGAGTAATCAGATCTATAAAATATAGGATCTTGCTAATTAAGGTTAAGAGTTAATCTAATAAAGATGATTTCGAGTCACGTGATCGAGAAAGGGAGATCAAGCCCAAGCTTGACCAACAACATGTGGTAAAGGGACTGGTATGCACTCCTATGTGACACTATGTAGGTTTGTATGAGACAATCGATCTTTACGTGCATTTGAGTGTTGGCATGTTAAGCTAGAGGTCACTAACAACTAGTGACCAAGTAATCTTAGGACAAAGATTTCTGAAACAGTTTTTACTCCCATAAGCGACGAAGAAAAGGTTTCTGAAAAGTTTTTTACTCCCATGAGTGACTCTCAGAGCGACGAGGTTTTCCCCGTATCCCGCCGGCCGTTGTCCTGCCTCATCTCTGTCCTTAGGGACATGAACACACGATGGATCCTGGCCATTGCCAGCGAGAGGGCTCCTGCCCTGTTTTTAGTTTTTCTTCTTCTAGTCTATTTAGGATTTGTGTCCTACCCAGGATGGCGATGCGGTTGCGGTTCCCTAAACGTGGAATAAGGTTCTCCCCACCTAGTCCCCGTCACATTGATGGATCTAGCATTGTCAGGGGGCATGTGGCGATGTGTCTCTAGCGGATCTCACTGGTTCATGTTGGCGTTTATCTTTGATGTATGTGCTTCGATCTAGTCTTTGTTCGTCTGTGCTCATGTGTCTATATGTTCGATTCTTCTGATATACGCCTATCTTCATCGTCACCGGCGGTTGATGCTCTGGAGCGCTAGTTCTTTGGGACCTTAGCACAGCGATTTTTCGACTATCTACTACAATAAGGTTTGCCCGGCTTCTAATCGTTGCTAGGTGGTCTACAAACATGGATGTAATTTTTATTACTTCTGATCTTCTTTGTACTGCCATGATGTTCAATGAATAGATCGTAAGTTTTTTCGCAAAAATACACGAGTAACAAGTAGAGTACTTGTACGCAATAGTTTTTTTTAAAGGGCTGGTGGGGTTAGTGATCCAGGAATAGTGGCTTATAATTGCGTGGCTTGTTGTGTTAAACACCAAAGGATTTGGAGCCTTTCGATCTTGTAGATGGATGAGCCTAATTGCTTGGATCTGCCCCCTCTCGTGCTTTTATTGGGGTAGTAGATAGTGTGCGCTAGTTAGCGTACCATGAAAGTTTTGTTGAAGGTCGAAATAAATGTCTGTCTACACCGCCATTCATGCAAGTTTTGTTGAAGGTCGACATAATCATTTTAAGTTGTTTGTAATTTTCAAGAGTTGCACATATTTTTTGAAAGATGCACACATTCTCCGATGGAGCCGCCCCGGATTTGTAGGTTTTATCCTTGTTACTTCTTTCCACAACGACGAAAGCACTTGCTACCACTCATCTGAGCCTCCTAGAACCAACACCTTGAACTGAGTTATGCAATCCATTGCCCGCTCGAATTCACCACTCTCGAGGGCAAAGCTGAACCGACAGTAGTCCGTTATCCCGGTCCATGTGCTGCTGGTTATACACAATCCAGTGGATCTAAGAAGCGCTTTCCTGATGTTGCAACCATTGAGCGCGCCTTCGAAACCGTTGACCCTGAATAATTTGCCAATGTAGGCAGTTGGTTTGGCTAGCATCGAGATACCACCATGACAGCCAACAACATCCCAGCCACAGCTCTCGAGTGTCTGTTCATAGAAGAGAAGAAAACAAAAGGTGAAAAGTAGTCAGACATGACCGGACGACTTCACAATGATTGATTCAAAGTTTGCACACAGCTCAAAAGCATGTCTATCTACACTAGTACATAACAGGGCATTGGTCCAGGCCGGGCCAGCCCATTAGTCCCGGTTCAGTCACGAACCGGGACTAATGGGTGCAACAGTCCTGGTTCGTGAGGCCAGACGGCCGGGCGGGCCACGTGGGGCATTGGTCCCGGTTCGTCTGGAACCTTTGGTCCCGGTTCCAGACACGAACCGGGACCAATGTGCCTCGCTCCTGGCCCGCAACCATTGGTCCCGGTTCGTGGAAGGAACCGGGACCAAATGTGTAACCGTTCGCCTGGTGCGCGCCCCTTTAGTCCCGGTTGGTGGTTCAAACCGGGACTAAAGGTTCGAACGTCTCGCATCCCACGACGTTTCGCGCTCCGAGAAACAGGAGGATAAAGCAACTGTTCCTTGGCGAGGGCTACAGTAACTTAGCCCATTTCTCTTTTCTCCTCTCTTCTTCCCCATATCTTCTACCATGAATCCAATCACTCGCTACGGGGAGGTGCTCGCACATGGCAGTACCAATCTCGATGTCGTCTACACGAACGACAGCGCCATGGTGCCGCATTTTCTTTCCCTTTTGCAGAAATGGCTTCAAGTGGCGGATGAGAAAGACAAGTTCATAGGGCTTGATCTCGAGTACACGGCCAAGCAAGAAGATGTTGCCGTCATCCAGCTATGTTTCAAGAAACATGTCATGATCTTCCAATGGGCAAGGTGAGTTTTGAGGGTTTTCTTTGATCAATTAATAATTTATAGATTATTATGAAAATTGCATAGGATAGAAATATGTTCCATTTTGAATCCTATGGGAAAGATCAATATTTCTTTTAAGTTTGTAGTGAAACAATTTTCCTTGTTGCAAAACGTGGGAGAACATATATGTCATATAGTTAATTTAGGGTTTCTTCATCAATTCATAGGATATGAAAATTGCATATATATATAGGATATAGCAATATATATGTTCTATTTTGAATCCTATGGCAAAGATCAATTTCTCTTAAGTTGTAGTGAAATAATTTTCAATTTTTTTATGATATTACTGTTCACCCGGCTCAAATGAGCCCGGGGAGCAAAAACTCTGCGTGTTCCTCTTTTGTTGCAGCGAAATAATTTTCCTTTATATAGTTGCATATTATAATTCTGCCGAAATATACTTGTTGCAGCAGTATTTAACATTTGTTCCATTTTAATTTGTTGATGTTGCAGTAGTGACAAGCACTGCCCAGCATTCATGGACTTCCTACGCAGCGGCATACATTTTGCTAGCATTGATGTAAGTAATGACAAGCTGAAGATGAGGCGCAGCTTCGGTATTGAGATACCAGCTGGCTGCCTTATTGATATCCAAGACATATTCAGGCTTCAGTATGAGAGGACTTCGATGGCTTCTATGGCAGTCGCCTTGATCGACGACTATTACGGAGATATGAAGACCAAATTCCCCCAGGCGCAGCACAAAGAGTGGGAGAGGACCCCACTTCAGCCTATCAACATTGAGTATGCAGCAAAAGATGCATACGTTGCATATGAGTTGTACCGCAAGATTCGAACCGTGAACTATGGGCAGCGTCACCTCGCACCACCACCACCATGGGAATATTCTTCTGATTCAGACTAGCTAGTAGTGTTCGCTTGGACGAGTACTTTCTGTAATGGATATCTGAACTATTATATATTACATATCTCTCTAGCAATTATATATTTGTAGTGCTTTTCAATTCAGTTTTTTCTTAAATTCCGATTGTGGCTGAGAACAAAATGCAACAAAAAAGTGGGTTGTCATTGTTGGCAAGCACGCACACCATGCCAACTTTCAACCTTTTCAGAGTTCATTTGTAGTGCTTTTCAATTTCAGGGTCATTTAGCTCAAAAAAATCATTAAATGCATGAAAAATACCAAATGAAGTCAGAAAGGGTTGAAAATTGATGATGTGGCTTCGAATGGTGCATTTTGAACACATGAAAAGCCTGGAGTTCAAATAAGTTCAAGAAAATGAAATGCCTTTTGTAACCGATGAGTTTCCGTCCGAAACCCCGATACTTCGAAAGGGACTGTCCGTTTTGTACACGAAGTGCATCCAGTTTTTGCCGTAACCCACTCAACTTTTTAGCACATGCTATGTGGGTGAAAGGTTGATACCATGCCAACTTTCAACCTTTTCAGAGTTCATTTGTAGTGCTTTTCAATTTCAGGGTCATTTAGCTCAAAAAAATCATTAAATGCATGAAAAATATCAAATGAAGTCAGAAAGGGTTGAAAATTCATGATGTGGCTTTGAATGGTGCATTTTGAACACACGAAAAGCCTGGAGTTCAAATAAGTTCAAGAAAATGAAATGCCTTTTGTAACCGATGAGTTTCCGTCCGAAACCCCGATACTTCGAAAGGGACTGTCCGTTTTGTACACGAAGTGCATCCAGTTTTTGCCGTAACCCACTCAACTTTTTAGCTCATGCTATGTGGGTGAAAGGTTGATACCATGCCAACTTTCAACCTTTCCAGAGTTCATTTGTAGTGCTTTTCAATTTCAGGGTCATTTAGCTCAAAAAAATCATTAAATGCATGAAAAATACCAAATGAAGTCAGAAAGGGTTAAAAATTCATGATGTGGCTTTGAATGGTGCATTTTGAACACACGAAAAGCCTGGAGTTCAAATAAGTTCAAGAAAATGAAATGCCTTTTGTAACCGATGAGTTTCCGTCCGAAACCCCGATACTTCGAAAGAGACTGTCCGTTTTGTACACGAAGTGCATCCAGTTTTTGCCGTAACCCACTCAACTTTTTAGCACATGCTATGTGGGTGAAAGGTTGATACCATGCCAACTTTCAACCTTTTCAGAGTTCATTTGAAGTGCTTTTCAATTTCAGTGTTATTTAGCTCAAAAAAATCAGTAAGTGCAGGAAAAATACCAAAATGAAGTCAGAAAGGGTTGAAAATTGATGATGTGGCTTTGAATGGTGCATTTTGAACACACAAAAAGTATGGAGTTCAAATAAGTTCAAAAAAATGAAATCCCTTTGTAACAGATGAGTTTTCGTCCGAAACCCTGATACTTCGAAAGAGATTGTCCCTTTTGTACACGAAGTGCATCCAGTTTTTGCCGTAACCCACTCAACTTTTTAGCACATGCTATGTGGGTGAAAGGTTGATACCATGCCAACTTTCAACCTTTTCAGAGTTCATTTGTAGTGCTTTTCAATTTCAGGGTCATTTAGCTCAAAAAAATCATTAAATGCATGAAAAATACCAAATGAAGTCAGAAAGGGTTGAAAATTCATGATGTGGCTTTGAATGGTGCATTTTGAACACACGAAAAGCCTGGAGTTCAAATAAGTTCAAGAAAATGAAATGCCTTTTGTAACCGATGAGTTTCCGTCCGAAACCCCGATAGTTCGAAAGGGACTGTCCGTTTTGTACACGAAGTGCATCCAGTTTTTGCCGTAACCCACTCAACTTTTTAGCACATGCTATGTGGGTGAAAGGTTGATACCATGCGAACTTTCAACCTTTTCAGAGTTCATTTGTAGTGCTTTTCAATTTCAGGGTCATTTAGCTCAAAAAAATCATTAAATGCATGAAAAATACCAAATGAAGTCAGAAAGGGTTAAAAATTCATGATGTGGCTTTGAATGGTGCATTTTGAACACACGAAAAGCCTGGAGTTCAAATAAGTTCAAGAAAATGAAATGCCTTTTGTAACCGATGAGTTTCCGTCCGAAACCCCGATACTTCGAAAGAGACTGTCCGTTTTGTACACGAAGTGCATCCAGTTTTTGCCGTAACCCACTCAACTTTTTATAACATGCTATGTGGGTGAAAGGTTGATACCATGCCAACTTTCAACCTTTTCAGAGTTCATTTGAAGTGCTTTTCAATTTCAGTGTTATTTAGCTCAAAAAAAATCAGTAAGTGCATGAAAAATACCAAAATGAAGTCAGAAAGGGTTGAAAATTGATGATGTGGCTTTGAATGGTGCATTTTGAACACACAAAAAGTATGGAGTTCAAATAAGTTCAAAAAAATGAAATCCCTTTGTAACAGATGAGTTTTCGTCCGAAACCCTGATACTTCGAAAGAGATTGTCCATTTTGTACACGAAGTGCATCCAGTTTTTGCCGTAACCCACTCAACTTTTTAGCACATGCTATGTGGGTGAAAGGTTGATACCATGCCAACTTTCATCCTTTTCAGAGTTCATTTGTAGTGCTTTTCAATTTCAGGGTCATTTAGCTCAAAAAAATCATTAAATGCATGAAAAATACCAAATGAAGTCAGAAAGGGTTGAAACTATAATTATATAAAAAATATGCAACTAAAATTATCAAAGTATTTTTTGTTCAAAACATTAATAGCAAAAAGAATTTTCATAAAGAAATTTTTTGTTAGAAACTTTAATAGCAAACTAAAATAACCAAATCTGTTTTTGATTAAAACAGACATTTAAGATAACCTAAAACTTACCAAATTGAATATAATGATAAAACACAGTAACATTAAATAGCAGGAAAAAGAATCACTCAAAAATCTATTTTTTTAGTAAAGTTATTCACAAACTAGTTATTCACACCAATTTAAAAGAATTCAAATTTAAACTATTCAAATTTGGAAACTAATGGCACTAACAGAAAGTTTATAATTTTTGTGACCTAAAAGCAAAAAGAATCACTGAAAAACTGTAAGTAGAAACAAAAGAAAATAAATAAAGCAAAAAAGAAAACAAAAAAAGTAGAAAAAAATTAAAAAAAATGCCGCCTACTAGGCCACAACGGCCTGAATACGACTAGAAACCCAACCACCAGGTTGGGCCAGGATTCGGGCCCGCTGAAGGCCTAGAAGGCCCATAGGCAGGGGTGTGTGCAATTAGGCCCGTAAGCCTGCTGTTGAGAGGAGCTCGAGAGGTTGTGCACAGCAGCGCTTATAAACCACTCTCGGGCCCTCTCAACTAGCGAGGTGGGACTAAACATTTGGCCCCGGGCAGCACCACCCTTTGGTCCCGGTTGGTGGCACCAACCGGGACCAATGCCCACCTTTGGTCCCGGTTGGTGCCACCAACCGGGACCAAAGGTCCCTGTTTCCCGCCCTTTGGGCTGACGAAAAGAGACCTTTGGTCCCGGTTGGTGGCACCAACCGGGACCAAAGGTGGGCATTGGTCCCGGTTGGTGGCACCAACTGGGACCAAAGGCTCTAGGTATATAAGCCCACGCACTTAGCAGTTTCTCCAAATCGTGTTCTTCTCCGCCCGACGCCCTGCTCCTCGTCGCCGTCGCCGCCGAGCCCTGCCCCGACGCCGTCAGGCTGCTCCACCTCGCCGTCGTCGCCGTCGCCGAGCTGCCCCCGATGCCGTCCCCGCACCCACTGTGAGCCGCCTCGCCGTTCCCCTCCTCTCATCCTCCCCCCCCGTGCCCCGACGCCGTCGCCCGCCGCGCCGTTCCCCTCCTCTCCTCCTCCCCCCCCGTGCCCCGACGCCGTCGCCCGCCGCGCTCTGCTTGTCGCGCCCCGTCGCCCGTCGCCCGCCGCGCTCTGCGAGCCGTAGCTCTGCTTGTCGTGCCCCGTCGCCCGTCGTCCGCCGTCGGGAAGGGCCTCGCCGGCTTAACTCCGGCGACGCTGACGTGGCGCTGACGTGGCGCCATCGTTCATGTATATGTTTTTTTCATGTATATGTGTATATGTTCATGTATATGTGTGTATATGTCCATGTATATATGTATGTGTATGTATGGATGGATGAATGGATGGATGTAACTATATGGATGCATGTAACTCTAAGTTAAAATTATTAGGAGTCTTAGGAAAAAATTTGTATGTGTATGTTAGATTACAGAAAAAAATTTGGTTTTATGAAAAATTAGTGATTAAACGATAAGAAAACGTTCTCATAGGAATTTGTCTCGACGTCGACGATGCACGGCCCTCATCCTCGTCGTCGAGTGGTCCGCGAGAGCCTGCTTGATAGGCGCCATGTCCGGGACTGGGCTCCGCCGGGCTGGCACTGGGAGGTGCTACCTTCCCGGGCTCGGAGGTTGGTGAGGAATCCAGGTCTCGTCGTCGACCCGGAGCTTCTGTGGTGGCGGTCACGCGGGCCACTTTCGGTGCGGAGGGAGCGGGCCCCCGCGGAGGTGGTACGTCGCCGTGTCAGGGAGGAGGACGAGCACGTCCGTCGCTACATGGCGGCGCTGGACGCCCGGTTCGACAATACCTGGCAGATTCTTCAGGGATCTCACCCGAGTTATGATCCCGTGATGGTTCCTTATCTTTGGGTGTCCACCGCCGGCGACTCACAGACCGCTAGTGAACCTAGTTCACCGTCCTCCACTTTGGATTCTAGGATATTCGATCTGTATTAGTGATCTTATATGATAATATTCGATATGTATTAGTTAATATTTGATGATGCATTAACTGGATTGTTCGGGATGATGTATTAGTTAATATCGAGTGCTTGTGATTTGCCAGTCATTGCGGCAAAACATAGGGAATTTTTTCTATGTCATTGCTCGATATATGGAACGGGTTGACTTCAGGTCCGTTTCGGCTCCTTGTGTGTCTTTCAGTGAGGGAGAGTGTCCACCATATATATATATATGAGAGAGGAAGAATCCCGACTGTTGTCGTGGGGGTCGCTTCTCCTTCGTTCCCGTGTGCTAGACATTTTGGTGTAATGCACTCGGGGACGAATGGAGGAGCCACCATCATCGACGGTCGCAATATCAGAGGGAGTGCCCACCATATACGTGAGATGAGAGTTTAGGAAGCAAAGACTCGACAGACCTAAAGTCAACCCGTTGCATATTTTGAGTAATAGTGATCTGTGTGTTGATCAGTTTCTTGGTAGTTGCCTTCGATCGATTTTAAATGTTTCAACTATGAACATAGGAAATGTCTGACGACGATAGCGAAAGGGAATTCGGTATGTGCGAATACTGCGAAGACGAGCGCGGTCTGTGCGACACGACTCACCTAGTTGATGGTAGGCGCTTCAGCATCGTGCTGGATGAGACCTTCGAAGTGGATACAGTAAGTCACAACGACAAGTCTTTTTTCGTAATTAAGCATGACTTCTGCTTCTTTTGCTTCAACTTATAATTTTAATTTTTTACTATTCTACTAGCGTATCCCCTGCCATGCAAGAAGATATGTCTTGGATAAGATTGGTTTCAATACTAAAGAAAGTATGGAGGTAAAGATAGTTCACTTGAGGACCGAGCATGGTTATACTTTTGCCGTAAAATTGTACAATGCAGACACCTACTCCTATTTTGAATGCAAAAGTTGGCAAGCACTATGCAAGGCTTATGCATTTGAGCCTAATATGCTTATCACCTTTGATATTCGTCCGGAAGATGAAATTGAAGGTAATATCGACATTTGGGTCGATGTGCAGACACCTCCAGTTCTACCATTATGTGAGTTTCTCAACCATATTTATTATGATTCCGATTCTGCCTCCTTGTGAGTTTGTTAAACATATTTATTATGTAATTTATATTGTTTATTTCAAAATAGTTGACAGCTTATTTCCATTGACAGCTTATTTTCATTCTTCAAAAAATGTATGGAAGATGGTAGACAGAACCTACTACACCGATGGCGCAGAATTAACTTGTCAGGAGAAAAATCATCTTATCGCATTTATTAATGATCTTCAGAATTACAATACCTATTATCAAACTCCTACACATTATGGTCAATACGTGCCACTAGTGCACGTGTTGAACTACGGTAACATCCATGGAGATCGCATGGTAAGATTTTTTACTATTACGACATCCGTGCATCTTTTGCATAAATTATTTTTAAAACTAAACTACATTGCTAACTACGAAGTTATTACTATGTTTTTCAACAGAAAATCCCGAATGATTGTGTGCCTCATCTGATGTTTCCGAAAGGTCACCTTGATGTTATGAGCTTACTGCCACCAGGTCATCATATGCATCACTGTTGTCCATACCGGATTTCTAAAACCGATGAAGACATGACAATCAAAGATTGGAAAAAATGTATGGTCGATCGTAGGGAGCTACTTGGAAGCAACATTGTGCGACGTGCAAGAATTGGAGACAGGATAATCTCCATTCTCCATAATGGAGAGTCAGGGCCTATCTTGTTTTATGCTATTTTACCTAAGAGAGGCCGGGTAGTTAGGTCCTAGCTAATACTCATGATCATGTGCTAAGAACAATTAAGTATGGTTGGTTAGATGACTATGCTGATGATGATCTAGTATGACTTGTTATTATGATAACTTGTTGTTCGACCAATCTCTCCGGAGAAAGAGAGGTCGATCACTCCTCTCTGTATATGTTCATGACGATCTTATGTACTTACTGGTTGCTTCATTTGCTTACTACCTAGCGTGTCGAGTTCTCTCTATACGTATAGTACGTAGCGTCGACCAAGCACGGAGATAAGAGAGGTCACTTCTCTCTAGGTAGCTATTAGCTAGCTAACACAATATATGAAACCCCCAAATTAACCCTCCAAAACCCCCAACCCCCCCCCCTTTCAAAAAAAAAACCCCAGCTCCTGAGCTGCTGACGCGTGGATGCTTATTGGTCCCGGTTGGTATTACCAACCGGGACTAAAGGCCCTCCTGCCTGGGCTCGCCGCAGCGGCCACGTGGAGCACCATCTGTCCCGGTTCGTAAGCGAACCGGGACTAAAGGTATTGGGCTTTAGTCCCGACCCTTTAGTCCCGGTTCCAGAACCGGGACAAATGGGCCTCTGGAACCGGGACAAAAGGGCCTTTTTCCACTAGTGCTAATTGCAGTTATAATTTCTTCTTTTTTGCGAAATACTATCACAGAATTTTCGGATGCACCGATTGGCAACACAAACTCAAGTTACTTAGATTTCTCCATGAAGTGGCTTTTGGAAGGGAACACACCTCATTGATGAAATAAAACTGAGAGGGGAGTGCAGAATGTTACAAAAGGCTAACTTTCATCAAGTGGTTGGCACGACCCTTCAGTGTCTCCTTTTGCTCCGCAATGAGATTACAGAAATGCTCATCCCACTCATATTTGAGACCCAACAGTTTTCTGAAAGTGTACTTCAATGTGCTATGTGGTTGACTCAAGATTGGGAAACTATATTCCAAGGATCAGTCTTTCGAGATGAGAAACCCAAATTTAAGCCCAGCCATGGTCAGCTCAAGCGACAGCTCTCCGAGCAGATAAACAGGGGCAACATGGCCAGCCATAGACTCAAGGCATCCTTCTAAATCCCAACAAGGCCAACGATCGATTGGGAACTCGATACCAGAGAAAAGCCAGCCATCGGTTTGGAACTCCAGACCAGAGAAGGAGGTATCTATCACTACCCTAGCTGCATTTCTAGCATAGATAGTAAGTAGCTCTTCTATCTCCTTGTCACTGTACAGGAAACCAGAAGGGTTGGTTGTGGGGCCAGAAATATACCCAATCTGTCGAAAACGAAAACAATTCCTCGTTATTAAGTGTGTCTTGTAGAGCACCCGGTTCGATCTTAAAGCCTGAACTTGATTTTGTTGGAATAGTCAAGGTGTTCACGTTCAGAAACTTTGCTGCCGCCACATAATGGCCATTGGTGCCCAAGGGGAAAACGAAGGTGCCTCGTTCTTGCACGCAGCGACGAACAAGCTTGTTGAAGAGTGCAAGACTGGTATTACCATATATAATTTCAGATTCAGATTCTGCCGGGTAATTATAGTTACGTTTCAACAGCCTCTGAATGCCGGATCGAACATCAGTTTCAGAATCCATGATGTTCTGCCTAACAAAACTTTCAAAAATGGAGGCCTTCACTGCAGAAGGTATTGGCAAGAAGCTGCGATCTAAATCCATATGAATGACACAAGATTCCTTGGAATTTGGAAGGAAAAATTCAGCTTCTTTTATGGAAGATATGGCAGAATTAGAGAGTCCTATCATCGTCTGAGGCGGCATTAATGCATGTTGTCTCTGAAAAAGAGCAAGGAAATTAGAAGACAATGAAGCAAAGCAAACAATAGAGCCACAAAATATTGCAAAGGTCACACTTTTTGTGAAGAGCAATACTCACTAGTAGAAAACAGGGTTTTGGTCCAGGCCAGATAAGTGCATTAGTCCCGGTCGTGTTACGAACCGGGACTATGGGTGCATCAGTCCCGGTTCGTGAGGCCAGGACGCCGGTCGGGCCTCGGCGGGCACCAGTCCCGGTTCGTCTGACCCCTTTAGTCCTGGTTCCAGACACGAACCGGGACTAAAGGTCCTCGCTCCTGGCGGAGCCCCTTTAGTCCCGGTTGGTGGGTGGAACCGGGACTAAAGGGCAGTCTTCTGTCCCGGTTATAGCCACAAACCGGGACTAAAGAGATGTCTATATATATGATTGCCCCTGCCCGCTCACTCCTCTATTTTTTGGTCGGCCGGCGTGTGGGAGGTGTGTGCTGCTCTGCTCTCACCTCCTATGCACACGAGGTGTTCGATGAAATGCCTGAGCCACGCTTAAGCTTTCTCCTCTCCAAGCTCGACCTCCAAGCTCCATTTTCTCCAAGATTTGTCAAGGTTTGGCGGTCCGTCCTGTCCCATCCCCGTCCTCACCGTCGTCGACCGCCCGCGCCGATCTCGTCGCCGGCACCACCGTGGTGAGCTTATTGTTCTTATCTTCTTTTTAAAAGAAAAAAAATATTACTTGTATGATTTTTATAGATACTTGTATAAATTTCTTACTTTTATTATTGTTTGTTATTATATAGTGCCATGGTTTTAGTATCCGCCCCCGTCGGTCCTCGTCCGGTCTATGATTCGGATGTGGTATATTATCTTTTATAACTATTTGTTTTATTTAGTGTTTATGACAATTATGCCGACCAACGTGACATAGATGTTTTTATCTAGGAGGTATGTGAACCGGAAATTCCAACCGACCCTATTGTCGAGAGGTTAAATTTAGTTGAAAAAGAAAACGAGTATTTGAAAGAAAAATTGAAAAGAATTGAGGAGGAGAAGATGAAATTGGAGTTGCATGTTGCCGATGTCGTCGATGACCACAAGATCAAGATGGATGCAATGCGCTTGAAGATTAGAAAGATAAGAAAATATGCCATTGATAATGAGGCTTGGTATCATTATGCTGTTGGATCAATTGTTACCTTAGTTGCGATTATGATCGCATTTGTTGTTGCATTTAAATGTTTTACATAGTTGTATGTTAGTTTCAATTTATGTTTTAATTAGATGCTCTAGAGAGCTGTATGTTGTTCTATGAGAACTATGTATAAACTTTATGTATTTATTTTTCCTGTAATAATATTTGATCACTACTGTACTTTGGTTTTAATGTGATGAGGAACTTGTATTAATTTGGTCACTTCTCTATTCATTCATGATGTTCTGTAATGGTTTTTGATACACTTAATTATATAATGCATGTAGATGAACCGGCAATGGATGTACGGTGACCGACGCACCTCCGAGTACATTGAGGGCCTGCATAAATTTCTCAAAGTGGCTGAGGCAAACAAGCAGAATGGTTTTATGTATTGTCCATGTACTGTCTGTGAGAATACGAAGGATTACTCTAACTCGAAAACCCTTCACTCCCACTTGCTTGAGAAAGGTTTCATGCCACACTATAATGTTTGGACCAAGCACGGAGAAAGAGGTGTTATGATGGAAGACAACGAAGAAGAAGAGGATGATGACAGCTATCCTATGTTCCCTGAATACGGTGATACTGCAACGGGGGAAGCTGAAGATCAAGAGGCACCAGACGATGTGCCCGATGATGATCTTCGCCGGGTCATTGTTGATGCACAAAGAGAATGTGAAAGTGAAAGGGAGAAGTTGAAGTTCGATCGCATGTTAGAGGATCACAAAAAAGGGTTGTACCCAAACTGCGAAGATGACAACACAAAGCTCGATACCACACTGGAATTGCTGCAATGGAAGGCAGACAATGGTGTATCTGACAAGGGATTTGGTTCGCTACTAAAAATAATGAAGAACAAGCTTCCAAAGGATAACGAATTGCCCGACAGTACGTACGAAGCAAAGAAGGTTATCTGCCCTCTAGGATTGGAGGTGCAGAAGATACATGCATGCCCTAATGACTACATCCTCTACCGCGGTGAGTACGAGGAATTGAACGCATGCCCGGTATGCGGTGCATTGCGGTATAAGATCAGACGAGATGACCCTGGTGATGTTGAGGGCGAGCGTCCCAAGAAGAGGGTTCCTGCCAAGGTGATGTGGTATGCTCCTATAATACCACCGTTGAAACGTCTGTTCAGAAACAAAGAGCATGCCAAGTTGTTGCGATGGCACAAAGAAGACCGTAAGAAAGACGGGAAGTTGAGAGCACCCGCTGACGGGTCGCAGTGGAGAAAAATCAAGAGAAAGTGGGGGCACTTTGTAGGTGACGCAAGGAACGTATGGTTTGGTTTAAGTGCAGATGGCATTAATCCTTTTGGGGAGCAGAGTAGCAAGCATAGCACATGGCCCGTGACTCTATGTATCTATAACCTTCCTCCTTGGTTGTGCATGAAGCGGAAGTTCATTATGATGCCAGTGCTCATCCAAGGCCCTAAGCAACCCGACAACGACATTGATGTGTACCTAAGGCCATTAGTTGAAGAGCTTTTACAGCTGTGGAATGGAAAAGGTGTACGTGTGTGGGATGAGCATGAACAAGAGGAATTTGACCTACGAGCGTTGCTGTTTGTAACCATCAATGATTGGCCTGGTCTTAGTAACCTTTCAGGACAGCCAAACAAGGGATACAACGCATGCACGCACTGTTTAGATGATACCCAAAGTATATATTTGGACAAATGCAAGAAGAATGTGTACCTGGGACATCGTCGATTTCTTCCGACCAAGCATGCCTTAAAAAAGAAAGGCAAGCATTTCAAAGGTGAGGCAGATCACCAGAAGAAGCCTGTCCTCCGTACCGGTGATGATATACTTGATATGGTCAAGGATTTACATGTAATCTTTGGAAAGGGTCCTGGCGGACAATCTGTTTCGAATGACGCTGAGGGACACACACCCATGTGGAAGAAGAAATCTATATTTTGGGACCTACCCTATTGGAAAGACCTAAAAGTCCGCTCTGCAATCGACGTGATGCACGTGACGAAGAATGTTTGCGTGAACGTGTTAGGCTTCTTGGGCGTGTATGGGAAGACAAAAGATACACCGGAGGCACGGGAGGACCAGCAACGTGTGAACGAAAAAGACGGCATGCATCCAAAGCAGTATCAAGGTCCTGCCAGCTACGCTCTAACCAAAGCGGAGAAGGAAATCTTCTTTGAATGCCTGCCCAGTATCAAGGTCCCGTCTGGTTTCTCGTCGAATATAAAGGGATTAATAAACATGGCAGAGAAAAAATTCCAGAACCTAAAGTCTCATGACTGCCACATGATTACGACGCAACTGCTTCTGGTTGCATTGAGGGGGCTTCTACCAGAAAATGTTCGATTAGCCATTGTGAAGCTATGTGCATTTCTCAATGCAATTTCTCAGAAGGTAATCGATCCAGAAATCCTATCAAGGTTACAAAATGATTTGGTCCAATGTCTTGTCAGCTTCGAGTTGGTGTTCCCACCATCCTTCTTCAATATTATGACGCACGTCCTAGTTCACCTGGTCGACGAGATTGCCATTCTGGGTCATGTATTTCTACACAATATGTTCCCCTTTGAGATGTTCATGGGAGTCTTGAAGAAATATGTTCGTAATCGTGCTAGGCCAGAAGGAAGCATCTCCACGGGCCATCAAATAGAGGAGGTCATTGGGTTTTCTGTTGACTTTTTCCTGACCTTAAGCCGATTGGTGTCCCTAATTAAATCGCGGTATGAGGGAAGACTGACCAGAAAAGGCACACTAGGAGCAGATTCAATAATATGTAGGGACGGGCATTCCTGGGCGCAAGCACACTACATAGTTCTACAGAATTTTACCTTGGTGGCCCCGTATATCAATGAACACAAGAATATTCTATGTTACAAACACCCGGAGCAGTCTGACGACTAGATTACGCGTGAACACATCGGGACTTTCGGCGGCTGGTTGCAAATGCATATCATGTGTAACAACACTGTTGGAGATGACTTGTACTTGTTGGCCAGGACACCATCTTCGACTGTATTGACTTACCAAGGGTACGAGATAAATGGTAATAAATTTTAGACGATCGCTCAAGATAAAAAGAGCACCAACCAAAACAATGGTGTCCGCTTTGATGCAGCAATCACCAATAGGGCAAAGGACACATATTATGGTTACATAGAGGAGATATGTGAACTTGACTATGGACATGAATTTAAGGTCCCTTTGTTTCGGTGCAAATGGGTCAATCTGTTAGGAGGCGGGGTACAGTTAGACCCGCAGTACGGAATGACAACAGTGGATCTCAACAATCTTGGGTACATAGACGAACCATTCGTCCTAGCCAATGATGTGGCGCAGGTTTTCCATGTGAAGGACATGTCTACCAAACCAAGAAAAAAAAGATAAGGAAGCGAATACATCAAACGATGAGCCAAAGCGCAACATAGTTTTTTCAGGGAAAAGAAACATCATGGGAGTGGAGGACAAGACAGACATGTCTGAAGATTATGAAAAGTTTCATGAAATTCCTCCCTTCAAAGTGAAGGCTGACCCAAGCATCCTGTTAAATGATGAAGATTATCCATGGGTACGTCGCAATAAGCAAGGGACACATGCGAAGAAAAAGTGAAGACTTTCTCTCCACAACTATTTTGATGATAGCTTTGATCTAGAATATCACTGAAGTTACATGTCAAGAAATGAAATCCCTTTTGTAATAGATGAGTTTTCGTCCAAAACTCTGTTACTTCGAAAGAGATTGTCCAGTTTGTACACGAAGTGCATACAGCTTTTCCCGTAATCCTCTCAACTTTTTAGCACATGCTATGTGGGTGTAATTACGATACCATGCTAAGTTTCAACCTTTTTAGAGTTCATTTGCAGTGCTTGTCAATTTCAGGGTCATTTAGCTCAAAAAAAATCTTGAAATGCATGAAAAAATAGGAAATGAAGTCAGAAAAGGGTTGAAAATTGATGATGTGGCTTTGAATGGTGCATATTGAATGCAGAAAAAGTCTGGAGTTAAAATATGTTAAAAAAATGAAATCCCTTTTGTTATAGATGAGTTTTCGTCCGAAACCATGTTACTTCGAAAGAGATTGTCCAGTTTGTACACGAAGTGCATCCAGTTTTCCCCGTAACCCTCTCAACTTTTTAGCACATGATATGTGGGTGAAATTATGATACCATGCCAAGTTTCAACCTTTTCAGAGTTCATTTGCAGTGCTTTTCAAATTTAGGGTCATTTAGCTCAAAATAAATCATGAAATGCATGAAAAATAGCAAATGAAATCTGAAAAGGGTTGAAAATTGATGATGTGGCTTTGAATGGTGCATATTGAATGCAGAAAAAGTCTGGAATTAAAATATGTTAAAAAAATGAAATACCTTTTGTAATAGATGAGTTTTCGTCCGAAACCCTGTTACTTCGAAAGAGATTGTCCAGTTTGTACACGATGTGCATCCAGTTTTTCCCGTAACCCTATCAACTTATTACCACATGATATGTGGGTGAAATTATGATACCATGCCAATTTTCAACCTTTTCAGAGTTCATTTGCACCGCTTTTCAAATTCAGGGTCATTTAACTCAAAGAATGAACTAATAGCAAAAAGAATGAACTAAAAAGGTTTTATAAAACTCTAATAGAAAAAAGAATGAACTAAAAAGATTTTATAAAACTCTAATAGCAAAAAGAATGAACTAATAAGATTTTATAAAACTCTAACAGCAAAAAGAATCAACTAAAAAGAATCAAAATAATATTAATAAAATTATCAAAGTATTTATTTGTTAAAAACTTTAATAGTAAAAAGAATTTTCATAAAGTATATTTTGTTACAAGCTTTTATAGAAAACTAAAAAGCTTTTATAAAACTCTAATAGGAAAAAGAATCAAAATAATATTAACTAAAATTATCATAGTATTTATTTGTTAAAAACTTTAATAGTAAAAAGCTTTTATAAAACTCTAATAGCAAAAGGAATCAACTAAAACATATGCAAAAAATAACATAAAAAAATTTAAAAACATAATATATGCAAAAAATAAAAAAAGGCACGCCTACTAGCCAAAACGGCATGCATACGACGAGAAACCCTAGAAATGTGCCAGGATGCAGGCCCGCAGTGCTAGCAGACCCAATAGGGCGTGAGATAGGCATGTAATGCCTGCAATAGAGAGGAGCTCGAGAGGGCAGCGGCAGCAGCGCTTATAAACCACTCCGAGCTGCTCTCGACTAGCGAGGTGGGACTAAACTTTTGGCTGCGGGAAGCACAACCCTTTAGTCTCGGTTGGTGGCTCCAACCGAGACTAAATGGGGGCCTTTAGTCACGGTTGGTGATACCAACCGGGACTAAAGGGCTGTGCTTCCCGCCCTTTGGGCTACTGAAATTTACCTTTAGTCCCGGTTGGTGGCTCCTACCGGGACGAAAGGGGGGCCTTTAGTTCCGGTTGGAGCCACCAACCGGGACTAAAGGGGGGGCTATATAAATGGCACTTAGAGAATTTTCCAATCCATCTGCAGTTTCTTCTCTCCTCTCCCCCGACGGCGCCGACGACGACCTCGACGCCGCCAGGCTGCCGTATTTTGCCGTCGACGCCCTATCCGCGCCCTGCCCCTCGCCGATGCCCTCGACGCCCTCGCGGCGCCCTGCCCCTCTGCCCCTACGCGCGCCCTGCCCCGGCACCGCCGCTCCCCGACGCCGCTGCGCCCCTGCCCCGACGCCGCTGCACCCCTGCCCCGACACCGCTGCACCCCTGCCCCGACGCCGCCGCTCCACAGATAGTACTCCTTCCACCCCTCTCCTCCCTCCTTCCTCTCTCTTCCACCCCCCTTCGTCCCTGTTCCAGCCGCGGCCATGGATCTCGGGGTTGCGCGCTAGAGTTCTTGTGTTCTTGTTGATATATCATACATGTTACTTGTTTGATGATTTGCTGAGCAGATTATGCTATTAGAGTTTTATAATGGATGGATGGATTGATGTATGTATATATGTATGGATGGATGGATTGATGATTTGCTGACCATGTATATATGTATATATGTATGGATGGAGCAGATTATGTATCAATCAAACTCTAATAGCCACCTGACCATGTATGTATACTAGTAAGTAGCGCATGCTTTGCATGCTTAGAATCAGTTCCATCTCAATGTTAAATTTCAGGATATTTCAAAACTTCATTATTGATTATCACAATGTTGCAAACTTATCTAGTTTTCTGCCGGTATGGCATGCAATAAAAGAATTCAGTAAGTCGACCATTGAGATATATATGAGTTATTACATTCTGAGAAGAACAATTATCTGACTATAAATTTTATTTATTGAATTTGAAATTTAAAAATGATACATACATGGGTCTGCAGAAGATAAGTCTGGACAGATCAAATTCAATTATTTTTTCGTTCCAGTATATTTCCTCTGAATTGTGATCCATTTCAGCAACAACTAATATGGATCGGAGGGGTATATGAACTGATTTCCTGTATAAAGTTTTCTTATATACAACAAAAGTGTTTTTTTATGAGGTACAACAAAAGTTTTGAACCATTCGATGAGAATCCCAGCATTTTGAACCATTCGATGGACTATATCAACGGTTCACATTCGTTCCCAGTGTTGAGATTCAAAACTTAAAAACTGATATACACTATATAGTAGTATAGATATGTATGGATGGATGGATTGATGTATATAGAAAATGTTCATATGTAGAGTAAAACACTTATATGAAGTGTCTCCATTAGAACTATAGATCAATGGCGATCATCTACTCTGCTCAAGATCGATGGATGGATGGATGTATATATATAGAAAATGTTGATATGATGAAAATAATTTATATATGAAAATCGATCAGAAAAAGATGACGAATCCGAATATGCCCTCCGTTCGTCTGTCACAAGCAGCTAGCATAGCGAACCTGGAACCGTCCCCCTCCGTTTCATCTGTCTGAAAATGCAGACTTTGGGAAAACATTCCCGGATGTTATCCCCCTTCACCTATATCGTGTAGTGCCGCGTTAGAACACCCCTAACTCTCTCGGGAATTCAACATATCCCCGATAACTTCGACATGAGGGGGGGTCCGCAAGTTTCTATATGGAGGGAATGATTTTTGAAAACAGAGAACTATTTTTTAAATAGAGGAAACTCTGTCAAGTGTTGTATTTTGTTGACAAATATACTTCTTTTTTGCTTTATGTGATAGCTAGTTTGAAGTGTCAATGCTTTATGTGCAGAAACTATGGATCACAGAGACTTAGAAAAAGAAGAGTTGTTGGGGGATATAATCGGCGACAAATGTGATGATAATATCTTGTCATGGCTCAACGACATCGATGGTGATAGAAGAAAGGATGACGGCTCCGGTGATCCAATGGAGGAGGAAGGAGATCATGACGGCTCCGGTGATGGAATGGAGGAGGAAGGAGATCATAACGGCTCCGGTGATCGAATGGACAAGGGAGCCTTAAGTGTTTCAAAGTCCGGCGAGGTATATATATATATATATATATATATATATATATATATATATATATATATATATTCTCTTCTTCTTCTGGCCTTCACCTCCTGCCCGGCCCGGAAATAGAACCCAACCCCCTTTCTGATCCATTCATTTCTGCAAGCAGGCGGGATCCAGAGCTAAGCCCCCCTCCTATTCGAAGCCGGGTGTGGCCTCGCCCTTTTGCTCTTCCTTCGGTTTGGCTCCACGAAGGCGCCGCCTAGACTAGGAGCCCCACTCATATTCAAAAGGCGCCCAGCTTTCAAGACGATGATAATAATTAGTCAACTTTTTCCAATATCATGGAATAGCATGGCCCGGGGCTAAGGTAACTCCAGTGGGAGAGCCGTGTTATGGGTGACCTTATTGCACGGTTCAGAGAGCACTTGTGTATGTGATGCAAGTGAACGTGTACGAAAAAGCTGTCGTAAAGTTTCGTTGTTCGTTCCGTCGTTGACCCTATCTATGTTTCTACGATGGCCCAAGAACATGCTCATTCTTCAGCCGTAGAGAGACTTTTGAATTGTGAGGTACCATTACGAGCTCAATATATAAGAGTGTTATTCTGTGAAATAACTCGAATTTCAAATCATTCACTTGCTTCAACTACTCATGCTATGGATGTGGGAGCATCAACTCCGTTCCTTTGGGCTTTTGAGGAGCGGGAGAAATTGTTGGAATTCTATGAAAGAGTCCCGGGAGCCAGGATGCATGCCAGTTTCATACGACCTGGTGGAGTGGCACAAGATCTGCCTCTTGGCTTATGTCGAGATATTGATTCCTCCACACAACAATTTGCTTCTCGTATCGACGAATTAGAAGAGATGTCAACCGGCAACCGTATCTGGAAACAACGATTAGTGGATATTGGTACTGTCACTGCACAGCAAGCAAAGGATTGGGGATTCAGTGGTGTAATGTTAAGAGGTCGTGCGACATGAAGACATTGATAGCAATATGGGGGAAGTTCCCATTAGGCAACAACGGTTCTGCCTGACCCTACAAAAGCATGCATATGTTGTCAGTGAAGATTTTGTGTGAAGCCTTGGAGACGACGTTCCCGGGGCTAGGGTGAGCTGAGGGGGGACAGCGTAAGTGAGCGAATGTGTGTAAGCCCAGTCAAAGATTCCTATTCTAGGCGGGGCGGGCCATCAACCTTCGAATGGTGTTGGTCCTACGGACCGTGAACGGATTCGCCTCTGGCCTCTGGGCACGTCGGAACCGCATGAGTTCACCGGGGTGGAGCACGGTCCGCCAAAATCGGCATAGGTTAGGTGCTATTGATGGAACATGGTAAGCCCATCTTTCTCCATATGAAAGTGCTGCGGGCACATAGAGATGTGGGTAGAGGAAGTCTCAAAAAGCGAAGGCCGAGCTGTAGGTCACGTGACCTGCACCGAAAAGGTGGCTGACTGGGCTTTCTCCTGGATCAAAGCGGATCAGCTCGCCAAATTCGTCGATCGAATCGGGCGCCCCGGAACGTCGAATGAAAGTGCTCTTTCTACAACCCTATTTATATGATTTTTAGGGCCCCTTTCCCCCTATCCCTCCCTTATGTTTAGGAGCGGGATCTGCCCAAGAACGACCTGTGGTGGTACGGAAGGCACGGACTCCGCAAGCGTCCCGCACCCTCTGAGAAAGAAACTCCTCAACCATCACAAGATAAAGAAGTATGACGCTCTGTGTCTGACTCTATTGGTCATAGTTCCTTGCTGTTGCGGCCGGTGCTCGTTTGCGCGCGTGTGAACCACCAGATCATAAGGAAAGATGCCTCTCGGGGCATCTGAGAATGATTCGAGCCGTATGAAGGGAAACTCCCACGTACAGTTTGTTTTGGGGGGGAAGGAGCCCGACAGGGTCCCCCCACTGACTTGGCCCGGGCCTAAGTGAAAGTGCAAAAGTGAAGTGGTGGGCCTACCCATCCCAACCTGGGGTATGCTGGGATTCGCGAAGAGCAGCACCTTACGATGTTCATGACCAATCGGATCTTGACGTACCAGTAGGTACCAGAGGAGATCGCTATGATCGTTACTGTATCCGTATCGAAGAGATGCGACAAAGTGTTCGGATCATTGTGCAATGTCCTAATCAAATGCCTAGTGGAATGATCAAAGCCGATGATCGTAAGCTATGTCCTCCATCACGATCTCGAATGAAACTATCCATGGAATCGTGCGCCGTGTGAAACGTAGATCATCGCCGTTCTTAACCGAGACTCAGGTTAAGCTCCGTCTCGGAACCGCCGTGGGGTTAGGAGTAAAGCATCCCGAGGTTGGCGCATCTCGTTGGGCGTGGAGAAGCATTGGGAACCCCAATATCTTTCTTCGGAGCAGTTTCTTTTCCCGTCCCCTCGCCCCGGCATAGCGCTTCGCTTCCGGTTCTTCGGAAGAATCAACTGACTTCTCCCTTCTTCATTGATCCGGGGGAAAGGGAACCGTCTACCATTTGGGAAGCTAGACATCAAGGTTGTTGCTTGATGAGGATAACTAAGCTGACACGCCGGAGTTGGCTGCTGGCACAACAGGGTGGTGCCTTACCGCACCGCAGGCGCACGCGCGGTAGCGTTCGTGGTGGTGCTTCAGGATTCCAATGTACTGCGTCCAGGATCAGAACGAGCTTGCCGGCGGACCACTGCCGTCCCATTCTTTAGTGAGCTGGAGCGCTGCCATCTTATCCACGGAAAACGCGTCAAGCTATCGCTTCGGGTCGAAGCACTAAAAGAAAAGGACCGGGAAACGCGGCGGCATAGGAACCACGGGAACCCAGGAGGGAGAAAGACGATGTACGGGATACGGGATCCTTGCAGTAGGCTGGACCAAAATCCAGCCGAGAGAGGGCAGCCTTTAGAAGCAACAGGTTGGGAAACCAAGAGAAGGCTTCGCCTTTTCTTATCTTCTTCCCGGCACAAAAAGAGGGATTAGCATTATTGACCCCATGAGAAAGCACTAACACCTTCCTCATTGGGGCTCCGCGCACTGGGAAAAGGCTTCCGCGACAGGAAACCGGCTACTAGTTAGGAAGTGAACATAAGGTATCAAGAGGTCCCTCACAGTCAGGTGCAATGCAATTGCCCCCTATTAGTCAAGTACCCCTCTTCCTATTTAGTTTAGGGGTTAAGGCGAGAAATGGCTTGATGAACCCTTCCGTTCACCACGCACCGGCCCCATTCACTTGCAACTCGTAGAGGCTGTAAGTAAACAGTGCCCCACTAAATTCAAAGTGACGGTGGGGTTGAAAGACGAGAGTGCCTACCTCCGAGCCGAGAGTGCCCGCCCTTTCTGTCAAGTAGGCTACTTTTTCCGGAACGCAGTCCGGAATAAGCGTTCCTGTGTATATAGATATCTTCGATGCTGTCATTTCGACATGTCCGCTTCAACCCCTCTTTCGCCTCCCAAAAAGCAAAGTTGGCTTGACGAGCGCAGATGAGGAAGCGGGAGCAATAAAACCAAGAATCTCTTTCTTTTCTTTCCAAATACTTTATGAAGTTAAGGGGCAAAGAGAAGCGCTTTCGCTACTGAGAAAACGAATGGTCAGCGCGAGGGTTCGAGGACTTAGCCGAGCGTTAGCGACGCGTCATTCTCATAGCGAGGCGCTTCGAGTTAGCGAAGCGCTGTAGTAGCGTCGGAGACTATGTGCTATAATGCTGAACTAAGGACGTTCCGCCTTATCTATAGAAGCAGTCGACTGAGTTCTGAACGAATGGGATCCTTGGTGGGTAATGGCTCAATCTATAGATGGAAACCCTTATGATGGGAAACTACCACGTTAGGTTTGGAGAGAGATGGGACCCGTTATAGTTTAGGGGGAGCAGATGCAAGCTTTTTCTTTCCATAGCCAGCCAAATGACTACCGGATCATCGGTCTACTCTACCTCAATTCACCATTTCGAACTTTATACAGAAGGTTTTTCCGTACCAGCTCCTTCTACCTATACCGCAGTTGAAGCACCTAAAGGTGAATTTGGTGTCTTTCTTGTCAGTAATGGGAGTAATCGTCCCTACCGTTGTAAAATAAGAGCACCTGGCTTTGCCCATTCACAAGGACTCGATTCTATGTCCAAACATCACATGCCAGCAGATGTAGTCACCATCATAGGTACTCAAGATATTGTGTTTGGAGAGGTAGATAGATAGGACGTAGTCTTGCTCGATCAGGACCCTAGCTTTATTGCGAGCCAAAACTGCCTGAAAGAAGAAAAATGGAAAAGGGGTGCTTCGGATCGGGAGTAACCACTTTTGAAAGGGCAAAGGGGGGAAGTAAAGTCTAAGCGACATATGGCACGAAAAGGAAATCCAATTTCGGTCCGTCATCTATCATCTGATTCTTTTTTTATTTTGGGGGGTGGACTGATAATAGTTATCATAGTGATAGCAGCTGTAGTAGTAGATCCCTCTTGGATCGTGACAGATCAAGTTAGGCAAGCTATACTTGAAGTGATTCTGTCACTTTTACAATATGTTTCTATATATGTGGGCACGCTGATTGAAGAAATGGTAGGGGCCTACCGGGGGCAGGAGCGATGTGCAACCATGGGCACAGGGGGGCTTGAAAGTCCTTCCCGTTCGGGGGAGGAAACGTACAAAGCCCCACACGTTCATCTAATGCTATCATCTGATAGTGATAGTGATAGCGTTAACCAAGAAGGGGGTGGGAGCGATGTTCCTCCTTTAACTATTGACTTGAACCGACCGGCTCAGGATCAGGAAGATATTCGGCAATATGCCGAATCAATAAAGGATTTTAGAATTGACGAGCAATTTGAGTG